>JAFREQ010000061.1:1207500-2407500 GCA_025331565.1 Holacanthus passer | reverse complement strand
GTACGCACTGGGAAAAAAGGAAACGAGGCTTGATGGGTTTTAAGCGTCATCATGAAGGTGTCGCAGCAACTTTAGCACTTGAGGAGACTGAATACCCTTGATAGGCACCATCATAACCTATAATCAGAAGATATGCAAATGATAGAGATGTTTCCCCCCGACGCTGCAGTGCCAGTCGTCTTTCGCTTCCCTGGGAACTCTCCTGTCAGCGCTCGCCGAGGAGGACGGGAGTGATGGCAGAAAGGGCTGTTTGTTTAACATGTCACTGGAGCAGCCGTGTCGAGAGGGAGGGACCAGATGGAGGAGCAGAGCAGACAGGGGATCCATAAAGAGACGGTATTGTCCTCTCAGTCGCTCGTATACAAGCAAGAAGCACGACACAGAATCACAAAATACTCACAGGAAATAGAAGTTAAATGTTTTTCATCTTACACAAATGGTGCTATCAAAAAGTGTTTTCTATGGAGAGCAGGAGATGATGCATGATGGCTACGGCGCGGTGAGTTGAGGGACCAGTTGCCGAATCTGAATTTGCATAATCACGACTCAACTTCTACTTAATGCAAATGAGTCTGTCCGGCACGACACACCAGGCTCACGAACGTCAGATCCAACTGTCAAAAACTGGCAGAGCTGATAAAATATGAATCAAGATTCTGTCAAATGTTTCCAGAAATGTATTTTAGTGTACTGTTTATATGAGAAAGTTTGTGACCATGATGAAAAGATGAGCCAAATCCAAGCACCACCCAACTCACAGTACGTCACCCACCGGTCGGAGCTTTCATCCTGTTTGGATCCAGCGTGTCTCTCCCATTACACTTTGCTGCAGCATCGTTCCTTCTTTGCGTAAATATTAATCATGCACATGAAGAGAAGCTTGATTACACACCACACACTTTCTCCAGGTCGCCCTCCCAGACCGGCTCACGGAGACAAAATGTGAGCAGACACACACAAGTGTCCATGAAATGACACCCTATTTTGTTCTCATTTAAGCTTTTTATATTCAGTAAGAGGTTGAGGTACAAAGGGCCTAAAGCTGTCTTGGGTCATTAAACCACACATTTTCTTTCTTCTTTCAGAATGTGTTTTCTGGCACTTAGAGCAGGCAAAACTGACAGATTAGACAGGGGGTTCCTTCGCAGGCTGGCTGTGGGCTTCGGGAGGGTGGGCTGCTCACTGGTGCTTGGGGCAGCGAAACCACGCCTGTCACCGCTTGACGGGCCAATCCAGAAGTGCAGTCATAGGGAGCTATGATTGATGATATTATGTACTCAGGCAGGATCTGAATGCCAGCGCACTCCTGTGATTTAATCCCTGTTCCTTCATCAAACATCCAGCAGCAGCAGCAGATGGACTGCACAAAGCCAAGCCTCTCTTTCCCTGCGGCCAACGCCATCAGTGTCAAGACCACCATTACTAATCAATTCTTAGAGGCAGCAACTAACTGAACAGAGGAGTCGTCATAGGCATCACTGTTCATTCATATCCACCGTGATATAAAGTGCTCAAACTCTGATAAGAACGTGAGAGTTTCTTTCGAGATAAATGTGATTTTTATTCTGACAAAAACAGAGGATGGCTTTTATGTGACCTTGGCCTTCACCTGCACATGAATCAAATACAATAAACACCTCCCACGAAATTCTCCATTGTGGCTGTGTTGATGCGTGTTTAAGCACATTTCTACATTTCAATGGAAGATGAACATTTTGCTCTCCATGAACTCACTGGATATAAAAAAAAAACATCTTGGAAATTAAATAGCTTGAATGCCTTTTTGTCCTGCACAGAAGAAACCATTTTAACAGCCTTCCTGTTTGACATGACTGACCCCTAGTGGTGACTGAAGGAACTTAATTTAAAACATGAGCATGCAACCTTCTGTGTAATTGTAAATACCACAGACATATTAATCCTCTTGTCTCCTGTTACAAAGTAAAACACATGGGTCAGGAAATGCATCGACACAGAGTCTGCTCACACAAACCGTAGCATGAGAGTCAAAGCTGTCAGGCAATAAATCCGACAATATGCAGCGCAACACTGGCTAGATTAAGCCAAGCATCCCCGAGTCAGACCACAAAGACTTCATTGTACTTGGGCAGCATATAAAGAGGAGGAAGGAGAATGATTTTGGCAGTGATTTTCAATTATAGTTTGGTCTCAATGGCCTCAGAGGGTTATGAAATGGCTCCATAATGAATGTGATGTGCTCTATATTAATGCTCAGATGCTGCAGAATTTCCCAGTTTGGGACAAATAAAGTACATCTATCTATCTATCTATCTATCTGTCTGTCTGTCTATCTGTCTATCTACAGAGTGAGAGGTGACAACATGGAGGGGACACTATAGAAAAGTCATTGTACTGCAACACATCTAAAACAGCCGGACTGCAACTGTATATGTATAAAAATGTGAAGAACTACAGTCGTGTATGAAAGGGTTCATGAGAGTTTTACCAGTGAAAAGTCCATACACTCACGGACACTGCAGCAAGCACACAACATTATCTGCGAAATATAAAGTGACAGTTCTCACTGCAGCGACACATCTGCACATGGGAGGAAACCTACCTGAGCATCCGAAGATACACGACCTCAGATCAAAGAAGAGGTGGCCACTGATGCATCATCGGTGGCGACAAATTAATATCAATACCCACTCTACCACATTATCATCAATCTCTCTCTCTCCAAAGACAAAAAAGTATCTCTCCATGCTAAATCACGAAATCAATGCGTTTCTATCACCGAGAGGAATTGGTCTCCCAGTGATCTCTGCGGCTGAGTAATGTGAAATCTATCGCAGGTTAGTCCGCACGGCCTGGACAAGATCAAAGACAAGACCCCAGAAAAACTTTGTATTGATCAGCGGCCACAAGAATGCAACCGAGGAGCGGACGTGTGAGAGGAATTTGAAACACTTCGAAGTGAAGATAAATCATCAAATATTTGTGAGAAAAAAAGCAACGGGGGAAAAATTCTACTTGAACAATAATGTAAGTTAAGACATTTTCAGTGAACATATAAACAATAAAAACAATATTTCCCCATTTTAGTCTACGCTCCTAAATCCTGGTCATTAAAATTTCAATTTGGCGTTGGTGTTTGAGATTTATTGAGATTGGTGCATTTGAGAATTTGAGAAAAGTCAATCATTTCTGTTTACAGGGTGAAAAACTCAGGACTCTTCATGTCATCCCACTGCAACAAAAGATCTTCAGTTTCAGTGCATCCACAGTTTAAGCTGTTGAGACACACTTACCTTGGGCCACTTGGGATTGAGCTCACAGGCTTTCTCAGCGTCCTCCAGCGCTGCCTGGTGTTGCCCCAGTTTGAGCAGCGCTGCTGAGCGGTTGCTGTACAGGATGCAGTTCTGCGGGTCGGCCTGCAGGGCGTTGGTGTACAAATGGACGGCCGCCTGAAAGTCGCCGCGCTGACAGGCCTCGTTGCTCTGCTGCACCTTCTCCATGAACTCTGCTTTGCTGAGGCCGTACCGGACCCCTCCGTCTCCAGAAACACAGCGGATGGGTCGGCCCGCTGTCCGAGAACCGAAGATGGAAAACTGGTGGAATGGACAGAGGAGTGAGAGAGAGATATAATCAGTCTGATTGAGAAACATAATACTGAACTGGCAGGAACGTCCTTGAGCAAAGAAGTGATTATACAGCAGTTAGAACATGCAGGTAAAAGGTGAATGTTACTCTAAGAATGTGAACCAATGTGTGAGTCATCTTCTCCCACAGAAACAATAGAAACATGTCGTCCTTTGAGCTGAACACACTGAAACACTCTGACATGTCAATTTCTAGTTCATCATTAATGTTCTTATAATAATGGCTGAATTGGATTTAGTTCGACCTGATGAAGACAATGTCTGCTGCGAAACAGATGTGTGAAAACCAGGAAGGATGTGAGTCACGATGACTGTATGAAGGTTTATGTCTCTAGAAACTTTAACGTGGCTCAAATCAAAGGTTCATACAGCTACAACCCTGATTCCATAAAAGTTTGGACGCTGTGTAAAACCATGTATTAATCTCCTTCATCCAATCATGTGTTCACAAAGTGTTGAACCTCTCTCCATCCTCGCTTGTGAACGACTGAGTCTTTCCAGGATGAACCTTTCAGACCCAATCATGATACTATCACCTGTTACCAATGAACCTGTTTACCTGTGGAATGATCCCAACAGGTGTTTTCAATCAGTCCACAACTTTCACAGTCTTTTGTTGCTCCTGTCCCAACTTGTTTGAAACATGTTGCTGCCATCAAATTCAGAATAACTAGATATTTACAACAATCAATGAAGCAGATGAGGTCAAATAGGATTAGCAAATTATCACTTTCTGTTTTATTTATGTTTTAAACGGCGTCACAACTTTCTAGGAATCAAGGTTGTAGTTACAGATAAGCACACTGAGACTGGCAGCGTATGAAGCTCACTGGAAATCCCATCTGAAATAATAAAAAATAAAAATGTAAGACTGAACAATCTATCTGTGTTCAATTGTTCTGTAAGCAACATTTTTGTCTGAATAAAGGTTTTTTTTTTGAAGAGTGAGATTGATGTTACTGTCTTGACTTCTGAAAGACCTGCACATCTGTATCGCACATGTAAAATCATCTAGCATTCAGTCATCAGTCCAGACAAGGTTCATCAGGGTTAACAGCAGGAGGTCTTTAGCACATAACGTTTTATCTTTCACATCCTGTTGGTTCACAACAAAGCCCATATCTACCTGTTATATCTCTCTCCAGCAGTTTAGAGACACAGCAGTGTTGTAAAGTTCAACCTAATAAAGACATCTTCATCACACTGATAAATCTCCAACCACAACAAGTTAATTCCTGCCTCAGAGCAAGGCCATCGGCGTTGATGCCGGATTGAATCTATTATCGTTCCCATTCATATTCAACTTGGTTCACTCCTGAAACACATTTGAATGTGAGAGCAATTATCATATCGACTCGAGTCTTACTGTAACCGCATCCAACCAGTACAGTCAGATTGATTAAGTAGACGAGGGCCGCGTCCGTGTAACAGGGACGGCTTGCTGAGCATTACTGAATCATGACATTCATCTCGGGTTGCATGTTTTTTAGGGCCAGCTTCCATTATACCTCTTTCTCACCACACCTCCTCAGACTGAATTCTGGGATAGGGCAGGCTGGGTAATTACTTCCAGAGGCCCAGGGAGTAGAAACAGCAGACATGAGGGCTTTGGGTATCAAGTAGATTCAACATCACGTTACAGAGCGGCACCAATCGGCTGCTTTCTTGCAACCTTTGACCTTTAACTTTTTCCTCCTTTTCTTGTGCGATAACCATCAAATTGTCTTTTCTGTCACATGGCAACATGGAACCAATCGACTTCCTGCTTTTTTCAGGCAGGACTTAAAGTGTCCAGTGTTTTATATTATATCTGTAAAAGATCAATTATGCTGCAGCAACACCAGTAAACCAGTTGGACGCGTGCATGAGGAGTTTAAAAAAGAGTTGACTTCCGGGTTCCCGTGAAAAAGGCAACCCAGCTCTCAGGAACACACAAACAGGCCGAAGACGTCCACATCACAACTGTCAGCACTGTCATGCACGCTGACATTCAAAGTCTGGCTCCTGGAGAAATGTCAGGAGAAGCTTGTATGTATTTTAGATGAGCGAGCCGGGGCCTGAGGGCATGCAGGGTTTCAAACCCTCCACCGGCTGATCAGCAGGACCAGAGTCACAGGTAGGTCTGTCTCATGTGGTCCAACATGCCGGGGTCTGCCTGCTGCATGGGGCAGCTCAGGGCAGGAAGGGTGGAGAGGGAGAGATAATGAGAGCCTGCACAGATACAGAGGACACCCCACCAAGTTAATGATAAGGAGACAAAAAGACAGCAATGAACCCAAACTGCAAATATAGCCTGGACTGCACACACTTCCAGCTCTGTGCAGCCTCCTCATGCAAGAGCAAAAGAAGCTCGTCTTCAGAGACAGTTTGTAATCTCTGTGATCTTGCATTGACATTTGAATCACATTCACGTCGCTTATTGTGTGCGCCAGCAGAGCCCACTCATCTCTGTGCAGCTCAGCACAGTTTGCATGGCTGGAAAATCGATAGAGGTCTTTTACGAGGTTTCTGCAGGAATGGCCAGTCGGTATTTCCTGTCCAGGACGAGAGACACAAAGTTTCATCCTGCGCGCAACAAAGTGCCAACGAGCAGAGAAGATGTCACCGCAGAGTGTGAAGCTGTGTTTAATCTGTTTACCTTTTCTCTCAGGGTCGTTTGCTTCTCCATCCTGTCTGACTGCTCTGCTTTGTGAGACGGATTATCGCTCTCATCCCATCAC
The DNA here is from genome assembly GCA_025331565.1 of Holacanthus passer. Lineage (NCBI taxonomy): Eukaryota > Metazoa > Chordata > Actinopteri > Pomacanthidae > Holacanthus > Holacanthus passer. The sequence continues at coordinate 2,401,157 of JAFREQ010000061.1, read as the reverse complement.
ACTCCTCCTCGGCTCTTTATCGACTTTTACGCATCGAGACGTGTCCAAAAACGAGCCAGGAGCCGCAGCTGTCGACAAACTGTTGAGCCGAGTTCAGCCGAGACTGAGCCGTGTGGCGTTCAGGACTAACTTTTTCTCAGGGAAAGAAGTGCGCCATGTTGTCAAATCTTTTCCTTTTTTCTTTCTGCTCTTTTTCCTCTTGTTGCCATAGCGGGTCTGCGCGCAGAGGAGGGAGCAGGAGGGTCAGAGGAGGCAGGACGCACAGGCTCGCTGCGTCAATGTGCGTGAATGTGCATGAATGCATCTGCTGGCGTTGCCTTTCAGGCCCGTTATGAAGCTTTTATAACGTGCAAAGTAAATGTGTTTGAGGTCAGAGGTGTGCACAGACTGTGTGGCCGCAGGGCTGAGACAGAGGGTGCCCCACACTGGGGGGCGCACAAGTGCCCTGTTGGATCCCCCCTGTGGTAGATAAAACATGCTTCTATGTGTGTGCAAGAAGTGCATGATAAAATAAAGATATTAACACTTAATAATAAATAATAAGGATAAAGCGCCCTCTAATGGTTTCAATGTGCAACAAAAAGCAGAATGCATGAAATCAGTTGTTTCAAAATGAACCTTTGTGGACCAGGCAGCAAATGTCATTGGTCTTCAACACATATTTCTCATCTACACTTTTAATATAAAATAACCAACTGTGAGCAATGTCCAAAAAAAAACAACATACATTAAAGGGGGAGCTTTCTCGTTCTGTCAGCTACAAAGAACAGGTGTGTCGATCACATCCACGTCTAACAGACAACACAGGTGTGTCTCATGCAGGCTCAAACAGTTTCAATCATCCATTATTTGATAAATATAAAAAAAAAGAGAAAGGAGAACAGAAATGTGGCGCAAGCTAATAAACAAGCTGATCAAGCTGAAAAGTCAGTCGCCCACTTACTGAATGAAGAACAAAGGCAAACTGTGTAATGTTTTTCTCCCATTTCATGAGGCTGAACGTACTCGTCCTCTGTCTTCCACGACATTGCGCTGAAAGTCTGAATTTCGAGGGCTGCTCTTTGATGGAGAACATCACAAAACCCAAGGAGATTATTTACAATGTGTGTGTGAGTGTACCTGAGGTCCACCGGAGTCCCTGACAGTACCTGGCGTATCACCTGCTGACCCCTACATGCCTCTGAACCCTTAGATATTAATGGTTCCCTCTTTGTTTTTATTACATACTTGTAGTAGTTAAACTGTAAATCTGAGTCACACAATAAAAGTATTTTCATTTTCACCAAGGTTTGGAACTGTTGCACCACGGATTCGTCCGGACTTTCTGTACCGAGTGCCCTTTTTTTATTTCCCTCGCCGCTGAGTGGGCATCACTCAGCGCAGCCATCTGGGCAGGCTTTTGTTTCCAGCCCACAAACTTCACCATCATGAAGCTGTTTTCCAGCCGCAGGAGGCAGCTGTTTTCAGCCAAAAGGCTCTAAAACACACTGTTCACTATTTGCCCAACAACAAACAGCACACACAAAAGTCTGTGGTGAACACAGTCGAGCATCTAACAGCCATGAAACCGGATATTGACCTTCAGCCGGTTTGTCCGAGAGCAAAACACACTGATATTTAACATGATGATAATATGTCAGTGTTGTGTTTTCAGGTTCTTCTGCTGCCCTCAAGTGGCCAAAAAAATAAATGAATGTGAATTCAGTGTGTCTCAAAAGATTAAAACAACTAAAAACCCTTTTTTCTATTTACAGGCACACACATCTGAACAGGACACACACAAATATGCAAAGACTTTATTACCTGTTTGGGATGTTCGTCTCTGATATCAGCCAAGAAATACACCTTTTTCACAGCAGACGTTTTGTTGTGTGAAGGAAAAACACAGGTGTAATTAATCAATTAATTACATCATCAGTTCCAAAGCTGTGTTATTGTGTATGTCAGCTGCTTCACAGGGCAGACTGGTGCACAGTGCCACTAGGGGGCACCATAGTCAGAGAGATTTAAGTCCTATACACACAAGTCACAGTTGAGGTGAACAATACTGTGGTTTACACATCCATTAACGTGAATGATGATATTTCTTAAGCCATGTTTCCACTGCATGGTTCGACTCAGCTCCACTCCACTCGTACTTTTCTCAATTTTGTTTTCCACTGCAAACAGTACCGGTCCAACGTAGATGGGATCATCATAGCATGTTTCTGCTTGTGAATATGTAATGATGAATAAAATAATCAAATGATAAAAATTTGCTGATGTATGTATAAAGTATAACATATTTTTAATGTAATATTAACAACAACAACGTTGTGCACAATAAGCACATATGAAGTTGAAACGACAGAAGCTTCATCTTACACAATCCAATAATGCATTTTTGGAAATTAAAAATGCTGTGCTTGTAAAATAAATGATGTTGTCGGAGGGTTTTTTTTTCTTTTTTCTTTAAAATCAATAGTTTCTCTTTATTCTCTGTGGCTTTTGAAATTCTGAGAATTGATCTATTCTGTTCTAATGTGTCACATTTAAAAGGAAGAGCTGTTTCTGCACTACTGACAGAGAATGGATTCATTAAGGGGGGCTCTGCTCGCCCCTGCAGGTATTTCATGTCTTATTTGTTCAGTATTTTTGCAGCTTTTTCCTAAATCAATTGCAGCCTCAAAGCCAACTGCAGCATGCAGCATGAATGTGATGTCTGATGTGCAGGAATGTGAAGCAGGAAGTTAGTCTGATAAATCCAGAGGATGAAGATGTTTTTGTACATGTAGCTCTTCACCAGCAGATGGCGTAACAATCCTTCAGCCTCGACTCCAGCAGACATGTCATTCCCTGCAAACTGAGACAAAGTCATTCAAGTCCTGCAACAAGCCTTTTCACAGCACATGTGTTGGTTTGACCGAACAGGCAGGAAAAGCACAGTGTAATTACTAACATCAGTGACGGCTGCACTGCGTTTGGCTCTCTCCAGTTTGGGGCCCTGATGTTGTCATTGTTACTGTAATAAACTTCACCTGTGCTTTTCCTCCTCTGACAAGTCAAGATGTCTGTAATGTGCAGTTTTTCAATGTGTCATCCCCTGAATGAAAACTACCAATATGTACAGACTGTGCAGAAACACTGTGAAGAAACAGCTTTAAGTCTCCAAATTCTTGATTTTCAAACAACTGTGAAAAAGCACATTTCTTTTATAGCTTAAACTGCTGCATATTTTTAGTAAAGCCAAAGGATATATTTAGTGTCACATGATTGTCCCGCACCCACAGAACCATTTAAATTGGAATTTTAAAATGGATTTTACAGGAAATGCTTTGCACTCCTGGTTTGAAGGTTTAAAATTATGCAATGAGCTTTGCACGAAAAAATAATATATAGTGAAAATATAGCTTTGTGTGTCACCATTTGAATTTTGAACATGCAACACTGACTGCAGAGATGAAAATGGAAGAACATGCAACTTAAATACCAAACTGAGAGAGTTGCTCTTATTTCAATTAACTTTTATGGAAAGCTCTGTGAGTGAGTCACAAAGTGAGTCACAAAGTGTTGTTTCAGGCCTTTCTTCACTTTGGTCAACAAGAACAAACAAGACATGTTATTACGTACACACAATATATGATGAAGGCGAGGTTGATAAGACTGTTCCTCAGTTTTATATTGAATCCAAATTCATGGACAGACTTGTGTGAGTGTGGCTGAATGGATAACTAACCAGATTGATTGAAACAGATGATTGAACACTACATGCATTTTGATAGTTAAACATTTATTTTTACTATGAGAGCGTTAAAGCTTTATATCACCACCAAATATTTGCAGGTTTGAACTCATTCCATGTGATATGTTGTGATCACATCAGTTTGCATTGGCCATATTTTTTTTTTCACTTTATCTTTTCTTTCTCTCTCAAACTGAAATTTGCTCTGCTGGTTTGACCATGTTCAAGTACAGCAGGCTGCAGAAGCTTCAGTATATTATATCAGTCATGTGAATGTGCTTGAAATCAAGGCAGCTCTTTTGATCAAGTTCTGTTTTTTTTCCACCTGACATAGATTAACCTCATTTGACAGACTGACCTACATTCAGTGGAGGAAGTACTGGAGTAATAGTAGTGATGCAAAGATACTCTATTACAATTAAAAGTCCTGAAAACAAAATCAAGCTCAAGTAAAACTACATGTATTATCTTTATATTTATATTACTGGATTATTATTGTGGAGTGTTGTTGCTCTTTTAATTACTTTCTTAAACGTATATAGTTACTAAAGTTCTTATATCTTATAAATGAATAATATGATTTTTAAAGTATTTTAGTTGGTTATGAATGTAACTTGAAGTAAAAAGTAGCAGAAAATGAAAGAACCTCAAGTTACAAGCCCGAAACATTTACTCGAGTATTTATGTACTCAGTTACATTCCACCACTTTTATTCCATTTTAACCACGTTTGTGTCCCATTTGAAAGCCATGTCCAGACTGACAGTAACCTCATTCTGCAGCTCAGTCCTGAGGCAGCAGCACCGGATCGTTCAGGTCTGAACCGTCCGGCTGCTCTGCCCTGAACCCGCTTTTGGTAGTTGAGCATCGGAGCGAAAATAGGAGCGACTCTTTTGGTAATGCGGGCGGCGAGAGGACTTCCTTTAGAGGGGAGAGGAGTCTGCAGAGGACGAGGGGGAAATGTCGAGGAGGTCACTGAAGGAGGCGAGTGGGTGAAATTATGTAATCATGATTTGGGGGGAAAACATGTTTTTGCATGCTTTTTGTTTTGCATATAATTAATCTTAATTCTAATAAGTGGAACTGATCTGTTTTTTTTTTTTGTGGCGCACAATCCTCCCAGTCAGACCAGTGCATCATGCTTGATTGTCCCAGTTCACATCAGAGTCTGACACATCCCAGAAAACAGTTTGGTTCTTTTGTCAGTGAAAGTGAATGGGAGCAGTTTTCATTCATCCTCAGTTTGTCTCCTGCTCACAGTGTCTGGGAGGGTCTGAGGCCCTGAATGCATCATCCTGATTGGTCTGTGAGTGGGCCTCCTTTGCCAAGCCCACACCACCAGTAGGTATATATGCACATCAAGAGCCAGAGGGAGAAGGAAGTTTGGGATCTTCAGTGTCGCAGCTTGTTATCCTGTCGTCCATCTGAGACTGGTGAGTTGAGAAAAGGTCACCTAAGATCTCTGAGAGAAGAGAAACAGCCCATTTAGATAAGAAGCTTTCCTCTGCCTCCACAGCGAGATGAAGACCCAGCAGCCTCTTCATGTGGCCACTCCAGTCCGGCAAAGTCTTCCTCTGACCAAAGTAGCTGGAACCTCTGTTTACCTCAAGCTGGATTCATCTCAGCCCACAGGATCCTTCAAGATCAGGGGCATCGGACACCTCTGCAAAACTGTGAGTGCTCCTCTTCTGGATTGTGTTGACAAAGATCTGGACCAGTCTGAACTCCTGGTTTTTTGGGATGATCTGCAAACATGTGTCTAATGTCTCTTTTGTCTGTCCTTGCAGTGGGCAGAGCGGGGGTGTGAGCGGTTTGTCTGCTGCTCAGGTGAGAACTGAAGCAACAGATAAATCAACTAAAGAATCATCTTTGTCTCTGCTGGTTTGTAACCTCTGACCCGTTTGGACCCAACAGGAGGAAACGCCGGTATGGCAGCAGCTTATTCTGCCCGTCAGCTCGGGGTACCTGCAACCATCGTGGTGCCAAGTGTTACACCGAACCCAACGGTGGAGAGGCTGAAGGACGAGGGCGCCACCGTGGTTATTCATGGCAAGGTCAGTTCATGTCATGTCTTGTTTACTATGTTAAATATAATATGATAAATGCAAGCAGTGGTGGATTCTGGTTAAATTTTGTGCACAATTATTATATTCTTGTATTTCTATCCATCCAGTTTTTACATTTAGGGCTGAGAATGCAAAATGATAAGAAGACATACTGTTTTCATGTGTGAATGTTTTTATAAATTAATGAACAAATGCAGAAATCTAACCCAAGTGGAGAAGAAATGATCAGTAAACCTCTGTGATCTATGGAGCTAAGAAAAGATACAGCAATTGATTGCAGAATATTTTTTGAAGGTTGTTAACTTCAAATGATTTTTAACTCATCATATTAAATGAAGTTGCGTCTTGTCTTTTTCAGGCTCTAAATGAAAGCATTGAATACGGACAGCAGCTCGTGGCAAACAACCCCGGCTGGATCTTCATCTCACCCTTCGATGATCCCCTCATCTGGTAGGAAAGACTCAGTAAAGTGCATTTACAGTACATTAGTATGAACTGTGCTGAAATACTTGCACAATGGTCAGTCATCAAGAGATAGAGAGGGAGAGGTGATAAGACTCTAAAGGAAATTAAATTGTTTTAGAGTCCGCAAGTGACTGATATCAACGCTTGTCTTATCTTTCATGCTCATGTTTCGAACAGTTTCAGGTGCTGGACAGGTTGTTATGTCAGATACACGGTATCTTATCTCAGTTCTAACTTTGAGAGATTGTCAGATAATTCGTTGACACATTGAACGTCACAGTCGAACCATAAATGCCTGACGTCAGAGGCTACTTGTGATATGATCAGAGTTTTATGGCACCCTCACATGTAAAAGGAAGATTTAAGACAACAAACTATTTTCAAACTAAGATCGGAGTTGTTGTTGAATTCCTCGGACACTGACAGGTTGAGTTTGTGTGCGCAGGGAAGGCCACACGTCTCTGGTGAAGGAGCTGGAGCAGGACCTGAGGGAGAAGCCGGGAGCTATAGTGTTGTCTGTGGGAGGCGGAGGCCTGCTGAACGGAGTGGTGGAGGGGCTGCGCCGTGCCCACTGGGACGACGTGCCCATTGTAGCCATGGAAACCAGGGGAGCACATAGCCTCAATGCAGCGGTGAAGGCTGGCGAGCTGGTCACTTTACCCGAAATCACCAGGTACGAACACCTGATTGTGGATATCCTACCAAAATATTGTCCACATTTTTCTCACATAGTTCCTCTTTTCTCGGTGAAGGCTGACCTTTCTTTTTGCTCTGCAGTGTTGCGACCACGCTAGGCCTGACCAGAGTGTCTGCACAGACTCTCAAACTGGTGAACGAGCACACGGTTTTCTCAGAAGTCGTCACGGACCAGGAGGCTGTAAAAGCTGTGGAACGCTTTGTCGGTGAGTCCAACCTGCGCCTGAACACATGCACAGCAGATCTAAGCTGCAACACAAATCGGCTGTGAGACTGATCTCTCCTGTGTCTCCTCTTTGTGCAGATGATGAGAAGGTCCTGGTGGAGCCGGCCTGCGGCGCCGCCCTGGCAGCCGTGTACAGTGACGTTATCAAGCGGCTGCGGGATGAGGGCAAGCTGGCGCAGCGCCTGGGCCCGGTGGTCATCGTGGTGTGCGGCGGCAACAACATCAGCATGGAGCAGCTGAGGAGGCTGAAAAAACAGCTTGGTATCGTCTAGAGCGGCCGACCACCTCGGGCCCGTCTGACCTTTCCTCTGTTCCTCCATCAGCTGGTCTCGATCCATCCACCCCATCATTCATGTGCTCCATAGATCGAATCATTCCAGACTGTGCAACTCTCCTGAGCACTGAGACCGACACGGAGCCGCCAGAGGGATTTTTTTTATCTTGTGAAGATGTAATTGTGATGCTGCTCTGGTAGATGCAGTTTTTGACTAGAGACCTCTTTCAGAAAAACACAAAAATATGAAAAAACAAGTACACTGAGGCATTTAGGTTGTATTTAGAGTGCTTGCTTTGTAAAACTGCTTGTATGTTGTTCTTCTGCTTTTGTACTTTGGAATGTATTTAAAAATTAATAAATTATATTTCTGAATATTCTCCCTAAAGAATTATTTCCCTGCCATGACACTTTATTACTCCTGATGCAATATAAAACACATATTGAACCACTTCCTCACAACATAAGCTTCAGCCAACAGTCGTACAATTTGTGAAAGGACTTCTCGTTTATGTTTGCTTCTTATTTCCCTGAGAGATTTCTATAAACTGCTTTTGTACTAAAACTGGAGTGATATTATCTTATTGCAGATAGATCATCATTATCTCTGAACATTATTAAAACACCCAAATCTTAATATGGGCATCAGCTTCAAAAATCCAGTATCAGTCGGGCTGTTTAAATTTAAATAAATATGCATCCAAAGAAAAAACCAAAGTACTTCAGTTCATGAGATGTGTATCCTCTCAGTCTTCATGTTGTATTGTATTTGCTGTGTTAAGCCTTTTGATATGCCCTCCAGTAAAGGGATGTTTAAACAGTGCAATTGTAAAGTTATTATTTGGGCTGCAGCTTCATGTTAATCTCTCCAAAGCCGTTAAACTATTCATTGCACAATAATTCATAACGTTATTAGCTGTATAGCCTCAGTAGCTTACTTTCTAATTAAGTTCCTCTCTCCTCGGTGAGCGCTTTGGCTCGATGCATTCAGAATCACCTCCAGCTGAGCCGCTGTGATCCCTCATGAATGAGTCAGTCAGGAAGTTTTAAATATGACCTTTTAACAAAGCAATAAATTAATTCATTGAACATGTTTCTTGGTGTCACGCTACTTCGAACGAGGATATGATCACCGGGTCAAGTGTCGTCGCTGCCTTCAGGGCCTGTAGGTCAGTCGCACGACAACAGCAGACATCTCCACGCCTTTTGAATAACTGAACTTCCCAGCATTCAATTGGCTGGATTGTTAGGGATGTGGCACTCTTCCAAGCTGCTCATTGGTCGAGGGGGGGCATTGAAACAAGGGTGGAGGGCCCTTATGTCAGAAAGAGGGGGGACAGCTGTGTGTGAGGGACAGTTGACTGGCTCCTTCGAAACCAACCAGTCAACATGCTGGAGACATTCCTGGAATTCCTCCTGGGTAACCTTGTAGTTTTGATACTAAAAATGGGAAATTTTACTTGGAAAAGTCAACCAATAAAGGTGTTAGACTGATGTTTTATGCTGTTATGAATATTATCCAGTAGTGACAGAGCTGAGCTCTCAGCTGTAAGAGCTTTATGTACAGCACATAATGCAAAACTCCCATCGACTGACTTTGCAGTGTAACAGAAATGTCTGATCAACGACTTCAGATTTTTGCCAACAAAAACCCAATTTTTTGCTTCAATAACTGTAGATGGTTCCCTTTGAATAAAGCTCACAATGGAGCTGAAGTGACAGTGAGAGTCAGCGACGAGCATGACTGGAGATCCAGCTAGAACTGGACTGGCCCAGCACCTGCTGCTTTGAAGAGGTGTCTGGTTCACAGGCAGAGGTGACGTAACCAAAGTTGGTCGCGGGGCCTTACATAAAAAGCATGTCCTAAAGGAGACAAAACACGCTTCACAGGCATCGTTCATCACGATCCACACTCATGATCCGAGCACACGTGTAGCAGGCATTCACAAACCACACTGAATGTATCTGAGCAACAGACACAGTGTTTGTACATGAAGACATTTCTTTATTGTGACACAGAAATCTCAAATGCCATCTGATTCTTTACATCTGTATAATCCATTTTAGATATGTTAAGTTTCTGATGTGCAGAGGTAAGACAGTAAAAGTTAAGTTAATGCAACCATAAATAATTGTAATAAATATCAAGTAAATGTACAGCACACATTTTTATCGCAACACCTCTTTGTATGGATATGTCCTTTTAATAACCTTATCTGCTCCCCCGGAGGAGGAGGGAGCAGAAGAGAGAGCGTCCCTGTTAGCAGCGGTATAATCACCCTTCAAAAGAACTGAACCAAAACCGAAACTCGCAAGCAATTCAACAATCCAATATGCGTCAAATCTCGATGCTTTTGTGTTTTTCAGTTCTATCCAAGTAAAATGGCGATTTTACTCACACAAGAAAACATGTTTCACCATGAGTAGAAGAAATTGAATCCATCTGAGTACAAGACAAAGGTGATAAGATTACTGGTATTTCCAAAATTCATAAAAAATAACAACACAACAAACCGGATATCCAACAGACATCACCTAGTTTGCTCATTTTAGAATCTTTTCTTGGAAGAGTAGTGCAAACGAAAAACAAAAATTATAAGGTGAAGTGAATTAGCAATTAATAAAAACTGCCATCAAACATAACTTCAGTCTATTTACACTTTTTTTCCTATTGAATTTTTACACAGCTAAACATTTGGTTATGGGTAAAATGAACAAAACAAACCCAGCAGAATCCTGATCTGATTCTCTCATTAAAGAAAACTATGAAAAGGCAGAACTCAAGATAATCCGCCACCCCTCCCCCAGCATGTGTGTGTGTGTGTGTGTGTGTGTGTGTGTGTGGACCGTGTTTGTTGGGGAGCGAGGAAGGGGGGGGGTTGTTGCACATTCAGTAGCAGTAGCACACAAACAAAGTGGGAGAGCAGCTCATGAGAACATCATCTCTTTCCCATTTTCACAAAGCAACGCAGGTTTCACAAACCTGAAATGCAGGTATATCAGAACCAGCAGGCCTCTCGATCTACCTGACCTACAACGCCGCCAAAGCTACTCGGATATTCCGAAAATCAAAAAGAGCAATTTCATAAACTAATAGATTAATATGACTTTTTACATGACTTAAATACCCTCTCTTCGGAGACTTCGGAGATAAAATGTATTCAGTTTATATAGGCATAAGTTAGTTTGTCCATTAGCAGTTCATATGTTTTAAAACAGGCAGTAAACTACATAATATCCTGTACAGCACTTGTTCACATCTTCTGCCTGCTCATAGCTGACGCGGTCAAAAATAGGCAGCGTCGCTCATTTCCTTTTTCTGGTAGTAGTCGTACCTCCGCCTCAAACATAAGTCTATGAAAATCATTTGGGCTTTCTCGTCTCGCACAACCAGCATTCCCCCTCCAGAGAGAGGCTCCTACAGCAAAGGCATGTTTCAGAACATCACCCCCACAGAGGGGAGGCAGAGGGAGGCAGCTAGGTTAAGCATTAGGAGAGTTTCCTTCACAGATATGAAAAGTTCAGCAACTCAGACTAGAGCTCGTGTTGCTGAGACCGCGCGTTCAATACTAAAGTGTTACCGCAGAAAGAGGGTTCAGAAATCATGAATTGAACTCGCAACTGTAAAGTGCTGATCTGAAGTCATCCCAGTAAGTTGTTAAATTCACAGAACTTGACTGAAACTTGTTAAACCCTCTGTTAAAGGGAGGAGAAGGGAACAGAACAAAAACAAAAAACTGTGTCACAGTTGTTTCACTTCAATGCCATCCTCAAACTCAGTGCAACCAGAACAGACACTCGTTTAACGGTGTCAGTGCTGGTTCAGATTATCTTCCCTGAATTCCTCATAAAAATATGAATCAAACATAATCATGAAATGCAGTATGTGTGGAAGCTGGGATAAAAACAAAGCAGGGATAAACATGCAAAGCATTAAGAGTCACTCAAAATAAAATAAAATCTATCTTGTTGGAGCAGCAGAGCATAAAGGTCTGTCTCAGAGGAAGGTCCAGGAGTGTGTGAAGGGAGGCAGGGCTCAAAAGTAAGAAATGGGGGGGTGGGGGTGTTTATACTCTTGGGAACATCGGGTTGTCAAGTCTTCTCAGCCGCTGAGAGGGTCCTCGCGGTAGTGGATGGCGTATCGCAGTTTCTCCAGCATCACATCCAGAGAGGTGTACTGGGGCAGTTTCACCATGAACATACAGGTCTCCACGCGAATGTAGCGCGAGTCTGGCTGACCTGGAGAGAAGAAAAACAGGAAGGTGTATTACAACAACATCACCTCTTACATAACGAGTCTTGTTATGTAGGTTTACCGCTGGAGTTTGCAGAAGGCCAAAGAGTTGCTTTCTAGTGTTAGCGATAACAAGCTCGGTGATAAAAGCAAGTGTTCATCTTATCTGTAGTAAACCAGAGGAGACTGTTTGTTTTAGCCTGTGATTTTAAACAGTGAGGATCCCACTTCAGTGAAAGATGTGCCGTTCACACATCAGAAAACAGAGTGTCCTCCTACATGGAACTGCTTCATATGTCCATTGCACAAACAAATACAAAAATACAAAAACAATCAAGCTCTGTCAACATGTTCAAAGTCTGTGTGAGGTTGCGAGACAAGACGAGCTGCTCCGATCGTCACTATCAGCAGTTTCTGCACCAACAGCACTGAGAAGAATGTCACGCAGAGATAGCAGCCCTGTTGAAACCTTGTTAGCCATTACCTGCAGCTCCATCAGGGGGGGCGATCTTCATGGGGTACGGGGGAACGTGGGCCGTGTCTGGCCCCCCGTCCTTGCAGGGGCAGGTGAATGGTATGCGCTCCTGGTTGCAGGCAAACTTGATGAACTTGCAGAGCTCCTCTTGAGTGAACATCTCCAGGGCCGTCCAGAAGAACTCAATGTGCTGGTCGGTCTCCATCAGACCCACCTGATACATGGTGTGAGCCTACAGAGGGAGAGAGCAGGTTACTTTATAATTCTGAAATGGTCAAGAGTGACTGACTGTGCAATATTGAAACTCCTTCATAACACATCTCTCCAATTTATCTATCAACAGTAACTAGAGTTCCCGCCTCATGGTTTTATTCCTTCACCAACCAGTGAAGTTGCAGTTTACATTCATGTCTATCCAGACTCATATAATATGTGTAGTAAAAACTCTGAAGAAATTTCAACTGGACGTTATCTCTATATTGGCAGCTATGATTCGAGTGAATAATGTAAAATGAGAAACATGCTGTCTTCACTTAGAGACCTGAAGCTCAGTATCTGGTCAAAATCGTGTTTTGTGAGGTCTTGGTGACCTTTGAACATCAAATTCTAACCAGTTTATCCCTGAATGGACGTTTGTGCCAGACCTGAAGAAACTGTATCTGTATGTAAGCACGTACAGACAACACAAAAACATAATGCCTCCGGACATGGCACTGGTGTCGATGCATAAAAACTACACTGAGAAGCCAGAGGGAGGTGCTACAATTACAGCTGATGCTGACATATATATTAGGGATTGGCACAGAACAGGTTTGCATAATATGTGGGGGTGGGAAATGTTTACACGCTCTCTGTAATGTAGCTGTAATATAAACAGATTTCACACAAATGTATTCATCACCTTGAGGAACTCCAGGTTGATGTAAGGCAGGCCGCAGGTGCGCAGCTCCATCTCGTGGGGGATGAGCATGGTGAGCAGCTGCAGGGGAATGATTGAGCCGAGCCCTGCACGCACAGCTGTCATACACTCCACGTTCTGCAGCTCCCTCAGACGAAGGCTCCGCACCGCCCGCGCATACACATCCTTATTCTCCCAGCTTAACACACACAAACACAATATATAACAGAGGAAGACGTCAGATCACACTGAGCTGGGTCTTAGATAACTTGCAGTTTGACTGACAAGAAAAGCCACACTGCATGAAGACAATAATCTGAGTACGGTTCCTGTACCTGACAGTGAGGCTGCGACCCCCCTGACAAAGCTCCACCTCCTCGCCCGTCATAGTAACGTAGGTGAAGGTGCAGCAGGGCCGGCTGGGGGAGTCGGGGCTTTCTCCTGAATGGTGCTGGGAGGAGATCTCAGCACACAGGGCTTCCAGCTCCGTCTCATCACTCACCTGCAGGGTCATAGAACAGGGGTCATGTTAAGTCACTATAACCATGGTATTAGCAGGGAAAGATCTGAAAGGAAAGGTCTGCACTACTGATTCTTTACATTTTCAAACTTCTTGACATAGTTGAAGGTGAGCACATCAGCCTCCTGCAGGTCCTGCTCTGGGTCGAGAGACTCGCCCACCAGACCCTTCCAAAAGGAACCCAGTAGGTCCAAAGGAAGTGGCACATCTGCACGAATGGCTATGCCCAGAAGCTGACCAAAGAAGTGCAACAACTGCTCCTCTGCATAGCTGATAGGGCAGGGTGTCAAGATGTACTTCCCCTGAGGAAAGCAAAAAACAGCAATGATTCATATTACACCATTAACTTTGTTGTGCCAGATATGATTCTTAGGGCCAATCTGGAGTGGGATAGACACGTCTTGTTGGGAAGTGTCAAAAACAGGACATGCTGAGAACATGTCAGATAGTGAAAACCTTACCTTGTTACGGTTGGCTGCAGCACTGGGGCAGGGGAGCAGCAGGGAGAGAGCAGAACTCTGTAACTCCTTACACACCTGCCATAGGAAATGTCTGAAGGAGCCACCTGGAGACAGATTCAACAGAGCTACAGTTAGGTTTGACCAAAAAAAGTCTTGACAAGTAAAAGACTGCAAGACAGTACAGAAAAAGATGTGAAGGAGAAAATCTAACTTGTGCCATGAACTTCCTCTCCTGTGAAGCGGATGTTAAAGGCATAGGTCGGGTCTCCTCCACTGGCCAGTTTCACACAAAGCTGGGACGACGGCACACAAGACAGCTGGCGGGCTGCCTGGCAGAAATATGTGTTCTCTGATGATCTGATCTCACCTGAAGGACAAGAGAAACCGAAAGAATGTGTATGAAGATCCAGGTCGAGCGATATGAAATGGAAAACAATAAAAACGAGAACAAGTGGAAGGAATGCATACCTCCCACAATCTCTAGCGGGTCCAGTGTAATCTCTGGGGCAGCATGGTCAGCTGTCCGCTGTACGGTGGCATTCAGTACTCTGTTCATTACAGTCACCTTCGTATCGTAGAAGATCAGACCTGTAACCAGCAGAGATAGAAGATGAAGTGATGACTGTAAAGGATAAGATCTAACCTGATTCTTTTTAAATCCAGTTCAGACATTTGTGCAGGTTTCCTAAACAGGTCGCTGCACTGATACAGTCACAGTTGGCTTTGTCTCCTTCACCTGCTAGATCTGTGCCGAGATCCCTCTCACCTTTGGCCTCACATAACAACGCTGCAATGCTGTTTTGATAGGTCTGTGTTTGTCTCAGCTCCACCAGTGGCAGGAAGAAACTCTCCAGGGTGTTGTTGAGGGACTGCAGCAGAGCAAAGCGCAAGCGTAGGCTCTCCACAGGCACATCTGAAAACACACACGCAAAAAAAGTTTCCCATACAAAAAGACGAAACAACTAGGCAAGTGCGACTTCTAGCAAAGGCATGTTAAATTATAGATGACAAAATGTGCATTGGATTCAGTTAGCAATATTATTTAAAAAGGAAGAAGAGAGTTTTGACCTTGTTCACCCCACAGACAGTAACACAACACAAGTGGTTAACTTACTGAGCAGGCAGCCCACACGAGGATCAGCAGTGTCACTGGGGTCCAGGTACACTTCATGGGGGTGTAGTCTGGCTGGTGTGATGGCCAGGTGACGGCAGAGCCTGTTGATGTACTGAACCAATGCCACGTCCATTTCCAAGCTCCACTTCCTACAGGCCTTCTGGGCGTGACGAGTGTCTATACAGGTGCACCTAGTACAGAGCACAGCTGCTGTTAAACAGAGACCTCTCATAATTTTAGTCACTTATATTAATATGAAAACAGGCAGGGTTTATCAAAGATGAACAGGTTTGAAAAAATGCTTGAAAAATTTGATAAGTCAAAAGTAATTTTAGTGATATTTTGGAATAATTGTATTTATTAAGTTTAGGAGTGAAGAGGACACATTTTGTAGCAACAGAACAACATGTTCGGTTCCCAGATGGCTCGTGTATGTGACAGTATTTGAGTTACGCCAGTCTCACTGCTGGTTATTGGAGTATGACTCCCCAGCCTCACCTTTCAAAGTGAAGATCATAACCACAAGCCAAAATCGCCCTCCAGACGCTGCGGATGTCCTGCTTGGCGCGGTCAACAGCAAATTTATGGAAGCCTTCAAGTGTCAGGTACTTCTCCTCTGGGACTATAGGAAACAGAGTGGCATGTGAGACAGCTCTCAGCTCCTAGTTTCAAGAACAGGACTTTTACAGGGTAGTAGAGCATTGGAGTAGGGACACAAGTGATCAGAGTGTGAAGTGATATCTTCATATTTCTAACTTTGCCTGACAATCAGTAAGAGCATATCAAGATACATTTAATGTAGTTATATAAAACAAACTTTTCTGTGAGAGGACTGATCATTAATTGTTTCATTATTAAATGCAAATATAAGCAAGGGAAAGAGAGTAGATCACAGTCATTTCTGTGCACATCTAATGGTATGCAAAAATGTAAATGTACTGATTTAGCCTTCATCTATAAACTATTACACTCATCACTGATTTTAGCTGAGGGATGGTTCAAAGTGTGTGATTGCTGCCAACCTTCAGTTTTCTTAGCAGGAGATTTTTCCACATCTTTCTCTTCTGGTCTGGATTTCTCAGGAGATTTCGGCTTCAGGACTGTCTTCTTCTCACTCAGTGCGGTTCTGGCAGAGGCAAGAGACCAGCAAGTTTAATTAATAATCAAAGTGTAAATGTACCTAAACATGTGTTGCATGGATTTCTCACCTGACACTGTTGAGCACAGACTTTTCCTTGGTAGGAGGTTTGGTGATGGGCCTCTTGGTGCTCACGACCTTGCCTTGGTGCTGTTCTTTTCCTGCTTTGCTGTACTTGTTCTTATTGGGCTTGGGAGTGCCATACTTTCTTAGAATCTGATACAAACAAATTAATTTGACATGTGAATGTATAGACAGCATAAAGTGTAACAGTTCAATTGTGGTGGTTGACATCAGAGTGAAGCCGATGGGAGTTTGAACATGTAACACTTGAAAAATGATTGAAAAACAGGATCATCGGAAGATTCAGCAAAATCGTGAATGACGTTAAATCACTGCATTATTGAACATTCCCCGCCAGTGTGTTCTGTACCTGAGTAAGCTGGTCCTCAAGGACTTTCTTTGGAGGCCTAACATTGGTGAAGAAAGTATGCAGTAGGTTTCCAGGGGTCTGAGCGTTGATCTGTTCCTTGCTGAGGTAAATGTCAGACACTTTCACAGGTTTGGCTGGTGTGAGGCTGAGCATCTGCTCTGAGTGCACACAGCTCTTAAAAATATCTGTGAGGACATCTCGCGCTCCGGGCACAAGCTTGTCACCTTGTAACATGGAGAGATAAGATTTTAGTTTTTATAGATTATTGTTTGGCATTTGCGCTTTATTATGAAAGTGACAGCTGGAGAGAGACAGGAAAGTCAGAGAGAGGATGACATATAGCAAAGGACTCTTGTCCTTGATAAATGAAATGCACTCTACCAGGTGACCTACCGGGCGCTCCAGAGATAAGATTCTTATACCGGCAGAACAAGTGTCACTATGTAAAAGCAGGAATTCTGTAACCAGTGTCAAACACCAACCTCTGACTGACTTATCCAGGAAGTAGTCTTCAAGAGCAGAACTTCCCTGTGTGTCAAACAGGCTTTGATTAACGCTGGACGCTGTGAGGATCTCCTCATTGGTCAACTCCATTAGCTCCTCTTCACCTTCCAGACTGGACAAGCCAATCAGGTCACTGCTGTTGAAAAGACTGGCACGGATTTTTTCCACTTTGGCCCGAGAACGAACCTAT
Organism: Holacanthus passer; assembly: GCA_025331565.1. NCBI lineage: Eukaryota > Metazoa > Chordata > Actinopteri > Pomacanthidae > Holacanthus > Holacanthus passer. The sequence goes on along the minus strand of JAFREQ010000061.1, from coordinate 2,383,743 downwards.
AATTAACAAAAGACAGAACTGTTTTTCTGCAGAACAAAACAAAATCAAACAGTGTCGATCCAATATGGTTCTCTTAATCAACCCACCTCAATGACAGCATAACCCTTGATAGGCCTGGACATGACTGCATTGCTCTCCAGTGAGGTGACTGTGTGCATAGAGCCCCCATCTGACACAGACGGTGTCTCTGCACTGTCTAGAGGCTCCCCCAAGCTGCCGAGACTCCCCAGGCTATCTAGACTCTCCTGACTAGAAACAGTCTGGGGGTCTTGGGGGCCCTGCTGGGGGTATGTCACAGCCAAAGCTGCAGCAGCAGGGGTGAGAGGTGGAACAGCTAACGGCTCCTGCTCGACAGAAAGTTCACTGGCAGTGCGGGAGACTCCCTGAGAGGAGCTGCAGATCGATGTCTGGCTGGTAGAAGCTGAAGCGCTCACGCTCATAGCTGGAGTCACGCTGCTGGAGCTGTCGGGACTCTCAGGGCCTCCGCTGTTGGGGAAGGGACGTTCAGGTTCAGGGCCCACTTTGCCATCCTGAGGGCTAGTAACCCCAGCTCCAGCTTTGGGCTTCTTGGGGTCCTCTTCCTGCAGAGGAATGAAGACTTCATCTTTGAAGAGCCCTCCATGTGCGTTGCAAGCTCTGCGGATAGCATTTCGAACCACAGCCTCCTCCAGGTGCGTGGGGATACCTGAGAGCACCAGCAGGCGACTGTGGGCAGTGGGGCCCACCAAGGCCTGGCAGGCATCTGTCACTGCATCGCTGGTCACACTTAAGCCCTGTGGATCCTTGTTGGCGAGATGTCGTAGGATCATCAGGAGAGTGAGGCAGCGGTGGAACCACAGCATGTCCTCAGGTTTACTACCTGCCATGTTCAGCAGGGCACTGTCACTCTCAGACAACCGTGCACCTCCACTTCCCCGCTTCCCAGACACCGCTGCCGCCACTGCTGCCGCTGCTCTCTCACGCTTCATCTTCACCTTCTTACGTTTGGACAGCAGACTGGGGCTCTGTGGCGTCTGGCCCGGGGATGATGACGAAGATGAAGAAGAGTCACTAAGGTTAGGGGCACTGGTGGAGGACAGGGCTCCCACCGAAGAGCCGCCAACATTGAGGGGAAGCGTCACCTCTGCCACAGCCAGACACACCTCCATCAGAGCGTGGAAGTAGGTGGAGAACCGGCTCTGCTCCGCTCCCAGAGCCAACGCAATGCCTCCGGATGAAGAGCCCCCTGCTCCGGCCCCTCCAGCAGTCCATCCCTGAGTCTCCCGGTCGTAGAGCTTTCGGAGTTCTGTCTGCAGGGCCATGAGCACTGCGAGGCAGGGGTTAAGCAGCAGAGCAATGGAGCTGGAGAGACCAGCAGGGCTCTTGCGCTGCTCCAAGTGGTGGATCTTCCGCAAAAGCTCAGCCAGCAAGTGAAAGATGAGCTCTTTGATGGATGGAGCCAGATCAGTGGTCCAAAGCAAACCACCTAAAACAATAAGAACAATGACACAGAAAACACTGAAAGATGGGATTTTGGGAAATCTATGTTCACATTTGGTTAGATCTATCTTGCAAGCTTTCAAAGTTCTTGTATGATTTACAGAGCTAGTAGTGCAGAATAATGTAGATGTGGGTTCAACTAGCTCATAAACTCTGAACGTTCTGAAAGATTGACATTTTATGACCTTTATGGCTTAACTATATGGTTCTGTCAGAGTGGAGTCTGTCTGTACTTCTGTTACTTCTTGTTTTTTTTTAACTCAAATTCAAATACAACAATTAAGCAATAAATAATATCCAAAATCAAACAAACATAATCAGGGACAAAATGTCAAAAAAAGAGTTTCAAGCAAACAATTAACAGGTAAAATCCTATTCTGTACCTGTTGGAGAAGGATTTTGACCTTTAACTAATAGCCTTTAACTACAACTGCAACTACGAGGGGGTTATTAATTAGGGTCATCAAAGTGTTGTTCTAACTGATGTTACCTAGTAGCTCCACCACCTGCAGCAGCACAGACGAGGGCACTGTGTCCAGCTCATCCTCTGATCGCTCACTGCTCTCTCCCAGCTTCCACGTCAACAGCTGTTCAGCAAACGCCATGGCCAGAGGAAACTCCAGTGGCAAGGAGTGCAGCACCAGTACAGCACCAGGAGGGGGCGACACCCCTACAATCAAGACAATTGGATATTTAATTCCATTTTATCCTGTAACAGATTTTTCTTTTTCGAAAAGTTGAAGCAGCCTGTTTGAAATTCCTTTGAGAGTCAGATGCTCACCCAGTTTGATGTGAACCTTATCAGTGGGTATGATAACAGAGGGGTATTGGTTGGTGGTGGGAGGGGGAGTAAGGCCTGTGTTGGTAGGTGAGGCATCCAGTGGATAGCACACCGCCTCCATCAGATTTAGCTGTCCATTCCTACGCACTTTGTGACCCAGGCCATACACCATGACTCGAGCCCAGGGAGCCTTGTAAAGGCTGGAGCTAATGGAGTGGAAAAGAAAGATAATTTTTAAAATTTAATATAAATGGTGATGAATGGTAAGAAATCCAAGTTCATCATGAATTTCTGTAGTTGAACACTTGTGAGGAACTCACTCCTTGCGGCAGCCCAGCTGGCTCTCTTTGCAGGATACGATCACAAATGCAGCGCCTGGAAAGCTGACATCCATGCTAACCTTTGACTCTGTCACAGGGAACTCCTCAGATGTAAACTGCTCTGGTGCATTCTGTCAAAGTGAACAGAAATATAAGAGAAAATTAGCAACTAGGTATCCAGAGACAAGTTTGTTAAATCGAGTCCTGATTGGCAGAGCTGACCTGGAGGAAGCAGCAGATCTGTTTTGTGAGCTCCAGCAGACTTTCCTCTCCTTGATGCAAGGCACGGGTGATGGCCACCGTCAGCCACTCCCGGATGGGCTGAGCATTGCCCTGGTAGAACAGTTCTGAGGGAGAGCAGCTTTGGCCCTGCAGGTTGTGAAGCACCGACTGGGCAAGTAGGATAGAACTAGAACTAATAGTGCCATCTGCAGGAAGAACAACATCAGAACAATGAGCACACAAACACAAAAGTTCCTTAACATCACACTGAGAGATCCAGTTATTCACAAGAAAAGTTAAACATTCACCAGGGAGGGGCGGAGCTAACAACTGATTAGACAGCAGCTGCAGGTGTTCCAGGGTAATGTCACGGATAGCAGGTATGTGGAAGAGACGAGTGAAGGTGTGGGGATTCTTGGGAGCGAAGATGTTGAGCAAGGCCATACGGCAGTATAACCGAGCCAGTGCACTCTCACAGCGAAGCAGTTCCCTACAGCAAAGCAGTAAAACACATTGTAAGATAAGATATAGCTTTATTCGCCCCAAAGTGGGGAAATTTACAAATAAATTTATAAATTGTATTTTGAGAACTTGTGCAGGACACATTTTCATCATGCAGGTCTCCCATTAGGTTCATACATTACCTATGAATCTGAATGTTGCTACTGTCTAGTGAGACTAAGCCATTCGCCGCAGTGCGTCGAGATCCAGCAGGCGGCCGCTCCAGCATCTCAATAGGGTACCAATACCTGACCAGCACCCCCTCACTGCGCAGGTAGGTCTCCACCTGTACCAGCTCATTCACCTGGACAAGTTGAAGATAACAAATAATAAATATTTGGGTTTTTAGGTTTATGAGCATATGGATTTTGCATATGGCACATCAGCACGTTCAGAGTCTGCAGGCAGGTCACTCTGAGCAGTTATTGGCAAAATTAAATCAATCAGAGCCATTGGTTGCTTTTCATATACCAAACTCTTTCAAGCTGGTGTTTGTCAAGTCCTTATTATTATGATTAGGCGACTGGGGTTTGTGCCAGGGGAGGTACCTAAGGAGTAAAACTGGTCATGACAGCACCATTAGGTATTTCCTGGGTGTTCACAGATCTGCTGCAATTCTAGCCAGAGATACGGGGTGGGAACCCTGTGAAGTGTGAAGGAAGGTTGGTATTGTCAGACTTTGGGAAAGTGATATGTTTGATACCAGGCAAGTCAAATAAATATTTAAATGGAGACACAAGAAAATGAACCTTGGATAACGGATACGTGTGATATGTTCTGTAAATATGGGTTTGAAAAAGAGTTCTTTAACTTGCAGGAAACTGATATTCTCAAAGGGAGAAGGTGTTAAATTAGTATAAATATAACTGGGACAACAAGATTTGGAGAAAATCAAAAGGTACACAGTTCTTTTACTAAAAATTATGCACTTTTTAATTTATATAAGAAAAAAAAGATCTATCTGTGCCCAAACAAAAGCAGGTATACTGCCTTTTCTTATTGAAAGTAATAGAAATGCTACTTGGGAAGACAAATGTTGAATTTTTATAGTGTGTGAGTTAGAGGAAATTGAAAATGAGCATCTTTCAGTTGTTTACTGTCTTTTGAACCGGAAACCTGTCATCCGTTGTTTAATGATATAAAGAGTATGACTAAGATGATATATGACTCACATCAACTAAAATGGTTGTTTGAAAAAGAGACATTTAAATTTGCTTCTTTTTTAAAGAATGCATGGGAGCTCATGAAGAGAACCTTGTACCAGTGATGAGTGGGTGATGATAACTATGATGATGATTCATTCATGTTTCTAGGTATTTCTTTTCTTTTTTTGGAATGACTATTTGAATATGCGACCAGCCTACAAGAAGTCATTCATTCACACACAAACCAGCATCAGGCTTTGCACTTACAGAGTCAACATCCAGCACCACCCCATGCAAGCCAAAGGTCTTCAACATGCCCCGGATAGCAAACTTCGGCAGGGCTGTCCCTCCTGTGGTGCTGTTGGTATTGTTGCTGTCCGGACAGCGGATGACCACAGTCAAGCCTGTGTTGAGTGGGCAATTATCATACAGGTCAGGTAATTTGCAGAAGCCTACAGACGAGTTTGATGTGCAGATTTGAGTGTTTACCAACAATATACCCTGAAGCTAGCTCACTTCAAGTGCATACTGTAAGTATAGCGATGTAGATGAATGGTACCTTTGCGAACTTTGTCAATAGTGAACTTGTTGGCCTCATCCTTGATGTCCTCAATGGTTGGGAGGTAGAGGTCACGAGGAATGCCACCATTCTCTTCATACAGGAACTCCACTGTCTGCCTTGCGATGTCAACCATGCCTGTTGTCAACAAAATACATCATTAAGATGAACAGTGTGAAAGCTGTTCTCATTTAACCTATATCCACCAAATGTGTGTGCAAATATTCAAAGCTTAATTTAACATTACCATAAAATATACACCAGCTCACAACAGGTATGGCTTAGCTAATCTTTCATTTAACAGACTTTGACATCAAGCTTACGCTTTAATCTCATTAAACAGGTTTTGTCAATTAATTTAATGTCAAATTTAACTGTAGCACTCCAATTACTGCAACTTGTTCTGCTTCGTCAACGGATAATTAATCTAAAATTATATTTACAACAGTGCCCCCCTTGTATGTTGCATGAGTGCACATGAATTATTAGCAATAAAGTAGAAAGCATTATAATAGTAGGAGAGTGATTGTAAAAGCGGAGCCAGCATGCAGAGAAAGCACAGGAGTACGGTTGATGGTAACTGAATGCATGATGTTTGAATATAGGCTTCTTTTTGACATTTTATCAGTGTTCTGACCCAGAGTGACATCATGTCATAGGTTCTGAAAGAAACCGTCAAAGAGCCACCCTCCTTAATTCTGTTTGTGTTGCATTCATGATTGAATGCTAAAATGCTTTTACCAGAGTTTGTCTAATCAGTTTTAACCTTAGCATCATATGCTTGCTTGAACAAACGTTTGAGCTTGTTCTCCTGTTTACATATTGTAGTCGATTGCTCAGCTGGACATTAACTAATGCAGAGTCTTATGTTGTTCATGATCACTGTTAACTCAATCAAATGATGCAGAATAGGTTGCAGTGTTTTATGTTATGGTAATTTGCTTAATGTTCCACTGGGCTGGAGGTTTTGTAATAATGATATTCTTTCACTCTTTACCCAGCTGCAGAGCTCCTTTGATTTGGTCCAATCCAGATTTCCTCTCAGCCTCATTACGGAACCGCCTACGAATGGTAGGGAACACTTTGGTCTCCCAGGCCTTTACCAGCAAGGCATAGTGGTCCTCCTAACACAATCAAACACAAATCACCATAAAGTTAGGACAAACTTTAAATTCAGTTGAAGTCGTTTTTAGATGAGAAGAGGAGAGCCCACTCACTCTTGGGACATCATCATCATCCTCATCATCACTCTCATCATCTGCGATAGGAGGAGGATGTGGGTCAGGCCCAGAGGTGACCAGGTTCTCGTAGCTCAGCTCAACTTTGTAATGGCACGACAGGTCACTGTTGTACTCTGTCTCACAGGAAAGGACAAACAAGCAAAACAAATGTTGCCAACTGTGAGGCAAAACAAATCATTGCATCAGTGTAGTGAACTCTATGTCTGTCAGTCTTTGGGGAATATTTTTAATCAAAGGTGAATGACATACGTTGTTGGGCGACTGCCACAGCTGCAATCCGACAAGGGGGTCCATGGGAGCCAGAGTCAGAGGTAACACTTGCACCTGCATCATTATCACTGTCTGAGGCCATAGCAAAGGGTAGTGCTTCAAAATTTGCACTTATTTCCTCTGCAAGGTCTACACACAGGTCAGCCGCATTTCTGTGTGCTTGGCCTTCTGCGTATGCAAATGGCCGGCTTCCAAAGTTGGCACGGATCTTTGAGTTCTACAGAAAAATAGAAAAAAATAGAAGCTTAACTACATTGAGGCTGAGCATGGAAAAGGACATGGTTTAATATATATTAAATATCAGTGGTGAACTAAATTATAGCTTAATAACAGTTCAAATATAAAGGTTACAAGGCGACTTCCAAACCCACCTTTTTTTGAATGTGTACCAGGGGCCACATTCCACCGGCTACATCTTCAAGGATGGGGCTGAGCCGCTGGCCACAGTAGGTAAAGTACACCCTGCCTTTAGGGGCCTGACCAGGAGGTGGAGGAGTTCCCTCAGAACGCTCCCAGCCTATTCCAGCCACATCACCTGTGTTTATAAAAATGTACAGTCACATTTTCAGTAATGACTCAACATTAACAGGTAATGACATATTTTATAACATGCAAATACTAGATACAGCTACAGAGTTAAAGAAGCTAGATATGCTTATTGAAAGAGCAGCCAGACAAGATACAATGCTTTTAAGAAGTTTAGTTCAAATCCATAACATACATTACTGTATGGATCAAAACAACAGTGACGATAGATTCTATAAGAAGAAAAACATATTTTGTCTCCTGTCTCACCAGGAAGTAGAGCCACATCCAGCCTGACACTCTTCCACTGCAGCAGACTGGAGCCATTATAATGCACTGCCCTACCATTACTGACACAGACAGACAGGAGACAGACGCACAGAGGAACGACACAAAAGAGAAGGATAGCAGTCAGCACTCAAGTCAGAGACAGAGCAGTGGGAAAAGAGTCTCTCAAAGTTAATGTGCAGGTGAACATACTTATGAAACAGACATGTGCCGACAGGGTTGGTCCACGCTCCGTCCCTCTTCTCTGCCTCTGTGGCAAAACCAAAGGACACAATCGGGCCACTGTCCTCCTCAGAGTCTCCATAGGAGACAATTTCTATCTCCCAGTAAAAGGACGGGGCCTGCATGGACAAAGAGAAGTAAATGAAACTGTGGACAGGCTTCAGTATCTGTGCACCATTTTATCTCACTAATACATGTTCAAACAAAGTGAGATGGTAAATATTCTCCCACTGTGATGTGCCCACCTGAACCGGTACAGGACAGGTGGCGTAGATGAAGGTGCCTCTGGGCAGCCCTCCTCCAGCACTTGGATCAGCCAGGAAGGTGACAGAGGTCAGACGGGATGAGAACATGCAGGCACGGACTGGAGGGAACACTCTGGATGGACACCAGGTGATCTCCTTGGGCTGATGAGACAAACACATCAAGTGGGTAAGGAGATAAGTGGGCCCAACCAATCAGACTGCTTACCTCATCAAAATGTCTGAAGATTGTTAAGTGCATTAGTGTTGAGAGTTGCAGCAATATATGAATTACCAAGCATAATTGTTTTGCCTTCAGCTGTCCATCAATTAAAATATGTCCAGATTTTATTGGTTTTCCATCAACACTTTAAGACTGAAGTCAGTCCCTCTTTAATGAGGGAAAAGCTCAGTTATTGCTTGTTCTGTCAGTGTAAACAAAAGATTGTTTTTCCACCTTCTTCCATGATAAATGTGTATTTTCAGCTGCATCCAGCCCACGTGTGTTACACAAGAAGGGATCACTCTTGTGTTTGTTGTTGGCAAAAATTTAAGTAATAAAAACAAAGTTATACTATAAATTGGTAACTCCTACCTGGCGTCTGTCTGTCTGCAGTGGTGGAGGAGGAGGCCGAGCACAGTCCCGGTACAGCATTCTCACTCTTTCACATTGAGCTTCAACCATGCCGAGACGCTCCCCTGCAAGGGATGACAGAGCTTGTGGCATGATTCACAACAGAGATGTAATACAGACTGAATACATTATTCTGTATATAAAAAAAAGGCGTTAGTGCTCAAATGACTTGACATGGCAGTGTATTTGCTCACCAGGGCTGCATTCCTGGGCAACCAGGTTGAGAACCTCAACAGCAGCAGGACACTGCTGGATGAACTCTTCACAGAAGGAGCTATCCTCTAGGAGCTGTGCCATCACCAGACATGCCCTGAAAAAAATCAAGGACCTTGTGATTATTGTTCAATCTGTGATTTTGATGTCAAACTTGAATTGCATCACTCAGTTTCAAAGGGTTCCACTTTAAATACAGCAGACTAAACACAAGACTTTAATAGAAAAGCTGACCTGTTCAGAGGCGAAGCACGCATTTATATGAATGTTTGCTAACCTGGTTCTGATTTCAGCCAGCAAGCGCACTGCAGCCATTACTGGGCTGGAGCCATCTCCTGTAGCTGGTAGAGAAGTGTGAATGGAGAGACTGCCCTCCTGTGGCAGAAGCATGGACTGCACCGCTTGTACCACCTTTTCTGTGATTGAGAGCTTGTAGAGGGGGAGAGCCTGTTGGGGGTGGAGAGAGAGTGAAAGGGAGACACAAGTGAGATTGAATCTGATATTTTCCATAAAAATAAGTAAAAGACTATGTTTGACACTGAAACTTATACCTCAGATCTGGGTGTGCAGAGACGTGATATAGGTACTGTCAGGATGTCTGAGGCTTTGCAAGCTCTCCTGTACTCGCAAGAAGGGAACTTGACTGTAGCGATGCCCTCCTGCTCATTAATGGACATAACTATGCCCACACTACCCAGCACTCCTTTACCTACCACCTGCAGAGCAAAGGAATCACAGGAAACATGTTAATATTTAACATTTAAAGCTAAGAAAGGAAAAGGTGATGACTTGTTAAAATGCTTTTTTATAGGATGCAGTTGATGCACAAGTATAGCATTTTCACATATTTCTCTTCTTCAACTAACCTGGACCTCAGAGCCAATCTTAATAGTTTCTTTGAAGCCCCCCAGAGCGCAGAGTGCAGCAACAGCTTGTCTGCCAATGGCCTGCAGCTTAGCCAGTTTCCTGCCACTGCTGCTCCCATTCTCCAAAATACTCTCAGCATACTTCCCCAGCTGAGGGATAAACATCAGGGCCCGGGAGAGAACCTACCACAAACCACACGGGAGAAAACATTTAACAGAAACTGTATCACATAGAATCACATCCACGTCAGACTAGATAGAAATTCATATTATTAATTATTTTTTAATGGCCAACAACCCTGTGGTAAGGAACAAATATCTGTTACCATTAACGAGCAGAAACATTGCAATAAAATGAAGTCATACACATACTTTTTCAGCAGTGCTGGTCCAGATCTGAGCTGTGTTGGACTCAGGGGCAGTGAGCAGGCTGTGCAGCAGAGCGATAACCTCAGCAGCCATACTGTTGGCAACATGGCCACTGATAAATGGCCTGACAGGGTCGGATCTGTTCAAGGGAAATTTAGAAGTGAGAACAAGTGTGTCACAAATACAGTTTGAACAGAAAAACACACAAAGAAGAAAGCATATATACAGGAAAGTGGGAGAGAACAAATCTAGTAATCACACTATTGCAGCTGTTCTATTTATTCACCTGGCCAGCTCAGCATTTCTGTCCCTACAAACAGCAGTCTGAGCAGTTTTCTTCTTGTCACCAGTGGTGATGCCTCCAGCAGTCTCCTGGGCTAGAGTCTCCACAGGTGGACCAACACTCACTATCAGACCAGACTGGGCCCACTTGTTGGCCTTCCTCAGGGCAGCAGATGCCTCTTCTGTGATCACCTCGCAGCTGCCGCTCTAGGGAAGGTTTCAAATAGGACAGCAGAGGTAAGGATGGCACTTTTAATAAAGCTACAGAAACACATTTTTGTAGCGTCAGTATATGCCTTTAAATCCTGGGAAAATGTGGGTTTTAGTTTAGTAAAACTCTCACTGTACCTTTGTCATGTCTCTGTCCATCTTTACCACCTTTTCCATGTTTGCTCCAGTGCCGAGCCGAAAAGGACGTCCCTCTGAGCTGCTGCATTTTGGAGAGGATGGAAGAACAGTCACGTCATAAAAAGCCCAGACAAACCTTGCTAATGTGAAATAAAAACAAAGATATTAGTGACAACCTCACCTGAGAAGTGGTTGTAGAACTTCATGAGATGACTGGTCCTCTCTCTTGTGGATAAAGATTGATAGTTTGCCATCTACCGCCTCTCCCTCCTCCCCAACATCATCAGACTTCAGAGCTCCTTTGGAACTGGCACGGGACAGACTAGTGTCTGGCTCAGAGGAGCTGGGAGAGAGCAGGGTCTGACAGCCTGGTGAAGAGGCAAGAATGTAAATATTAAGAATTCGCAGGAGAAAGTAACCCCATGTGTCTTGGCACTTCAATTTGTAATAAAAAAAAAAGAGCATGTGCTTACAAGGGCCACCCACAACCACACATATATATATTTAGTACTCCTAGGTAAGAGAGACCAACCTGGTACTACATAGTCTGCCAGCTTGGCTAGCAGCAAGGCAGCAATACGTGAGGCAGGGTCATTAGCATCTTGTTGTTCAGCATCTAGAGTGTTAATAGAGTAGCTCCACGAGGGCAGGGCCACGTTACCACAGTCCTCCACACTCATGAGAGGCAGGGCAGCTCGGCATAGCTGCAGGATGATGAGTACGAGCTTTGGAGAAGGTCTCTGGTCAAGCAGCAGAGACAAGAGCTTAGAAACACAAGCTGGCTGGCTCAGGATAGCTTTCCCTATGTGGCTCCTGGAATACAAATCAGAGAAGGATGCACAAACATTCTATAAATACTCACACATATATATATACAAATACATTATGATATACATACATGATGTAAAAAACAGATCATATACATACAGTAGAGAACATCAAATGTTACCTGGAAAGGTCATTGAGCAGACTGAGCACATCCTGTAAGGCATCATTACCAGCTGCCTGATTCCCACAGCACTCTGTGGCTCTGGCCAGGTGATTGGTCAACAGGCTGGACACCTGCCGTGCCAGCCCTGAGTGCACTGCATCCGTAGACCCTCCTTTAAAAGAGAAAAGCAACAATTATTTACCTATCATTACAACATACCAGTAACTTTGTAGTTACTAGTATGTTTCATCTGCCCAAGTTCTTCTTGGAACAAGGATATATTCATATATTGATTGATAGCTGTTCACAGATTATTACAGTAAGGACCTATAAGCATAACATACCTTCCACCTTCTCCCACTCGATGCAGCGGTTAGCCAGCACCTGGAAAGCAGCCCAGGCCATGGTAGCCACCTTCTGCTTTTTGGTCTGCTTCTCGTTTGAGCTGCATTCCCTCTGACCACTTAAACTACACAGGCTGTCCATGAGCTGGACCAGACCACTCCGAACTAGGCACTGCTCCTCACTCCTACAACACAAAGGACAAATGAGGGTAAGGAATCTGAGGGTTCAGTAATGCAGAGTAAAATCAAAGAGATATAATGCAAGATGAATTCTCTTGCCTGGTGTAGGGGATTGTGCAAAGCAAGCCAATACTGTTGGCACAAGCAATGGGGTAGCGAGCACATAGTGACACTACAGACGTCATGGTCTCCCCAAAAGCCTCCTGCACCTGCTCGACCATTCCCCCACAGGTCAGCTCCTCAATCCTGCACAGATGACATGTAAACGCAGATGTGTGGAGATGTATGTGTGTAGACTGGGGTGAGATTGTTTGTGGTGTTTATAGCGCCCCTCTCTTACCTTGGGCCACCTTGCAGTACCATAGTGACAGGCCCCACCAGGTGGGTAACGCCACCAACTCTGACAGCAGCAGTGAGCAACTCCCTCATATGAACAAGTGCCTGCTTCCTCGTGCTGCCACGTCTCCAACGTGTCTGCGCGGCAGACAGGAAACTGCTGCTTGACACCTACAGAACCAGCCAGTGAGAAAGACCTCAATTAATTTACAGACGGATTCTCGTGCAGATATGGCAACAAACAAGCGAATAACAAAAGGAGTGAGTGATGAGTAAGAGACTTACAGCCTGATCAGGTGTAGTTCCAATAAAAGCGAAGAGCTGTCCCAGCAGCACACTGTACGTTGGTTTGTCTCGGCTGTCCTCTATGGCCAGAGACTGCAGCAGAGTAAATGAGCTGCTACGATGACTCGTAGGGTGGTGTCGCCTCCTAAAATAAAACAAAAAGTAAATGAATATAGCCATCCCCAGGTCACCTATATGATTCTCAAATATTAAATCTATCAAAATAAAATAGACAAATACCTTTGGGGCGCATGTGTAAACTCCAAGTCCTGGTTAGCAATCATCTCTAAGTCAGAGGGTGCAGACATGCTGCGTAGGAAGACTGGCTGCTTCACCATGGGGATCACTGTCTTGGCATCTGACACTGACTTAGAGGCTGGCACCAGAAAAAAACAGGAAGAATTAGGTGAGAATCAAACTCTCTGTCATTTTGCTTAAGACACTTGCCAGTCATGCAGAAATGACTAACTGACAGACACAGACACACGGAAATGTGGATTCAAAGAAATAAGGCTGTGATGAAATTTTTTCATGAAAGTCAGACTCGTGTGTAACTGTAGATAGATTCAATAAGGACAACATCTCATGGATGTTTCAATATGGAGAGCGTTTGACAACATGAGGCATGAACACTTCTGAGGGAACAAATCTCTAATCCCAACAAGGATTCACTTAGCAACTAATCAGTGATATAAGAAGACATAAAAAAAAGATATTATGTACCTTGACCTGGTGTGCCAGCAGGCGTGGTGGTTAGGCTTCTGCAATGTGGAGCGATGGTAACATGGAGCAGCAGCTCAGTGCGGTTCATCAGACTCTTCACCAGCGCCTTTGTTTTGGCCAGTGAGGTGCTACTTCTGAGGTGCATGGTGTTTACCTCCTGAAAGAACTTCTCCCTGTTGGTGCAGATACATAATGTTACTACATGAATCAACCCATGAAAGCTGAGGTAATATTATCTGTTCCAAGGGCTCGGATGATTTTTAATTACTCACCTCAGTGCAAGGACAACATTCTCCAAATCACTAAAATCGAGTGGGACCTCCTTCAGGGAGCAAAGTAGTTCCAGCTCCTTAATTTTGTTCTAGTACAAAAAACAATTAATTATTAATATCAAAGCAAATGGTCGTGGTAATGGTGTCATCTCCAGAGCAAAAGTTGGAAATTGTGTTTGTGGAGCAGGGTACCTCAAAGAAGTGGTAGTCATGAAAGAATGGAGAGTTGTTCTCCAGCTTTCCCTGATGGGCCTCCTCTACCTCATTCTGCCACTTCTGTTCCAATTCTGCAACACTCTGAAGGCAACACAAGAGATAATGAGATACAGGCTCTGACTTTTTGTTTCTGTTCAGGTTGGTAGCCTGATTCTTTTTTTTGTTTGTTTTTAGCTAAATTCAGGTCTTCTGGTCAGCCTCAACTTTATTTTAATTGATAAACAATTCAGTTGTTTTAATATTACTCGCATATCGCCATGTTTCATTTTAATAAAAAATACCTCTCTGATTAGTTGCCATATCAGCAGAATCCTGGTGATTGGAAATATAATAAGGTAGTATACAACAACACCATGCAAAAGTAATTCCCCATTAAGTCTATTCCCTGCAGCCAACAAGAAGCACTTTATTAAACCATCTGAGGTAGAAAACAAATAGCCTGATTAAAAACTGACAAAATGACAATAAAACAGAGTGTGCACAATTTGTCTTCCACTAACAGCAAGCAAACATAATTTAAACACAATTTAAATTTATTTAAAACCTTACTGTGTAACAGGAGCTCACCTGCAGCTGACGCTCCATCGCATTGATCTTCTTGAAGGTCTCAGCCATGATCTTACAGACCAGGTCATACTCCTCTGCGTGATCCTCACGGTACTGGTAGTTAACAAGTGACTGAAGGGCATCCACCAGGCTTAGATGCTTTATTACACAAGATACTATAACCTCCTCCATAACATCTGGTCTGATAACCTCCCTTTGAGAAAAAAATGGTTGAGTAAAAAAGTGATGCTTTTCATAAGAAAACAAAGATGGTTTTATTTTACAGATGGTATGCAGTGATATCACTATCTAGCTATCACCATTTTAAAGCAATATCAGCCCCGTATCCAATAAACATAGAAAAACTAACCAGCTATGGCTTTTCTGACTGGGGAAAGCTGTAATATCAAGAGGAAAATAAATATCTTGAAAATAGCCATCACAAATAAATTCACTGTATTATCAAAACCGGAAGGCATACAAAAGCCCAGATGTTCTATTTTAAAGCAAAATGTGTCAAGCCAATCAAAATTACAAGGACTTTGAGGGCCAGTCTGCAAAAATATTTATATTTTATTACATAATTCCTTTACAAAACTGTGAGCTGAGTTTTTTACAGTGCCTGAATGGAAGCACTTTATAATTTTAGCAATGTTTTAATGTATTTTTTCTGTGTACAGTGTTGTCACATGCATACCCTCTGTGCTGTATAAGCATGACTCTCTTACTTGATGCTAGGACGGAACTGTGGTCGAGCTCTTCCAGACACTTCTCGCAGCCTACCCATGATGCCCGGAGGGAGGCGGATACGAGGCAAGTCAAAGTATGTGCCTGGCATGAGGCCTGGGGGTGGAATGAGCACATCAGAGGGGTAGGTGAACTCCCGGTCCTCTTCAATAGTGAGTGGCAGAGGTGAAGGGCTGGGAGTGAGAGCAGGAGAGATTGCACCATTTGCTTCCACCTGCCACTGACACCTAAAGAAAAAAACAAAGCCTGTCACCAGTCTGTCATCTACTAGCTGCCAGCAGTTTTGCTGTATTAAACTACATCCTGCTGATGAACGTGTACTAATTCTTACGTTGTACTATATTTATCACATGGGCAATCAATATCACTAGGAGAGATTTTGTGACGTTTATATTTAGCTGCGTCACCTTTGCAGCAGCTTTGAGCAGAGTAAATCGTGGCATGCTTCCTCCTCTCTCGTCACCTCTGGACCGTTATACAGAATGCGGAGCATCGAGCAAGCGAGGACTGACAGACCCAGCGCAAGGTCTGCCAGGAAGGGGAGGCCTCCAGAGACGTCCTCTGATGACTCCTGGAAGCAAAAACAAATAGCATGCTCAGAATTAGTTCCTAATGTTCAGTGCAGTACAGTACAGTAGAGTAAATACAGATGTTTTGGAAAAGCAAACACTCCCACATTTTACCTGAGCTCTGACAGTGCAGGAGAACCCCCACATGGCTTTATCGGGGGTGTTATGTTCACGTCCACTCCTCATCTCAAAGGAAAACGTGACAGTGTCTCCTTCAACCTGAAACGGGACACAGAAAAAATGAAGCTCACCCAGACAGTGTGTGCACTATGTGTTCAGTGTGTAAGTTTGTGCAAAACAACTTGTTTTACCTTGACCAGGTCTTTGGGCCATCCTGTCCCCAAGACACTGCGACTGCCATATCCCAGAGTGTTCCCTCCATACTCCGTTACTTTACGACTGTTGGTGTTGGGACCAGCATAGATAACCAACTGAAATATCAGAGAATATATTTAGCGTAAAATATCCACATCCAGAGTGTTGCCATGCTTGAGCAATGGAACACAATGCATGTAAGAACTAAGGGAGTTATTACCTTGTCATAGTCATACTGTGAGGAGCAGCGAGAATCAAAGCGAAGGTACAGGCAGCGGGCTCCTGGGATGTGTACCGTCTCCTTGAACTTGTAATTGTCCCTCACAGGATGCACTGTCTCTACTGTCTTCCCAGCAGCCCATGGGGCGGGGATCTTCAGTCCAGTCAGGAAACCGGGTTCCTCACGTTCGTCAAGAATTCTGTTATCAAGGATACAAACAAATTACGGGTTTTGAGCTTATGGCAGAAAAAACAGTGAGCACATAAGTTAACATATGTCTTCTATAATCATGATGAATCAGATTTTCCCTCATTAAAATGCTAAATTATGCAACAAAGCAATCCAATACATAACCCGATGGATTCATTGTGAATTATTTTTAACATTCTCATGATGGACTTACTTGTCATCGACAGCACATGCCTTCGCCCCCTGCCCTATAGAGCCACCCAAAAGTGGAGGCTCTTCAGTGAAAAGTGGAGACTGAGTCTTTAGTAACAGGGCAGTCTGGAAAACAGAGAGTGAAAATAAATACTTTAATAATGATTCCTTTTCCACTCAAGGAAAAACTTATTTTCATTTAATGCAGGAATTGCCTTTTGGATTGGCCAGACTCTAACCTGGCTGGTGTAGAGAACCAGCTGCACCAACTGAGGCATGAGAGCATCAGCGAGAGTGAGGGTCTGCAGGTTGGGGTGCATCAACGTGGTGAGCAACACTGGCAGCAGGTGCCCGAGCATGGTGGCCTTGGTTACCTGTTCCAAGCCTTTCAACCTGAACAAGAGAAGAGAAAAATTAAATGTTACAGAGATGGATGGTAGGGAGAAAAAGAAGGAGGAAATGGGGAAATTTGAAGAAGTAAAACAAAGCCAATGTGATTTTAAGAACCTGCGTCGATAAAGGATTTCTCATGCACTCTTTCATTCTTTTTAAGGAGGCTGCAGCATTACTCAGGTTTAGCTAAATCTTGTTTCACGGTGAAATAGTGCATTAGAGCCAACTAAGAGAACATCATGTCTGGCTTTATTTTTGCCAGTTACATTATGGTGTTATGGTAATAGAGATTGACTTCTGCTCATGTAATGTAATAAAATAAGTGGCTAGATTTGAAAGGTATCCTGCAACCACCTTAGCTGGCTGACCAAAGGGTTATTTTCCCAGCCTGTAAAAGTACATTCAGAAAAGA
This sequence comes from Holacanthus passer, assembly GCA_025331565.1. Taxonomy (NCBI): domain Eukaryota; kingdom Metazoa; phylum Chordata; class Actinopteri; family Pomacanthidae; genus Holacanthus; species Holacanthus passer. The sequence goes on along the minus strand of JAFREQ010000061.1, from coordinate 2,366,366 downwards.
TGCAGTCAAAAGTTTACCTGGTTTCTCTGTCAGGGATGTCGCTGTTAATGAGAGCTGTGGTCACCTGCTGCAGGGTCTCCAGTACTTCATCACATCCCACCAGGATCTTGGTTGCTAGGGACAGGATACTACTTTGCAGCTCCTGAGGACCACACACAGCATAGGCCCACACTTACGTAACCACTGCTTCCACGATATACAATGATCAGATTTCATTCATGCAATATGGAAAGTGTACACACATGATTTCCTTACTTTTATGTCTACAGATAATAAAACTCCATATATTAGCAAAACCTGAGCTGCTGGTTTGTATGAGACTTTTATTAGTAAGTATTATTAATGAGATTTAGAAAATATACATCCTTAGTTAATATAACACTGTTACCTGATATCATTAAAACTGCAAAAAGCACACATTACTACGCAAAGCCATTAAAGAAGATTCATCTCCTGTTGCTCCATGTGGTTGGTCTCTCATCGACAGACACAGAAACAGACTCCACGTGCACAGAGGTAGGGGTATTTAAAGGGGATGTTTACCTGTACCTTCATTGTTTCCCCTTGTAGGGAGCTGTCACTGTCATCATTATCATCCGGACGGATAAGAATGGTGTTACTGAGGAGGTGGTTTTGAACAGCCATGAGGTAGCGCAGACAAGGTGAGACCACCTACAGAGAGGGAAAACCACATCAAGTTTGTAAAAGCGCAGTCTCGCAAAGCATGTGATCTCAGTCACCACAGATGGCATTTCATTCTGCTGAACTGATATTCATACTGGCACAGTGGAGAGTAGCTTCTGGAAATCGTCTCGGGCGACAGTCTGACATTTGGTAATGAGGAGGCAGGATTCCCGGACTACAGTCTTGAGAATACAGTGCAGCAGCTCATCACTCAATCTGTAAGAAGAGACAGATTTCAAGTATATAACTTCAGGAAGCTAGCTAGGTTTTAAGCGCTGTTCTGTGCTGGTTATCAAAGTCCATGGGAAATGATATTGTACTATTTAGTTAAAGGATAGTAACTTACCTGTAGTGGTCATCTTCTTCACTCCCAAATCTATTCTTCTGCAGTTGGTCTGCCAAGTTGGTCAGGATGACATCACGAAGCTGAGATAGGCCACTGTTCCTTTCACCTGAGTATCAAACACAAATCAGCAGAATATTAGATATATTCATCACAAAAATTCCAGTTATACAAAAATGGCTGTTTTTCATAGTCACCTTCAGTTAAAACCAGTTTCAGCAGTTTGTTAAGTTCAGCCTCCCCCTGATACAAAGTATTCAGGCCTGAACTAAAGAGACAGAGAAGAGGCAAATTAACATTAAATTATCATTATGATCGCTGATTATACAAAACACCATTTTAATTGTTATTTCTGTTTTAGATATGACTTACCTGATGGCCAGGCACACCTCTCTCTGAATCTCTGAGCCTATCTGATCCACTGGAGCCATGAGTAGCTGCCACAGGAGGAGACCTGAACGACGTACACTCTCCCTGTTCTGCTCTGACTGAGGATTGAAAAACCTAAACACAACCTGGAGAAGACAGACAAAAAACAAACTCAAAAACAAAGAAAACAGCTGAGTCATTTTGTGCAATACTGTCCCCAGGATGCACCTCAAACTGACCTGGAACACCACCAAGATGCAGCGGATGATGCAAGTATCTCCGTTGACCATGGCCTTTTCCATAATGTCGCAGATGCTGCTAAAATGATGGGCCTCGATGGGATGTTGTTTCCCCAGTAGGGCCCCTAGGGGCAGGCTGTTGCTGCTGGCCGCCAGCAGGTTGAGCTGATGGATACACATAGCACCTACGTGATGAAGTAGCTGGTTGATCACCTCACCAGTGGCCACAGTTTCCTCTGTGAAAGACAAGATTTGCAATGTTCAAATTTCAGCCTCAACATCATGCAAAGAGTATCTGGTAGTTTCAGTGCATTTTTTTTATCTACCTTTGGGTTCTTTGATAACATGGCTGACACCGAGCCTATGGCACACATGATGAAAGGCTTGGTTCCCAGGATTGCACCATTGATCTATGTAATCACTGGAGCAGGTCCAGATCAAGTTGTTCAGTGCATCATAACATGCTCCTACAAAGCCAAAGATTACAGAAACAAACGTCATTTAAATTGGAAATACATTGTGTGACAATCCTCAACACAAAACAGAAGACAAAAGTTGAGCTCACCTAGCCCTGCCACCTGGGCTCCCCTGCCTAGAGAGCTGCCAGGAGCATCAATGAGGTCTGCACGGCTGCTGAACTGACCATCAGCCAGGTTAAAAACCAGGCTGGAGGCTAATACTGTCAGAAAATGAAAAGTTCATTTTGGTGAATAAACTTTTTTACAAAACCTTTCATTGATTATTCAGTCACAAATAATGCAGTTTGTTTAATCGGAGCATTTAAATGTCTATATCCAAATGTATTGTAATACAACTCTGTCATCAAACCTTACTGAGGACGTAAAACAGTATTCAGACTGTAATCAGAACATTTGTTATCTACCAGCCGTTTAACATAATGTAAAATGCTTGGTTTATTTATTGACTTTTTCAAAACCATTTGCACCATAATGCATTGAGCTACATTTAATCACATTATCTCTAACTTTGAACTGTCAGAAGTGAAATTCAACACAATGAGAATATATCGGTGTCAGTGTGTGCTCTTACTTTTGAGAGAGGACAGGCTGCTGGTGCCCCCAAACAGGGAGCGTGTGGCAGAGCTCCCAGATACACCGGGAGGTGAGACCAGCATCACTAGATAGGTTCCACACACATACATAGGAGTCTTTCTCAGAGTCTTTAGAGGGAGTCCACAGCTAGTGTTGACAGCTATAAAAGAGGTGAAACAGAGAAGTGTCACCAGGAAACATTTTAATAACCATATGATCTACATGAATGGCACATTAGAGCCTTCATGATTTTTGGAACACTAGGAGTTTTGCTGATGAATTACCAGACTGTTCTTCTTTGACAGTGTTGGTGATTGCAGAGCCAGTTAGAGCAGCCAATGTGGCAGAATGGGAGGCCCGGAAGCGTGACATTCGACTCAAGAGAAGCTCATTCAAGCACTTTGAAGACTCGCCTTCCTTGCGAGTAAGAATAACCCTCTCCTGCAAGATGTCTGCAACGCACAACCCTGTCTGTGTCTGCACCACAGATAAGAGGGGAGAGAAAAAGTCAAACATAGCCACAAACAAACAGCTGAAACTACTTGGATATAGCAGGTACAGATGCAGCACTCACAGACAGGTGAAAGACATCCATGAAGACAGAATGGCCTTTCTGCGTCTTCTCGTTGAGACTGGCTGGGGACCAGACCCAGTACAGGTAGGTTCCATCTGAGCAGAGGTGCAGCGTGGTCATGCTGCTGCCCACAGGGAAGTGATGGGCTGGCATGGGCACAATCTGGCACACCTGAAAATGGCACATGAACATCCGCCTTGGCTATGGCTATGCTTGTCATTTCAACTGAATTTTTATTGACAATGTCAAATTTACTGAATGAGTCAGCATCAAATTGAAAACAGAGGAATGAGAGTACACAGTACCTGGAGGGTGAAGGGGTCAATGACCTGGCACAGCTGATGAGGCTTGGCATCGAAGGAGGAGGGACGGTGGAGGAGGCGACCGCTGCTGAACACTACCCAGCCAGGCTCCAACTCTTCATTTCGACAGTACACAAAACCCCTGCACAAACACAGTGCATCTATTTCTGTGTTCGGCTCTATTTGAATACTTCATTTTTCTGTTTGAAGGTGGACTTTTTTGTCAGACACCCAGCTGTGACACTTGAATTTGCAAAATGAGTTGAGTAGCAACAGAACAACATCACAAATACATTATCTACAAATTGGTTGTGCTGAAATTCTCTGCAGACTATAAAATCTCAATTCTTTCCACAAAATTAAGCATCTAGTTGACCCCATTCAGTGCTGACAGTGACAAGTAAACAAGAGTATGTCCTCCAAAAGAGGCGTTGGTGTGCTAGTTCAAAGCTGTTATGAATCTACAAATCTAGTCGTTTGCACGCCATTGCTAAGAGTTGTGCTAATTATTGTAGGTTATTGCTGAAATTTGGTTCCTACTGAATCTCATTTCCTTACAGAAATCTTTGTTTTCCAAGTTGTTATTTCACAGATCGAACTAAAAAAAAAAAAAGAGATACAGTCAGCTAACCCATGGACCTAAATCTAGCATGTTTCTTTTCTGCGAGTGAAAAAATAAACTCTGGACTTGGAATTCTAAAACACATTTAGGAAGGAAGCAATTTGTAAGCCTTCTGCTTGCAAATTGGGTAATTTGCTACCACAGCATGAAATTAAGATGCAGAGCACATGCCCTTTTGTCCCTTTTAAAAATCAACCAAATTAATCAAAGCCAGTTCGGGAGGATGCATCTATGTACTGAAGACATTGGTTTAAAAGTGTCCAGGATAATAATGCCAGTGTTGCATTAGATTGGGTAAGTGATAAGGGATATTTTTAGTGTTTCTCTCTCTTGCTATTCTCTGAATGCAGTGGATAAAGAAAGGCAGACGGGAAGGAGTGTCACATTACCTCAGTGTCCCATGTAAACCAGAGCCCAGCTTGCTGAGTCCCCTCCCAGAGGAGTTAGTGGTATACAGATAGAGCCCGTCTGTGGCTAGACAGCGCCCTAGGTCAGTGTCTGCAAGACACAGGAACAAAAAGAATTCGATATAAAGTTAATGACAGACAGATGACAGATAATAGGAATGAAAAGTCAGGGGAGGCATCAGCAGGGGAGTGGATGAACTGTTGAGTGGGAGCAGAGAATTCAGATTCTAAACAAGGTCATGGCATCTGTTTACTTTGGTTAATTTTTCATTGTGTGGATTGTAATGCCTCCAGACATCTGAGACTCATAACTGATCCAGTTTCAGGTTAGCTTAAAATGTAAATATGCAGACCTCACGATGGATATATGGCCTGATCAGCTTCCATTCTACAAGCTCAGCTGATGGAGTGCTGGAGAGTGAACATCACTCTCTATTCCTCTGCTTTATCCCTGAACCGCTCACAGTCACAGTTCTTCCCTTTAGTTTCAGCATAGGCCCTAATCTCTATTATACATATATAGACAGTAAAATTAGGCCAAATAGGCCTTGCACCAGGCAATGCACTCTCCTCCCTCCATTCTTGATGGGATTTTTACACACTTGATGCATTTTAGACAAGGGGCATTATAAATAATCTAAAGGTGAATGAATAAATCAGAAAGCAGGGCAGCATTATGATGGAAAATACGACAAGCAAAGTCCCCTTTACAACCAACTAGATATTTGTACAAGGCATACTGTAATTCATCACAACAACATGAACAAACTGCATCTATTGTGACCTAAAAAGGGCTTTTACCTTTACTCTCTGCTCCTCCAGCAGAATTATCAGGTGTGGGCAGCATGTCCTCAAAACCCCAGGACACACTGTGTTTACCCCCCAGGAGGCAGGATGGAGAGCCTGGTCCTCCTTCCAGGAGCAAAAGTCTGAAGCAGGAGAGAGAGGGTTACACGCTGGTAAAGGCACTAATACCTGCAGGTATCTTTCAGATGAACTGCTCTCACCTGTACAGGACATCTGACACAGGGAGCTGGCCCAGATCGGTTTGTTTCTGCAGTAGGTGAACTGTGTGGATGAAGGTCTTCAAAGATCCCCTGGAGAAGAGTTTGGCAGATTAGTCAGGAGGGCTCAGCATGAAACACAAGAGAAAGTTCATTGTTACTCCGTTCTGGAACTGTGAGTGGAATAATACTTGGCTTGAATTATGGAGGGAATCCGATGTAATGTGCTGGGAATTAAAATGCAATCATTTTTGAATCTGAATAAAAGAATTTTTTCCATTAGAGTGCAGCAGAGAGATTATTTTACACTATGACTCTCTGCAGGGTGTAATGAGCAACCTACTTAAGTTTGTGCAGTGTTCATTTACTGCATCGCCTCATCCAAGACTGAACTGTTAACTGAATACAGTCAAATAACTCAATATTCAGGGAAAAGATCTACACAAAAAGAGCTCTACTGAAGTGCTATTCTGGCAGTTTCTGATGCAAAAAAGCAAGGTCTGTAACTGCAGCTTTGGAAAACATCTTCAATAATGTGCTGACATTGATTACTATTGATTAATACTATTGATGTCTATGGAGATGACATCATTTTACAGTCACCAACAAATGTGTAACAGCAAGGGAGCTAAAAAAAAAAAAAAAAAAATTTTGACTTGTGTATCACCAGCATGTCACAGTTGTACTAGGAAGCTGGCATTATCAGGGCAAACCTGCAATGTGCTGTACAGGAACATATGTCTGATTCAACGTTTGCGTGTTTTACAGGCGACAGACAACACAGATGAGTCATGAGTCAGTGTCCCCTTCTCCACCTCACTATGTAAACATCACAGTCTTTGCTTACTTACCCCTGTCACATAGTGAATTCACTAACAGACCCCATCATTGGTGCGGGGGAGTAAAGCTGATAGCTCTTTAATTAGCTCCCGCTGTCGGTGAAAAGGCACCAGGGCTGGATGGTTCCCCACAACAAAGAGCTCTCAGCCTCAACAGAGGCTAAACAAAGAGTGGAGAGTTCTGGTTTTGACAAGTCAAGATCAGTTGTCACCAGCAGAAGCCAGAGTTCAGGCACAAATACAAAAAAAAAAAAAAAAAATCAAGTACATTCTGCTCTCCAGCGGGTTTCGTGACAAACACAAAAAAAGGCATCAAACCAAATATATTCAATTTCAGTTTAACTTCTTTTGTTATTGTTGTTTTTTTGTGCATATGAACAAAGAAAAGGCAAATATTAGTTATAAAAAGAATCAGCACCACCCCTTCCTCAGCTCTGTCTATCCCAAGAGCCTTCTGCTGCTGCCTCATGAAGTTCACAAACAGTAGAATAATGTCAGAAGCTGAGCAGGAGGCAAAACAAAACATTTTTCTTCTGTTCAAGTATCACTCTCAAACAGCACAAGTAGCTCATACTAACAGAGCACAGTTCCAGCTACAGCAAGCTCCAAATGAGAACACTAGTTTGAGGTCAGAGCATCAGAGCACTGCATTGACAGTGAGCTCACACAGAGCAGGAAGTCTGTTGATGCTCACAAGTTTCAAGATATATGTGTGTGTTCTGAGCATTGAATCAGGCATGATCGTTCATGAAGCATGTACAGTGAAGAGAGAGAGGAGAGAAACAAATCAGTTGGTCAGTTATGTGCTTATTTTAGCTTTGACTGCCAGGAATAACCGACCTGCTTGTGAGTAGAGTTACTAATGAAGCAACTCTGTAGTATTTTCACCAAGATGCTTTCTGAATCACTGTATTTCGACTGCTGTTGCTGCTCAATAAATTAATAGGCCTTCGATAAGGTGTTTGGCTACTCTAAAATGAATAAATGAATATTGTTGGCGCAATGCCCTGTCAACAAGAGCCAACAGAGGGATCTTAAGATTGTAAAGGTGGGACAACAAGGAGAGAATGTATGGCCTCACCTGGCACAGGCAAGTGCCACAAGCGCAGCAGCAGCGTTTTCCCTCTGTCTGTGTGTGTGGAGGATCTGCGTCTGAGCCTGCCCCTGCCGTTGGCCTGACTCCTGGGCGCCATCTTCCAGCCAGGAGCAGAGCAGCCCCTCCAGGCCATTGAGGCAGTCAGCGGGCTCTTTGCTGAGGCTGAGCGGCTGACAGTCCCGGAGGCAGGCTAGCAGCACCTCTGCTGTGACACCGCAGAGCGCCGGGTCACTGCGAGTCTGGGACTGCAGAAGAGGGAAGACCAGCAGCAGACCGACACGGGAGGTGAACGGTGCCTGCTCGGGTTGCTGGAGCAGACCTTGTCTTTTAAGTAAGGCCAAGGTCTCCTCATCAGCTCCTCCAGTTCCCTCTCGCTCCTGCTGCTCCTCCAGGGCCAGCTGCCGCTGCGCCCCCCACAGGCCACGCAGAGCATTGAGACGGTACTCCAGCAGGCGTGCGTATGCATTGCTCTGATTCCCACAGACAGCACGTAGACGCTCGGCTAGCTCTACCGGGTTCTTCGTCTCAAATGTTAGGATCTGTGGGACAGAGGTAGATAGTAAAGAAGAAAAGAAGGAAACAATATATGTTTACATGTTTGCAAGCTTTAAAAAAAAAAAAAAAAAAAACTTTAGAGATGACACAATATTTTTCACATCAGAGGTAACATTCACACAGAAACATGTATTCAAATTAAAGGAGAAGAGAACAGCAGTGGAGGATTCAAATTTTACTGACATGGATTTGAATTTCTGGGTTGTGAAAACTATCTCTCCTACACAATTAGCAGGGCTGATCCACACTCAGCAGAATCAAAGTCTGTCCATAAGGTGTTTTACATTGCAGGCAAGATGCAGCCAACATTTTAGTTTAAAACTAAGCTAATTATTCCACTCATGCCTATGATTTATCGGTAGAGCTTAGAGCCTTTACACAGTACAAGTATGAATCATTTCCACGGAATAAACCCATGTGTCTACAGTTCCTTGGTCTATAAAGTAATGGTCAGAGATAGCGAGGTACATTTGGGATAGCCTATCACAAGTGAAACAATGTGCTTCATGTGCACTTAGGCAGCATTTCAGATATTGATTACACCCTGTAGCCCACGAATCATGGACTCGAAAAAAAATCCATTATACCATTTAGCAGGCACAATTTGTATTGATTCAATTTCAGAAATGCTACTTATGTTACAGACACACTCCTTAACTGGATGCCTGGCCTTCTCCATCTTGCCCTGCAAAACACTGCTGCAAGTGGATAAAAATAGTCAGCATCACAACACCTACGAAAACAGCACTGAATGACCCAGTCAGTCTCAGAGCTGGACTCAGAAATGTAGAGAATCACAATATAACCTAGAATAAGCAGATCGGCCCATGTTTTAGCGTGAGCTACTACCTACCAGGCACAGGGGGGCCAACACCAACAAACATGGCTGCTCTATTTCTATTCCAGTTTGCTTTGTAAATGTGAACATTTTCCAACACAATATTTAACAAAACTCGATCTGTACAAGACTTTCTATATTTATACATGCACAACCCCATTTCCAAAAAGCTTTAATTAACATGTCAACCTAATGAGTCTCACCCACATACTGTACATGTTACCATTTTTGTTCAGGTTAAATTATGCTGGGGTCTTGGGGACATGATCCTGGGCATAATGTAGCTATACTTTGTATTTAACACAGTCGGCCTCAAATTTATGATATATATGGAAGCTTGAAAATTCGATTACATAAAATGTCCATATGTCACTTACATTGTTGTAGGTCATCGTTACTGGCACTGTTACAATATTTACAAGAGATTTTGCCAGATGCCAAAATTACACCAATGTAAGTACACAACAGCCCTCAAACACACTTAGCAACATCTTGTGCATTTCCCTAAGTGAGAGGCCCAGCTGTCAGTTATCATGCTTTCACCAGCATGACCACATTGTTTCCTCTTGTTCGAGAGAAGCTTAAATAAAAAGCACAAGTTCAGAGGCTCTGTCACTGCATGTCTGTTGTTGAGCTTAACAAAATGGAAAAACAGGGTGAGGGGTCAAATTCAAACCTGCCTGTTCACATTATTAATTAACCAGTGGTTTGTCATCTGTTGAAGCTGCTGATTGAACATATGCTTATATGTACTTACGTCAGCCAAAATTAAATGACATATGGCTGATCGGCAGCTGTTATGTTTCTAACACTAGAACTACTAGCACTAATAATGTAAAAGATTGCTTATTACTGTACTATTATACTGAATATAATGTGATATAGGACTGGACTCAGGCAAATAACAATCTGGTCATTTATAGCTTCAGTTCAAAACGTGGTCAATAGGTTAGGATAAAAGAAGTTATACAACCAGCTGAATATGTACAGCTGAATGAACCACCCTGTACATTGTAAAAGTTAAATCAAGCAGGCCGTGTCTGTTGATGTGCACAAAAGCCTTACACCAAGCTCACCATACTCCCTGTGTAAAAAAACATGTCCCACTATGAAATGTGGAGCTGTGCCAACATGCCACATCTCCCATCATACAGCCATGAGCCTGACTACTGTTATAACATGCCCGAAAACAAACCCATGCATTGGGATATTAGCAAATCAATGTGAATAAATTGAACTTGGATTTATTTTGAATGTTTCTGTGTTTAGCTCACAGTTGACCAAATAAAAGTATTTTCAAATAACTAGACATTTGTGCATATAAGTCACAAACACTCAACAGATGCAAAACATTGGTAATGTACCAATATATTGTTGCTCTCAAGTGAAGATGACTGCAGGTGTGAACTTTTGTAAAGATATAGTTATATCTAATACAGGAACTAGACATTATTTCATAGAAATTGGTTCAAATGTGAATTCTAACCTAAGTGACACATGCAGCAATGCCAATAATCAGATCATGGTACTACATATATAGTGAATAACATAAGTACTGTAGCAAAAGTATTCTGTAGACTGATGGATATGACTGGTTCTAGCTTTATTAGATGGTAGAGAGCAGAAATATCGAGGATGCAACACTGTTTGGTCGAAGTTTCCATCTGCATCACTGTAAAGTCTCTGCAATCTAACAACAGAGACACGTCCGGTTTCGAGATGCTACCTTCAAAATAAAAGCCCATTCTTTAGACAAAAACATACCCGCCAGCATTTCATATAAAATTGCTTCTTTGTGTTTAGAGAACAAAAACACAGGCCGTAGTTAATAATAGCCATTTTAGTTACTTCTCCATTACCACAAGAGCTCTTTCATTTTCAATAAAATAAAACGTCTGTGGATTATCAATACATCTAAATGTGATTACAGCAAACACAGATGTGCATGCTGCCATTGGTAGGCCCGAAGAAATATTTACTGTTGGTGTAATTGGAGAAGTTGCCTGCATATGAAAGCTGCTGCACTGGCACTACTAATAAAGTCGAGGCTGTGCAACTTGACACCTGAGCTACAGGGATGACATGAAGCACCCACTCATATTGCAGATACAGATATTTAGCAGCAAATCAGACATAACATCGTTTGCATGTCATATTCCAAGAAGCAATTTTAACTGCTGCACATTTGTGATCAGATTACAGCGGCTTCATGTTTGCGTGAGCCTCTATTTTGAAGGAGGTGACAGGAAGTGAGTTGACCTCAGTCGCTTCCTTGACAGTGAGTCAATAACATGTAACGTTAAGGCAGGAAACTTGCAAACGTTAGCGCTCCCGTTATCACCGACTCTGTTGTTGGAGCTTAAAACACAATTCAACATTTAAAGTGACAAAAAAACATCCTCATCATAACCGAGAGAGTGTGTTTCTATACATAAACCTTTGTGTGTGAGAGATGGCTTTCACCCACCTCCTGCTCGGTGTCCCCCTGCTCCGACACTCCGATCTCACTGGGCAGTTCGGCCAGATCCGTGACCCGAATGAGTCCGTCGTGGAGGAAAATGGTCTCCTCCTTCACCGAGAGCCACTGGGACGAATCTACAGCCCCGGAGCCCATCGCTCTCTCCTCCGACAGTGATGCCAAAGGGGTCGAACATTAAAAATTCAGTGGCAGAATGACAGAAACGCCCTAGCTAGCCTGCTAGCTAGCTAGCTACAATAACATAACTGCCGTCGCCGTTTTATCCGCCGGTGGTGTTTGACGTTAATATTCAGGTGGAAGCAGACTGAAGGCGGCCGAGCAGCGGACACACAGTCGCGGCTGGTCCTCTTCTCCTAACATGGGTGGTCGCGTCGTGCTAACAGCCGCTGCTAGCTGTCTGGCTTCGTTAGCCGTAAGCGGAGCTAGCTTACCGCACGGGATCGTTATAACGTTCCCGAGCAGAGTGGGCGTGACACCCGCAATAAATCCGTTATCGCACCGTTCAAACCTCGGTCTCTTCAGGACAAAGGTCGCATCTGCGCCAAAGCTCGTCTCCGCGGTGGAAATCGGGACGCGGGCGGCTCCGCTCGCGGCCCAGCCGGTGTGTCGGTGGCTGGAGGAGATAATGAGAGTCTCCCAGCTGTCAGTGCGACGCCATGTTTCCAAGGCCAACGAGCTGCTCCCAGCATGCACCGCGGCCCAGAATAAAAACTGTCAAGAATATCATGAGTTTATTCCAACAACACAACTTATTACTGCTATAATAAGACAAGTGACAGTTCTTACATGTGTTTTGGAGTTTTTGTTGCACAGTTTTATAACAAACTCACGTATGAAGAGGAGATGTGGAGTTTTAGTCATTGTCACCTGCATCTTTTCTGGATTTGATATACATCAGTCCACAGTGGAGATAAATCTTGCACCTATGTGATCTTTGACATGTATGTGATTTAATATTATCCTTCTTTAATGTCAAATTTATTAAGCTTTTAAGGTGCACCAAGCAGCATGAAACTTGCATGAAAGACAACTTTGGCCTGTATCTATTTGTCTAGTATAATCCTATATAAACACAAGGCAAAAAAGTGAAGAAAACATTTAAACTTTTTTTTAATATCACATTTCACCATTTTTAATGGAATTTTAAAAAATAATCCCATAAAATTGGTATCCCTGTTTCCTGAAACCTGACCCTGATGGCATTTTGGGGGGAGGGAGATATCTAACTGTTTGGTCGAACAGGGATTGATCCTGGAATCCACTTCAAACAACTAAAAATTCCATCTCTCACACCTTGTAAAGGAGACTGCATGTCTAAAACGTACTGATGCAACACACTGTAAGAAAGAGTTTTTGGAATGAAAGGGCACATGGCGAACACACTGAACCGGCTGCTGTCCTCACAAATTGTTTTTGGATCAGGGATGTTCTATAAACAGTCAAATATATTTTTCTGTGTGATATATTGCAACATGAGAGTTCGGTATACATCAATCTACACTTAAGTGTAACAAGCAAATGTTTGTTTCCATTAATGAATAATTATTCATATAGTTGTAAAGGAAACCAAGAATTTGTTGTTGAACCTTTGTCATTTAGGATTCTGATTACTGTGGGTTGTTTTATAAAGCAATGTGGAGCAATTATTTTTTTCTTTCTTTATCAATAGGCAGTGCAGATAATATAGTGATTATGTAAAAAATACCCTTGACATGTGATTTTAAATTAATTACTAGATCCAAACAAAACAAAAAATACATGTTTTTTTATTACATTTCCAATGCACACTCTGACGGACGGCAGCTTTGTATTACACTTCTTTATAAATATGTTAAATTTATATCCTTGGCATATTTACTAATATATTACAGTATGACTGAGGGTTTGAGTCTTTGAATATTTTCAACACACTGCCAGTTTACACCATCAGAGAGAAACAGAAAATGCTGCATGAAATGTAAAGCTTATAAAATTCATTGTTGCTGCACATAGCAGCTTAGGCCTATAATCGTGTGAGTTGTGCTTTAATATCAGCTTCTCTTTCCAGCCTTAGGCATCGCTTATAAAGGCGAACAGGAATCCCTCTTTTTCTTTCATTGCCTGAATTTCGCACCCCAGCTGTGTCTTTTTCCTCCATCTTCTTAAGTGCTTGAAGTAGGTCAGAGGCTTTACTGAAGCCTCCAGAACAGCTAGAAAAAGAAACATATAAATAATATTAAAAACAGAACCTAATAATCTTTTATACAAGCAGACTGAGTTAACAGGAGACTGACACTGCTGTAAGTGAAAGTTGCCTGAGATTAACATGAATAATCGTATCCGAGCTTAAAACCTTTTTCTTTTGTGGCATTTTTTTCCCTTTGGCAGTTTGAAGCAGTATTGAGAGACGAAATCCATCAGCAGCGTGGGGAGAATACTGGGTTGCTTGAAGCTTTCAATCTGAACAGCCATGCTGTAAAATTCACAAAAAGACAAGAAGAGGCCATTTACAACCTGACACAGTGGGAAACAATGCAGGAATGAAACAATATAGTGTGATGTATATGCATTTGTGAGTGACTCAGAGACAAAGAAAGAGAGGGAGCTGCCTGCGGAGGCCGGCCTTCCTCCTCCTGCTGTAGACGCAAATGAGTAATCTTTCCATATGTGTGCTGCTGTAGCCTCAGTGGTGTTGCATGCATATAGAGAGTCACAATCCAAAATCAAATGTACTTATCAATAACATTTAAAACATACTGTTGTGAAAAATTATAGGTCACAGCAGACATGTTGAACTGGCTGCTTCAGTTTCAGGTCCTTTTCATAGCCAACAGTTTGACTGGTCATACAGTGGCAGCAGAGACACAGGTGTAACTAGTTACCTGAAAGATGACTCAGTTCCATTTAAAGGATAGGTTCACAGTTTTCCCAGTACTTCATGTGCCCATATGAACAATGAAAGAGGAAACAGGTTTTGCTTGCTGTAATCATTCTTCCTGATCATACTGGCCACTACAAGATCCCTTCCCCCGTGCACTTTCATTGTAATGGATGGAAGGACAAAATCCACAGTAAAATTAATTAGATACTTTATATTAAGCTAATACATTATCAGAGTTAGGCAAATCAGGTGGATATCTTCCAAAGTTACAACCTTTTTAGCACAAAATGTCTTTTTGTTGATTCCTCCACTGCCACCAGGAAACACTAAGAGCGAATTTTAGTCTCAAAAGGACAAGAAATGTAGAAGATACTCATTTGATTTGACGGCAGAAACCTCATATAATATTGAGATAATCTTTGAAATACCTTTCTGCAAATTTTTGTTTCCCATCACTTACACTATAAGGGCATTGGGAAGGGATCTCTTAGTGGTTAGTGTGAACAGCAGCAAGCAGAACCAGTTTCAACATTCTTGTGGGCCAACATTCAAACTTTAAAAAAATGACTAACCTATCCTTTAACGGTTTCAGTAGCAATGCCATTGATCTGCAGCTTTTCCTGCTGTGGCATGTCAAAATATGTCCCATGAAAAAAGGCCTAATGGGCTCGTTGGTTAACTGTCACAGCTCACTGGGACACTTCATTCAACAAAACCTTTGTTAATGTTATCAGTAACGGCTGCGTTTCCTGCTATGATGATGACTCACAATGTGTGCTGTGAGAAGGATTCTTAACTTTTATCTTATAATTTCTATCTTATTACCTTGGTCTTACTGTCATAGTTTTGGCAAATATACTCAGAATTTATTATTCCAATGTACTTTCCATATCATTGTAGAGACTGTGGGCTCCGCTGGAAACAGCTTCATTCCAATGGCGCCACCATCATAAGAGCCTCAACAATGTTCTTTCAAGAAAAGGAAAAAACCCTCCTGTGCTTAATTTAGACTTTCTACAAGACTTCTCATTTTGCTCAAAGTTGCTGTGGTTACTTCATCTCCCTGCAGCCAGTTGAACATTGAAGTAGCTCAGGAATGCAAAAAAAGTCAGAATGGATTATTGGGGTAAAAGCTTTTAGTCTGGACTGCTTCATAAGCTGTGTCAGGCCTGTATTTCCTCAAAGCCAGTGGGCTGCGCTATGAAGCTGTTTCCACGGGTGAGAATAATGTTGCGTTGAGCTATTGGTAATGTGGCCACAAGTCACAAGTTGTAAGGCTGGAATTTTCTTTTAATGTTTGGACACTGCCAAATTACTTAAATCTGAACCAAGCTCCTGACTTCATCCTTTGTGAAACGGGTCCCTGGCATAGATTTGACTGATTATAAATTCATAAAAATATCATTTTATATCATTTTATATCAAGTGCTGAAAGTTACCGGATGGTGCAGTCACAGTGGTAGGCAATCTTTGGCTCCATGTTCTGCAGATTGTACTTTGTCTCCAAAGGAGGGATTTTGAATTTACATTGATCCAGATGTTTGAGGCTTCTGCATAGGAGCTGATTGTCTGCGGGAGCAAAAATAAACACAGATTATCTCACAAACGATCAAAGTCCACCCACATTTCTTTAGATAACTAAGCCAATTAGTCGCCTACAGATGCTTTACAAAAGCTTGACAGTCTTATTTTCCTTTCAGAATTTCTCTCATCAGTGGTGAGAAAATGATCATTCTGTTTCACCTGTAGGGGGCAACACTGAGGTCCTTATCATCACCTCTCTGTAGCATTGCTCACTTCGGAATACAATCAATTATAATGAATAAATAGTTTTAATAGTCATATTTTAATCTTTTCACACATCATTATTTTAAAATGTGCCAACTCACCTATAAAATGTTTGCAATTCATTAATACAATTATTGCATTTTATGATTGAAGGCTGAATTCAAATGGTAAAATTTCATCTTCAGGGAGTCAAACATTCTGAGCTCAAAAGCTTCCAGCCAGATTGACAGGTGAGAGATTTTACTGGCACTGTGTGCTTAATAAATGCTCAACGCTCCACTTAGATAAGTGAGACTGAAGAGGGGCCTCTTCCTCAGCAGAGGAGATGAGTTCAGCAGCTGCGTAAACTCACCTGTCAGATTATGTAAGGTCATATTTAGTCTCAGGCCTCTCTCTGCATGTGCTTTTGGGGCTCGGGTACCCCTGGGCTCCTGGTTTGTGTTATTCCACAGTAGACTGGACTCCATCTGCTTTTGTGACTTCCCGACCTCATGAATGGAGGCCGCTGTCTGTAGTTGAGCTGTGGCCGGTGTTGCAGAAGCAGCTGTACTCCAGGTGTCTGGTTTGGGTGTCTCCGTTGTCTTTTTGAGCCGCGGCGTCTCGACTGTTGTCATTTCGATCGGTAATCCATGCGTAGGTGTTGAGTTTGTAGCAGTTGTCATGTGAGATGTTGTGTTTTGTTCTAGACAGTTTTTACAATGAGTGTGGAAAGTGTCACCTCTCAGTGACGTCCTGAATCCACAGCACTGACTTTTTTTGGGAACTTTTTTGCGTCGTTTCCTGGTTTCGGTCACCGCTGTGATGGCTGTTGTTGAGTGTGGCCAAAGTGCTGGCTTCTGTGTTGGGGATGGGGTGCTGTGTGTTGTAGATGCTGTTTGTGGATGAGAGTTTCTGGTCACCTGTGGTGGAACTTGGCTTCTCTGTGTGGGGGAAGCCGACAGACCCTTTCTGGTGTTCTTCTTATTTCCATCTCTTTTTTTATTTGACATTAACATGCTACTATTAGAAGCATGTATAAGACTGGTTTCCATTGGAGGTGTAGTGTTGTGTGCCTTTGATATTAAGGGAATGTGGGAGGGTGTTACTGTGGACAGTTTCTGGTGTCTTTTACATCCTTTCCCCTTCATCGTTCTGTGGGAGAAGGTGTCTCCTCTAGGTGGATCTGTGGAGTTGCATCTGTGCTCACTTTTGGGTGACTTTGTGTGTCGGTTGATCTTGCGGCTTTTAGTCACATGCGGGCCTTCACTACTTCCTAACTTGTTGCTGTCAGTGTTGCCTCCATATTTGCTTGTAATGTCAGTGGTGTTGAAAGGGAGGGGATGTTTGAAGACAGCATATGGAGCCTTTCCAGACATTTTGCACCTATAGAGAGTAAACATGCAAGTTAAAACCAAGCCATTGAAATGAGAACCTTTTACATAACTGTATATGCTGCATTCAATTTATATAAACCACATTCCTTGCATATTTATTAAACTAAGAAGAGGCACACTTTGTATTGCTATTTGAGATATTGTCTGTAATTTCAGACAGGAGTAATTTGTACCTTCGTCGAAAGATAATTACAGCGATGCAGTGGAAATTCAAGAATCTCTCATTTACACACAAATCTTAAATTATAGTTATTATAGTATAGTTTGTCAATGCACTGCTATCAGTGCTAGAAATAGGTTAACTATTAATCATTTCCTCTTTGTAAGAGCATTTGGTTGTAACCTGATAAAGAGGGCTGTGCAAACGGAGCAGAGGCGTGGCACGGAGCCTCGGATGATTTTGTGAGGTTTGGCAAAGTGTCAGGCATGTTATTACAAGCAGCATTTCTAGCTACCATACCTGCATTTTCCACTCAACAAAAGTCCCGTTTTATGGTTTGCACTGCCTGATCTGTCTGTCAACATGCAGTTACGGCTTCCAGCAACAATGTCAGTGTTTGACTTACTTCCCCCACCAGTCCATCTCAGTGCATTGCCTCCTCTGTTTGAGCTCAAAGCAGGGAACCTGGATAATGCTGAAGAAGCTGTAGCCCACCATACTGGAAATGGTATCATTCACACCAAGAAGGCACTCTCGAAATCTGGTGGGAGGCAGGAAAAGAACAAGCCGAGGTCAAGCAACAGTCAAAATTAACACACACGTGGCAACTGAATACCCTTGACTGTTGCCTCATTTTGTCTAAACCTTTTGGGTAGTCCAAACAGTTTGTAACAATAATCTTTTATCTGGGAGATGAATTATAAAAATGTGGATGTGGATGAACACCATAATTTGGAGGGTGAACATATTGCACGTGCACCTGTCAGCACTAGAAAATGTAGTGCCCATGGAATGTCCTGCAAGAAGAAGCAACGTGTTCACTCTTGACATCAAAAGTGCATCTGGAGGACTGCTTGCATAGCTGTATTTATTATTCCTGGATGAATAGTAATAGCAGATGGCTCCAGGTTATTCTGCTTAAATCTATTTCTATTTATTGGCATAGTGAAAAAAAATGCATTCCTGAGAGGAGCACACTTTCATTAGTAGGAAGTGTAATAAACCACCACAGTACTCGGAGCAGGTCTATTTGCCCTCGACCGTCCATGCTGGTCAGAGTTTTAATGGGGACGGGTCAGTGGGAGGTGTGAATTACTGGTCGTTTCCCTGGAGGCGATGAATACTTGGAATCCCGACTCAGTGTCAGATACCCGGGGTGTGCATTCTGGGCCTCACCTTTGGTCACAGTCACAGTGTGAGACGGTGTAGAATTTGGAGTTGAAGACTCCATAATTCCGCGTGAGAGCCGGGATGACATGAATGCAGTGGTCGTGCTCACGGCAGCATCTGTCTGCGCTCTCAAACATCCCTGTTCACAAGAACAAGATCTGAATTCAATCTCATGTCACGAGGACATTTTGAGTCACACAGAGTTCACTTACCTGATTTAAAATCAAAACCCTCCAAAGACAGTCATTTGAAAATAAAAAATGCATGAGCTGTAAAAACCAAAATCTTTAATATAAAGAACCTGTAGGGTTTTCTTATGATATTAGTTTAACTTTATTCTCATTTCTCTTGAATTGTGTGCAATAACTGTGCCCATCAGCTGCACCCAAAGGAAACAGTGTCTCAAAAATGTCAAATTTAAAACTCTTAGACACTCTGAGATGCCCTAACACACTTTGTGCCATACATCAAAATTAACAAAATTTGATATCAAATTTTGTTCAGTTCAATTGCTATAATATAATAAAATGTATTATATAACATTATCTCACATTAAAATGTCTCTGATCACTGTTTATGGTCTTTAATCTCATGTACAACGTGAGCGATAATTGTCTACTATGCTCATGTACTATATAATAATTGTATCTCCTTTAGTATGAAGCCAGTATTTCTAGGAAGTGCTGCTGAGGTTAGGGGGGGTAGGGATGCACAGAGGGCCCCTAAATTCCCCTGAGGTCTGTATTTTACAGTCTTTCAGGGGCCCCAGACTTCCTACTGCTGTTAGGCCTGACAAACATTGTATCCATCTCCCACGTGTCTTCTGACTGACTTTACTTGAGGATAAAAGCATGAAAACATAATAAAATCAGAGTTGATCCTCACCCAGCTGTTCGTATCTGGAAGCTCTGCTCCCGGTGCCACACCACAGAGTCCCCGGAAAGATCCACGCGCGCTTCCTGCGGCTCTTTGCCTGTGAGCCCTCACCTGTGCGCCCGGACAGGTGCTGCGCGCTGGAGAGCTTCTGCGCGCACGGAGCATCGGCCTCCAGCAGCCTGCTGATGTTGAACCTCAGGCTGAGCTCTGGCTCCCGGCTGTGGTTCGTGTCGCACAGAGCCCGGTGTCTCTCCGTGGTGAGCGGGTCGGTGCTGACCTCACACGCCACCAGGTGCAGCTCCTCGGACCACACGCTCAGGTGCAGGGAGCGCGCGCCGGTCGCGTCCTGCCGCAGGAACGTGACGCGCGTCAGTCCGTCTCCTGCTGGATCCGACCTGAGACAGGAGAGACCTGATCCCAGAACACCCTCTGCTTCTGAAGACATGAGCAATGCTAAGAAGAGAAGAAGTTGTAACAGGCACCTGTTTTGCATCTCAGTGCAAAATGAGAGTCTGATAGACGAAGTTAAGCTGATGTCTGAATGTATGAGTTCTTCCACATGAGTTGTGGCATCAGTGATTTTGTGCAGCAGCCGGCTTGAAGGCGGTTCTCTGGGCTGGAGGAGAAGCATGCGGGCCTGCAGGGTAAACGGTTTCCTCATTGGTCTGCCCACATGGAGGCTCGTCCGATGTAAGACACTCCTCTCTTCCGTAGGAGTGAGTGGGTTTGATTTGACTCAGACAGGGTTTGGTTCATGATTAATTTCTGGAGCATTTAGGGCAAGAATATTTTCTAGAACTTTAAAAGTTTAAACCAAATAATCAGTGCAAAGAATGGTGCATGTCTGATCTTGTGCATTTACAAGTTATAATCTCAGGAAATGACCCAAATCTTCTGCAGCTTGTTCAATGGATTTACATGTCAAACTGAGAGCTGTCTTTACCTGTGGTCTTGCAGGTGTTCAATAATCAGGCAACCATGCATACAAAGGTGTGGCAAAATAAAATGCAGAAACTCTGGCTTCAGATATTGTTCATATTCAAATTTATGTTACATGTGATCTTAGAGGAAGTATGACATTATAAGAACATCCAAGCATTGATCAGGACACATCATTCTGTCTCTTTTACTTTTTGATTTGCTGTTTTAGTTTATGATCACACTTGTCTAACTTGTCCACGCTGCTCCCTTTTCCTCTGATTTTATGTTCTGGGATGATCTCGAATAAATCCTTACACACATGAAGCTTGTCAGTTTTCATTGGATTTTATTGATCTGTGTAAACTCTCTGCAAAATCTTTACATGCAAAGTTATTTGCAAACATACATATCTCCAGTGCATGCACTATCTATGTACAAATACAGTGATAAACCAAGAAACATTCCACTGAACTGGCAGATCGAGTAGAAGACAGCTATGGGTTTGGCTCAGAGAGAAGCCTGCTTTTTTTAAAAATAAAATATTGATTATAATTGGTGTCGATCACCATCTGATGATGAAGTAGCACAACGTAGGACAGTGTGTGATGCTACTGGCGGATGTTTGAATCACTGCTGTGCAGAGAAAACAAGACGCTGGAGAGATCCGAGTGTGTATGTACAGAAAGTCTCATTCAAACAGAGAGATTCACTTCGATGTCTGCTACTGACAGAGTTGACTAGTCTTTTGTTCATGTGCTCAGGTGATCATCAGCCTATCCTGTGGATGCTATCAGACCAGTTTATTCAGATTACACCATAGTCACCATAGTCATGCAGAATATGGCCTCTTGTATATAAAGTATTAACAGGAATGTTATGGGGAAGAAGTGTAAACATTAATGGAATTACAATAGCATTAGTTTCTTACAAAGTATATATATCTTGAACCACAAGACATTTCATGCATAGGATTTTTTGTTTTTGTCTTCGTTTTGACATTGGAATAACTTGCAAACAGCGGTATAAATTGAGGTCATTCCACTTGGTGTGCTTTCCTTGATTTGCCGTTATTAGTGAACAAACACACACTAAAGCCTCGGATGATTGGGGCGTGGCAGAGGGGAAAGAGCCCTGCTTTGTGCAAAGGGTGCGTTGGGGTAAAAGCGGGCCACGACTGCCCCAGGCACACCAGAGTCACGAGCACAGTGCATGCAGGTGAAGCTGCACATACTTATGTCATAGCTTGATCCACCTTCTCTCCCTGTTAAGTGGAGCAGCCAATTTTTTTGTTAGGGAAACCTGTAAGAGACCCGGCCGTGTGCATTCAGTGTAAACACTACAGTAGAAAACCTCTGAGGTTTCAGAAGAGTAGAGGTAGCAGGAGGAAAAGCTTTTTTTTTTTTTCCTGCCAATTCTAACTAAGAAAGAAAAGAATGTGTTCACTTTTCAGTTTGTCTAATCACAGTTAATACTTCCCACAAATCAAAATTCACAGCTTTACTAACCATACATAAAAACTCCTAATGCTTAACTAGGTGTGCTATAATTTTAAACCACAAATTAACAGCAACTGATGAAAGAATCATCTAGCTCATGGTCCACTGACTTATGAATCATCTGTATATCAGATGTCTATCCTAACCTGAGCAATGTGTCAGTATGTAAACATTTCTTCATGGAAATATACATTATGTCCAAGACAGTGGGCACAGTTGAGATATTTGAAGGTGCAGCTGCGTGTTTCCTTACGTCTGTGGCTTGGCATGCTTATACAGTTCAGGTGTTACACTACAGCATGACGTAATCACACGAGAAATAAAAAAAAAAAAAAAAAACCCTGACAGTCTAATGCATTTCAGGCATGAGCGCATCAGGATTTCATGACGTTGAACGATGGTTTTGATCTCAGATGCCATAACATATTGCTTTTCTTGTCCTGTGCCAGTGCAATTCAAACTTCATTTTCTTTAGCTAAGAATGTTCAGCGCACTACAACACATCACAGACAGGCATGATGGTCCGTGTGCAGCTGTTTGCTGACACATGTCTTGGTTACATTAGTGAAATCTCTAATTCATTTATACCATGACTTGTCCCAGAGGCAGATTAAGTATCAGCACAGGCAGAGAAACTGTTATAAG
Source organism: Holacanthus passer (assembly GCA_025331565.1). Taxonomy (NCBI): domain Eukaryota; kingdom Metazoa; phylum Chordata; class Actinopteri; family Pomacanthidae; genus Holacanthus; species Holacanthus passer. The sequence continues at coordinate 2,343,674 of JAFREQ010000061.1, read as the reverse complement.
AGGACAGGAAAGTAGAGATATACTACATCAGGGAAAAGGACGTGAGTGAGCCTGTGTGATGGTGAAAGAATAGATAAAACAATAAAATGGAAAAAAGTGCATTAGGAGATTAAACCATGTTTGACGGAAGGGGGGTTTAGCTCATGCTGTTTGTGGGAGGGGGCAAGTGGTTAATCACTGGCAACGTGGTTCTCGTTATACAAGGTGTGCCAGCGCTCTATCTTCTTGTCCTTGTTCTTCAAACACTCGTACCAGTGCTTCAGCCGCTCTCCTTTAGCAGTAATACCCAGCTGACACCCACCTGTCAGGGAGGAAGTGAAGTGTGAAAGGCAGGTGGTAACAATTTTTATTGTCAGTTTTATTTCTATCAAAGCAACGACATTTGTCAAATATTTACCGATGTAGTCGTTGGACTTCCCGATATCATAATCCCACACAGAGATATCTAAAGTCTTCTTGGCCAGTTCACTGTGTTTGATGTCATAACTGAATTCCTGAAATTTGATCGAGACATTAATTCATCACTCACCAGCCACTTCCCAACAGTTTTTCATACCTGAGTTGCAAAGAATACAAACACGGTCATTCAATAATAATTTGTGGATAAGCTCAGCATTTGCTGCAGCTTCGCCTTGAACTTTCTCACAAACCTCGTTAAACTCTGGGTTTAAGGTCCTCTTCTTGATTTGTGTTTTGCACTTGCCCTTCTTGCCCATGTCAGGCTTCAGACAGCTGTGAATTGAACACGTACACAAGTTCATTCATGGCATTTCTAGAGTCATGCATTCACAATCTAAATGTGCTTCTCATCCCGCTCCACCTACATTTTGACATATGGGTCAGAGTAGCCGTTAGCATCCATGGCAGCCAGGTGAACGCAGCGCACGACACCCACGATGAGACGGTTGGTCTGGGAGCTGTACATGAGGGACATCAGGATCCGGCCGCGCTCCTCCACATCTCCGCCATCTTTCCCCGGCTGAGACAGAGCAGAGGGGGAAGAACAGTTCAGGAGGGTTGAGGATAAAATTTGCGTGAACTTCTGGAAAAATCTGTCATGTTTAGACACGCTTGGAAATTAAAGCATTGCCTCATCTTCGTAGAGAGCGATGCCTCTGGCTCCCCCGGCCGTTGCAGTTCTCTTCGTCTGTGAGGGGGAACAAGATAACAGGAGGTCAACAAGAGATTCCGACGAGGAGAACAAAGCGTTGTTTGAATGTAATTGAGTTTCTCTCACAGGCACAACTCTCTCGAGGCAAACGTTGAAGTTCTTCTTCTGGTTCATCTTCAGTTTCTTCAACGCCACTCGGGTTTCCCCAATAAACTCATTATGCCCGAACTTGTCTTCATCGCAGACAGACAGCCTGTGGAAATCAAAAGAGAATCTTAATCATACAGATGTGGTAAACCTTTAATAGCGTCGACCAAGGGCAGATTGAGTTTGAAACATGAATATAGGGCTGTTGCAGCTAAGTGAGTGTTTTAAGTTTGACAGCCTGAGGTACAGTATCCACCTGAGAGTCTTACGCTGCATGTCCTCATCCGTCAGGCCGTGGTAGGTGAGAGTCTCATTCCACGCGGGGTTGCGGGTGTTTCTCAGGGTCTTTGTGCGCAGCTTGTTAGACTGTTAGATGCAGGATAGGTCAGGACAAGGAAGAGGAAATATCCCGAGGCAAGTTAAGACCACACAGGATCTCACACATCTGTGGTTTGTGTTATTTCATCACAAGTATCTTTGGTGACGCTTCACATCAAAAGGTGTTTTTACAAAAGGGACCTGCCCAAATCTCCCTGACAGCACAGGATAATTACACTAACAACATACCTTCACAATAACTTTTATCGTTATTTATACTATCAATATCTATTTCAAGGTACATCCCTCATGCCAGTTCTAGGATTTTGTCAATTTGCACCAGAAGGTGTCAGGCTTGAGCTAACAGCCTCTCATCAGACCGAGGGGATCTCATATCACCACCCTTCCTTTTTTGCTTAGAAGGATATTAAGGCAATAAATCTTTTAACAGAAGTAAAAGCTTAATGTAGGAAAGGTGCATCTCTCACCTTACTGGCCCCTGGCAGCAGATGAAGCTTGACATAGGGATCTGCCAGTCCGTTCGAGTCCATGGGCTTCAGTCCCTGAGGAGCACCAGAGCACCGTGTCCATCACATCATCATGCACAGCAGAGAGCAATTAAGCTAAAGTGCCATTCAGGAGCATTTTAACATAAACCACTTGATTGTAATTGTCCCTTTGTGTGAGAGAATGAGGGGAATAGTGGTACCTTTGCTTTGAGGATGCTACAGTGGAGGCTGTTGCTTTCCTGTTCATAGTGCAGACTGAACTCTAGAGAGCCCAGAGTGGCTGAAAGAGACCCACACCAGTCATTACATTAGACTACAGAGAGACAGCAGGTCTGCTTTTCAATAATTAAGAGTATAAATACAGGGAAAGATACTCTAATTAAACAACACGCAACGTATGAATAGAAGTATATAAGCCCAGATTGGACAGAAAGGATGGACAAAAAAAAAAAGTCTTGATCTCCACTCATGAAACATTCACAGCCTTCTTTTAACCTTAAGCAAACAGCAGAAAAATCTCATTACAAAGCAGCCTCTGATATAAAAGAAATCAAATAAACACTCAAGTCTCAAAGGAAGGCATTCAGAAAATAAGGTTCTGGGTAAGAATAAAAGAGTGAAATGCTGCCCACACACATTTGCTTTGGAGGAGTTATATTGCTACCATTGCTGTTGGGGGACAAAATAATCAAATGTCATTTCCTAATTTCATCTGTTAATTTTATCTTATCAAACTATTAACTTCTCTGGGTTAATAATCGCCACCGTCTTGCTGCTCCAACGACACACAGCACATAGAGTCTGCAATGACAACACTAACATGCTGATGGTACAATGTTGACCATGTTCACCATTTAGCATCTTAGAACATGAAAATGTATTACTTGAAAAGTTTACAGATTTTTTTTTGTCAACAGTGTCACAGCTCTTGTCAATCAGATTAACTTGTCTTTTTAGTATCATGGAGAAGCTATAACCACTGAAACCAGTCAGCACCACAGGATCCAGTTGCTGGAAACCGTCACATGTCTATAGAGAACAGGCACATGAAGCCATTCCTATTTTTGCCATTTTCCCCCCAACACAGGGGATCGGGTCAAACACAAGGGGAATCTATATCCTGTCAGCCCTGTTGTATCTGAAATTATTTGCACGGCTCCATATTCCCGGACCTCAATAAAATAAATTAACACCCAATCCCCCAGAGAGAGAATAAAGGCCGCTCGACGCTGCAGGCACAGAACATGAATGGCACGGCACCATTCTCATCATTAAACTGGGATATGTGAAAAAAAAACTGTACGATTACACAGCTTATGTATCACTATTGATTTAGCGATTCAGATCCTGATTCACATCTTCTGCTGCTTTAGTTCCTCAGATATTGATTACAATTCTTTGATAACAAATGGCGCTTATCGTTTGTCATTTTCTACCCAGCTCAGTAGACGCTGCCAGAATGATACTTGCTGTTTGCTGGGACTGTTTAAAGATATGAATTATTACCAGCAGACTAAAAGCCAGAAATCAAGCATCGACAGGGTATGACTCAGAATCCCTAAGGGGAACAGAGATGCTGCCAAATTAAGGTAATCAAAGCCCAATACTGTATGCTGCATGACAATATGTTTTGCTTTATTAAGAAAAAAAAAAACATCTGGTGAACTGAGTGAAAAGAAATCAGCGATGTCAAATGTCATGAGGTGAAATTAAACTCAACACATCAGCCACGTTACTCCGTGAGAAGAGTGAGCAGATGGTTTACTCACTGGCTTCATCAGAGTCGTAGTCGTTGGCTTCCTCCTCCTCCTCAGCTGGGGGAGGTTGCTGTCGGGCAGGGAGGAGCGCTGTAGGCAGCGGGCTGCCTCCTGTCCTCTCTTACAGCAGGAGGCGCTCTCTGCTCTGGAGGAGCTGCAGCAGAGGAGTAAGCTCCTCCATCTCCTGCCACTGGACCTACAGCCACAATGCACAACATAAAACCACTGGGGACGCAGTGTTTGGTTTATGCTGTCGATTCTTTATCGGGACGTGAGCGGAGGATTGTGTCCCAGCTCTCTCTCACCTTGCTGGGCCAGTGTGGTTGATGCAGCAGGCTGTGGTCTGGAGCTCTGGACGGGCACCATCTTCTTCATCACCACCGGGCTGCCCTGCCCCGCCTCTTCAGGGCCGAGCCCGCCTGTGGCCATGCGCCCGACCGATGGTTTTGGGGCCACAGGTGGGTAACCAGCGCGGCCCTGTGGCTCTGGTCCTAAAAATAAGCATGATACAGTAAACACACAGACACACACTATACATAAGGGAGACGTGCATAATCACAGCACTTCAGGCTCCTACTGCAGTGGAATCTGTAATACTCCCTAGTCTCTCTGGATACTTTTGATGTTGCAGCTTTTTCGTTGCAAAGGCATTGACCTACATACACTACAACAAGCTGTGGCAGCCGATTTCTGTACGTACAGCAGCTATACGGTCTGCCTGTCTGCTCGAGCTACCCCTCTCTTTGACGGGGAAGTCGCACTGCTCAGGTAATAACGCTGAAAGTGTGAAATGACAAAACGTGGTCCATCATGCCAGCACCACCTGCAGGCTCATCCCGTGTCACAGCATGCACCTTCCGACAGCTTAATTGAGCTCTTCATCCCCCTCCTCTGCAACAGTGGGCGGTGCTGCCAAATTTGGGAAGCAGATAAAAGGTTTGATGGTTTGGAAAAGAGCAATGAGATGCAGGGTTGCACAAGGACTTATGTGCAGATGCCGATCTAATGAGACTGAAGAGATGAAGCTTTGAAAAAGTTGGACTGCTATCTTGCTAGCTTTGCAAGTGGAATAGAAACTTAATAGCACGATGTGTCTTCCCAAATGTTGAATGTCGACAAGTGACAGGTCAATGGAAAATGGTGGATGTAAAAATTCACCATGACTGAAAAGAGACTGCAGACTACAGCTGAAGTCTGTGTCTACCTGGTGGTTGTGGTTGGGGTTCTGCCTCCCTGGGCTCAGAGGCTGGGGGCCCCTGGGGCTCTGCTGCCTCCTGGGCACCCGTCTCTCTCACTTTGGATAATGGCATGGGCGATGGCAGGAAATGCTTCGGAAAACCTTTGAAGAACCAGGCACCAGACCTCTTCCACACCTGAGAAAACAGAGAAAATATATGCGTCACAGGCCTCACAACACAAAATTGAATTCTTTTATTTGTTCACAGGTGTAAAGCACTCACCTCCCGCTGCTCTCTGCAGATCTTGCATAGCCACACAGCGCGTGGCCGACTGCTACACTGCGTACCACACTTGGTACACATGTTCTACACGACAGGAGAAAATAGAGATTTCCAGCTGCTCGCCATTTACGATGTTATTGCACGCACCCACCTCATAGACCGTGACCTATTATGTTTTCTCAACTTTTGTGCGAATTGCAGCAGAGGAAGTGTGTCTGACTCATTACCAACCTTTTTGCAGTCCTCACACACCACTGAGCTGACCCCAGGTGAGCCCAGCTGCTCCCCACACAGCAAACAGCGGGACATTCCATCACCGCACACAGTCTTCTTCATGTCGTCCAGGCGGTTTATCAAGCGCCTGCGGCAGCACAGGGTGAAATCGCACTTAAAATGTCACCGTTAATTATCCCAAGTCCAAATCTATGTATGCATGTCATCGGGCTCAACAGGTGATTTTGCCTTTCTATACACATATTGGAAAAACCTACTGGATGTTTTACAATCTCTCACCCGATTCTCTCCTGCTCCATGGCCTCCATTTTCTCAGCACGGGCAATCACACTGTTTATAATCTCTTTCTCTTCATCTGTCAGGTCTGGACCGGGACCAGGGCCCGGCTGCATGGTCCAGCTGCCCCTGTCAGGCAAACATATTGAGGTTACACAGCTTCTGTGATCTGACTGAACGATATCCAATCAGCACATTTGCATGCACACTTCACATTCAATGTTTGGATGAATGGAGAAAACACCATGAATGAATGAACGCGCGTTTACGGCATCAACACATTACACCGCTTCGTGAACAGTTACACAGCAGACATACGTGATGCAGAAAAGAGAGGTGGAGTAGGAGTTTGTCTACTTACTGCTCTTTATCACTGCATCACAGATCACACATCAGAAGGAGGCAGGTGAAGGAAAGGAGAGCACAGCGTAGGGTTGGTAGACTCATTGAGAAGCTTATCAATGCCAACACATTCTGACAATCACGCTTACCTGGCGTGCATACTCCTCTGCCTGTCGTTGGACACCCAGCGATCCGAACTGCTGCTCATCACCGTGTCCGTCATGCTGCGCTGTCACAGTCTGCAGGCGGACAGAAAGACAGACAGACATGAATTCAGCATGAAATAGTCAAACAATCTTAAACTAATGTCCTGAAATGACGTCTTAATTTGGGTGGGCATTAGAAGTTTTGTTGAGTACAGTCAGAAATCATCAAATTCATGACCAGTTTCTCACTTACGTCCAAGTGATGTCTACACTTTTTGCTTTCCTCTATCATTTCCTCATCTCCTGCAGCACTGACCTAACTGCCACCATGTTCTGCTCTCTCATCAAAAAGGACATTTCGTACAAATCTGTGAGCCAGGACTTTGCTGACCTTAAATTTGGATCGTCACCAGTCTTCCTTTAATCGCCACACACACACATCAGTGACCACCATAAGCCATACAGCAACTAGAACAGATAAAAAATCAATTACAGTTTCCAGAAAGTAATCATCACGTTTTTCCCTTCACCTCCTTGCTTCCTACGAATTTGCATATTAAGTCTGAAATAGCAATGAAAAATCAGCTACCAATTTCCACGCAAGCACATTTTCTGGTGCCAAATTTACAGCCTGGTCAGAACCAGCTCCTCCTGCCAAGCCAGTTTTATCAGCTTCTTTCCACAGACATATTCAAGCAATAAATGGACACAGGAAAACACTGCAAAGCCACAACACAAACACTATGGATCTGTAAAATACAAGCGCAAACTATGCTGACGCGCAGCGGTTTTAACAGATAGAGCATCGCTTCATGTGAGTCCTGCAAAAGGTACAAAGCTCATGACAAAGCAAACCCTGATGGCGAAGTGGGTGTTGCGGGTCATGTACATACATATGTGCTTTTCAAATTGGGGGTGGCCAGACCAATTATTTTAGCAGCCGTAAGTGAAGCTGCAAGGAATGTCTTCCAGTTTGTGACTCGACAACATATCAAAGAAACAGATGGTACCATATAGCAGGAGTGGCTCAATTATTCTTACGATGCAGGAGGAGGAGGAGGAGGAGGAGGCACTGACAGGGATGACTAAGAGTCTTTGTCTCCAACGTTTCTGATCGTTCATGGTGCGCTGGCTGAAGCTGAAGCTTTTATCCACAGTGATGTCTGTGTATCGACAGTTCTCAAACACTTTTTCTCTTCCTCCAGGGATGCTGGTGGGACTGGGAGTGTGGTCAGGTGTTATGCAGAGGGCTAGAGAGCAGTTTATAGGATCTGCAGAAAGGTATCATCACTCCATGTGGTGAAACTGGGATTGTTTGTCAGAGAGAGTCACTGTTGCTGAGGAGGAGTCTGAGGAAGGCTGTGTCATCGGAGTATTTAAAACACACGATGACAGGAGATTAGCTTTTGGAGTCGTTTGCATGCACGGTGCAACAAAAAAAAAAAACCAGGCTGAGAACACAGCTCAGTGCTAATGGTGACAGTGGGTGACAGCGTGTTGTCAACTGTATCCATGTATGATACCAGCAGTGTAATTTCATCTCAGAGTGACACAGTAAAGATGATACAAAGATGTCAGCAGGAATCACTGAGGCGAGTGCCCATTGGCAAGTCTGTGAGTGTGTGTGTGTGTGTGTGTGTGTGTGTGTGTGTGTGTGTGTGTGTGTGTGTGTGTGCCCCTGTGCGATTGACTGAAACTGTTTCAAGTCTCAGACAATACATGGAGCGATGCTGCAGCAGCCACAGGCCGGAGGATGCAGCAGTGTATGTCCTGAGGGGAAGCAGCAGCCGTCAGAGAGGACCCGCGGGCTCCGACGAGGAGCAACGACAGGAAGCAAAAGCCTCTATGGAGCCTCGGACGTCCAGGATTGTGATGGTGCAGGATGAGAGTGCTGGTACAGCGTTGGAGAGAGATACAGTAAAGAATGCATAATGATCAAGCTAAAAGCAAAATCAATAAGTTTCACTTGTGTTCAGCTTTTCACAGCGGTAAAATCCGGCACTATAGAAGCTTGGAGAAAGTGAAAGAGGGAGAGAGAGGGAGGGGTGCGCCGCTGTCTCCTTCATTCAGCTGCTCATATTATGCTGCGTAACGTCAGGCTACATACCTTTTGAGCTCTAATCTGTTGCTGCACTGCCTGCGGGATTCACAGAATAACAACAAATTCGCCGTGCTATCAATAGACACTCTGGGTGTGGGCTTCTCCCTCTGATGCTGCTGCATCCAGCCAACAGTGGCAACACAATCCTCAGGGAGCATTTGTCTTTTTCCACTTTTCAGCAGCAGCCTGACAGTTCAGACATTACTCTGACTGTACAATATAGATATGGTATACACCGAGGCTCTCGAGCGTGGCCCTCCTTCACTTGCCAAAATGAATAATCCCACTCTTGTCTAACATGATTGTCCTCGAGAGGTGGATGGAGAGAGACAGATGGGAGGAGGCATTCAGACTCGGGCTGGGTAATCACTGACTCAGACAAGTCACAGCTCTCCGGTGCCGAGGATAGATGTTACCGCATCACAGAAGTGGACTCTTTGCCGAGGTGACAATCCAATTAGCATTCAGGTGATCGTCCTGAGGATCGTATACACACTTTTCTCATACAGAGCTGTCAGTGTAGGCTTTGCTGCATAGAAAAGTACAGCTTGGTTTCATTTACTGTGCAGTCAGAGAGGTTTTACATCTCAAACGGTTTCACATGTACATATTGAAAAGTGTACCTGAGGCCAATTATAATGGACTGTCTCCACCAAAATGTCAGTTTGAGCCTTATTATTCTGCAGTTATGACATCACTGTGACCCTCAGACTGTCATCCTCTGTGCTGCTGAGGTTATAAATGCAACTAATCTGCGTCATCTGTGACTCTGACTCGGTGCAACAGTCATCTCATACGCATTTTCCACCCATATGAGATGACTCAGTCAGGTGGTGGATTCTTCTCTGGGGACAGCGGATATTTTCCTGTGTTTTTTTCTCTTTTCCAAAATGTCATGAAGCCTCAGTGACGACGCTCTCAGACGTGGCGGTCTGCAAAGTGATGCCCAGAACTGTGCAAGCAACCGCACGACAGCGTCGACAATAGCACCAGGCATGAATAGTAACAGATCATGTGTGAGATGACAACAGGAAAGACCAGAGGGAGAGCGTTGACTCACGCTAGTCATCTGCCTGATCATCGTAAATCAACCCCCCAGCAGGATCTCTCCTGTATAGAATTTCACATGGGGGTGGAAAGGCCCAATTTAGAAACCTGTGTCTCCTCCTCAGGGCCCGAGGGGATAGTCAATACAAACCTGCATCTGTGCATCTTCAGGGATGCATGCATACACAACTCCCAGAGCACACCCTACACATTTTCCATCCATTTTTAGAAACACGGCCGTGCATTCTCCTTGGATACTTGAGGTGAAAGCTCAGCATGAGTAACTAGCTTTAAGTCTTATCAGGCACTTGCACGGATTAATGTTGTTATGTGACTTTCAATAGCAGGTCTATGAGTCATTACTGCAGAACATATGACTGGAGAAGGAGTGGACGGGAATAAGAGCACCTTGTTATGGCCAGTCTGACATCTCTTTTCAAGATTTTGATACTTGATCGTGGAAACGAGGACTGAAGAAAGCAGGAGGAGTGACAATGAAGCAGTGGTGGATTGATCCAACATGGATCATTATGGATACAGCACTGAGAGCTTGAGGGGGGGGTGGGGATAGAGGGAAGAGAGTCATCTCCTTTGTACTGAGATCAGCAAAAAACAATGTGTAAAAGCAAAGGTTTTACTCTAATGTTATCAAGCTATTTGTGCTGTACGGCAATTAGTTCACTGACGGGAAATGAATCATCGATCTGATTTTTTACACCCAGTTTGTAGATGTATTCACCATAATGGCATTAAAACACTACGTAGTACTGCGCTTGAATTCCAGGGCAACAATTCCCTCGCCGTCCTACAAAAAGGACATTTCTAAAATGGGTTAATGAGAATCGGAGATCAATGCGAAGTCCCACAATTGGCTTCACTTTAATTTATCTTTCATCGGGGCTCCATTCGTATTTTAATGCCTCGGGGTTGAACTTACTTACGTATAATGGAGGCCACCACCCGATCCTTCACCACCAAGCCTTACCATTGGCCAACGCAGAGTCTCTGTGGACTCAGATCAGCACTTTCATCCAAAACTGAAACTGAGTAGATGCCAGAGTTGACATTCATGCCAGCACAGCATATCCACACAACCAACGAGTTAATAATCCAGGCGAAATCATATCACAATCACATTTTTTTCATGTTGCTGTGAACATAAATGTTTCATCAGCTATAACACGCTGCACTTTTTCCTATTAAAGCCGTAATAACATTGCAACCCAAACACAATTTTTCACAGGGCTGCGAGAAATTAGCTCATTTCTTAAAGTTAGTCATTACCAGGCTGCTTTATACGGCTTTGTGTGACTTCATATTCATAATTTATAATGTTGGGAAACTATGAGCAATAGCAAGCAACACTGAAAGGATTCCTCCGTCTGAAAAGTAAGAATCATTGCAAAGCACTGATGTTTGGTATAAAATCTGATACTGTGTCGTCTTCTCTTTTTACTAAACTGTCAACTATATAAAAATTGCATGTGAAAATGTGAAAAAATGTTGAAAATATAGTACATACATTTTCAGTTTAAACATTAAAACTGACAAAGAAAAGAAAGAAAATAATATTTTGTTTTTACTATTTTTCTTCCTCTACCATCTGGCCTGGCGGTAGCTCAAATTGTTTTATGTATTATGAAACAGAACACAGCCGGAGATCCTCAGACAGGAGAGTCTTGGCCGGTCTACAGTTTCAACTCCAGTCCCGTGGTGATCTGGAACGTCACGCCCGAGCAGGGATGACTGAAAAAAATATTTTTTCTCTTTTAATCCTTTTCTTCATTTACATCTAATTTGAATACAGACTCATTTGAGAACCAATCACAAGTCAGATTTACCCATTTAGAGTGTGAGTGATGAGTCATCTACAGACCTTCACTGAAACCTTCTGAAAAACACCTTGACTCACATGTGAGTTATGTGTCATCAAAAAGCACAACCGGCCGCTCCTTCACATTCTGTGGTGACGAGTGTGGGCTGGTGGGTCTAATGACAGAAAGAAATTCAAGGTCTGTGCAGAGTCTTATAAGTGGCACCACCACACAGCGGATCGGACCATAAACACAAGTAGTATACTACAGATGATTGAGCACATCCACCAAAGGGTTAAGAGGAGTAATCGACGTTCTCACAAACAGATCATTTGGTCTTATAAACTAACTCCTCACAGTATCAGCTGCTGGTGTCTGATGCTCACACATCAGGCCTGCAGGGCGAGTGGGGAGACAAGGACCAAAAAAAACACAAGGTAACCACCCACTCCCAGTTGCATTCGTGGCACAACTCCATCCATCCCCCATAAAGGGGCTGTGAGATGCCAACAACCCACTGAGGCCTGGACCAAGATTGTAAAGCACTGCACCAAGAAGGACTCCACTGCAGAAGGAAAACATCACTCAGCATTTCTTAATTATTTACAACTCCCACCCCCATTTCCTCTCACTCCGTGTAAGTCCCCTCTTTAAGGCCTTGGTGCACGCTTTACGTACTTGGATCTCTATCAGAGATCATGCACAGAACAGTGGATTTAGGGAGAAACAGATCAGAGAGCCAGACAGACTGAGAAAACTCTATTTTAGGAATCTGTGAGGATGTTTGTTAGCCTTTTAGGTCTGTGGCATCGACAAATTATCCATGTTTTCAGTCAGACAACGGCGTTGACAGGGACCATCTGTGGAGCCATCTGCGAGGACTCTTCACCTCTCAAATGTGAGCGCGTTGCACCGATTCATATACACACAACTACATCCTCTTGGCAGGCATGGCTCCAGGTCCCGCGTCGCTGGAGAACAAACAGGAAAGACCATCCAGTGACCGACAAGCGAGCGTGCTGTTCTCCTGTCATCGCCATTGGCCCTGACCAGCAGACCTAAACGGGGCGGATGCTGCGAATTTCATTCTTAAATCAACACAATGCGCAGTGAGTTAGCAGTTCATATCTTCTAGGTCTAAATTACAGTAATCACCCTGAAATTTAGCAGAAAAAAAAAGTCTGCTGACCCACAATTTCTCAGACATTTCAATGTAATTCAGAGACCTCTTTCATCCAGGCCTTATTTTAGAACTGCGTAAGTAAATGGCTAGTGGACATGGAGCACTCAATTAATTGCACTCCAGCAAAGAGCCTGCAGTAAGTCTCAAATTTGCTTGGCTGATGGTGATTCATCCCTGTGTGCCCCAGAGGTAAGAGGTGGGACTTTGAGAACTGGCTGCTGATGCATCGGCCAGTCATGCTCCTTCAATTTCCTCCCATCTTATCTCAGGGGAAACAAGTACGACCAGACAGGGGCATTAAATCAGCGCAGTAAAGGTCTCTTGTAAAGATTCTACACATTCATTCCCCACTAACCAGAAGTGACCTACAGCTGGTGGTCTGACAGATAAACTACATGGTTCTTACATATAAAGCAAGAGGTCTGATTTCCTATCGATCCCTCTGTTCAATAGCCATGATTCTGTCTCTTTGTTTCTCCGCTTTGAAGACCTGGCACAGTTCAGCTGCTGGATATCTGACCCCCCCCTCCTTCTTGTCCCACCAGCAAACGAGCAGGTACAATACCCCTGGGTGTTTTTAGTAGATCTCTGTTGGCAAACGAGAGCGTGTTCCAGTCTGGAAACACTGCGACAAAAAAAAAAGAGCCTTGGCCCAACTTGTGAGATAAAAACCCCTGTTGGGAAGCTCGGCTATGTGACTTGAAATGCAAAGTTTGTTTATTCAGACGTCACTCTGAGCTTCTGGGGCATCACTGCAGCTACAACACATGCACAGAGGTGAATCTGATCAGATAAATATATGTGTCCGAGCTCATAAATGGTAGCGGACAGGATGATGCTTACAGATGTGCAGGCTGGTGTTTATAGCTTCGACTACAGCAAGATCCTCTTTTGGATTTTTAACTCCTTGCTCTCTTGAGGAAACTTACTTTAAAGGCCACATTAATTATATCTGTCTTTTCCAATATGCCACAGTGCTTAGGCAGATCTAATGACCAGTTTCAGAGAGGCTGGTGAATCGATTCTCATCCACAGCTCTGATGAGAATTTGAAGATGAAGCCACTCCCTTCTGAAGCTCGGCCACAAATGGCAGAAAAAACATCTCTCTTGCAGCAAATTTAGAAATAAGCTCTAAAGCAATGGACAGAAACAACAGATATTTAGAGTATAACATGATTTTAGGTTCAAAGCTCCGTTCACGGATTATGAGGAGCACAGAGGAACATAGAGTCATGCACCTTTACCAACTGTGGCCATGGTAACAGCAAGATCAGAAGACGAGAATCAGAATGATTAAAAGCTGTGTGTGTGTGTGTGCATGTGTGTGTCCACCAGTCTGCGTGTTTGTAGTAGACTGTACCTGCGCCAAATTTCAAAGCCCATGCAGAACGGGCCATTGTTGCAAGAGCACTGTCAGTGGATCCTCTCTCACATCAATAAACGTGGTTGTCAGAAATTATGCATTTTTGCTGGGCTGGTTCTTAACAGGCAGAGTTGAAAAGACAGTTAGAGAGGAAGACAAGATGAAAACATGGGATTATGGGTACAGTCGCCTCGTATGCTTCAGCTTTAAATAATGCAGTTAGTGTGCAGAGCACTTCCTCCATCTTTTTTCACCTTTTCCCTAAACGCCCATGTTTCCTTCCTTCTCTTATTTATCTTGTTTCACATGATACATCCAAAAGGAGCAATTTCCCCCCTTTTCTTGCCTAATTCTGATCTTTCTCTGGACAGAAAACAGTGGGCTGGCAGAGAGACAGAGAGAGAGGTACCAGCATAAGGGTGTCGTCCAATCACTACTGTGGTTGCTCATGTGAGAGGAGGCAGCTGCAGATATCTCTCAGACTGTTCATTCAGTCTTTTCTCCCCTCCCCCATTTAATCCCCATGCTTCAGGTCTGTAGGAGGAGTTGGAGATGGTGGAACAGAGAGGCGGATTCCTGGCTTCTTTTTCCTGTCCTCCTTCCATATTAACACCAGAAGCGTTGAACCTGTTTGGTCCAATGAGTCTGTTCACAACACGCACGGCTCTGACCCACAAAGTGCAATAACCCACGGGTGCAGGATGAGGTAATATCACAACAAGTAGGCGACCGAATCACCTGTCCTGTGGCACAGCTGGAGTTGAGAGCTGCCCTGCCCACATCAGCATCTGGAGGCACCACTGATGTTTTCCTCCCAAGTCTGCAGGCACTTCAAGCCCCAGTGTGCACTCCTAAAAATCCTGCAGCAACGCCCAGGGACTGCAACCACACAATCTCCCACATGACTTACCAGGTCTGTTTTCTCATATAAGATCTGCAACAAGGAAGCACCAGTGTTGCAGGAGAGCAGCGAGCCACCAGCCTTGTTTTAATTCATCTGAAGGAGGATTTAACAGAGCCTTCAGAGCTGCACCAAGAGTTATATTCATCACCCATTGAGGAGTGCGTAATCATAACACCAAAGCATGCTGTAGTAAAATCAATGCAACAATTCAAAATAAGGAGGTGATCAGCTCCATGAGCATCTCTGCATGAATGACAGGAGCATTCTGCTGCAGAGCTGTTTTCAGTAAGACATGTTTTCCATAAAACAAAGGAATCAATCAAATGTTCATTTACATAATTTGTACCTCTCATAGGTTAATTAGCAGCAGCTCCATGCAAACTGAGCTGCACTGCACACATTCATTTTTCATTCAAATGACTCAGTAAGTAACGAGTTTGTAAAGGCAAAAAAACGTGTTCAATCAAATTAACAAATACAGGCAATGAAATGTGAAACACATCATATTCAGTCTCTCTTGTGAATGAAATGCTGCATTCATTCAACTTATAAATGAGAATTTCTAATGCACTGGTCAATAAGCTCACAGTGGTTTTAGGTTGAGGATGCAATGTTTGAAAATGCTTCGAAGGAGATGTTGCAGCCTACCTGAGCGTCCAGTCCTGCTCTGCTCTCTCCTCTCTCTCTATCTCTCTCTCTCTCTGGGAATGATGCGGACTATTTTTCTGTGCGGCGCTCGGATCCGACCACAGACTCAGTCATTGCGCATGGTGCCTGTCACCAAAACCACTGGTCTTTTATTTTTTGCCTGGAGGAGAAGTCTGATGCTGGAGGCTCGCAGGACCTCCACAATGCGTGGGAACTGCTCTTCAAGCCTGTGTGGAGGATGCAAAGCCCTTGGTACCCAGGGAAGGAAACCCCTGGATCTGAAGTGATAACAGTGATGCTGAATGGGGCAATCAGCTGATGTGATTGTCTCTATAACAGCACATAGTGTCTCATCATTCATGCAGCTGTACTGAGAAGTCATTTATATAACATTATGTATTATGTGTGGTGATTTGCAACTGTGCTTTATGGTATTTAAACATGCACTTAACAACAAGATCAAGATCACAACAAGGTTTATTGTCATTTGAATGCAAAGGCTTTTAATAGAAGACCTACTATTCTATTTTTATCTTGCTTTTGATCTCGTGTTTATTTTTATCTTTCTTAACTATGAACTCTGAGAAATATTCTCTTATTTACATGCAACCAAATGTAATAAAATAGAATTGGCTGTTACTTTTCCCAGGTCCATGTGTTTGATTAATATATTGTTTTGCAGCAATAATTTAATTTAATCTTCAACAAAATAACCAACGAAATTCTAACATCGGTGTCTCAATTATAAGCAAACCTCTACTTTTATTCTTACTGTGGAGACATTGCGCCATCTAAAGGGTTAAGCGTTCATTGCACCAAAAAAAGAGGAAATGCGCCCCTTTCTCTTCATGACAATAAAGCATATATTTTTTTGCATATATATTTATGGGTAACATCACTGAAATCTGTACAAAAATACAAAACTCACTGATTTTCAGAAAAATTTACATAATAACTAAATAATTATAATCAATTGTCATTATTTTATTGCCACACCTACATTCAGGAAAAGACTACAGGTGGAACAAGATTTAATCCCTTCCTACTTCCGTATTCACGTCCCACATTTAGAATACTCAAACTGGGGAAACATAGACTCTGATACATGTGATGTACACAAAAATGTTTAAGATATGTTCAACCTAGAAATAGTTCAATGCATATGATATGCAAAAATTCCTCAAAACTGGCTTTAGGGAAGTTGTTCAACGAACACTCAGTACGCATGCGCACCAGATATTAGTTGTCGCCATAAGCCGAATGTTGCATAGTTGTCCTGTTTGCGAGTAATTTGCTGTTACTTATCATTGTTTCAGGTAATTTTGTTGCAATGTGTTCAGACAGGAAGTTTTCATGTGCTGGGAAGAATTAGCTTTTTCGTCTGTATTATGGTGCGAACTATCTTGCTATTGAATCTTCTTTGGTCATGTGATCGAGCCCCGGTCACCTGATCTGTCTTGCGTTGCAAATAAAGAAAGATGGCTGCTCACTTGTCATACGGAAGAGTAAATTTAAACATCCTGAGAGAAGCAGCACGAAAAGAGCTTCGAGAGTTTTTGGACAAATGTGCGGGGAGCAAGGTAAAGAACATATATAAAGACGGAAATCACGGCTGAAACAACGACAATTATCTACACTCGTGGATCTGACAGCTAAGCTAGTTTCTTTAGCCTCGGTGTGAAGTTAACATGCAGCTGCCAAACGTGGGCACAAAGAGATGTTGTGACATATTAAAACTCTGCAACTCTCTAACAATATAGCTACAGGCGTGTTTATATATGTGCATGTTTCCCTTTAGTGTGTCTGCATTTCAATTTATTATTAATTTATTATATAGGAACCATTGGCTCATAGCTAAATCATAAGCAACACTGACAGTAAACATTTCCGCATGCAGTTAATTTTTCAGGTCTTGTTACTGATACACTTTATGTGCCCTTTCTCTTTAGGCCATAGTTTGGGACGAATATCTGACTGGACCTTTTGGGCTGATAGCTCAGTACTCTCTACTGAAGGTAAGTGCTTTCTGGCCCAGATCAGGTATCTGATGTCAAAGGCACAATAATGTACCACATATCTAACATAGCGTAGGTTTTTGTCAATTGTAAATAACAAAAAGATGTTGAATGAAACGAATAGGATTGAAAATGTTTTCTCTGTGATTTTTAGGAACATGAAGTGGAAAAGATGTTCACCCTCAAGAGTGGCAGGCTCCCCTCTGCAGACGTCAAAAATATCATCTTCTTTGTTCGTCCCAGGCTGGAGCTCATGGACATCATTGCTGAGAATGTAATCAGGTCTGTTTTATACATCTCATTTTCAAGCCCCTAGTGTCAGCAAGAGACAAGTATTTTCACATCCGTTCTGTCCACAGTATTTAACACTTTTGTCCTGGGTTGTGCACCTTTCAGTGAGGACAAGATGCATTCGTCACGAGACTTCCACATTTTGTTTGTGCCTCGGCGGAGCATGCTGTGTGAACAGCGGCTGAAGGAGCAGGGCGTGTTGGGCTCTTTCATCAACATTGACGAGTACATCCTGGACCTGATTCCCTATGATGGTGACCTGCTCTCCATGGAGTATGAAAGTGCTTTCAGGGTGAGTTTGTACTTGTACATCCCAGACATAATATGTCAACCATTCTGTTACTCTTGAAGGCAATAATTTGAATTTCACCCCTCATTCAGATTTATAGCTGTGGTGTATTTTTACTCCCATGATGTGTTTTACTCCGTCTTCTTTCTTACAGGAATGTTACTTAGAAAATGACCAAACAAGCCTTTACCACACAGCCAAAGGCCTCATGACCTTACAGGCACTGTATGGCACCATTCCACAGATATATGGGAAAGGAGAATGTGCACGGGTGAGTATGGTAGAGGTGGAATCATTCTGTATGAAAACTGATGATCACTAATATATTGAAACTGCTGAATGCACATGGACAGAGGCTCAGCAGCAGCCAGTTGAATGTGTTTGAGAAAATGTCTCTGCTTGTACTCAGCATGTTGCCAACATGATGCTGAGGATGAAGAGGGAGTTTGCTGGCAGTCAGAATCAGATCCTGCCAGTGTTCGATACTCTGCTCCTCCTGGACCGTAATGTTGACCTGCTCACCCCTCTGGCCACACAGCTCACCTACGAGGGTCTCATTGATGAGATCTATGGAATCAATAATGGTGAGAATAAATCTTTTTGACTTCTTCTCATTATGTGTGAATGTTAGTGTGATGTGAGTGCGCTGTTGTAATTATCTTAAGTCTGCATGTATTTAAGTATTTCTTGAATGTCTACTTCTTTTTTTAAATCACCAGTCTTTGCTTTTGCTCCCTCTGACTCACAGGTTATGTCAAGTTGCCTCCTGAGAAGTTTGCGCAGAAGAAGCAAGGTGAGGCAAGTAAAGATCTACCTACAGAACCCAAGAAGCTACAGCTTAACTCAGCAGAGGAGCTGTACGCAGAAATACGGGACAAAAACTTCAACGCTGTCGGGGCAGCGCTCAGCAAGAAGGCCAAAATCATTTCAGCTGCCTTTGAGGTTGGTCTTGCCTCGTCTTTGTCACTAGAACATATTTGCTTTCTCTAAAATAATTATAGTGTAATGCTTATTACAAGAATGTTAAAAAAAATGTCTCTGCAATGTCTAATACTTCCTGGGAGCTACATTAGATTACTTCCAGACATCCCAGCTGATCTGATTGTAATCTTTGTGACATTTTACCACAAAGGTCAGAACAGAAATCCATGAGGTTAGGGAAGTGATAACAATCACCTAGAGATAACGTCAAGTACTAATTGTTCACGTGGAATCCTTATCAAACTGAACATGTTACCATCATCTGTCATCAGCTCAGAAGTCGGGTGCATTGACTGCAATACAAACTACATTAGTATAGATTGTTAATGCATCATCAGAGGTGTTCTACACCTGGAAAGCAGCAAGCACGAGCAGACGCTTACCATTACAAAGGTTTTCAGGAACGTAATTGATTGTGTGTATTGTCAGTGTTTAGCCTGAAGGAAATTCGTGTAAATAGACACCAAACTAAATTAGTTTATTGAAGATGGGTGAAAGTGTTTTGTCTACAGATATATTTAGACGAAGGAGCAGCAGATTCCTAACCTTGTTATTGCTACATTTTAATTTTCTGCCATGTCTAAACCTGTTTTATGTCTAATTTCATTTACTGACACGCTGTATGATTGACTTTTTGTGGCAATTATATTGGATTTCACCATTTAAAATGCTGTTTTTCTGAGGTGCCGTATCGAATATATTAACAGCACAGAAAGTAAAGTGATATTTTCTGTCTTTCAGGAACGCCACAATGCCAAAACAGTGGGAGAAATTAAGCAGTTTGTGTCTCAGCTGCCTCATATGCAGGCAGCACGAAGCTCGCTGGCTAATCACACTTCTATAGCAGAGCTGATCAAGGACATCACCAGTGCGTAAATAACTGCCTCTTTTCCCTGTATACTGCTTTAAAGTTTAATCCATTGGCATTGTAGACCAATTCTCACACCATATTTTCATAATTCCAAAAAGCCTTGTGATTTGTAAAAGCCTACAATCTTTATTTTCTCAGAAAAGTAACCAGCAGTGATAACATAAATCACCCAAATGGCATCATAAAACTTATCTTTTAATAGTGCTGGTTTTAAGGACAATATTTCTCTTTTCTTGCACCACTGTATGTTTAAGGTGTCATCTACATTTATTATAATGTGATCAAATCTAACTGATATCTCTTGTTTCAGCGTCTGAGGCCTTCTTTGATAATCTAACAGTGGAGCAGGAGTTTATGACTGGAGTTGACACAGACAAGGTATTCTTCATCACATATTATTTTTCCAAACTAATCATCATGTCATAAAAATGATTCTCACATAAATATGTGATCCATGTTTTGTGTCTGGTAATTATTTAAATTAGATTTTATGCAAAGAGACTTTATGTATAGGGGCACTATAGTTCTGATGATTGCATGTTGCCTTTCAGGTTAACACATATATAGAAGATTCCATCGCCCAAAAGGATCCACTGATCAAGATTCTGCGCCTGGTGTGTATGCAGTCAGTCTGCAACAATGGCCTCAAGCAGAAGGTGCTTGACTACTACAAGAGGGAGATTCTCCAGGTAGAGTCAGAAACATTTGTCTTTTCCGTGTCTATACATTCCTGCTGCATCAACAAATAGAGATAATTGTCAATTTCTCAGCTGTATTAAATGAATAATTAAAACTGGTGAGTGATCGATTTTTTTTTTTTTTTTTTTTTTTAATTAAATAATGCCTTTTTTTGTTTTTTGTGCAGACCTATGGCTATGAACACATGCTAACACTGAACAACCTAGAGAAGGCGGGTCTTTTAAAGCCACAGACGAGCTCAAGGAATAACTACCCCACTATTAGAAAAACCCTTAAACTGTGGATGGAGGACGCCAATGAACAGGTACAAGATTTATGAAAAGAAATAAGGACTTTGAGAATTAAATCCAGGCGCTCTTGACAATTTGAGGAGGACCTTGACTTCTTTGGCTGTCTGATTCCCACAGAACCCCAACGACATCTCCTACGTGTACAGTGGCTACGCTCCACTAAGCATCCGACTGACCCAGGTCTTGGCCAGGCCCGGGTGGCGTAGCATCGAAGAAGTGCTGAAGATGCTTCCAGGCCCACACTTTGAGGAGAGACAACAGCTGCCTGCTGGGCTACATAAGAAACGTAAGGACCGATGTAAACTGTGTCTGCCGTTTGTCCTGCTGCTCACTAAACAGAATAAAAGTAAATGAGCTCCTGCCTGCTACGTGTAGATAAGACACAGGCTTTTGTTTCTGTTTAGTCAAATGCTGAACAGCAGCAGATTGATGGCACAAAGCTGACAGCACCACGGAAGCTCTGTCAGTGTGTGTGGTTTTTCATCTGTGTTGACGAGAAGGCTAGATAACAACATACTGTGACCGCCATGCTTTCCTGCAGTTTTCCTCCATCTTTTCATATTGGCAGTAGGAGGTGTTAAACTGATGTGAATAATGCATTTGATTATACACTCAATTTGAAACGTGCTAATTAGAACTGTGAGTTTGGGCATCAGGCAGTTGACTTGTTTCTACATGCCTGACTTACACTGGATTTTAAAAGGTGATAATAGAGGACTCTAATCTAGGGGGAGGATGATGGCTATAAATTAGTGTTTTCACATTTCAAAACATGGTGCTTTAGCAGACAGGACTCTCTTTTACGTTCAGTTGTATTTTGTTAAAGAACACAATGGCAGAAATTTGATGGATTTACTAAATCATAGTGAAATAAAGAAAAGACATAATCGAATGCCCTTTGTCACGTTCGTTTTTACATTTTGTTTGCGTGACATTCATCTCCTTTTACTGTCACACAGGCCAGCAGGGGGAGAATCGGACAACGCTGGTGTTCTTCCTCGGTGGAGTGTCGTATGCAGAAATAGCCGCTCTTCGTTTCCTCTCTCAGATGGAAGACAGCGGGATGGAATATATAATAGCCACCACAAAACTCATAAACGGTACAACTTGGATCAAATCCCTCATGGACCGGCCTGAATCCCAGACCCCCTGAGTCACCTGCATGCACACCTGGCTACATCAAACACCTCCATCCATCAGAAAACCTCAGCTGCTGTTTTCATGTCCGTGTCAGTGTACTGCAGGTGTTTCATTGATGTCTAGCTGTTTAAGCAGCAACAGGCTCTTTAAAGATTCCCACTAGAGTTTTCTTAAAAACAGTTATGTTTGCATTCAGTGTTACTAACCAAAACTCGTTGTGTATCCTTGGCGCCTGACATGAATATGTTTCCTCCTTCATAACATGCAAAGCAGATTTTTTTTTTTAATATTTTAAATCTTGCATTAATATATCCATGTTTTCTTGTTTGCCCTTGGTGGTGATTTCCGACACTTCTTTGTACGGTACCACCACCAACTGTGGATCACTGGACTAGTGAGACCGGCAGCAGGAATGTGTATCACGTCAGCCCGTGTGTGCAAACAAAATGTTGACCCGCTTGTAAAAACATTGCTTTCTACCATTTCTAGGGGTCATAAACTCCACAGGGTACCTTTGATTTGCAGCCAGACAATATAATATAAAGCTGGTTTAATGTTACTGTTTATCCTGCACCCCTTTGTCCCCATCACCGAAGTTGTTGCTCTACAATGGAGCTACTGTATATATGTATGTATGATTAAAATCCTTGGGATGTTTGTGATGATGTCATGTATAAGATGATTAAAGATGCACTTCTTCAGTTTTTGTAGGCAGTTTTCTGAGGTTTTTGCTGGGGTAAAAACAGGTACAGTCTAAAATGACTTGGTCATGTGGGAAGCCATTTTGCCTATTGTTTAGTAGATAATTTTTCAGAAAGGCAAGCTGATTGTGATCAGGGAGAGCAGATGGCAGGGATGGGAGTTTATCCGTCAGCAGTGGTCCAGCTCTCTGAAGGAGCAATTAGCGCTGTAACAGGCCTCCCGATCAGCCGGTAATGGCCCTGTGCTGTCTGGAGAGCTCAGCCCACGGCAGCCCATGATTTGACAGCACAGGACACTGATTGAATTAGGAGGCCATTTGCTCCATGTTCCGGTAGAGGATAACTGTGCTGCGGGAGGGTGTTTGATCTCTGTTTCAGTCAATACCTTGTCCGTGTCTTACACTATGAACACTGGGAGACCTGCTGACAGCACTCAGATATTTTGGTGAACTAGCTTGGGTAAATCTATGTTCATTTCCTGCATGTTGATTGGCTGGAAGACATAAAAACTGCTTGGATTGAATTAATTAGAAAACATTTAATTCTGTTTATTTTGCTTGATGGCCAAAATTTTACACTACAGTTCCTTTGTTTGAGGAGCAGGTGCACTGAAGACTTCAACGCCTGTTAGACCAGTCCCAGGAGATTCAGATCCTTGTGATCAGTTATTGCTTTTGGCTCCTCCTCTGCCATAAGGGCTTGAGACGCTCAAGGCAGCACACACCAACTTGGACTTCAGGGCTGGAAGCTCAGGAGCCCATTTGCTCATCAGCCCCTGTCCTGCTGCAACAACACCAAGGTATGATCAGTTTATGTTTTTTATTATAGAAATTATATTTTTAACTTGTTTGTGATTCATGCATGTTTGAATTTTCTGTGTTTTAGTTTAGTTTAACTCTGTTAAACCTTTACCGGAACAACTTGACCAGATTGTCCCGTCGTTTCTTTTAAACTAAAGAAATAACAAAACTGTGTCTTTATTAGCATAATTTCCTCTGACATGGTTCATATCAGAGTTTTGCTGTAACTTCTGCAGCCTGACGAATAACTGCTTAAAACAGACATGACTATATTCAGCATGTCTCCTAAGAATATCAACAGTTCAAGACGTCATGAAGGTGAAGGTGAGTGCTAAAGATGTGCAACAGTCTATAGTTTGTGACGATACACAAACAAAGCAGATCAATACTGAATCCACTTAGTGCAATTTGCAGATAAATTATTAACTGGTCTTGTGAAAATGCAGCTTCCTCAGCTTCTAAAAGGCTTGGAACAAATCAATTTGCAACTCTAATTCAAATGAACGAAAACATTTAATAATACATGAAGCACTAAAAAAAATGTTTTTGCTGCTTAAAGTTTTCTATTTGCTTGTATTCTGTTCTGACATTTGACAAACGTGTGTGTTTGCAGAATGGGTCGAGGTGAGAACATGGGACACCTGATTCAACCCGGTCGCAGGCAGAAGAGACAGCAGGAGCCTCTGGATGTGGAGCCCTTGATAATCCGCTTCCTCCGGACATTCAGGGAAATCCTCAAATTTGTTCTCTTCAGCTACACGGTGCTGTTTGGTGCCTTGCTTCTTGCCAGATGGACCACTTATTTCATGGTGGGAAAGTAAGAAGAGACTGTTGAAGAATGAGCCTGGTCTCGGACTTTAGAGCTCATTGATGAAGTTGATCTGGCAGACCTCCTTTGGATTTGTGGTCTATGCACTTCTTATGAATCATTAATGTCTCCACACACAACAATAAGAGCTGGAGTCATCATGCTTGCTTCCTTTTTTGATTCACACTCTGCAGTAGAGCTCACAGCTTTTGTGCAGGTTTTTGTTTTGCAGGCGTATAGAGCAGCTCTACAGTAAAACTCATTTTAAACAAGCCGGCTTGCATCAGATGTGTTTGTTGACAGTGTTAAATGTGCAATCTAGAAACTGTGATATCTGCCGAGCTGGAAAGAAACTACAATGAAGCTATGAAACATGTTTGTATATTTGTGTAGCATACAAAATCAGTATTGCGTATTCTTGATTGATAAAAGCTTTAAAGCTGTTGTTTTCTCTGAGAAGCACATATAAAGTTTGACAAAAATATTTCTGTAAATATGGCAAATCAGCAGTGGCAATGCTTCTCTGTTACAGTGCTAATTTCTCCTGGATGAAGTAGTGAAAGAAAACTGTGTGTCTGGGAAAGCTGAATCATCAGGCTGCCATAGTGGGACCTGTCTCAGGGGCCCCAGGCTTCCAGAGAACCTGAATGCTCCAGGTTTACTGTATGGCATTCATTTGTGATAATTTCATAAATCATAGATTTGGTTGGGAATACTGTATGCACCACCAAAGCACAATATAAACAGTAATGATTTGGGCCTTAAGACACCACCTACATTAGTAAGATAAGATAAGATAAACCTTTATTCGTCCCACAGTGGGGAAATTCACAATACCTAATCTTGATGTCCTGTCTTGTAGAGTCAAAATCAATTAAAATCATTTTAAGGGCTTTATTATTTAATTCAAACTGTGCTTGAATGGTGTATATTCTTAAACAAATGTATGATTTGTTTAAGAATATACCAACAACCAGGGTGCCCCTGTGAATTGGCATGAAAAGCAATGTCCACACTTTGGGTCTGACTTGTGTCCTTTGTTGCATCACTCTATCTGTCACTCTCTTCTAACAGGCAAATCTTATATATCAAAAACTAAATAGTACACACATAATGTGACAGAGAGGGGGACTGGGACGGATACGTGTGCCAAGTCTTTTTTATGGACACAGATGACACATCACACTGGGAAAAGCACATATGTAAATAACATAAATTATTTCTTAATTCCATTTAGTTGCCTCAGTTTCAGGGTCCTCTTATTGTGCATGCTGCATCAATGTCACACTATCACAGCTTTACGGGGACACTTGAATAGAACAGAACCAGCTTAATGTTATTAGTAACACCTGAGCTTTTCCAATAATGATAAGTCAAAGTGTCTGTTGTGATGAAGGTCTATAGGGGTCCGGGGCTAATTTTTTCCCTGGGTAGGTAAATCCTGAATAAAGTGTGAACATTAGTTTGTATATGAGCAGTAAGTCGGTCAGTTTTCAATCTGTTCACTGAGGCTGGCCCTTTTTTTAGAGGGGGCCAAAACTGATGCAAGAAACTGCACCAGGTCCTGTCAAAGCTTGTTTGTATTTTAGTGTTTATTTATTATTTATTTACTAATTTATCTATGTATATTATTTATGTGTGTGTTATTAAATTAATTATTAAATTAATTTGGGGTAGGATAATTATTAAATTAATTATTAAATTAATTTAATAATTGTTATTACATGTCGACTATACACATGAAGAATATTTAAATTATCTGTAGTTGCCACTTGACTTAAATCCTTTTTTAAGTTAAATAAATCATATTTTTTAAATTTAAACTTTTAATCAAAACTAGTTCACTTTTGCTGGGAAGCGAAAAAAAAAAAAAATCATGCGTGCGCGAGTTGGTTCGATTTGTCAACTAAAACAATCCACACGGGCGGGGTTTAGCTATTACGGGGATTTCAAAAAGGTTTTTATTATATTTTATTGAAAAATCAAACTCGTTATAAATCAGTTAACCAGGTGAAATAGATCCACATCGCTGAGTGTTCAGGGGTGAGACAGATTAAAGCTGCATGATTCCGCCTGGCCGCTCCCTGATGGCCGCTGAACGCCGCCCGCGCTGCGCCATTTTGAAAGTGTAAGGCAGGGAGAGGCAGAGACGAGGGAATCTCAAAGTAGAGAGCAAAGTCTAAAATTCACTCCTGAGGACTGCAGCCCACTTCCTGTGCCTGAAAACCGGTTCGTGTTGCCTGGATCGAACCGGGCCGAGGACTTGTGCAGTGTTTGGAGTCGCTAACACACTCCCGGGTTTGTTCCTCCGCCGCTCCTCGGTCAGAACCGCCCAGCCGACCCGGGTCACAGAGCTCCAGTCCAGGGCCCGAGCACGCTTCACAGACTCCCCCTGTCCGAGCCGCTCACCATGGCAGGTAAAACCGGAGAGAAAAGCCCGCCACAGTGTCTCAGCTTTAATTATATTTGAGGAGTCATTCTCCAGTTTAGCACAGATGATGGTTTGTCCCTCTGTTGTTGTTAACCAGCGCAGGCTAGCTAGCTAGCTAGGATACACTCCCAACATGCTAACACTATGAAAGTGACTGTTAGCCACAACAAACATGCTTAAACTCTCTCATCTGTCTTGCAATATAGTGCATCAGTCACATTATGTAATTTGAATGAAGCCACTGTTCGCCTTGTTCTCATATTCCTGAGTTTAGCAGAGTTAGCATCAGGCTAACGCGTGTGAAGTTGTCTCTGATGGTGGCTGATCAAACCTGGGTCTGTGTTCCGTTCAGGGGCCGGAGGTGGGAACACTGATGTGCAGTGGTGCTTCTCCCAAGTCAAAGGAGCGATAGATGATGATGTCGCTGAAGGTGAGTCCATGTGCTGCTCAGGGAACAGTTGCTAACCTGCACTCGTCTGACTGGCTTCCTGTGCATGCTTGTTTTGAAGTTAGCTTTCATGCTAGTGCTTCACTCTCTGTTCGTGGTCTCTGTGCAGATCATGAAAAGTTCAATGAGTGATTGCTGTTTTAGAGCATTAACCTGTTTACACTGAAGTTAAAGGTGTTGCACATTGTTGCTGATAATCCAGTTGGCCTGTTAGAGACTAGCTAAACTGGCTGACAGCATTCATCTATTTTTGCCATAATTGCTGCAAAATGTCAGTTACTACTTTCACAAATCCGTAGCATGTGTTTTCCCAGTGTGTGTCATGTATTATTGCCTTGGAGTGAAATGCACATCAGAATTGAACAGGTGCATGTTTAACCTCTGCAGGACAAGGGATTTCATAAACAAGAAGGAAGCTACTGAAACAGTGTGTTTATTTGGTTGAGTTCAGTTTGCGTGGGCTCAACTTCAAAAGTGTGTTCAGATCCTACTTTCAACCTGCAAAGTTAAAAGAAGATTAAAATGAATGAAATGAAAACCTTGACAGCAAAGTGTCTTTTTAGAAACACTGGTTACCTCCACATTCAGGACAGATTTGATTAACTATTTTTGACCAAGTAGTAGTTCTCAATAAGAGAAACTGATGACAGTGACTATTCTCATCTGCTTGCATGGTTTGATACCAATAAGGATAATTGAGAAAATGGTTTTGTGACTTAGGTGAGGTGACCATGGGGTAAGTGATATGAACAGAAAGACTAGTGGTGGATTGTAACGCCCCTTTACCCGTAGCCCAATGAGTAAATTCACAAATTCCAGAAACACATATGTTTACACTACATGATGAACTTTTTTGCGTGTAAGGGACTACACCGATGTTTACAGTAAGCTGTGCCTGAGAACAAGTATAAATGCGAGCCTCTCCTTGTGTCAATACATAGCAGTACATAAGCTGAAAACTCAACACAACAGTGGTGCAGTAGTTTTATTTGACTCCTGCAGAAATACTCTCCTTCACTCTGCCCCCCTTTGCTGTATACGAGAGTCTGTCTGGAGTCAGGTCGTATCAGGCACTTTGTGTGCTGTGTTAAGAGGAACAACACCATAGTCTATATTAAGGATTGCACTGGCTCAGAATAGTGTCAGCCTGTAAACAGGGATTGATTGTTGTGTTGTAGAATCTGTTTAGAATGCTCGTCTTTGAAAAGTGCTGAATGGCTGCACATAGCAAGTTGTTTTTTCTCCCTTTCCTAAGAGTGTTTCATGGGCCTTTAGTTCCAATGTGCTAACACACTGAAGTATGTGTATATATGTGTATGTACATGTACGTCATTCCTCTGTTGTGTTTCCACCATGGTTGACATGGTTTTCACCTCTCATACTGTAGGTGGACAAAACAGGAGCGAACGTACAATATTTTTAATGCTGCTGGAAGAATTTTATGCACCATTGGGAGGAAATTAATCATTCAGTGCACAATATTTTCATGTTGAACACAGCTGCGATTTACACAACAGACACAATTAAACTCTGGAAAAGGGCACAAAGTTTGATGATATTCTAATTCCATTACCGTATTGACAGCTGACATCATATCCACTGTTGAATTCAACCACTCTGGGGAGCTGCTGGCCACTGGGGATAAAGGCGGTCGTGTTGTCATCTTTCAGCAAGAGCCAGAGGTAAGTTCTGGTGACTCATCTGACTAAAGTAAATGTGTGCGAATATCTTTGTTTTTCACATTGGACAAACTCACAATTTGGTCGAGGTTGTTGTAAATTTTACAGAATTCAGAATTTATGCCGAAAGCACTATTTGAAGTGGCGAAAAAAAAAAAAAAAAACATAATGTGACTTC
Organism: Holacanthus passer; assembly: GCA_025331565.1. NCBI lineage: Eukaryota > Metazoa > Chordata > Actinopteri > Pomacanthidae > Holacanthus > Holacanthus passer. The sequence continues at coordinate 2,314,692 of JAFREQ010000061.1, read as the reverse complement.
TCATCATACATGAACTGAATGGCTGACGCTTGCTGTCGGCATAGTTCTTTTTCTATCATAATAATACTTGAACTTACTCTGATCTGCGGTCTGTCATTGTTTAGAGTAAGAATCAGCCACAGTGTCGAGGAGAGTACAATGTTTACAGCACCTTCCAGAGCCACGAGCCCGAGTTTGACTACCTGAAAAGCCTTGAGATCGAGGAGAAGATCAACAAGATTCGATGGTTGCCCCAGAAGAATGCAGCACAGTTCCTTTTGTCTACAAATGGTTAGTAAATCACTGTGTTCTAATTAAACTGATTGACTGTGGTAAGTACAGTATGTGCCGTTTGGTTGTTTTAAATCTTTCCATCTATCCTCTGGAGACACTACGTGATTTCTGCTCTTTCTTGTTGATAGACAAAACCATAAAGCTGTGGAAAATTAGTGAGCGTGACAAGAGACCAGAGGGCTACAATTTGAAGGAAGAAGATGGGCGATACAGAGATTTCAACACTGTCACAACACTACGGGTGTGTATGAATTATTTTATCACTGCCCCATTAATGTTGAAGGTGCATGAATTATTAATTATGTTATCATTAACCAGTTTTTTTATATCCTGGATTTGTAAGTGTAAGCCACACGTGGGGCTCTGTACTCACTTTCCATTCCTTAAATGAACAAATCAAGCTAATGAGATTCAGCAGATGTATTTATGTCTTATCAGTAAAAGCACAGTTTTAACTAATAGTATTAACAGTCGATCATTGCAATGCAGCTAATCGTATTATAAGTTACAACTGTGTTTGACAAATCAAAGCGTCTGTTCTGGAAAAGGTCTTTTCAGGTTTAGTTTCACTGCACATGTTTCTCCCTGGTCACATGCATCCTCCACTGAGGGAACACTGATCTATATTCATTGAGTAGTTTCCAAATTTAAACTCAGTTTAACAGACTTGCCTGTTACACTGAGGCTAGACCCTTCTTTCTTTCTTTGAAAGACAGTTAACTGTTGCTGTCTGTGTCATTACTGATAAAAAATTTCTCCCCTCACAACTACCATTAAAATCTCAAAAAAAACACCTTGAATATGTCCAGACGTATCTGATGACCAGTATGTGTTGTGATACCTCCATCTGGCTCCCTCCACCTGTGCTACAAGAACAGTTGGGGACATTTTTGTGCTTAATGGAAAAATAATTTGAATTTATTTTTTAAAATTAATTTTAATTTTACTTTACAATTCATTAAAAATTACAACAATATGATGACCACATCTTTTTCCCTGAAAATGCATTGATACTAATCCTGCTTCTCTCCTTAGGTACCAGTATTCAGGCCCATGGACTTGATGGTGGAAGCCAGCCCCAGACGAGTGTTTGCGAATGCTCACACCTACCATATCAACTCCATCTCCGTCAACAGTGATTGTGAGACCTACCTGTCTGCAGATGACCTGCGCATTAACCTCTGGAATCTGGAGATCACTGATCGCAGCTTTAGTATCCTTCGTTGATTCATTCCATGCAGCCATCATCTCCTGTAGGTCTTGACATCAGTCATCAGTTATTCCCATAGACTTTAGACTTTAATTATGTCTCCTGTGGAAGAAAGGTGTGGCATAGCTAGACTACAAAGTGTACTGGGAAATGCAGCCCTTTACAATTATCTCCCATGCGTTTTTATGATCGGGCATTTTAGTTTCTAATTGTTCTTGTTCTTTAGAAATGTTTATTTGCAGTTGGTGTCTTGTTTGATTGAGAACAAAAGTGTCAGACTTGCTTCCATTTTAAGTGACCATAAGTTTGTAGGAGTTAACTTCTTTCTGTATATGTGCTATGTGAAATAATGAATGCTATGTCCTAGTTAGTTTAGTCTTTGCTTCGAGGTAGCTCTGACTCACTTTCAGATTATGATCCCCCGCATGCGTCCTTTTTACCTGCCCACCACACATCAGTCAGATTGTGCATCACTCAGTTGCTGCAACAACACTGAAACCTACTGCGTATTAGAGCACCTTTTTTAAATTCATGTTAAGTCGGTAAATTCATGAATCATGTTCGTTATGAAGGCCACACAAACAATGATTTTCTGGTTTCTGGTGTATTTTTTGTATTTTAAAGTAGACACTTGTGTTTAAGGCTGCCTAAACATTTGAACACTTTAATTGTGCATTGGTGCCAACCACAGTGTCATATTTGATACAACCACCAGATGTCCCCAAAGTGAACTTTGAGATATAGTGGCTCTAACTGAGTTTGACCCCAAAGTGGTTTTGGTGTAGAGAAATATTTTAGTCCTGTTTGTGGAAATGTCTAGTTAGCTCTATGACCTTAACCTCACTTCTTCAGATATTGTTGACATTAAGCCAGCCAATATGGAGGAGTTGACGGAGGTGATCACAGCTGCGGAGTTCCACCCCAACCAATGCAACACTTTTGTCTACAGCAGCAGCAAAGGCACCATCCGCCTGTGTGACATGAGGACATCAGCGCTGTGTGACAAGCATGCCAAAAGTAAGCACAATTTGATTTATGTTGTGTGTCTGCACAGGCGCTGTGCTTTAAATATGATGATTTTTGTGTACACAGAATTTAAATTAAGGGTGGAACCTTGAGTGTAGAAACATGAAGACCGATTCAATGTTTACTTTCTTTTGCTGTGTATTTGAGATTTTAGCTCTTCCATTATTCTGCTTCTCAATTTTTCAAATTTGGAGAAAGCAGGCTTGTAGAAACAAGCATGTATGGTAGCATGTTTGTTAAAATTGTGAGACTGAGAGCACAGAGAGAACATGAGAGTGCATCCCTGCAGTGATAACACTGTTAAAACTGAGTTACCTATGATGCCACATTAAATTGTGCAAAGCTGTATGAACAACAGTCAAAGTATTTTAATGACATTCATCCTTCTCTTTTTTAAGTGTTTGAAGAGCCAGAGGATCCAAACAATCGTTCGTTCTTTTCTGAAATCATCTCATCCATCTCTGATGTAAAGTTCAGCCACAGTGGACGCTACATGATGACCCGTGACTACCTGTCCGTCAAAATCTGGGATCTCAACATGGAGACCCGGCCAGTAGAGACATACCAGGTCTGTAGCTGCTGCCATGCTAAGACAAAAGTTGCTCTGTAGTGTTGCTCCATCAGTTTCTCTCCTACAGATTGTAGGGCCTGATGTCATTCCAGTGTCTCATAATGAAATGTTATTTTCACTCTTACACGGCTGTTGATTATAACTACTAACATTTCTTAATCAATTTCTCTTAACAGGTGCATGAATATCTCAGGAGTAAGTTGTGTTCACTCTATGAGAATGATTGCATCTTCGACAAGTTTGAGTGCTGCTGGAATGGGAACGACAGGTGAGCATCTGTATTACATGCACTGTGAGGGTAAAAAACATGATGTGTTAGTCTGACAGAACAAAATTTGCATTTAAGAAAGTCATTTTTGGTTTCTTTATCAAGCCTCACATGTGGATGATGCATGGAAATGTTCTGGGCTGACCCTTATATGAGCTGAATCCAGCAACACTGGCTTTATCAATTACTGTGGTTATCTGCTCAGCGCAGAGCAAAAGGCTGCACATGATTGGGTTTTGGTGGCACAGGGGTATCCTGCACATGCTCCTGTAGTGCTCCGTGACAGAATCATACACTTTCTGATTTATTATCCTTCAATATTGTAATGTAGTTTACCATCACTCACTCACACCTTGCCTCTCTGCAGCGTTGTGATGACTGGTTCCTACAACAACTTCTTCAGGATGTTTGACAGAGGCTACCGGCAGGACGTAACTCTAGAGGCGTCACGGGAGAACAGCAAGCCGAGATCGGTCCTGAAACCTCGCAAAGTAAGCACAGGTGGGAAGCGCAAAAAGGATGAGATCAGTGTAGACAGTCTGGACTTTAACAAGAAGATCCTCCACACTGCCTGGCATCCCCTGGACAACATCATTGCCGTGGCCACCACCAACAATCTGTACATATTCCAGGAAAAACTGAACTAGCATTTGTTGAACCGCTCAGATCCCAGTTTCTGCTTGAGCCCCACTGCTCTGATACACACATTTAAAACTATCTCTGTCTTTGGCTAAATCCCCAAGTCTCAATATGATCTGCCCTTGGTGATTTTAGTATTGAATGTGACAAGACTTACTCTGTCAACAACAAACAGTGGCATTAACACAGTACATCTGCGCAGGCCGTCATAGGCACATTTTCCATGTGTATTACAGCATGCAGGGTTTGTAGATCTGAGCCCGGAATTGGGGATCTAGTGTCAGGGGTTATCTCCAATGGAAGCACTCCAAACACCAAGCTACCGTTTGCAACTCCACTACATCCCAAACCAAAGGGAAAATGTGTTAAATACAGTTCACATATTTGGCTAGTTTTGTTTCATTATTCTTTTGTGCCATCGTGACATGATTCATTTGTATGTCATAGCTACCAATTGTTAAGTTTTTGTAGCTACCATGTTTTATTAGTTTGAATGGGAAATTCTTTCTACTGTTTCTACGTCTTTCTGTCATCAAGTTCCTTTTGGTACTGGCCCGAACCACTGCTAATACAAGCTGTCAACACTCCATATTGGCCCCAAGTATTTGTCAAGTTGCCAAGTTCAGTCACCACTTTTTTCCTGATATACACTATGGTTATGCTGTTAAAAGACTATTCTAGTGTTTTGTCACCTTTTAGCTCATTCTCTACAAATAGTGTATAACTTACATTACTGCTGACCTTTGTCCACAGCGTACCATTGTTTAATAGATCAAATGTCAAACTTCAAGGCAGCCACTGGTTTACATTCATTTCTTTACAGTAAGAAAATCAATTTACTTGAGACTGACTTGACATATATTCCATCACAGTGAGCTTTTTGTTGTCTTTGATTAAGTCAAAATACTTGTTTGGTGGAATCGTAACTGATGATTAGTGACTGATGACACTAAAAGGAAGTGTGGGATGTGGAGTCAGAGCCAGGAGTCAGTGGCTTCACAGAAACAGATTTCATCCGAAATTTCAGGCTTTCAAGGGCTACTTTTAAATACATCTGTCAACGCCTCCCCTCAAGAGACTCATGGCAACACACTGAGTTCAGGCGAGTGAGTGACGTGAGAGTCTCGTGAGTTCCGATATAGCTGTTCAGAATTTGTGCTGTTGTTGTGATGGATTACGTATCTCAACCAAGGTTCAAGTCTGTAAGTTGACTTTCATTGTGTATTGAAATGGCTACGTTTAAAGAAGGGGTCAACAGTAATGTATATGTAATTTCTAGTCAATGGCCAAAAACCTTAAAAGTGTGGTCCTTTAACATGGATACGAGAATGGCATGCGCACGCGTAACATTTGTCAGGTATTGTGGCTTTGGGAGTCGAATGGGGGCTAATCATGCCAAAGTAACCTGTCCTATACAAAGTTCTATTCATTTAAAGCCGTCTTGCAGACAAGGTGCGGACTGGTCGCCCTTGCACATGTGTGGATGCACCATATGAAGCTCAGGACAAAAGCTTATATATACGTGGAAGGGCGTGATGGTGTGATGTAGCCTGATTCTCTCGTGGTCTGTGGCACCAAAGTGCTGCTGCCAGCTTCCCCACAAAGCCTGTTGTGTCGTTGCAGATCCGTCGACCGCTTTACCCTCTGGATCTAGTTTCTGTTTGTAGAGGTTTTTTTAATGTTTTGTACTGTACCTGATAAAAGAAGAATAATCACTATAGCTGATTTATTTTTGTATAAATTAAGGCAATAGGATTACAGTCTGATCACTGTAGTTTCTTTAGCTGTCTATCTCAGACTGATTGTAGAAAGAAGGTTGCCTGATGGGGTAGCCTGGTCATGACTTTGGGACATTTTGTTAATTCTGGCAGGTATTTCGTTAAAAGCTAGAGACTTTTTGTGACATCGAGGAAGTGTGTCGTTTCTCACGTGGGATGTCCAAAGACAAGTATTTTCAGTTGTCAGTACCTCTGTAGTCATAAGCACTATAACAGTTTATTTTTTTAATTTGGCTGACTGTAACTGATGTTTATGTAAAAACTTGCTTCAGAGTCAGAGTTCATTTGGATCTTAACGTTCTGTTTTTGTGCCATGGTTTTGTTTTATGAATCATTTTGCTCGCTGTGAAAGAATAGGCCCCCGTGGGTCTAAATGGGAAAGACATTTTAATCAACATGTGATGTTAAAACTCTTGAATCAAGTTCTCTCTAAAGCTAGTCAAGTCAGTTGACTAGGCAGAGTTACTGATTTTGAATTATTGTATGAAATGTCTTCTCTCTCCTGTGTTGCAGGAGATTACAGACTTGTTTATTTAAGAAGGAGAATTTGTGAAGCACTTGGTTTGCAGATGATTGTTGTATGGTTATTGATGACTGTATTGAACATGGGAAAATACTTTAAGAAATGAACTCTGCTGTTTCTCTGCTATGCTTCGGTCACATGCTGCCAGTTCTCTTCTGGAGAACACAGGTTGATTATAGCACAGTTTCCACTTCATTAAAATTACTTTTTTGATGACAGATTAAGCAATTGAATCAGGGCATGAAGCTTTTCACTCCACTGGATCATATTTATGTGTCACTCCTACCTTAGAGAACTGATCACTAGGATGCCACCAAATGACCACCTCACTCCATCCTGCAGTGTTATGCTACTGTTGAGTCACTGTCTCAGGGCTCTGCTGACACTTTGCTAATCTCTATTTATTTATTTTTTTATCTTGCAACCTTTTGAAAAACAACTTTTCTTTATTGTCTAATGCAAGATTGTGTGAGGGTCATCCAAGTTATTTGCCTCATGTCATATATGTATAAACCTGTATAATGTGGCACCTTTGTCCCATTCCACGGTCAAGGATGATCCAGTCAATTAGCCACCAATTAACAAGGAGAGTTGTCCATTCAGAATATGAGCTCAGTGATCGGCATTGTCCTGCCATTCATCCAAAGGAAGCACTCACTCACTGTTAAATAACTACTGTTCCAACAACCTGTTGGAAGATGTGAGAAATGTTTGAAAATGCAAAAATAGTATTAGATCAGAAGTTTCCTTTTTGAAAGAATCTTGTGAGATAACATCGACTTTAAAAAAAAATCTCATGTTTGCAGACAGAGCAGAGATTTTCATCGCAGACTGTACGAGTGTCGAAGCATTATTGGAAAAACAGTCACTAACATTCATAAAAGACAAACAACTAACCAACAATCGTTTTCACTTTCCCCTCATATTGTCTTCATAGCTATGGTTCAAGGCTATGTGTAAATCACAAAGACGTTCAGAAGAACCCTAATGCCTTTCTTATAGCATTAAGAAGAAATAAGATAATCAAGTATGTTTCTTGAACTTTCTGGCGTGCCAGACAGGAGACTGCTCAGGGGAATTTACCGCTGCTCTGTGATCAAAACCTTGTACCTTCAAAAAAAAAAAAAAAAAAAAAAAAGCAGCTTTTCAGGACTTTATTAAAAACTGCCTTATTTACAGGTAGATCATACACTTTTTGAAATTCAAGTTGCTATAACTGTTTATGAACATGAACCTTGGGTCGATAAAACTTGCCCTCCATACAAAGGATCATGAAATCTCAAGGAAACTGTCTAAATTGGAGTTATGAGGTTTTTCCACTTGAAGCAGCATTATGTACATGTCTAATGTATCACAGGAGTTAAAACAAAAATGCACTTTTTATTTTTGTGAATTTCATTAATTTGTATGTTTTTGTTTATTTCTTTCAAGGGGCTCTTAAATAAAGATTGTAGGAGAGTTTTGGTGATCTGCTTGGGGAAAAAAACTACAAATGGTTCATTGTACAGCTATGTTTATCTTTGTCAAATGGAATAAAGTACAATTTAGATGAAAAGTAATAAAGAATTTCAAACCTAAATTATTCTGAGTGAAATGACCAAAGTGATTTATGGGTTTGTGCATGGGAAAATAATGTGCTGTAAATGTGAAATGATGAATTGCACAGATAAAGTTATGTGCAATAAAGTGGAATGACGGGGGAAAGGATTGAACACAGTAAGAAAATGCACTAAATTACACTAATTAGTTCCACCTGTGCTAATAAGAGTCAGCTGGGTTAGTGCATGTTGGTAGGTTTGTACTTGTCTCCTCTTAAGAAGGGTTACCCACCTCTGAATGCAAGTAAATTAATCACTTGTTACCAAGCTGTCACACAAGAAACATCTCATGATGGCTGGAGGCAAAAAGCTGGTTTCTCAACTCCTAAATGTTAGTACCAATGCCTGGTCTGAATGTCACGTGAATACCTGCATCAGAAATAAGTTTACTGAGAGAAATGTGTGATTAAATTACAAACCAGGCCTAATGTACTGTGTAGCATTTCAGAACATGGTCAGGTTTATTTCATTAGTACGGCAGAGTTGCTGTAGAGCTTTCAAAATATATTCACATCCCTGCAGCAGTGCCAGATGCTGCTGCTCTTATTACAACAAATATGTGAGAATATATTTATGTAAATCACTTCTTGCTGCGACCCCCTCTGACCATGATGACTTCTCCAAGATTGAGATCTCAAGGGCAGAGAGATACCTGATAAGTCCATGTGACCATTAGCAAATAATTTTCCAACATTGTACAGTTTTATGACACTCGCACCAGGCTGAGAGTTCAGGTCTAGAGAGCAGAAGGTTACATGAGTGCTGTCTTTCTCTATTCAGCCTCTCTGAAATCATATGACTGTGCATGATAATATGAAAATGCATCATCTGACATTTGTCTTCCTGCAAAAAACATCTAATTCATAATCCACCAACAAAACCTGGAGGTGGGGTGATGTGTACTATAGACCCATCCTCCACAAATCCAGGAGCCGGCCTACAACTACCATCAGTCCTCAGACCCTGCAGAGTCCACCCAGGTCCTGCAGTCCAGCCCATCAACCAATCAGGATCCACTGATGGTGCAAATGTGCTTTGTTTCATTCATAAATTCAGTCAAACTCTGTCACTTCTTTCTCACATTTTTATTCCATACATGCACAAATGACATATAAATATATCTGTAGCTCAGCGCCACAGTCTTGCACTGTCCATCACTGATCTGGAGTCTGCAGTTGGCCTCTTATCTGTCTGTGATGGCCCGGACTCGGGACAGATTTGGCGCATGCGCACATCGCGGTTTGTCTGCGTGTCATGTTGATAAACGCTGAAACTGGGTTGTCAACATGTCCACCGCCGCTCAACGGAACAATAACGAAGAGCCCGGGCTTCAAGGTACGGCCATTAGCTTCTCTGTGCTCCACTTTACAAAGGCTACTTCAGCTATTCTTCATTGGTGTGCGTGTTTGTGAGATTATTTGTGTGATGGAGATTTTATTGTAAAAGTTGCGTCTGGTCTGGTGTTTCCTCTTCTGCTGGGAGGGGCGGAGGGTGATGTTGTTTGACGTCAGCACATGCGCCAGCCAATCGCGTTCTGATGAGTGTTTGATTGATGGAACGGCAGCCAATCGCGTGCACGAATCGACGTGGGGTGGGCACTAGCGAAATGAAAACAAGTTTGGGACAAAGACGAAATAAATGTTGGTTTTATTCGCCATTCTTTTTAAAATATAATAGGTCATATGACTTTAATTCAGCGTGAAGTCGAGTTACCTTTTTGCTCAACAGTTTTATAAGTGACTGTAAATTCTAAAGGAAAACAATGGTAGGGTGTGAGCTCAAGTGGCTGCAGATTAACAACCTCTAAAACACAAATCAGGCAAAATGCATGTTCAGACCTGGCACGATAAACAATGTCTTTAAAGGCTGAAACATTAGCTTGGACAGAAAAACCTCTACGTGACAACATCACAGCTGGAACAGCGACATGTCTGGACACACTGTCTCACAGTGTCTCTGCAGTTATGCAAGCGTCTCATGGGAGAAGCAGTAATGACCAACTGGCCTGCAGACGTGCACTCGGTCATGCATGTGCCAAAACACACAAATGATGTTTTATTTACAGCGAGAACAAAGCCGGAAAGAAAGGGCGTCTCATGCAATCACAAGGTTTACATTCCGTGCACACTGGAGAGATTACATAACCCCGCCTGTCTGGAAAAAAAATGTGCAAGCTGTTTGTGGGGCAGTGGCACAAAGAAATGCACGCTATCATGGATGCGATGCACAGCCGGTTCATTTGAATGCACAGTGTCAGGAAATGTAGGTCAGCTGTTTCTGTTTGAAAGGAGACAGAGGTGTGTTTCTGTGTGGTACAATCTGCTGTTTGGTTTGCACTTTAACACAACAAACTGAATTCCCCTTCCTTCCCCTCTCTTGACCTTTGTGTTGCAAAGGCTCTTGGGTAGAGCTGGAGCTGAATGGAAACACAGGGGCCCAGGGTGTGCAGACCAACCTGCTAATGCCACCCGCTGCAGACCAAATAAACGCCAACGCCGGCCTGAGTCAAACTCTGCAGACCTTGGAAGTGGTGCCTGAGAGTGATGAAACCCTGATCGGAGGACTGGAGCATGTGCCGTCGTCCTCCTCCATTCACAATGGAGACATGGAAAAGATCCTCCTGGATGCACAGCATGAATCCAGCCCGAGTAGCTCCTCCTGTGATAGGTAGGAATAAAGGCCATTATTTGCAGTTTAAAGCTCAGAAACATGTGTTACAAGTTTGTTTCTCATCCCAATATGTTAACTCCTCACAGTCCTCACAGGCCACCAAGTCCAGATCATGATGAGGGTCAGATAACTTTTGATGTGGAGATGCCCAGCCCGAGAGGTAGTCAGGTAAAACATATTTGTCTCTACAGTTCAAACCCTTTTCAAGGCTTTTCATTTAACACTAAAACCTAATTGCTTTACGTGCACATTTACAGTCTGAGGAAGACAGTCCAGAGCAGGACAGAGAGGAAGACATCCTGCTCAACAAAGAAGTTGACTGGGTTGCTGATTGGTCCAGCCGACCGGAAAACATTCCACCAAAGTAAGAAAACTCTCACTCCCAGAATGATTCACTGATAGCCTGAAGCACTATTAGTGAATATTATCTTCAATTGTTTTCTGAAATAGTTTATCATTGATTATTTGATTGATTATTCCTGTCAGGGAGTTCCACTTCAGGCACCCCCGGCGTTCAGTATCTCTCAGTATGAGAAAGAGTGGAGTCATGAAGAAAGGTGGCATCTTCTCTGCTGAATTCCTCAAAGTCTTCATCCCTTCTCTACTCATCTCACACATCCTCGCTCTTGGCCTCGGGTAAGTCTGAAATCAAGTTTATGAGGTCAAACATCAAATATATTGTCTTTGTACTGTTTTCAATTGAGTATATGTCAAAAAGGATTAAACCATCACATTCTGTTTTATTTATGTTTTACACAGTGTCCCAACTTTTTTGAATCAGGGTTGTAAAGTTACATTTTCTCTGTCTGCACGGATGTTTTTTACTTGTCTGTGCCAGTTTGGTATATTGATGAGTCACCATGTGCCGTAGGAGAGGGTCAGTGGAGCTGTGTCATTGTCAATTTATCAGTGCGCTGCTATTTTGGTGTCTGTGACATGTGATGACTGTAATTTATAAATTTGGTGGCTGTCTGCACATACTGAGCCTAATTTGTAAAACAGTATAAGAGGAGAAAATGGTGGATTTCAGCAGCTTTTCACACCTGAATAGTGAAGCTTTTCCTCTATGTTTCGAAGGTTTAGATAGTTGAAACTTGCGACTGCAGGAGTAGCTACTGTCACCTGCAAGTTGTGGCTGTTCATTGGGATATTGGCTATACATTTGAAATAGAAAGCTGGATGTTAATGAAAATATGTACCTTTATTTTATTTGATCAGTTGATATCGATTGAAGGCCTTATTTCACTACTGTGTCATCAGTGTTTATTGCTTCCAAAATGTTTATGTGCATTATCTCATTTCTTTTGGTTTGATTTTTCAGACTGGTTTGATTTGATGCATTTCCTGGATTTGTTTTCTAGGGTGTACATTGGAAAGAGAATTGCCACAGCCTCCACCAGCTCTTACTGAATAGAAGATGAAGCAGTGCCTGGATGTTCTCCTGTCTCCAAGTCTCTCAACCATCCTCCTATAGTCCAGCTGTCTCTCTGCATCTATTGTACGCCCACATTCCTCTTCCAGTCAGCATTAAACTCTGTCACATTGTAGATGTAGTTATAGAGTTATACACATGACGTAATGTGGTTGCACTCCATCACATTTTGACACAGGGCAACATTGTACCCAGCAGCTGCCACCAAGTTGAATCCAGTAGATAACAGACCCTGTTTGAGCCGGAGAATATTAGTCATCCTGTTCAACCTAATAATATATGACAAGGATTTGATGTCTGGTGGCTTCAGGGTTGAAGTTTCTCTACTTGTTTTAATGTTATGTCATGAGAAATCTGGCCTTCTCCCATGCTGCATCTCTCCACTGGTGTCTCAGTAGGAAGAGTGTATGAACCGAAAATACTTGCCATATCTGCAATACAAACAAATTGAATTGGCTCTGGGAACAGAAAGAACTTTTATCGCCTTAATTTTTTAGCTAATCCTTCAAGGTGCAGTTATTGGGGGCAAACACATGATGCTGCACAGTGGGATTTGTTTTTTTAATTCCACACGTTTTTGAGAATAGAAGTTGTATCATGTTGACTCCTGAGAGTTTCTTTTAAAAGCTTTGTTTTTTGATGGTTGAAAAGCTTAAACTTTGATCTAGTATGTAGCTGCAAACTTTTACAATGGGGTTGTTTGAACACCTATGATAGTGGAACTTAGGCTGGATGGCAATATACCAGGCCATATGCTATTTTTATTTCTTTTTGCCTACATATCTTCTTTAACATAACATAGCAGTAATGGCAATGTGCCAAATTTGTATTGTTCACCACTGCACATTGGTGATTTATCTTCGACTGTTTTTTTTTTTTTGTTTTTTTTAATTTTAAGATATGTTTAGGTATTTAAAGACGTAGATGTGAAAAATAATTTAAGCTGTGATCTGCCCCATGTACACCTTTTGACATTGTATAATTTGTTTATACATTGATATTAATGCATATTATATCATTCTTATTATAGAGCATTGTGGCAGTTTATGTAATGTGTTTTTGCTGTTGTTTAATTTCTGAAGCGTCAATGGCGGAAACCACCACAATGGAAGGTGTTTCCAGGGGCCTCATTTAAGAGTGTTATCTGACTTTTATCTAGAATACACTGTGCAATCATTTCACATAATATAATATAATAAACAGTGTACAGTGTGTGTAGAACTTCCAGAGAAACTAGAGGAGCTTTTTCTGAAGAAAATGCATGTGATTTCTGTACATTGATGCTGATCAGATGACTGGATGATTCCTCTGTCAGTGTTTGTAAATGGATCAGATTATAGAGTCATATGAAGAATCATTGACCGTGATGTACAGTATTGGCTCTATTGCTTTTAAAGAACTCAACATGCATTCAGGCTTTAATGCATTATCTAACTCATACTAACTCATAAAACTGTCATCATAACAGGCTTATGTACAGTTGATCAGTGTGCAATACAGAGCATTTTGGAATTTGAATAAAGTTTGTACTGTACTCAGTGGCTGAAATATAAATACAAAGGGAATGAATAGAGCTCCAAAGACCTTAATGCATTATTTACATCATAGTAGCCAGTAAAATGCACATATCATCATAATGGGCTTCTACATAGCTGAGTAGTGAGCAGTTAATATTGAATACAGTACTAAGAGGCTGAGACATAAATACAATTGTTGTCTATAGAAGTTAATTAATCTAAATTGATGTTATTCCCTTCTAATTTAAGTAAGGCTTAAACTCCTCTTCCAATTTAATGTCTCTAAACTCCTGTGGTAACAAAACTATGTTAACGTAATCAGTCCAAAATAAACGCTATGTTACACACTTATTCGTGTTAGTATCTAAATCTTTTTAAATAAGGTTCTAAGTATATACATGCATTTGCTTTTTTAAATCCAGAAAAGGTTTTTTCGAGTGTCCACTCTCAGTTGCACACATACTCATCTGGAAGGCGCCTAGTTTATCCACAGTGAGTCACCAAGCAGCTCCACACTTTGGGATTAAGGCTCTTGTTCGAAGGCTCTTTGTGGTGATGACAGAGGGACAATGGCCACTCTCACTTTCCCCACCCAGATTTATCCTGATGGATCAGGAATCAAATCAACTTTTTTTAGGCCACCAATATCCCAAATACGTACCTCTTTGCAAATTGTTATTGGTCCCATTGTTAATAACAATGAAGAAGAGATGAGTGGGTGACATTAAATAGATGTGATGCAATTTTTAGTTGCATCTCATCCTAATTATTTGCATGTGACTAGCACATTTTAGTCTAGTCCATTGGGTTCCATCAAAGAGGTCAAACTTCACATTTCGATCGCACACACGGTATTGTTCTTTTTCAACCTGACAGATTAAGCATTGCTTGTTTAAGTAATACGTCAAATTTTATTCCAACAGTGCAGGAACCTGGAGGTCTGATTGTTAACATATTGGAAACATGACATTAAAGTGTAACATTGCTCACAGAGTAAGATTTAGAATCTGCCCAACCATACATACAGCAATTAAAGGAAAAATGTGTAAGAGACATTGTGTGTCCGGGGCAAAAGGTCATCTTCTGTGACTGCTCCCTGTAAAAAGTCCTCCTGACATGACACAGCTTATTTACAGAAATATGTAACTGCAATGTTAATCAACCACTATAGACCCGAGGATTAATGTTTTCATGCTTATTAATTAATAAATAACTGTAAATATTTTATTTTCCAAGAACCTGTTGAGGTCCCTGCCTCATGCTGATCTGTCACAGCCAATTAAACAGGTGATGCTGAACCTGTTTCCTCAAACACATCAAAGAAACATGGAGCTGTGGATGAGCAGGGCGGGGCAGTGCGCATGCGCGGTACCTCTTTGTGGCCCTGGTCTTGGAGCTTGTCTGGTCTTCAGAGACCTTTTCCAGCACTAAATCCAAGGATAAGGAGAGTAATTCAGAGCTATAACCACACATTTAAAATAATTCGCTAGGCTGCAGTGAGCAGAGGTCAGTTAGCATCGACAGGAGTCGGCACAGATCAGCCGGGGCGTCGACTAGCTGAGCATCCACTCATCCTTTATTGGCAGCTGAGCTTAGCTAACGTTAGCCGAGAGGCAGGGGACAGGTGTGTCTGAGGCATCTTCAAAATGTCGGGCTACCAAGGAAAGAAGAACATCCCACGAATTACAGTGAGTATTGAATCATTAATTGAAAAATATAATGTTAATCCTTTAAATGTTGGTGTTTTAATTAACGTGCGAGGAGCCTCAGGATTAGCCCCAAAGCTAACAACGCTTAGCTGTCGGCTCCATTCATTCACACACAGCTTCCACATACTGATAATGAATAATGATAATCAGACAGTTTGCAGGAAGCTCTTTAGAAAATCCTCATTTAGAGCTTAAGTAGTATTTTCCTATATAATGAACATTCAAGGCTTGAAGCAGCTCTTGGCTCCTTTAGCTGTAGCTGTGATGTTAGCTCTCCCTGGCAGCATCCTCATCTTGCAGGGTGTAGTTAACAGGTTTAGACACAGCTTCCTTCACTGTCATCATCTCATCCATCATCCTCCATCCTCCATCACCTGACATCCTCTTCAGTCTGCATTCACTGCTCTCTGTCTTTCTTTTTTTTGGAGAACTAGATTTTTTGCCAAATCGTCAATTCTGCACAAGGACAAGCTTCTGATTCTGTCATTTTTGTTGTAATTTTGATAATATAATGTCTGTTTTGCTTTATGCTGCAGCTTTTCATCCAGAAATCACAGTATTAAGAGCCTAAAGTCGGGATGCCATGATAGTTAAAAGAAGTAAAACCTCTTTTGTAAAGTAGGTCATTGGACAGCACCCATCCAAACCTTTTTCCCTAAGCTTTCATCATGCAGCTGTTATAGCCAGGGTGCTGAAGCATATATGCAGCATCTGCTTCAAGTCTGATCAAGCAATAAGATCAAGCTGTACTGTTCACTGTTTCCACTCAGGATCAGGCTCTGGTTTGTACAGACACTTATCTAGGTGGTTGTCATGTCTCTCTCACAGGTCAAGGCAGGGTTATAAACATGCAGTCCTGACATCTCAGACACGGCATGCAGATAGCAACGCGCACAGCTAGACAGCACTTGTTAGGTTGGATTGAAGCAGATAGTTTCACTCTGCAGTGCTTTTAATGAAACACCAAGATCAGGCTTTGTCCCTGAGCAACAGTAGCTGAATTTGTTCCAATCAAAGTCTCCAGAACAGGAATGAGAGCAATGCTGTGAACATTGCTGTGAGAGCCTCACAGTGACACAGGCAGGGTGGTTCTGCTTCTTCTTAATTTGTACAGTCATCTAGTACAACCACATGTAGACACAATGACTGTCACAATTAGCAGAAGAAAAGAAACATGATTATCATTTCTGACCATTTTCATTCATTTAAAACAACAGTGATAATGAGCACCCTTCTCTTTGTTTCTTATTATTTGAGATTATTGATTAGTAAGACTATGTCATTCATTGACATGATGTTTTATTGTCTTTAAACACTAGTTTAAATCACTAGTTGCAGCCATTAATCATGATAATATTCATGGTCTCTTGTTTAGTAGCTGCTTGCCTTGGGACATGTGAAACAACCAAAGACAATAATGTTTATGCAGCTTGACAATGTCTTTTGAAATGTTTTATTCATGCAGATTTTTGAGTCTGTAACACACAGTCAGTTGGCAGTTTATTAGCTACACCTAAAGCTAAAACTAATGCAGTCTAATACATCAGTCTCAATCCTCCCTTCACGAAGGTTATAATGATCAGATTGTGTTGAAACTGTTGTAGAGAAGTGGTGATTCAACTTTATCTCCATCTTGGAGGCTGCAGGTTGTAGTGCTGATAAATTGTATTGCATTACACTGACAGCTCTTCCTATTGTTTTTTCTGCTTAAATCAACAAGGTTCAGCTAAATAACAAGCATCTTTCTCAGTAGTTTTAGCTTGGCGTACCTAATAAACTGGAAAGTCTACTAGATCTGCGTATGTAACACACAGTTCCTGGTTTCATTGATGGAATAGCCTATGTGCTTGATACTGAGCCCTTTAATAAATGCATTTAGTTCTTAGTAATTAATTCAGTTTAAGACTGTATATTATGAGAGTAATCACAAGAGTCTGTTTTTACCGCAGAGAAGTGCATATATATACAGCATATACATTCTGATGCATTCATTTAGGTAGGGAAGGACTAAAGCAATGCACAGTGAAAACCATTTTGAGCTGAGGTTACATGACAATCTCAGTGCGCTCGTCGCTGACCACTCGGACACAGAGAGTGCACAGGTTATATGACCCATTTATAAGGGACGTAATTGCCTGGCAGATCATGTCAATACAGCTACGACTTGTATACCGAATGCATTCCCGCTGTCCCTGTCCAACCACTCTGCACATTAGAAACTGAGTGTTTCCTGCTGTGAGGTTTGCAGTAAACCACTTTTGTCTTCATTAGCTGTCCTTACTGTCCTCAGAGACCCCGGGAAGCCTGCAGGAGAAATAGGCCAGCCTAGTACGCTCTCCTTTCATCTCGCACAGGTTCAGTTAATTGTGCCACTCAAGAGTTTGTGAGGGTTTCGAGAAGAATTGCCCCTCCCTTTAAGTGGCATGTCTATTATTTGTGAATACATCATGTAGGATAACTCTAATCATCATTTCTGTAGGGTTAAAGTTGGTATGGATTGATTGACTGTTTGTATGGGTGATGTGGTAACTATTTTCTCTGCTTGAGTCTTGTTCCGTTCTGTGAGTAAACTGGGAAATGCACTGAGCTAAATGAATCGCGTAAGTTTGCTCAAGGTTCTTTTCTATTCTAAAAAAAAAAAAGTAATTTGACTTTAAAATTGGTAAAATTTACTGTTGAATTATGGAACTGACTATTAACTACAAGAGATTAACAGAGATGATTTCTTGCTCTTAGTCTCTGCTCAGCAGGTGGCTCCTTTTTTTGTGGTTTATGGGTAATGAGTGAAATGTTGTCTCCTTCTTTCAGAGTGACCGTCTCCTCATCAAAGGAGCAAAGATAGTGAACGATGATCAGTCATTCTTGGCTGATATCTACATGGAGGATGGAGTCATCAAGTAAGTTCATTTGGAAGATTTATAGACGCTTTTGTTGTATGTATTTAATTTTTGTTTGAGAAAATGCTGTAATTAAGGTTGGTTTTATCATGTTTCCTTCTTTATTCATTTCTGTATTTCTGTGTTGTTGCTTTCATTTGTCTCCTTCAGGCAAATCGGAGACAACCTCATTGTTCCTGGGGGAGTTAAGATCATCGAGGCTCATGGGAGAATGGTGATGCCTGGAGGTATTGATGTGCACACCCGATTCCAGATGCCTGACCGAGGCATGGTGGCGGCAGATGATTTCTACCAGGGCACCCGGGCGGCCCTGGCTGGAGGGACAACTATGATCAGTATGTGACAGATTTCCATATGTGTTTTCAACCAGTTTAAAAGCACAGATATCCTGTTGCAGGGATCATAACACTGCAGATGTGCATGCCATCAAGCGTATGATTCAATTATGCACTTTGCTTGTGCACATGAATTCCAACCTGTTTGTTTGTGTTTTACAGTCGACCACGTGGTGCCGGAGCCTGGCATCAGCCTGGTTGCAGCTTTCAAACAGTGGAGGGAGTGGGCTGATAGCAAGTCCTGCTGTGACTATTCTCTGCATGTGGACATCACAGAGTGGAACAAAGGCACTCAGGAAGAGATGGAGACCCTAGTGAAGGATCATGGTATGCAGTCAAAACATTCACATTTCGTCTCCACATGCATCGAGCCTAAAGTCATTGACTCACTGCCACTTTTACTTGCACAGAGATGTTTCTCATTGGTTCTATAAAAAGTGTTTCAGACACTGCTTGGGGAAAAAAATAAACCACTGTTCTCAGACCATGAAACAGTAACTACATGTTTCTGCTTTGTAATTTTTATCCTTTTGATTTTACTTTTCTCCTTTGCTCTGGGTTTTTCCCCTCTTTTGCTCTCTTTATTCCACCTTTTGGCTGTTTTCTCTCATAAGTTTTCTATCTTCAGGTGTCAACTCTTTCCTGGTCTATTTGGCTTATAAGGATGTTTTCCAACTTTCTGACTCTCAGGTATGCTCTGCGGCTCTTCGTGCTGTCGTAGCATATGTTTTTGAGGCTGCTGGATGTCTTTGACGTGGATGACTGCCCTATGAGCTGACCACTATCTATCATTTTCTTTTAGATCTATGAGGTGTTCAGTGTCATCAGAGACCTTGGAGCCATTGCACAGGTTCACGCTGAGAATGGCGACATCATTGCAGAGGTAACAGAAGCAGTGATTGTTGCTCAAGTCTCAGCTGTAAGCTGTTATTGCCATTTAGGATTCTAATGTTCTTGTGTGATTCTTTAGGAGCAGAGACGTATTCTGGAGCTGGGGATCACTGGCCCTGAAGGTCATGTGCTCAGCCGCCCAGAGGAGGTAAGACAGAGGGCTGGTTCTCAATAACTGTAGCCAAAGGAGAAACGATTGTATGATAGTGTGCTTTTAAGATAAAAGAGCCAGAATAGAGTATAGGTGAGAGGAGAGGCTGTCAGAAATCCAGTATCAAAGCAGGCTGATGATAAATCTGTGTGTCTGCAGGTGGAGGCCGAGGCCGTCAATCGCTCTGTCACCATAGCCAATCAGACCAACTGTCCCCTCTACATCACCAAGGTGATGAGCAAGAGCGCTGCTGATGTCATTGCGCTCGCCAGGAAAAGGGGTAAAAAGAGAAATTCTGAACTTGTAAATGTATCCACATCTTTACTCACGTCTGTCTGGCTTCCACTGTTCTTGCGCTGACGTCATCCTGTCTTCTGCTGAAGGTGCTGTGGTTTATGGAGAGCCCATATCTGCCAGTTTGGGCACAGACGGTACCCATTACTGGAGCAAGAACTGGGCCAAGGCTGCAGCCTATGTGACTTCTCCACCACTCAGTCCTGATCCCACCACCCCTGACTACCTCAGCTCTCTGTTGTCATGGTAGGTGGTCTGTGCCAGGACCTAAAGATAGCTGGAGCACAAGATGACGTGTTACTGCTGTGTGCTGCTTTTTAACTCAGCTGTACCTCTTTTCTGCGACCACATTCAGTATGAAAGGCCCTTTTGTAACATTTACATGCACTTAATGCAAAGATAGAATAATAAATATCACAGTTTTGTCATGAGTAATTGGTCAAAGATGACTCTTATGAAATCCAACCTTAGTTTTCTTGCTTTCTGTCTTATCCAGTGGGGACTTGCAGGTGACTGGTAGTGCTCACTGCACTTTCCAGACATCTCAGCGTGCAATAGGCAAAGATGACTTCACCCTAATCCCAGAGGGTACCAATGGCACTGAGGAGAGGATGTCTCTAATCTGGGACAAATGTGTGGTGAGCTTGATACGACCCACTTTTCACACATTCCAAACATTCCTAACATGAATCAAATCACTTTGTAAACCTTTGTGCATATGGAAATGCTGGCATGTGAGTTGTTGTCCTGTCCCAAAAGGTGACCGGCAAGATGGATGAGAACCAGTTTGTGGCAGTGACCAGCACAAACGCAGCCAAGATCTTCAACCTGTTCCCCCGCAAGGGCCGCATCGCTGTGGGGTCTGATGCCGACCTCGTGCTGTGGGACCCAGATATCACAAAGATCATCTCAGCAAAGAGCCACAACCTGGTCAGACGATCACTTTGTCTATCTCAACTCCACAATGTCTTTAGTCATTCATGTGTTTTAGACATGTTGAGACCTAATTTTTAAGATTATATGTGATGGGCTGCAATGCACGTTGTATTATATAACTCTGCTAAGCCAGCTCTGTTAAGAAGAGCAGTACAGTAGCTGTTAAAGATATATAACACAATTCAACTGGTGCAACAGTAGATTTATTAATACAGAGTAACAGAATCTGCCTGAACATGAGCTTTAAAAGTACAGTTAAACACCAGTTTAACCACTAAAAGTGAACTTACTTGGAGATACTGCAAGTATAATCTTATTGTAATGTAATGCAAACCCTCTTTAATGTAAATTACAGTGAACAGTGTCCTTTGGTGTCCTGCAGGCAAAACAACTTTCAGATGTATTGCTTCATTATATCCAAATGAAAATTACTTTAAACTGGTGTGCTGCTTTATTTTGCACATTTATTTCAAAAAAATCTATCAGAAAAAAAGTGTTGTGGTATAAAACCACATGGTTTATGCTAGTCATGTCCTGGTAACACTCTGCATTTCCCCTGAGCTGTGTTATCTGATGAGATTTCTTCTTCTCCCAGGCTGTGGAGTATAACATCTTTGAGGGCACAGAAGTGCGTGGAGGTCCTGTGGTGGTGATCAGCCAGGGCAAGATCGTGTTGGAGGAGGGCAGCCTTCACACCATGGAGGGCTGTGGGCGCTACATCAGCCGCAAGCCCTTCTCTGACAACGTTTACAAGAGGATAAAGGCTCGCAGCAGGGTGAGTTCTGCTTTCAGGTAGTCGCACCTCAGAAAAACTAAATTCTTATAACAACAGCTGTTGAGCTACACAGTTGAGTCTGATGAACTTTGCCTGTATGTGTAGCTCACAGAGTTGCGAGGAGTCCCCAGGGGCCAGTACGACGGGCCGGTGTGTGAGGTGACTCTGACTCCCAAGGTGATGTCCACAGTCTCCTCAGTGAAGACTTCCCCTGCCAAGCAGCAACAGCAGCAGCAGCAGTTTATTCACCAGCCTGTGCGCAACCTTCACCAGTCTGGCTTCAGTCTGTCTGGTGAGTGAAAGGACACATTTCCCTCCTGGCACATGGCCTCATTCACAGCTTGGCGCTTAAGTTACATTGCATTGTTCCTTCATTTTTTTTTAGGTGCCCAAATTGATGATAACGTCCCTCGCCGCACCACTCAACGCATCGTGGCTCCCCCTGGTGGAAAAGCCAACATCACCAGCCTCGGCTAAGCTCGTTCTCAACTGAGAAATTGGGATGCAGGCCAACACGGGACCAGAGGCCACTCTTACCGCTGTCACATCACATCTGGTCACCTCTGACTCCCCCTGCGTCCCACCCGAAAGCACTCCATCCATTCTTATTCACACACTACCACTGTGTCACCTCATGGAAAAAAGGCACTATTCCATTTTGTTTCATCTTTCCTGCCATATTCCATTTTCAAGGAAGGATCAAGTGAATTGAAGCAGCTTTTTTTTGCTGTTTTTAAGCCCAGTTTGATTATTGATTAAGCTAATTTGTTTACATTTTTTGTATAATTTTTTGCTGTACATGTTTGAGCTGTTTATTTGCCCTCATGGCTCAGAAAGATGACAGAGAACTGGTCCTAAGAAGCAGCCAGTTTCATGAGCGGACATTTTATGAACTTCAGGTGTTTACAGTTTTTCTTCGTCCGCTCTTCACTTTCCCAGATATAAATTAGAATGTGCTCGTGGTTGTGTTACAGCGCCACCTTCAGTTGAAAGTAAAGCCTCCACTGTCCATGTTGGAGCACTGTTACACTGTAAGATTTCTGTTTTAGTACAAGGCTGCCACGAAAACTCAACGTACTAATCGTGAAAGATTAAACTGTAGAATTCTGCGTCTCATAACACCTGATTTTATCTGACATTTGCAGTATTTGATTTTTGTATAGATACTGTGTGCAGCTGAACAATTCACCTTGGTCTTCCTTTTGTGTTAGAGTTGCACTTTTTTTAAATCGACATTTTTGTTTTTATCATGTTTTGGAAAGCGCTGACTGCACTGAGAGGAAAAGAAAGGGTATTTTAGGGTTAAACCACTCATTCAACTTCACCCTGATTACGGGGGGAGAAACGTTTGGCACGTTACATTTTGTCCAAGCAACATGAACCTTTTCCTTCATTTCATCACTTTGTTTTTTCCTCATGTTGGTAAGAGGTTGTCAGGATAACAAGCTTCCAATAATCAGACCGGTGTATATTGTTCAGGATACAGACAGACAGACACTGCGAAGAAGCTAGACGGGAGATTTGCCGGCAACCTCTCTGCACCTGGTGCTAAATGACGTTTGCTGTGTACGTGCAGATGATGTCCACCTCCACACAGCAGCCGTGTAAGCTCTGTGATAGCAGCAGCCAGAGTAGAGTCACCATGTACCCAGTTCGGAAAGAATTTGTTTTGCACCTGTAACAATCCAAATGGTAAAAAAATGTATGTGAGCTTGCAACTTTTTATTTGTATTGGAAACGTCTGTATGTTTTAGAATATTTGTTGAATTGAACTACTTGCCTGCCTGTTCTGTAAGATATTGATAGCACACTGTATCTATGAAGGCTCTTCCAAGAAGTGGAACCGTGATCTTTGAGACCTGATGAAAAATGCTTCAGTATGTGTAAGAAATCCCTCACAGCGTGCTGATGATGTGTCCACTGTTCTCGGTGTTAGTGTTGTGAATGAACTACCAGATATCCAGTTTTCTTCTCTTACCCCCTTTACCTGCCCAACATTGTCGACACCAGATTCACTCGAGGTTGTAACTGTATTCACCGAACCACAATGGGTTGTCAGTTTCACGCCACTGTGCGGCCATACTGTAAAACACTGGGTTATTTCTTCCTCATTGCCTTGTCAAGTGTAGCTTTTGTATGCCAAGCTATTATGTGAAGTGATTTACATTCGGGGAAGTTTCTTGGTAATGGTTATTGAGTTGTGATGTTGTTGCCCCTCTCCCAGCAAGTGTGATACTCGGTCATGTATGTTTTGTAGGATACCAGGGATTTGGGGGGGAAAATCATCGGTCCTGTCAGCATTTGACCCTATCTGTGTTGACTTCAGTGGATTAAAAATAATAAAAATGAAACTTACTGTTCTGACTGTTTTTTTTATACATGAATCAGTAATCATATAAAAATTATATCTATATCCAATAATTTCCTTGAAAGTATTCCTAGAAAGGACTATAATTTGATAATTATTATAATTCTATTCTCCCTTTTCTGCATTATTAAAAGATTCTCTTGGTCACACAAGAATGAAATTGGAATTAATTACAAATACCAAAATTACCAAATTACTGTACAAATATATAAAAATCCTTTCCAGAAAAGATCAAAAATCAAAAAAAGTTGTGACACTGTCTCAAACATAGATAAAACAATGTGATCATTTGCTAATCTTTTTTGACAGATACTCAATTAAAAACACTACAAAGACAATATATTTAATGTTTGACCTCATCTGCTTCATTGATTGTTGCAAATATCTGCTTCTTCTGAATTTGATGGCAGCAACATGTTTCCAACAAGTTGGGACAGGAGCAAGAAAAGACTGTGAAAGTTGTGGACTGATTGAAAACACCTGTTTGGATCATTCCACAGGTAAACAGGTTGATTGGTAACAGGTGATAGGATCATGATTGGGTATGAAAGGTTCATCCTGGAAAGACTCAGTGGTTCACAAACGAGGACGGAGAGAGGTTCAAAAGAGATTAATTCTTGGGTTTGAGAACACAGTTCAGATACAAATGATTACACTGGGTTTTTATTCATGTTTTATACAGCATCCCAACTTTTGTGGAATCAGGGTTGTATTTAGCTGAGTGACACCACATCCCAGCAGTGGATGGAGGTAAATGCAGAGAGGCAGTGAGACACTAGGTGGAGGCACAGAGTCGTGATGTGCAGCTTCAGCCTCAGAGCATCATTTTGTTGTTGCAGCTCCTTCAACACTTCACCCGCAGGGACGCTCCCAGTAAAATGAACTGAGCAAGACAACGTCACACTGAATGCACACGTCAACAACAGTTCTGTGATTAGTGAAGCCCCCTGGCTGTTTGACAGTCGTCCAATTAGGACCGAGCATGATGAGCACTCTGATTAAGCCGGAGAAGGAGAATCCTTTCATGTCAACATTTTCCCCCACTGATGAGAGCTTTGCAAAGAACACAAAAAAGCATCAGGAAGACTTTACAAAGCTACGCCCTCCTGGGACAAGTGTGCAAACATGACTCACCAGCGCCGCTCGCATTGCTTTCAGTCCACGGGAATACAGACACCACTATTATAAACCCACAATCCTTCCCAGCACTGATGTACAATAACATTAACCTAGAACTGTAAGCGTTCATCATAAACTTTATTGGATCAATGACTGTGGTCTCAGTGATGTATGATAAAACAATACTGAGGGAATGTAGATTAAACACTTATTGATAATTTCATCATCAATATATCAAATTAGCAGCTGAATAAGATGAGGGCTGATGAAACACAGGCCGGTCCTTCTTCCAGTCTATATCTGACGACCGCGAGGCTGCAGATCTATTTATAGTATTCATTACAGCTATTGCATTTGGAAGATGATATATCTTTATTAAGCGCGGCACACAGGTATTCGCTGAGGTTTTGTTCATAATACCACCACCCTCCACAGACAGAGAGACAATAGAAGGGAGGGTGAATCAGGTCATCCGTACCATCTGTAGTTTATTGCTGCGGCTGGTGGCTGCTCTCCTAATGGCATCTGCGTGGAGATGGTGTGATTTACAGGTTCGGAGACATGCTAGTCAATGACAACGCGGACACAGACAAGCACTCTCTCTGCCTTGCCAGGTCCCTCCCCTGTGGGAAAGCTGTCGACTCCACTTCTACGGCTGAGCTCGACGCGCAGAAGCGGCGGACTGGCTTAACAATGCCAAGTGCATCTCCTCCCTCTCACCCTCGCACAGGGAGTACATCTTGGTACTACAGAAGGAGTCTCCGGGGGGAAAAATCAATAAGGATGGCCGAGGTCGTCCTCTTGCCCTTTGATGCTTCTGGGTAAACAGAGAGACACTTTGCAGTTTTGAACTCACACCAAACTCACTCAGTTTTTCACCTTTGCGCTGGTAAACAGCTCCCACACAGAGGATCACAGGAAAAGCCGAGATAAAAGCTGTGAGTGTTTTGTATGTGGACGGCAACGAAGAAAGAGAACGGCCTGAGAGAAGAATGTCTGAGACTGTGTATGACTTAACTCGACATCTCTAAATCTGGTGGATTTTTTAAGAGGCTTGGGGGCTGGTCAGGATTGAGGTCAGCAACCACAAGGTCAGTTAAAATTCCACACAAGTATATTAAGACATCCATCTGGCACCGCTCGGAGGTACATGAGAATTGTGGGAATGTGGATAGACGAACTCGAGGTTTCGAGGGGTGGTATATTCAGTGAATCAACCAAAAGAAACAACAAGAGTCCAAAAATGTCCTCACGAATCCCTTGTTAGGAATATGTCATAGAAATTTATTGTGACGTGACATGGAAGTACACAAGGTCCCTTGGTTTTTACTGTGTACGGAGGAGTACACAAACAGCATTTTGACAACAGGAACAGCATTAGGCAAACTTTGGACAACAGGAGCACCACTGACCAGCATTTCTGAAACGTTTGGTGAAATCATGCAATATATAAAACTTTCCTATTTACATTTTCACACAATTGAACTGCTCTTCCGTGATATAAAACATGTAAACATTTAGAGAGCTTTTGGTCTCTTCACGATATAGATTTTTCCTTTTGGTCCGGTGTTTACACTTTTCCAAAATGTGCTGTACTTTTGATGGACCTCAGTAGTTTGTGTCTTCTTAAAGGGGTAAAATATAATGGCTATGATGTTTCATTTGATCTTACATCCTTTAAAAAAAATCACAGACTGATATCAAAGCAGAGACTTTTACATTGTCAAATTCCACCACAGCTCATCCTTTGTGATGTTGACAGAGCAACAGGAAACATATTCTCATCCGCGACCTTGAAAGGGGAGTCATGACTAATGGATGAAGGATTACAGTAGTTATACAGGCTCTCCTTTTTCCGACAGGGACAGTTGGTGGATTTTTATGGTGGGAAGGTTTCCGACAGGAGGGGGCTGGGTGCAGTTCGACTCCTGCGGGGGAGTCTCGGCGCTGAGGATGCAGCAGCAGGTTTGGTGGAAGCTTTTACTGCACAGTTTGGCCACTTTAGCCCTGCTGGTCTCAGCCGGTCCAGATCCGCCCGCGGGGCCTCCAGAAAAGACCCTCCACTCCCTGCTGTCCCTGGAGGAAGGGGTCCTGGACAGGGCCATAGAGGAGGACGGGCTGAGCCGACAGGGAGCCCCCCTGCTGTCCAGGCCCAGAGTGAGGGGCTGGCCGTGACCCTGAGTTTGACCCTGAACTGCATTCAGATGGTGATGGTGAGGTCTGGGGGTCATTCTCAGACAGTGAACTCCGAGTAAACTCTGGAAGGCTTTCTTAAACTCCTGGTTGGAGCACGGGTAGATGATGGGGTTAATGCAGCTGTTGAAGTAACCGAGCCAGAAGGTGATCTTGAAGACGGTGTCTGAAGGTCTGTAGGCAGGGAAAATGGAGCCTGTTGGGACATCAGACACATGAGGGTGATTGACATGACAGAAAGAACAACAAAATCCAAACTGATTTTTTGTCTGAAATGTGGACTTGAACTGTGGATATTTTAGAAAGCAACTGTCTTGTAGCTAAATGGTAAACAGGTAATATTTTCAGGTTCACTTTAGTTCAGTCTGCTAAACACAAAATACAGGTGTCTGGATGGTTCATTCGTTTTTCCAGGTGTGTAGTTTCCTCTAGGGACCCTGAATAGCTAATCTGTGGCCAATTTAACAGCAATCCGTCCAATAGCTGTCAGATATTTCACTCCAATGTCACTCTCATGGTGGTGCTGGAGGAAAAGTCAGGGGATCACCAAAGTAACTAGGATTCATCTTATGGGGAACATGAATGTCTGCACAACATTTAGCGCCGATCCATCAGGTAGATCTGCTTGACTGGATAAGTGAAAACCTGCTGGTGGGGGCAGAGGATAAGCCAGTCATTAGGAAAGATCCTGTGGGAACCATGAATATCTCTACTGAATTTCATGCCAATCCATCCAAATAAAGATATAGAGATATTTCACTACAAAACAAAAATGTCAACCTGATGGTGGTGCTGGTGGATCACCTCAGCCATCAGGATTCATCCTCTGGGAACATGAACATCAACAATCCATCTACAATTATTGAGATATTTTAATCTGAACCAAAGTGGCAAACTGATAAACAGAGTATATACATCGCTAGTATGGATAAAATCATATAATTACATTTTTTGCTCCATTCACTTGCTTTAGTATCTGTTGCATCAAAGGTTGTGTTTATATGAAAACAACTCAGTCACTGCGCTCCGCTAATTTCCATCCACTTAAGACAATATAATTTTAATTGTTTTATCCACTTTCCACCTAAAAAGCTCTCTACTTAACATCAAGGTTAAGGGTTTTATTGCAACTGCTGTCATAAATACGGCTGCTTTTGATTAGAGGAAGCATTCAAAGCAGAGAGCGTGACTGGGATCCTTAATGAAGACGCAGAGAAAATGGCTTAACAGGCAAATTACATGCAGACGTGTTTGTCACTGTAAATGTGGGTGACTCTTCACATATCAAGTGACTGCAAGTGAAACATTAAAAAATTAAATCTATCTATCCATCCATCTATCCATCTATCTATCTATCTATCCATCTATCTATCCATCCATCTATCCATCCATCTATCTATCTTCAGAGGTCTTGTGAAATGCTTTGTTGGGCGATCTGTTTGTTAAACGTGGGCTTTTTCGAAAGATGAGATTGTGATACAGAGATGGTGGAGAACAGAAAGAAGAGGCGGAGAGAGTTTGAGAGCAAATCATTTTGTGCCCGGCTCCACAGCTCGTACGTTTTATCCCCAGCTGTGCCAACAAGAACAATTATATTATTGCCGCTAACCTTGGTAGATTAATTTTTTAGAATTACAAAAGAAGGGTATCGCAGCTGTTCGACAAATGTCTTGTTGTCCAAAATCAATGAAACATCACCTGCTGGGAGAATCATGGGAAAACAGTGTTACTCCAGTTGTTGTTAACTTTAATTAAAGCACAACATGTTTGACAAAATTTGACAACACCTTGACTTATGAACGCCTTCAAAAACTGTTGCGTGACCTGTCTCAAAAGAAGAATGATGCATTCTGGGACATAAAGAAGGAAAAGGGCGTTTCTTGCCCACGTTAATAACAAACATTGCACCAACACAACTGCAACCAGTGTATGAAATATGAATTCTAATGCCACGTTTGTGTTGGACGTGTCAGCGAACAGCTGCCTATTTACACATCCTTCAGACACAGAGCAACAACATCATCAACTGAAGTCGTATTTCTGTCACCTCACAAAACCTTTCAGCTCTGTTTTGGTCTCCACCAACTCCTGAGAAAAACATCTGATTATTGCACAGCCAACCTTTTCTGTCTGCTGTTGGCTGTTAGGCAGGAAGCACACCGTGGGTTTTCAGACCTGCAGGCTGTAAAACCAATACAATCATCTGATAGACTGATAGAAAGCTTAGCAGAGCTGAGGGGAGTTGCAGAGTTGGGTGATTATTATCTGTGGGTTCGACAATATGAGCGACTCCTTTCATATTTCTACACATTTGTTTGGTCACTTGTTCATATAAAAACGTTGATTAATGCAGCTTTAAAGAGAAACTTAAATCCAACTAAAACTTAAAATTTTCATTCAGAAAGAATGGTATAAATTTTATTCCTGTTTAGATTTTTCAGCATTTTAAGACTTAATCAGACAGTAATAATAGAACGATGATGAGAAAAGAGGGAGTTCATTGCAGTTCATGATTGACGTCTTAACATCAGAGGCCAAAGGGAATTAAGTTATTCTTTAAATTAGCGAAGCCTGCTCTTTATAGTCCCTGAGAAGGACTTCTGAAATGTCAAGGAGAGCGTAGAACAATCCCTAAATAAACACAGAACCAAAAACAACTCATCTCTTTTAAATGTTTGACATGATCAAATTCCCACAATTTATTTTTCTCTGATGACAAAATAATGTGGACACCAATAAACCAAATCACACAATCACCGGTTATCCAGCTCTACATGTCAAAACTAGACCATTTCTTGGTCATTCACCAATAACTCTATCATTGTCCACAGACTTATGTGGCAGTGGGATGTATCCAGATGCCAGAATTAGGAAGGGAGCGTTGGTAAACTGTGGCTTTTCCTTCTTCCCAGTCAGGAAAGGTCCTCAGCCAAATGGTAACAGCTATATTTACAAGCATGAGAGCATGGAGTGAATAAAAAACCCTCTGAGGGATTTGTGAGGGCTTTGCCATATCTCATATCTACTTGGTTCGGATTTCCTTCTCACATTCCCTCCATATTGACGCCGGCACATATAGTTCATGCATGGTCAGCAAGCCGCGTGATTTCCTTCAAGCCTGTCTGGGTGTTCGTGAAGGGAGCATCATATAAGGTCTGACACCGATGTGAACGCTTTATCTGTCAGTCTCGGACCGGCCTTGTAATGAAGTGAGTCACAGACACGAGGGAGAGAGGAAGGAGCGGAGAAATGGCTTTGCACTTCATTGAAGGATGAGTGAAATGCACGGTGGTCTGAGATTCTGTGCTTTTGTTTACAGGCAGGGGAGCACCAGAGGCTGTCAGAGGCCTGAAAGATTTATGGAGCCTATTTATAGAGCGTCTACCTGGCCGAGTCGAAGCATTTACTACGTTGTTCGAGAGGCCGCGAGACTCTGAATGATAGTAACTTCAGTGTGCTCCCACAGAGGAGCAATTCAATTTACATGATCAAACTATTAAATTGGCCAGCACTTAAGAACTTGGCAATCGATGAATGGTTCTGCAAAATGAATTAATGCAGAAGTTAAATAGCTTTTTAAAAGTGGTCTGACTCATTTGTGTAAATGCAGGGGATCAAATACATGAACCTGTTTTTCATTTTTGAAATCTTATTGATTAAAAAAGTTTAAAAGCAGGTCATCAAACATCCCTGTGTCATATTTTGGGAAATGTGCTCATTTTCTGTGCTGGATGAGAAAACTGCTCTCACATCTGTCCATTCAATATGAACGCGGAATGAGAACAAGAATGGTTGGCTTCATATTTATCGCACAGACATGAGTGGTCTTCTCATCTAAGTCTTAGCAATAAAGTAAACAAGCATATATCCCAAAATGTCAAACTATTCCTTTAACATTCATCATGTAAACAATTTAAATGATGCTGTTTACATCATAATGACTTGATTTCCTTCACACAAGTCACACACAAGATGGCCATGACAATACTCACTGATAGGTAGCACCAGGAAAAAGGGCAGCCAGCACAGCACGAAGCAGCCGACCACAATGCCCAACGTCTTGGCAGCCTTCTTCTCAAGTGAGAACTTGATCAGTCGCAGGGCGAAATGTGTTCGGTTGTGAAGGGCCTCTTCCTCTGACACGGCCGTGTTGCCTCTGTGCATCCTGAGTATCACCCGCTCTGAATCGGACTTCTCTGTCTTGTGGCCCTCCCTCAGGCCCTGGCTCTCCCTGTGAGCCACCACATAGACCCGGCAGTACATGGCCAGGATGATGGCCAGAGGGAGGTAGAAAGAGCCCACCGCAGAGAAGATGGCGTAGCCCGGCTCCTCTGTGATCTTACAGATGGACTCGTCCTCGGGTGCCGGCTCCTTCCAGCCGAACAAAGGTCCAATAGATATGATGATGGACAGCACCCACAGCAGCATCACAGCCAGCAGCGCCCTGCGTTTGGTCATTATAGTCGGGTAACGCAGCGGGTAACTGACTCCGATGTAGCGGTCGACAGAGATCACGCAGAGGCTCATGATGGAGGCGGTGCAGCAGAGCACATCCACAGCTGCCCAAACATTACAGAAGGCTCGTCCAAACACCCAGCGATCCACAATCTCAAAAATGGCAGAGAAAGGTAGTACAGTGGAGCTCAGCAGCAAATCTGCCACCGCCAGATTAACTATGAAATAATGCGTGACCGTCCGCAGGTGTCGATTACAAACTACCGAGAGGATTACCAGGATGTTTCCCACAATTCCAAACACAATGAAGCCGCCGAGCACCAGGCCCAAAACCACGGCCTTGACCACGTTGAGCTCTGGGACCAAAACCTGGCTGCAGTTGGAGCAGTTCTGTGTCAGAGGAGCTGGGGTCATATTGTCCAGCACAGGAACCATCAGTTCCAACACAAGGCTGATGCTTGACACTGTCCTGAGCAGCGAAGGTAGACTGAAGCACACACCTATTTAAGTTCACTACAGAAGAAAAGGGACATCAGGGCATTCTCATAAAAGCCATTAGAGTAATGATCACATTAAGTCTGTCTTGTCAAAACATAATTTGAATGATGATGCCTCGAGCAAATGAGCCATTACGTTGGCAAAGCATCAAGAGAAATAAAACAGGATGCAGAAACACAGAGCGAGAGAATATAATATATGCAGAAGGAACCTACTGCGCTGAAATCACGTAATCCATCTAGTAAATGTTACTGATGTTAAAACTGACTGTTATTATGCAGCACGAAAACACTGTTAGAAATGCATTGCAGATGGGACAGAAGTGTGTGTACACATCTAGAAAAAATGTTTGCATGTTCTCTGAACCAAGAACTGCAATTTTCTGGGTAAGATGGTGGGTGAGCAGTAGTCCAGGCTCTTCCTGTTGAATGCAGATTCAGCTTCAACACGACAACAGGATTCAACAGCTCCCAGCGCCTCTGAAAAGACAGACAGAAGAATCCGCTTTGAGAGAACTGACTCATTCATCACATACAGTCTAACACAAAAACATTCATCCTTGTTTTGTCTATTGTTTCATTCTGCAGGGTTTTGTTTTTTCTTCTCTACGTTACCACGGCTCAGATCTATCGAGACCGTGGGCGAGAGGCGACGTCTGAGCCGCAGTAGCTGTCAGATCAATGTGACCATCTCCAGCTTAATGACGAAACACAGTGTGAGGGTGAGGAATAAAGAAAGTGATATCAGGACGGATCAGTTGCTGATACAGCTGGAGAGTCAACAATGCAACAGCCTCTCTCACAATGTGCATGTGTATATTTTTGCCATTTTGTCGTGGAGCTTCAGTTGACCTACGCAAGACTGATCTCACTCTTCATCCCTCCTCTAAACAAATCAATATCACACTGCGACCTCTATATAGGTAGAGGTCAAAGCAATATGCTGTGTTACAGTTTGACATTAATTGACGTGTGTGCATTCAAGTGTCATAATATTGAGCCTTTACTGCTGAATGCTTTTAGAGGAATATTTTGACATATGCTAATTCGCTTTGTGATTGAACGTTCGTGTTTATGCATAAAATATAAAGCCACATCCAGCAGCCAATTAGTTTAGCTTATCACAGAGACTCGATCTCTGTAGAGATATAACATTACCTTCCATTCTGGATTTTGCATCCTTTTTAATACGACCGTGTACCTAGACATGACATGTAGTCAGACCCAGATATGTTTATTTATGAATACACGAAGCCCACAATGTCATCATGTGATCAGATGATAGACAACTTCAGCTCTTTTCCAAGTCCAGCCATGGACAGCACCAACAGAACTGCAGAGCCCACAGGAAAACCAAAAGCTCCTTGGAGAATTTGGGAAAAAGTATGGATGTTAAAAAGGTCCCGATGAAGAGCTGAACAACTTAAAGAAAAAACTGAAAGCAGGCACAAAAGTATGAGGTCAGGATCAGACTCAGAGTCACATTATATCCATGCAGTCATTTTTTTTCTCCAGAGCACAGCGAGCAGAGTCAGAAACCTGGCTGTCATTACTGAAACGTTTCCAACTATAGGAGCTTCTAGTCCAAGTCTGAGTCTGAAAAATTACTTCATGCATTCATCTCCAGCAGATTAGATCACTGTAATGTCCTTTTCCCCAAAAAGACAATAGACAAACAGGTGGACTCCAGCTCACCCAGAACACAAACACATGACACCTGGACTGAAAACTCCTCACCGGCTGCTGCTACAGTACAGGATTGATTTCACATTATTACTGCTTGTTCACAGTGGTTTGGCTCATAAATATATTTCTGACCTACTCACTGGCTACAGCCCGATCTGATTCCTCAGATCATCAAGCATGTGTCTCCTGAGCGTTAGAATTAAAACTAAACCAGGTGAAGGTGCATTTAGCCACCATGCTGCTTTTCTCTGGAACAAACCATCTGAGATCTGCTGCAACTGTAAAAACATCCTTTACAAGCAGTTTTCAAACATTGTCTTTCTCTCAGGCTTTTGGTAGTTTCACGTGTTTTCTATCACATTTGTTGAAGGTTTTCTATGTTTTACTGTAAACTTTGACTCTGCTCATCGAATGAATTTCATTTTTCAATGTTCTGTCCTTTGACTGCAAAACAATGTCTTGGTGCCACGCAAAACTCCTCCGCTTTGACAGATGTGAGATTAATCTTGTCTGTGCAGATTACTGACATTTGTAACGTGGATGTTCCTTAACTAAATATAGATTAGATGGGACTCATAAAAGTAGTGCGGCCATGTTGACGATTTTAGGATTTTGTTAAGCTGCTTTATTTGAGACAAAATTAAAAGTTCATCCGAGTTGCCCTCTTTTCTACTGCCTGTTTCTTCCATTCTTCTATTCTATTCTATCTATCTATCTATCTATCTATTCCTCGGCTTTCACAACAATGCTGGCCTTGCAAAGACGAAGGTGAG
Source organism: Holacanthus passer (assembly GCA_025331565.1). Taxonomy (NCBI): domain Eukaryota; kingdom Metazoa; phylum Chordata; class Actinopteri; family Pomacanthidae; genus Holacanthus; species Holacanthus passer. The sequence goes on along the minus strand of JAFREQ010000061.1, from coordinate 2,280,108 downwards.
GATGAAGGCATTATGCAGTCTCCTCAAGTCTTCACCCCCCCTCCTTTCTCCTCCATTGCTCCTCATCACACTATTAACCACTGGCTGACCTTTTCCTCTGCGCCCGACAAACCCCTGCTTCACTCCGGATGTACAGCTGTTTAACACGTTTGATAGACTCTCAGGCTCTTGGCTCCTGCGCCGGCACGGTGCGGCAAAAAGCCTGCATTCAGCAGCCATCATAACGCAGCACCTGAGAGCTTCACCCACCCACTCGAGGAGAGGAAGGAGGTGGGGGTGATGCCTCTAAGGTAATTATGAAAGTGAGAGTTAGATGTTTATCCACAGGAGGATTGAAGGAGCTCATTACACCATCATCATTTTGCACTGTAGGAAAGATTAAGTTACCTCCGCTTAAAATATTAAGTGTCCCTGCTGCATTAAAATATTAAACATACTGAGTTACAATGAACTGAGAAAATAAGCTTTGATGGATTTACTGTAAGACAGGTTCAGTCGTATTGACGGGATCCACTCAGTCAGGATTCGCTCTTCTTCTCTGTTTGTTCTCTAAGAGCTTCAGGTCAGTTCTGCAGCATTTACACAGCAGATGTTCATGTCAGTGCCAGTAATAAAGTAGATATGATGTTTATGGCTTCGTGACTTTATGAGATTTCAAATTAAGAGTTAATATTTAAGAGTATGGGACTAAGGGTTGATGTGATTACTAATCATCATGTTTATTTCATTTTTACCAGAGAAAAATTTGCTCAAACTAGAAGAAAGACTGTCTTCGTTCTTTCTTGAGACTTGAGCCAATTAAATGTTGGGAAGATTTCCAATAAGCCTGACAAACCTAATTTGATTAATTCATTCAACTCACACTTTATAATCACAAGCCTCAAACTCGTGATTGAAACTATTAATTTTGAGATAAATTAAAACTGACAAGCTTATATAACGGGCTGCTGATAAAACGACCTGTTGATTTCACTGAACTGCAGTTTGAGTTTGACAAGTATGGGATTTTATTTGCACATGGATCCAGTAAATTAATGCACGCTGGTTGGGCTCTTTTCCAGCATTGATCTGTTTAATATTCATACAGAGTAACACACAGCTACAGTGGGTGTTACTCAGAGGAAGAGCAGGCGTGATGAAGGGTGACCCTAAACCAGTGACCAGCTCCATAAGGAAGCAGCTGGAGGTTAGCTGCTTTGCTCAAGGGCAGGTGGTTATTGAGTTCTTTATAAAAAGGTACGTGGTTCAAGCAGGTTTCTCCACCACACAGTCGTCTACAAATCTTTGCGGTCCTGGCTGGTTTCCCGGCAGACACACAACAACGTGCTAAAGAGGGTGACATGCACCTGCTGCTGAGGCTCGGACAGGAATCCACGATAATGTCGAGGGCAGCTCGAGACACGCAGCCTCTCTATATCTGCAGGTATTTTAATTGGTCAGGAGTAAACATCCATCCTGGCTCAGATGTAATCTCAACCTCCTCTCTGCTCTGCTGGGTAATTCCCAGCTCTACAACACCAGGCCACAGAGCAGGAGTTGAGGTGACACCTGACAGAAAGTGATATCTGCCTTAATGAAATGACAGAGACTTGTGGGAGTGTGACGGTCAGTGGAGCCCTTATAGTACATCTCTCTTACAGACACACACACTTACAACAAGTGATTATCCCATACAAAAACCTCATCATGCCTAAGACTGAATTTTTGAGATTGAGAGAAAGGAGAAAGATTCCAAAACAACAGAAATGGCATCATGTAATTGAACTATTTATAGACTAGTGAGACCCAGCCCAGTTATTTCAGACAGGGAACTCCAGCAGATTGGAAAGATAATTAAAGATATTCATGAGATGTTGATGATGTTGATACATAACATGACTTTAAAAATCCTGAAACAAAATGACCATGAATGAAAACATTATATTTGGCTGCTTCTGCACAATTCATGATTAGATGATTCATAATTTATAAATCTATAAGATCTAAATTATAAGAAATATTTATTTCCATGTGCTAAAAGAAATAAGGAATTCACCTCCAGCAGCACAGAACGAACGCATCAAGAAATAATTAGAAACTCTGCACTTGGATGCCTGAAATGAGATTTTCTGTCACTCACCTAACTTTGAGTTTGAGCCTCACATCCCGTCGTCTCGGCTGAACCTCGGCTGTGATCGCTGAGTGGCAGCAGGAGGACGGAGAGAGGAAAGTGCGCTCAGCCCGGAGCCTCCTCTCATCCAGCCGGAGTGAGGGCTCGTCCTTCAGGTGCTCCAAGTCCTCCTCACATGGTGATGAGCACCAAGTGACTCACCGCTTTCTCCTCTCTCTCTCCCCCCTCCGTGCATCCCCAACACCACCCGACCATCCTCATCCTCATCCTCATCCTCACATCACCCCCCCTCCAGCATCGCTCCCCGTGCGTCATCAGCACCAGTCACCGTCCAGCCAGACTTTCATTCACAAATGTTTCACTCACGAGCGTCACTCACCTTCCTGCCAACATGTCAACCTGCAAGAAGAAGTGCAAAAGTTTCTTCTATTTTAGTTTTTAAAAATGACAGTGTAAAATGAAGGAAGCAATGGAAACAAGGTTTATTTTACAGCCGCATGCTTTCTCACAGACATCACTTAGAATAATGTCCATTATCTCAGCAGGAATTACTCATGCATGCTTTTAAAAAAATCACACAAAACATGGACCTGTCATTTGTTGAGTCAATGAACAGCTCACTGCTCTTTATACTGTGTGATGTTTGTTTGGCTAATTTGGGAATTTATTGGTTTGTGAGTGAAAGTATATGTGTTTGACTCTTTGTTAATTATGATCAGATAATATGAGAGGACATCAAATCTTCTCTACTGTGTTCCCCAGTATTTTATCATCATTAAAAAAAAAAAATACATGTAGATTTCTATTTTTACATATTCATAAACTTTTAACAAAATAAGCTCTGAGAATATTGTGTGTGTGTGTGTGTGTGTGTTTTCTCCATTTCAGTAGCAATACTAAATTACTAACTAGGTCATTCAAATACAGTCAGATTGTTTTCTACATCCCTCTTCAGGACAAAGTTATTACCCAGTAAGAATTCAGACTCCCTATATACTGAATAATTGCAGTGTTTGCTGGCTGTAATCTAAAGCTGCACCTCTTTATCTCGTCAACAGACCCAGAAACAAAATTTCAACATAACACATATTGTGGGTATAAATAATTTGACATGAATACTAAAGATGACTGTTTCTACTATATGGTATTATATATAGATACTATTTTGTTTTACTTTTTCTCTTGGGTCTTTGCCATTTGAACAGAATTAAAAGCTAATGCACACACAAACATACAAAGCATGTGCAGTATATGTATGTATGTATGGAGCCTAAAAGACTCTCTGCTCTATCTGTTGCACAACTCAGTCAATACACATTTGTTAATGCCTCAGGCGTAACAGTCAATTGCACATTATCTGGAACTGCAATTTCACCAGGTACTATATTATTCACACTATTACGCTTGCACTTTTTTCTTTTTTTCTCTTTTTTCAATTAAGCTATGATGAAGAGATGAAGCAGAAACAGACACATCCACACACCCACAGAACACATGAGTGGAAACAGAGCATTGATTTTGTTATGGACTGATTCCTTTTTTTCCCACTGTGGACAAATCCTCTGTTTATCCAGTTGCTGTATTCTTTGTTTTCCAGTCGGGTCCAGATTTGAATGCTTTACCTGGGGCTGCTCACAGTGTGAGATGTTAAACCCGTCTGTGAAGTAAACATTTGACTGTTTAAAGTACAGCTTCTCGGCTCTTTCACTGACGCAGACAGAGCACGTTCTAAATAAGTATTTACTGCAACAGTTACACATCAATTATTGTGTAATTATGTTTGCATTAAAAAAAAACAAGTCAGTGAAACCCATGCTTTGAAAAATTACAAAATAATGAGGCAGTGAAACGATACTCATATGTTTCCTTTGTGCTATTTTGCATCTTGTTAGGGTTCATAATGCTATCTAAGACCTGTTGGAAAAGCAATTACCTGTCTGAGGCGCCCATGCAGCGAGGATGGCTGCTGAGTTTGAAAGATACTGAAATCAATATCTCTGCACTGGAAGAAACATTTCCCATCATGGAGGCAACAAACCTGAGCCAAGCATTCACACACTAATGTTGGCATTTGCAGTGACATTCTCCTTAATTGCATATCAAATGATTTCCACCCTCCTGGTTCTGACTTTGACAAAATCCTAAAAAAAGAAAAGTAACTGGTGCAGATTTCAATCAGGTAAATGCAGGTAAAACACAGTTAACATGATGCTGCAGGCTACTGATTTGTTTGGGCAACTGTGAAATGGTATATATCTTTCGAAGAAAACTGATTTTAAATGCTTCCATTTCACAGACAAATTCAAAATGGAAACAGCTACTTTATGCGTCATGTTGTAGTCATATTCTCAAAGTCACTGAACCACTGCGGTTGGGCTTTTTTTCATAAACTGAAGGAAAAAACTGAGTTGACATTGTGAAATAAAGGTGAACGACATCGTCATCGCTGATGAAGCTTCTCGTGTAGAGTGTCCTGCAGCAGTCAGCTGTCCTCCCACACAAAAACACAGCTAACCTGAGCCGATTATGCAGATTAAAGAGAAAAAAATACCTGACTGATCAGTGTACAAGACATATTACTGTAGCTTACTTCAACCATCCCGTATGAGACACTGGACAAATTGAAACTTTGACCTGATGATGGCGCTTGATGAAAAGCCAACGGATCACCAGATTTGTTAGAATTTATACTGAGGGGAACATGAATGTCTGCACCAACTTTCATGACAATCCAATTAAGAGTTGTTGAATCATTTGACTTATATCTGCAATTGTCAACATTATGGTGGTGCTAGAGGAAAAGTCACGAGATCACCATCAGGATTCATCATCTGGGAGCCATGAATGTCAGCACCAACTGATTCAGGAGATGTCGTGATATTCCACTGGACAAGTGAAAACTTTGACCTGCTGGAGGCATCAGAGGAAAAGTCAGAGGATCAATGTGTTTCAGCCTCTGAGGACCATGTAAAACTTCCAGGCGATCCACCCAATCGTTTCTGAGACAGTTCAGTAATTGCCATCCACTGAGACATGCCTCCAGCCGGGCTGATAATACAAACAGAGAGAAAGCCTTTATCCATACCCACAGTCCACCTACATACATATTACTATTCACCATATATTCAACATATGAGAACAAACAGGAGCAAAGCACAATGTGTCTGGATGAGCTTAAAAATAAAGGAATTATATTAGACTGTGTGAGCATATTTCTAATTTTGAAAAGCTGGTTGCTCAGTGGCACCTGTGCACCACCCACGTGCCACATTTGATCATTTCTGAAACCTGGTGGGTTTAAAAGTAAAAAGGCTGAGCCACGGGGAGATTGCATGATGTTCAAGTGGTATAATGGTTCAGCCTTTTATTGGGCTCCGGCCGTGGTGCTATCTGCAACTGCTGTAATGAAGACAGACCTAATTATCTCAGCAGACAGAACTCCACTCTGAACAGGACTCTAATTATGGCCTAAATGCTGCTCTCTTACTGTTCAGTGTCATACCCAGGGGTTGTAAGGGGGGGGGCTGCTGCTGTCTTCTTACCACACAAACTCACACACACACACACACACACCCTGAGGGCTCAGTGTGCCCAGCTGTTCTGATGCTCTTCTGTGCAGGCATTATGGTCTCGAGGCGGGGATTATCTAACATGACAACACACTCTGCCCCCCTCTGACCGGTGACAGTCTTGCCTATCATCTGATTAATTAATCACAACTGCAGATGCCACTTGAGCAGCAATTGTTATTGTATTGTGAAGTACATTGCACCAAGGTTTCACAGGAGAATCGAATTGAAATATTTAAAACACACTTGCATGACAAAATAGAAAATACATGAAGTAATGTCTGAAAACGAAAAAGGGCAGCAGGGTTACTGACAGTCAGATTGCTCCGTCAGTGGGCCCATGCTTTTTGAATTTATGAATGTAAAAAACAGATTTATCCGCTGTTGTAGATTGTTTCAAGGCTGAAGCGCAGACAAATTAAAAACCATGTCTCTACATTCAGACAGAGGAAGGGTAAGCGGCTTGTGCAGTGACCTTGATTATAGGTGCATCCAAGTGAGGAGATGGGACAGATAACAGGGAAGTGTTTGGTGTACAGAGGAATAGGCACCAGTGACGCAGTGTTGGTGTTGGTTAATGAGTCCAGCCAACATGCGGTCACACAGCACAGTGAGAAGTGAGTACGGAAACTGGCATCATTAATGAAGCAAAGGGCAAAGTTTACCTCTCTTGTTGTCGGTAACTGGTACAGTGAAGATGGCAGCATGCACATGAAAAATGTCTGCACGATCACTTATTTCAGGTGGCTTGTGTGATGGTTTTCTCGTGGACTAAAGCGTATTTGTGCACCGCAATTTCCAATAGTGATTCATTTTGAAGTGGCCAGCAAAAGAAAAAATATCTTTGTTTAATCCCCCTCAAACAAAGATGAAATCCAGTTGTATTCAGGGCAGATTTACAGAGATTATGTCTTGCAGAGGCTTGGATATATTTGTAAATATGCATGATAAAATTGAACACCTAGAGAGAACGCACCGTGTGGCATAAAGCAAGGTGGAAAAACAACAGGAATATGAAGGAGGAAAGAATAATTTTAGGGCTTAAAACCCCCCAGAGAACAACAGTATGGCCTTAAACTACAACAACGTGACTTGCAGTCAAGGTCACTGATTGTAATGATCACTCGAGACTCATTCTCTGCCAACATGTATTTTAAAGGAGCGTATTATTGATGCTGTGAGCACATCTCATAAGAATATACAATTCCTGTATTATTACTGCTCTTGAAAGGAACGGTGCATTTCTGGATTATTTGCAACCTGTAGACATTTATCCTTGACTGTATCGTACATGGCTCTGCCACAAAGCTACAGTCACAATCATCCACTGTTGTGTGGCTTCAGGGTCAGGCAGATATCTGAGGTCTGCCTACAGGAGAGTCTATATTTGTCTATGTGACAGTCCAATTTTCCACAGACCAGCAGGGGAATGTGAAAAACACAATTTGAAAAACAGGGAGAAAAAAGACACCATGACAGCTTTAATTATTCATGTCGGGGGGATTGTCAGCAAATGGTATTTTTTGTGTGGTTTGTCTATTTCACGGTCAGTCATTCACGGGCCCAGGTTATTGCCGTGCATGACCAGAGAGATGACAATATCTGGCAGAGATAACGTGACACACACAAACAACGGAAGGTGGATGTGATGGATAATAGAAATCAAACAGCTTATTAATGTGTCATTTTGGTAAACAGAAATAATAATAATGTGATTTTCATCTTGCACTCATCATAGCCGATGCTCATGTGTTTTGTTTTGTAAAAAAAAAAAAAAACATGCATGGATGTGAAATAATTATTGTGTGTGATGTACAAGATTGCATCAATGGTTAAAAACAACTTTCAGAGAAAGACTGTCAGTGTGTCTCAGCTTCTGTTACATGAAATTGAATTTAAAAAAATCTGCAGCCTGGACAGAAACTTTATCTCCTGAGAACACAGTGTGATTATTAAACTGACCTGAGAGAGCAGCTCAGGAAATGAACCTCCACACAAAGAGATGAATTCTCACTGTGGTCACCTGCTCGTTTTAATTAAACACAACAGCGCCCTCTGATGGCAGACACAGAGCAGTGCATATCACTATAAATAAAACAATTCCTCATAATAAAGTAGATTTGACAACTTTGATCTTATATAATTTTATTGAAGCGATTTTGAACTTGAAATTATGTTTTTAAGCTTTTTTTGACGGCATTAATGATGACGCTTCGCTTTGCGCAAGCGCATTACAGACCATTTTGAAAACACGGAAGTTCGTTGTTAGAGAATAATAAACAGACAACACCTCGCTGTACCCTCCTCTCAGAACTTGTTTTAAACAACAGTATCGGTCTTACATCGGATCTGGTGTAATATTTTATTCTCCTTTGTCTTGTGAGTGATCCGGATCATGGCTGTCGTGTCTCTCATGTTTCTGTAGCTGCTTCTGCCTCATTGAATCTCTGAAAACAAACAGTTAGCAAAGCTCCTGAGAAGAAGAAGAAGAAGAAGAAGAAGATGCCAGCTCGTAACGTTGTTTCTAACGGGACTCCTAACAGTAAAGTTAGGTACTCCAGGTTAGCCACTGATGATGACGGGTACATAGATTTACAGGTAAGACTACGACTGTATAATGCTCCTGAAGCTAATCTGCTAAAAGCTCCAACAACCATGTATTTGGTTAAACTGCAGCTAAATGATCTGTGTTGGAAGAGGATAGGGTCTTCATTACAAGGGGGAGGAAAGCAAAGTCAATCAGTGCTTCTCAGACATGATATTACAAATTATACCTTCCCATAAAAACTGCATTATTGTGATTATAGACTGAAGGTCATGGTTCACTCACTTTTTAAAGTTGATTCTGGACTTAACTGGATTAAAAAATAATGTAATGAACATAAAGGGGTGATTTAGTTTTGCACCTTCACAACATCGAAGGATTTGTGAGAAACAGATTTTAAAAAGAATAGTAGCTGAAGCTGAAGTCTGGGTGAAGCTCTGAAAACATTTCCCACAATGCAACTTGGCACAAGTCTTTCATACATTTCCCACAATGCAGCTTGACATATGTCTTTTTTTTATGTGAATGCCCACTCCTTTCAAACTCTCTGCCTCCTGTTTGTTTTTTTGTTATAAATTTGTCACCTACAAGCCCAAGCTCAGATAACCCTCATGACATCATCAGGGTTATTTTCTCACACCTGAAAAAGCTTCTCCAGAGTCACAGAAGAAATTATCTAAGTCATGGGCTGAATAATACTGAGCATGACTAATAAATTGACTTATACTGTATAAAATAGGTATAATTAAATCAACACAAATATTTTATCGTGACGATGTGGTGAATGTTCACAACAGCATTGAGTCACAAGGAAAGTGATGCAGAACCAACACAATTACATCTTCAAACACAGAATGTAGCAGTGACAGTTTCATGGCTCATGTCGTCAACTCCCTTTGATGTCAAGTATCTGTCAGCCAGTCACAGACTTTCACTGTTCCAAGAAGTTCAAGTACATGAGTATGTGAGCCAGACTAATTTTCAGTACATGAGTGGGAAAACAGGCACCGCCGCAGAAAGCCTGCTGTGTCAGAGAAAAGTGTTTTTAATTAAATATTTCTCCTCCTCCACAGTTCAAAAAGAGCCCACCCAAAGTCCCATACAAAGCCATAGCACTGGCTGCAGTCCTCTTCTTAATCGGCTCTCTGTTAATCATCATCGGCGCCCTTCTCCTGGCTGGATACTTTGGAGTCACTGTGAGTACTTGTACGGAGGTTTACAGTATTTCACATTAAGAACAATATATTTACCTCGTTAAATGAATGTCTTACTGAGACGTTTTCCCTCTTTCAGCACTCAGACCGAACCATTCCTGTCCTTATCATCGGGATCCTCGTCTTCCTGCCTGGAATTTACCACCTACGAATAGCTTACTATGCATCGAAGGGCTACCATGGCTACTCCTATGACGACATCCCAGACTTTGACGACTGATGAACACCTCAGCTTCTGCCACAGTCTTCCTGCACTCTAATATACACATAATATTCTGCTTATGCTCATTTAAATGCACTGATATTGTAAAAGAAAATAAGATTAAATAGATTCTGTGAATTAGTGTTATATGCCTTGGTAGTTGATGCTGCTGTTATGAAGCCAGATCAGTATCACACATTGTGTGATTTGTATATTTGTTTTTTTTAGCTTGTTAAATTAATTAAACTATAATTTGATGAGTCTCTTTTATTTGTGTAGTGTTATTTTTAGTAGTTGGATCATCTATGCACTGATAGACTTTGACATTATAACCATCATACCCATTTAATTAATGAAAAACCCCATGATGGCCTCTAATTAATAGAAACCACACGATCGCACCGTGTCACCATCAATAACTTCACACTGAGTTCATCTAAATTAGAACACATTTTAGCTTATAACACAGCATGTAGAGGGATTCAGCCAACGTGGCAGCGTGGCAACTCACAGAATGCACCGAAATTGGACTGATCATTTTAAACACCTTTATAAGTTGAGCCAATTCTCAAAATAAAATCATTTCTATGCCAATTAAAACTAAAATTGTATTGAGTGAACTCTTTAATTTGAGGCGATCCATCATCCTGTTCAATGGTAGAGAAAGCTCGACTGGCTTACAATGAATTAATTTACAATACAGTTAACATAAAAAAGTGGAAAGATTTCAGATTGTACAGACGAGGCAAAGTGTTGTAATATTGTGTGTCTTGTTTGGCAGATATTTAATAAAAGGCTATTATTGGTTTGTCCACAATATCAATATACTGTATAACACAGTTTGTCTAATCATCTGCTTAATTCTTCTTAATACTGTTCAGAGTTGTTCTTTCTTGGAGGATTTCATGTGATTACTTCCAATCCTTTGATCTCCATATGGTGCACCTGGCCTGTGAGAGTAAACATTGTCAAACAGGGAAGAACACATGCAATTAAGATGTGACATTCTGAAAACCTGCGTCAAAAACCTTTCCTCTAATCTGTGCCATCAACTAATCAATTTCCACATCATTTGAAAAGGGTGCGAGTGAAAGACAAGGCTGCCACCTCAATTTCCTCTCCAGGATAATGTCATGTGTGAAAGACACTGCTGGTAAAGGTTGCACTTGTATAATCCTTTCAGACGCTTGGCAACCAGTTGTTTCAGTAGATGTTTTCAAGGACAGTTGCGTGTGTTCTTTGTTTCTCTCGCTACCAAATGTGTCCACTCAATCAGCCACCAACCACAAACTCCCTGCTGTTAGTCACATCAAACACTTAACGTCAGCTCAGGAACTTTATTTCTAAAGGCTGCCCACCTTCTGAGGAAACACTCACACACAAAATGACTTAAAGAGGACAGAGATTCACTGTACTGTTCATGGTATCTATCCCTGTTTACCATTGAACAATCAAATATTTTTACATCTAGGTAATTTGTGCCTTGATTTTAATTATACTGATGATATAATTACATATTATAATACATAAAAAGACATGCACACAGACATGAAATGTATAACAATAGTCAAAGGATATTATAATAATATAACAGGTAATATATCTTTCTAGTCCTGTCATGTCACAAGTCATCAAGGCAAAATCATTTTAAACTACTAATAACAGCCTCCGGTGCTAAATCATGTGAGAGCTATATTTTATTTTTTGTATTTCTGTCCCTAAAGACACTTTGCATTATTAAACAAGAGCCTTTTTACTGGTGGACGCTGTCGCCCCCTTGTGGTGATGCAGATTATTTTGACTCTGGATTGACGATTTTAAACTGGAGGACAAACAAGACAAAGTTTTGTTTGTGTCCCTCAATAAACTGTTAGACCACATCTCCATCAGCTCTTATATGATAGTACATCAAGCAACCTTCAGCTCATTTTCAGAGGACATCAAAAGAAGAGGTTTTAAGGTAAGATAATGAAAAACTTTGATAGTAAAGTTACAAAACTTTTAACAACCCTTCATTCTAATTAAATGGCTGCTCATCCTAATTAGTTTGATGAAAAAGATCACAATTACTTTTTCTGTTATTTCTGACATTGTAGTATTTTAAAGAAACAAGCTGAAAGAAACAGAAGCGATCCCCAAGAACAGAGAAGTGAAGAATCAGTGGCCATGAATGAGGCTTTAAACCTTGAAGTTACCTTAAAGTTAACTTATCTTAAAGTTAGCTTAGCTCAAAGTTAGCCAAACTCAATATTGGGTGTAATAACATAAGTTAACAAAATAACATATCTAACTTAAAAGCTGTTTTGTGTATGGTGATAAATGTATAATTAAGAGCTAATAATACATATTTACGAAGAGAATAACAGCATTTCTCTTGCTATCTTGATCTTCAGCCTTTAGCTAACGCAAAGCTAACTAGCATTAGCTTAACTCTGAATGGTAGTAGGTTACTTAATTAGCATATGTACAAGTTTAATACAACATTTTTAACTCATCTAAAATTCACATTTCATTGGCACTCAAATGTTTTAGAGGGAGTAGATTTTAAAAGTTGTCTTATTTTCCTACTTGGTCAGTTTGTTGCAGGAGGAGATTAAAATGTTTATTAAAGTGATTATAGCAAAGTGTGGTGATGTTATATATATAGATTAAATCACAAGGTTAAATATAGATTACATTTAAAGTTAAGTATAGATTAAATGATTTTGTTAGAAGGTGTTGGTTGTATGTTTGCTGAGTGGGAAAACCCAATTCATTATTCTTGTATTTGAAAATTTGAATATAATCACACCGTTTTTCCTCTTTACACGGTGGAAATTTTTGTCTTCACTTCACGGTAAAACCTGTGTTATCGTTGATTATTTGCTGGATGTTGTACCAAACGGCTCTGGGTCAAACGTGTCCTTTAGGTGTGTGTTTGTCTTTTGTTACGATTCTCAAGTCCTTTCAGTAAAAAAGGCGCTTTTGTCTGAGGCGCTTCTGCAGCAGCAGCGTCAAGTCACACAGAAACAGACGGCGCATGAGCGGAAGTTGGTTGTTTCACCTTCAGCATAAAAGCGTTTTGGCTCCTCAGGCTTTGACTCACATAGGACATGATCTGATCACAACTTGACTCTGTACAGTATTTCCACGCTTTTACAAAAAAAAAGACTTTTAAGTAATTTGTCTTTCAAACTTCTCTAGTTGAAATTTTTTCGTCAGTCATTTTTTGTGGTCATACACAAAATATCAGGTTGATAAAAACCTTTAGATACATAATGTAATGATTAGATATGATAAACATACAGCAGTTTTTTAGACTAATAACATTAAGATGGCTCAAATTCAAATATATATGTATATATATTTATATATGTATATTTAATATATATGTTCTATATAGGTATACATCCAATAATATAGGATGATGATCCTGCATGCACAATACAAAGACCCAGAAACTGAAGCAGCTAAATTGAATGCAGCCATTATTCATTTACACCTGCAACATGTCTAAATGTCTTCCATGAAAAAGTCCTTCTTTGATTAATCTTTTTTAAATTAATCTACATTTTTGCAATCATCAATGACTTGTGTAGATCATAAAATGATGAATAATTCAGAAAATACCCAACACAGTTTCCCAGAGCTGAAGGTGACATCTTTAGATTGATTGTTTATTTCAACAGTCAGAAATGTAAAGATATTCTATGTGATTATATAAAACAGAAATAAAAACACGCAAATTCTCAAATTAGAGAATCAGGACACAAATGATTGATGAATGTTTGAATTTGTTTTAGCACTAATTTCCACCTTGAACAATGGATCTGTGTTTCCTCTTGTACCGGTCTTGTTCTCCAGTTTGGTCTTTTATTTTGCAGGTTTAACAGGAAGTGTCGTGGCTGCACTCTGCGTGTTTTGACTGCGGCTCCTGTAGGAGGAGATCATGATAATAATGGGAGGAGAAACACGGACTGAGTATCAACAGCAGGGCTGCAACTAAACGTGCACTGAGTCTCTTTCTGCTGAAACTTGCGCCTGTTTGATGATAAACTGCGTCGACCGAAATCATTTCTACATATTTATGAAGTTAATCATAAACTCCAATTTAGGATTAAAGCCACTTTTTGCAAGTTTAGACTAAGAAGACTGCGACATAAAAGCCAAAGCGTGGAAAGTTTAAATGGACTTTAAATGGGCTGATGTTGGACTCATGAAGATGATCTGGGTTAATGGATTTTACTGAAACTATTTTTTTAGTAAGTCTGATCATCATGGACGTCGAGGATTGATGTAATTTTCTTTTGATCCACACATGGACTGAGAACAAAAATGTGACCACCTGCTTTTCATCCAGCTCTCTTCTTTTTATTTTAGAGGTCAGTGTTTTTTATTTTTATTTTTTGCTCACTTCCCTCTGCAGAGAAAAACATGAACGGTTGAATTTGTTCTGCAAGAGGAGTCTTTAAGAAGAGCATCAATGGATTGAAAGATTATACTTTCAGCTTCAAGTGAAAAAGTGCCTCAAGCAAGGTAAGAAGCTGAAGAGATGCAGAGCTGAAGCATCCTCTACAGGACCTGTGTTTTACTATAACACCAGTTTCTCTGCAAAATGTACTGTAGTAATACTGTGATTCACTGCGGTATCACCCTTTGTTTATGTTTAGTGGATCACATGCACCTCTTGTGCACTGCGATTTTTAATTTCTAATACCACAGTGAATAGGTTCAACAATGACCCATGAGTGAACCCTGTCTCCATGATTAAAATAGTGACAATAGTGAATCAGTCAGAATAGTATTTATTTTAATTCATGTTTTATTCAGGGCTCCCACCTCTCAGCTGGTGTCAGACTCACTCAGTCAGACAAAAGATGCACCTGTTTTGGTTTACAGGAGGTCTGTATGGATGACATGGAGGACTGGGCATCACAATTCACTGTAAAGGTGCAGAAATAAAGACCTTGTTGCTTTGGGTCTGTTTCATGTGAACCAGACAGTGGATTTGCTGCTGCTCCCCATATTGCAGTGTGCTGGACAGAGTCTGAATTGAGCTGTTTTGTACAGAGGAGTGCAGCCGTCTTGTGCTTTTTACATGATGTATCCTCCCTCCTCACTCTCCAGTGATTGCTGTCCTTTGTTTTTGTTGTGCTTCTTAATACTGACTGTTGAGAAATGATGTGGCACACACTCACTTTGGAGCCTGTAATCCCCTGTTTTTGGCCATAAGACTGTATAGGAACACTGTTTACTTTCATAAATATAAGCTTCCTTTGTTAATCAGCTTGTAGGTTGTCAAAGGTTTTAAATAATCTTTGACATAAAAAAAAAAATTAACATGTTATTTTCTTAAGAAGCACACCAGAGAAAAATATATACTTCCAGTCTGGTCCTTAAGGCAAACACTGAATTATAAGTCAGTTTTTGCGATTGCTGTTGCATTATTTACAGGGTGACGGCTATGTGCAAGAAGCAGTTTTGCATTTATTAGAATCATTGAAGGAAATGTTGAACATATGATCCAGGCCCTCCAGCTTAACAAGTGTGTGCATGTCAGATACCAGCACAGGTGTCATTTTAGACTGTAATAGCCCACATATTTCAACATTTAGGAGGCCTTGACATGTCACTAGTATATTGCACTATTCAAAACGCCATGTGGCCAACTGTGCCCTGTAGGCTGATTGTCATGCTGGAGGAAATTGATTGTATTGAGAAACAAATTATTCATGAGTTGAAAGTGGTTACTCCAAATTGCTGTGTTATTAGTGGGTAAGATGGAGAGTCTGTTGGTATCTGCAGTGAATGCATGTCAGTTGCTATTCCTTTCTGACACATATATAATATATTTAGTGTTTGATGTCATCAACTTCATTGATTTTTTGTGAATATCTGCTAATTCTGAATTGCAAACAACACCTTTCAAACAAGTTGGGGCATTAGTAACAAAAGACAGTGAAAGTTGTGAAATGATCCAAAAACACCTGTTTGAAACTTTCAAACAGGTTCATTGGTAACAGGTGATAGGATCATGATTGGGTATGAAAGGTTCATCCTGGAAAGACTCAGTCATTCACAACTAAGGATGGAGCAAGGTTCACCACTTTGTAAAAAACTGCGTTGGCAAATAGTCCAAAAGTTTAAAAACAGCATTTCTCAATTCACAAGTGCAAGCAGTTTAGGCCATCTACAATCCATAATGTCATGAAAAGATTCAAAGAATCTGGAGAAATCTGTGCACATAAGGGGCAATGCTGAAAACCAAAATTGAATGCCTGTGACCTTCCATCAGCATTATTGCATTAACAACCAACATGATTGTGTAAAGGCTATTACTAAATGGGCTCTAGAACCCTTTGGAAAACCACTGACAGTCACCACAGTTTATCACTGCCTCTACAAATCCAAAACTGAAAAGTCATACAAAGGAAAAACCATATATCAACAACATCCAGAAATGCTGCTGACTTCTCTGGGCATGAGTTCATCTGAGATGGACTGATGCAAAGTGGAAAATTGTGCTGTGGTCTGATGAGTCCACTTTTCAAATTTTTTTTGGAACTCATGGATGTTGTGCCCTCTGAAAAGAGGAAAAGGACCATCAAGATTGTTGCCAGCACAAATCTCAAAAGCCAGCATCTGTGATGGTATGGGGGTGTGTTAGTGGCCATGGCATGGGTGACTTGCACATCTGTGAAGGCACCATTGATGCTGAAAGGTTTTGGGGCAACGTATGCTGCCATTCAGATGACGTGGCTTCGTAGTAAAAGAGTGCAGGTACTAGACTGACCTGCCTCCAGTCAAGACCTGTCTTCCATTGAAAATGTGAGGTGCATTATGAAGTGCAGAGTACGACAACAGGGACCCAAGACTGTTGAGTTTTAGGTTGTGTGTCAAGCAAGAATTTCACTTTTAAAACTTCAACAATTAGTGTCTTAAGTTTCCAAACATTAACTGAGTCTGAATGAGTGCATATTTACAAAAACCAATAAAGTTTATCAGTTTGAACATTAAATAGCTTGTGTTCATACTGTATTCAGTTGAATATAGATTGAAAAGGATTTACAAATAGTTTTATTTAGGTTTTACACGGGGTCTCAACTTTTTTGGAATTGGGGGTTGTACAAAAAATGCAAAAAAAAGCACATTTAAGTGAAGTAATGCTGTAAACCAGAACTAAGGGAGAAAGTGGCCAATAAAGTTTAAGGGCCATGCAGGGAACCATAAACAGTCACCATTGTATATTTTACGTCTCATTAGTGTTGACTTGTCTGAAAAAGCCTTTTACATCTGTACAGAAACATCTGGTCACTAAATGAAGAAATGAGAATCATATCAATGAACATGTTTATGTTAAATATTTAGGGCTTGTTTGAAATCTGGGATCTTAAAGTTTTGAAATAAATCCAGCGCCATGCTTCAACAGTTGACTACAGCTCTTGAGTTTGTTACCTCTGGCTTTTGACCCCTCAGTTCCTCTCGCTGTCGGGTTGAAAGTAGCTTTATGGGCTGACCTGTGCCTGAGAGTCGGGGGCAGGGAAGGACAAACACGCACGACTTACAGGGAGGATCTTAGCTGCTTTGCTTTCGCTAGACTCATGTCATTCTCCTCTCTCCTGAGACCTCTGAGCTATATTAGATCATCCTGGAGAAGCACAGAGATGATATATTTTCAGCATTGTTCTATTAGTAGTAGTAGTAGTAAAGGAAACACTGTCCATGTTTCTCTGTGTGAGTAACTGAAAAACATTCAACCATTGCTCAATAGTCAATCGTGCTATACCCTGTAGCACCATGTGTTAGGTTACCAGCCATCACTATGTTAATCCATATATACTGTAGTAGGATTTCCCCGTCATGTGACTAGGCTTCATTCTTGTGCCCAGTGTGTGCCCAGTTCATTTCCTTTAGTTACAGTAAATGTCAATACAGATAGTAAATTGGGTTGTGGTGCCAGAGACAACATCCATGAATTGATTGCTGAGTTGTGTAGGCTGGTCCAACCAGTCAAGTTAGGATTGATGTTTTACAACCCAGTCCTGTGTAAATAACTGTGGTTCACATGTACTATTCATGCATATCTGTTGTCTTTGTTGTGGTTGTTTGCATGATGTTTCTGCTTCTGTAGATTGTTCTGTTCACTTGTTAAAGTTTCTGCTCGAGTCACACTTTAGTTCCTGCTACAGGCTGGTTTGCACTATCAGGATTAACAAGGATTACTCAGAGAGTAATGCTACTTCTTATCAGTCCTGTATCTGTCACTAACATCACTGATGGCTCTGCTCACTGAGGGGCAACACACACACTTTCACACACACATCAGGTCAAAAGTTCAATTTTTGTGTTGGGCTGTCTGTGAGAAGACATTAGACTGAAAAGAGACGCTGACAATTTAATTGACTTCTGCACTGCATTTGTTAACTCCTGCACAGCTAATTACAAAGTGCACCTTAACTTTTGCATTATGCAGTTTCTGCCTCAATCAGCGAATTCTAGTGTGATTCAGAGGAGATGCATATGAGGAGGTCAGGCCTACCAGCTGTTGCAGCTGACAGCTTGGAGTCAGCTTCTTACTTGCATTTGACACAAGAAAACATCCATCCATCTAAATGCTGATTGTGGAAATACTTTTGTGCTAATTATCTCATGAAATTTGAATTCTCTGGAGTGTGTCACAGATTTCCGCACTGGGTTAATTGGCCACAGTCTCAGGTTTTCTGATTAAATTGCATTTGTCTAGTTATGGCAGTGAAGATGAGAAAAGTAGCTTCTACAACATAGATTTGTAGATCATTGTTGGTCTGTTGTGGAGGATCACTCAAGTCAGGGTCCACGTTGCTCTTTGTTGCCTGTGGTCTCCATAAAAAGTGAACAACACAGCCTGCATGTTTGTTAGTAAATAAACCACCACGTTATCTCCACCAACGTTCGTGGACTCAGAGCAAGCAGAATAATCTTTAATCTGTGTGTTTAGTGACTTGATTTACCAGTGATTGATCACTGCACAGCCAGATGACAACATGTCCTTGACTTGTCTCACCAATTTGATCTCTAATTCAATTACACTATTAACACTCGGAGCAGAAGGGCAGGATTAGTCTGGGTGTTACAAACGTACCGTCCAGAAGGCTAAGTCATGACTAGATCTAAAGCAATTTGTGTCATTGAAAATCCAGCGAGACATCGGACCAGTCAGCTGTGTCCACACACGCTACAGAGCTAAATGTCCTGTGCTGAGGCAGGAATTTACCTTGCTTACCAGTGATACCTGTTTTTAAACTAATGTCACTTATTACCTTTGAAAATCACATCCTAGTAACCTCATTATTACAGTGTTAAAGATCACTAAAGATCCGTCCATTAATCCCTCCTTCATTTCATTCCAAGTGAAGGAGGGACGGGCTATGATCTCTTCTGTAATGTCATCGTCTCTCAGTTTGATTGTGTGTGGCCTGCAAGTTGTTAATTATGTCCACTCTCTCTCAGATACCCTTGTGAGGAGGTTAGTGTGTAGGAATGAACCCTGTTCACCTCTTACATGCTCAAGTATGTATGGTGCATGTCCTCACTGCTGAATGGTGGCTGTAAGTTTTTCTGTTGGAAGTAAATTATTAATGTGCTATTGTCAAATTGCAGTCAGATAAACAGCAGAAGTTACTGCTGTTTGACTGTTTTTCATCTTGTCGCAGAGTCCATGTTCTGACTTGCACAACTGGGCTCTTCTTGAAGCCCTCTCTGTGTACATGTCAATTAAACGGCCCCTTGCTCTGCTCTGCTGCCTGAGGAAATAACCTGGTTGTCTTCCATCTACCGCTGCACCTGCAGACAAAGCCGCCCTCAAGGCTTCCTCTGTAATATGTCGGCTCAGTGTGTCTGCCTCTCTGTTCCCACAAGCCAGTCATATATTCTGGTGTGGAAGTACAGCAGAGCCAGCAGGAGCAAAGACGAGGTCTGTTACATCTCGAGGTTGTCAGAAGGGACTTGAGGTGTAGATGTGAGCTAGAATTTTAGATTTTAGGATCTGCTCATTACTTTTGTTGTCATGTCATTAAAAGGGCTGTCAAGATGATGCAGCGATGTGCAATCACTTCCATCATTTTTTTGACTGCTGGAGGTGACAGACGAATGATTAGACTGAAAAGATTTATTTCTTTATTTTTTGAATCCATTATAAGAGTCCTGTTTATTCCGACACCCTACTGAGCAAATAATGTTTGCTCAGTAGGAGTAATCCTTTCCTCATTACACACATTGCACTGAAACGATTCTGTCATGCAAAAACCACTAACCTCAGCCATTATTGGTGCTCTACCACCCCCCCATTCATCAGCTTTTACTGTAAAGCCAATCCCACTCTAATGTGTTTTTGTCCCACTCCTCTTCAGTGCCTGTGTGACATTGGTTTTGGCTTTCTGCTTGTTTTGCAGAGGTGCTAAACAGAAGTTATTACAGTGCTTCAAGGGCAGCCCCAGCAGTCTCAACCCTGTGCCGGCCCAATGCAAGGAGATAAATGCATCTTTCTGCTGCTCTATTCTGAGCTTTTTGTTTACTTGATTGCAAGCACGTGTCCGTCATGTGATTCCGTCATCCTGCGTTTCTGCAGTGCATCTGTGGCTATATCACCAGCTCAAATCCAACACCTACCTGCTTTCTAAGAATAGCCTCCTTCTTGTATTACTTCAATGAACTTAAAGTAATAAGCTGGTATTAAGGGTACTGAATGGAGTGACTTAAGGGGAGGGGGAGAGGAGGTCTGCCATTATGTTTGAAGGGCAACAACTTAAACTTGTGCCTCCAATCCAATTTGAGATGGAGGGCCTCACGACTTGCTGCAGCTGCTCTCATCATTCAGCCTGTGAAGTAGACCCACAATTTGTGTAAGTGGAGTTGTGTTTGTGGGGCTCATTAGCAGATAAAATCAGTGGATTGTGTTGATACATTTGCATGTGCTGTTTGTGCATTAACTAGTCAGGTTAACCACACTTTCTGCATTGGCTGATTAATGTCTACTGTCCTCGATGGGATCTTTAATTCAGTTAAATTGAAGAATGCTGTCAAATGTCTGTCTATTTCAGTGAAGTTTCTTCTTTAGGCACTGGTAATAGGATAACATCTGGAGTCGGGGAGACACACTTTCAATATTGCCTCTGTCACCTGTCAGTTGCTGTTGGCCTATTTAGTGTGAGACGAGACCTTCTGGATGAGCTGGACCAATCACAAGCATCAGTCTAATCTGTGCATACACCTACAGTCCTGTACAGGTCTCCTCTGTGGACACGCACATAAACATGCACGTACTAACCTCCACAGAATGCATATTCTAAGCAATCTCATGCCCTACTGTCTATTTGTAGTACTTCTTGTAATAGTTTATTCGCTAATCCAACCACAGCTCAGACATGTAGTTTTCCAGAGGATTAAGTGTTTTCAAAGAATACAGTTATTTATTAACCAAGAAGCATCTGGAATGCAGTGTAGTTGTTGGATTATGAGGTGATGTTAACTTGAGGGATTACATCAGTCTGAGGGGGGATGCGAGGGATGTCCTCGTGCAGTGGTGAATCTGTGAATGGTCCAGTACTGCAGTGTTCTGTTGAAGAGTAAACGGCATGTGTGGTCTTCTCTTTCAGGTCGGGAGATGTGTGAAGGAGTGTGACGGACGGCCATGGGACTGGAGAGACGGTGGCTTCAGGCTGTCACCACTGCTGTAGCCATCTGTCTGCTAAGTAAGTATGCTAATGCAAATATGGATCCATTGCATACATTTACAATGCATCTCCATAATTAATTTTACTTTGCAGAACTTTTAGTGTTTTCTAAAATGGTTCCTGGCATTTCTCAGTACTGAGTTGTTTTTTTAACTATCAAAACATTAAAGACATTGCCAAAATTGAATAAGTCATTTGAAGCAGCTGGAACTGTCGTCTTTTGAGCTTTTGAGCATTTTGTCAGCTATTTGCAATTTGACACAAATTGTTGTAGATCCTATTCTGCTAATTTGTTAAAACACGCAAAAGCAGAAAATGAAACACAATTATGTAGCACTGACAGAGAAAATTCACTCAACATGTGTAAATAGGACTTGCACCAGTACAGCACAGATTAACTGATGAAAATCTGCTTTGTTGGATCATGTTTACATGATCATGACGATGGTATTGCTTTACAATATGCCACTGTGTGTGTCTGAAGCCTTTGAAGAATCGCTTTCACCACATCATGCAGCAGTATTACAGGATTTGTAAAACCACTGTCACTTTTAACTTTACATGTCAGATTTGATTTATGAGTTTGGCAAATTGTGCTACAGACTTTTTTAGTGGTGGGTGATGACGAGTGAAAAGTGAATCTAGACTGAATTTAGTCAAATAATTGGTTGAGTGCACATTGAAATAATTTTGTTTAAGAGCGATCAAAAACTATTCACACAAAGCAGGATGTCTTACTGACTGCATGAAGTGATATTGAAAAGAATAAAACACTTTGTCCATATCATGATATATATTCAAACAACTTTGCTTTGTCATTAGATTTTCAGATTTTTTGTAGTTTGTAAGACAACCAGTTGTTTTCCTCTGTTTGTCTCTGCAATATGTTTGTACAACTTCACCAAAAGTTCATTGTTTACCAAAGTCATCAAGACCTACACTATGTCTCTTGTTATGGTAAAGCATCACAAAGCAGTTGGCGTATGTTGCTGTTTAGCTGCCTACATACAGTCTGAGTGGCACCATGATGAATCTGGCACAGATCCCATTGCCTTACATTAGAGAAAGTAAAGAGGAGGGGTTACAGCATAGACATGAGTGGACCAAAGAGAATGAGGCCAAAATCCAACTTAAATAATATCTGTGGGTGTGGATTTAGATCAATCTGGGATTTATACTACCCCCAACCTAGGCACGCTTCTCTGTGTGCGTGCTTGCGTTTGTAAGGGGGGGTGGTGGGATTGATTGTGCTGGTCCGCAGACCATGTGTGTACCCCAGGGGGTGGTGGGAGGTCGGCTGGAGAGAGCACAGAGGGTCCTGCTGCCCTGCATCAGAGTATCACCACCAACCCCTCCTCCCTTCTGAGATTAAAGTAATCACCAGGCCAGATGAGTAGCAGAGCAAACACTGGCACCCAGTTGCGCACACACCCACGTGAGCACATGGCAGCAAAGGAGAGAGAGGAGATAGAGAGAGGAGAGACCGCTCCAGGTGTCACTAATGGGATTGCTGTGTGTTTGCAGGCTTTGCAGCTATATGATCTTGTCACCAAATGGCACATGGTTGTTTTACATGTCCTCTGGTGGCCCAGCTTTTAAAAGGGAACGCTCTGGGGATGTCCTAGTCACTGGCTGATCCAGTTAAATACAAGCATTCACAGATCAGTTGGGGTTTTTTTCTTCTAACTTTTCTGTGTCGTGATCTCTTCTTACCTGTGTGGTCCTGCTCTCTATCCCTTAAGATATTGCTGCTAACGTTTTCTGAACTGTTCTCAGCAAAGCAAACAATTTTCACAGCCCAAAAAAATTCCAGAGAAGTTAATCCAGCCTCTTTGGCAGCCATAAATCTCTTTGAAAGGCTCATATTTCCCAGGCCCTTATAGAGCAAGATTTATGTGTTTATTTATGTTTTTACTGTTTATTGCCATCTATGCTATCAGCAAACGTCCACAGTAAATCCCATGCCTTATCCTGGTGATATGCTGTTGTCTTTACAGGTGTGTCTCAAGGTGAGGCATCGTTGGTTCGTGCCAGGGAGGGGGGTTCTGCAGAACTGAGCTGCAGCCTCACCCCTACATCCAAAGAAGCCACCACCCCAAACCTCTTTCCTCTGCATGTGGTGGAGTGGGTGCGCCTCGGTTTCAACGTTCCCATCCTCATCAAATTTGGAGTGTATGCTCCTCGTGTTCATCCAAACTACAAGGGTAAGAGTTGTTCAGACGTGTTCACTTGCACACACCTTTGAGAAAACTGAAAGACTTGTATCTGTAACAACATGTGTTACTTCACTGGAGGTTCATTCCCTTGAAGTAGACCTCTAAGACCTTGCTTTGATTGAATCCTTTTTTCCATTGCTTTAGTGATTTAACTGCACACAGACCCTAATGTGTGCTTTGAAAACATTTCTCAGTAGACTCTGGAGTTACTATCATAGCTGTTTGCGTCTGAAAGGATTCCAGGGACTGACCACCAATTGACAGATTTCTCTAATTATGGTTCAGTGGAGTTGAGTGAAGGGAGGGGAGGTGTCCATGTGGCAACATTTCTCTTTTTCCTTGAATTACATGCATCAGTCCTGTGTGAGCAAAGGTAGGCATAAGGAGGTTACACTGGTATTTATGAAGACTTGCGGAGGGGAAGTTTGGATGAAACAATATCCCAAACAGGTAATCCACCCAAGACACAATCCCTGTAATTACTGCTGGTGTTCAGTCTGTGTGTTTCGAGACTGCAGTTGTGGTGCAGGGAGAAGGGGAAGGGCGAGAATGGATGTGCTTTAATGGAGGCAGTTAAAGGGGGGGTGGGGTAGCTGAGCAAGAAGAAGGGGTATACCAGTAACGCTGTGCATCGGGGGATTAGGCGTGTAGGTGGGGGCTTGGTGGTCTGATGACAGTGTTTTATTAGTATGCTGAGGGGTGACCCAGTAAGGGGAGATTGTTGTGCTGGAAGGAGGATGGATGAAGCATTGGGAATAATGGGAGTTTTCTTGCTGGAGCCCTATAATCCTGCCATTGTCTACCAGAGGACAAAAGACAAAGAGGGGTATCACAACCTCCCCTTGCTTTGCCAAAGCTAACAGGACCACTAGGACACCCAAAATCCCATACTGTCCCAACTAGGTCACTGAAATGTACAGGGAACCTCGCCTAAGAGCTGTCTTTGTCGTATTACAACTTCCTGTAACAGCAGTTTCTGCAGAGAACGGAGGCTTCTAATTTAGAAATATGTTTGCAGCATTGTGACAAGTCAGGAACCACAGTTAAGGTCTACGGAGGCTGAACCACAAACTGCCTCCGCCGGGCTACATGTGTTTGGCATGTTAACCGTCTTGTAGGCCGTTAAACATGTCATTGTTTCGGGGCAGTCATCTGACACACAAGCAGCCGTAATGAAGTAAACAACATTGCAGAGATGTTGCTCAGAGTAGAAGACTATTTGGGATGTCCCAATATTTTTCCATATCTATCCCCTGTGTGTACTCGTCTGGTGTGGGTTTTACCCCTGTCTGCCTCAGATCCTCATATCTCCCCTCCCACTGGAGGCAGATGGCAGCATGTGAAGCGTGTCAGCGCTGTGGGTCTAATGTATTCTACCCTTAAATTAAAATGTTGGGGGTTTCAGATTTAACCACAAGACAGTCAAGTAGGCGACCATTTCCTGATCTTTGTCTTGACTTGTCTGAGATCAGGAACAAGAGAGCAGGGATGGGAGCTGTACTGTTGTTCAGAGCTGAGGGTGGATTTATGGCATAATGGCTCAATATGTATTACTAAATTTAAATGTTTTCCCGTCCTTGCTTTGGTGAACTCATTGCATTGCAAATGCTGCACATTTAAGTAGGCTAAAATAAAACATAAAAAGCATTCCCAAATGCTCTCTGTCCTTGGTCTGCTGCTTTGTCTCAAGCTCACTGATGCTGTTGGCCATTTTTAGAAACTGAGATGAAAGAATTAAAGCGGGCGATATCTTGGATGACTATTTCAGTCGTCCATTAAACCAACATTTTTTGATACGATATCAGGTGTATTTGAGATGGCACTCTGTATTTGAGGAGTGTCATGGCTACATCACAGTCGACCCACTCAGACACCAGTCTGTCTGCGTCTCAGAGAGCTTCTCCGGTCTGCTTAAAGAGAATCAGGAAGGTATTAGTACCCCTCGTCCCTCTTCCTCTCTGTTTCACACCCAACATGCCCTGCAGGGCTGAACATTAGTCAACTCACAACAAAGAGGAAACAGCCGGATAAACTCTTGACTGACACCCTCTTATAGTCTGTTTGAGTTGTATTTGTTGAGACAATATGTTCAAGTCTTGCAGTGTCAGGACGGTTTACTGTTGCAGGGCCAGATCAAATGTCTCCTGTGTGCTGAAGTAAATCAGTAGAGACTGTGAGCAGGAGACTCCGACCTGAGGTTAGAACGACAATGGGCAAACCCCCAGATCTCAGCAGGCCTCCATCACGCTCTCAGTGTGACCTCTGAACACTGGAGAAGTTAAGGCCTGCATTTGTCACACACATGCACAAGTCACGTACACACACACACACTTCAATCTACACAAACTCTATAACCTCTCCCCCCCGTAGACTTGAGTGGACTTTAATATTGAACAACTAAGCTTCGGCAAACATGTGTCTATTTGATGATGCCGAAAGAAAAGAACATAGCCCAGCTGAGGTGAAACTGATCACCTTTATCCATCACCAACCAGTTTTTCCGCCATAACTAGACCAGGCTGATGTGGCAAACAATGACACGGTGAAAGAAGAATAGATGGCTGCATCGTGGGAATTTCATGTTAGACGGCTTAAAGCAGCAGGCTATTACAAAAGCTCTGTTACCTCATGCCTTAGGCCAAATTCTTATGAAGGGCATGAGATCAGAGTCTGTGCTGTGCTGGCCATTCATATCAAATCCTGTTTTACTGTGGAAGTGTTGTCTGAGTGTCTCTTCTCTCTATGCACACATCTACTGCTTTGCGATTACTTAACAATAATAATAATAATTAAATATTCAATTAAATGATAATTGAAGTTGGGTTTCATTTTGTTATCAGCCTCACCTACAATTTATGAACATTAGAACAAGCTTGATGTTCACTAATTCTTCCTCTTCTTCTTCTTATTATTCCCAGAGGCACTAAGCATTTTCCTGATGGCCAGTCCAGTTGAGTAACTAAAGCAGATTTTTGGCAGCTAACAATTATTAACATCAGCGTCATCTCTTCCTGATCCTAAAACAAAGCTCAAGTTCTGTACTGGAAACAGGTGAAACACCTCTCGTAATCATGCTGGACTGAATTCCATGTTTTCAAATACTCAGTGATCACGCATGAAGGCTAATGCCCCCGGTAAGTTGAGTGGCCGCTGTAGTGAGATTTGGCACGTGAGCTGTATGTGTTTGCTGGTGCAGGGGTTAACAGAGCTGGACAGAGTGAGAGGGACAGAGTTAACTGTAATCTATCTCACGACAAAGAGCTATTCATAAGAGGGTTAAACTGATTAGGGAGACAGGAGGATTGAAGAGAGAAATTTGGGGGAGTGGGAGGGGGGAGCTGTCAGAGGCAGGGGGCCGGTCCCAGACTTATGATTGTATTCAAATCAAAACACATCCCACAATGCACCTCTGCCCGACTCTCTTATGCACATACGGATGGACAAAGAAAAGCAGTGCTGATGCTTCTGCAAACAATATAATCTGTCTTCCTCCATAGTTACCCCTGCTATTGTATCACATTTCATTCATACCCCATGTATTACTGTGTCAGTAAGTATCAGTGGGAACCCCCAATGCAAAAATCACATCTTGATTCCATTTCTTTAGAACAATAAAAGCCTTATCCTGGAGCTTTAGTAGCCACAAGATTAAGTGAAAGTACAATATAACATGATGCATGAAAAGAAAGTGGTCAAATCAAAATGATTTATGTGGGTTAAATGCATCAGGTTTGAACTCTCGATTGCATTTCCGTGGCTTCATGTGCAGAAAAAGCCTCATCAATCGTGTCTTAAAAAAAAGAATCTGAGATCAGAAACTGTGAGATGAGGCCAGCTCCTGGCCAGCGGCACGACTCCGAAAGCTGAGTTATTCCTAACCTGCCACCCACTGGGCGAGAACCTGACTCTCTCTCATGTGAAGAGGGTGCGTCTTAGAGGTTCACAAAGCACGAGCATTAGCGTTTCCATTTTCTACCCTTGGCTGCACTGCACAGCTCGACCTGTTGGAAACAAGGGCTCATTTTAAGTTGGACTTGAGCTGTCATGTGATAGCTGCTGGAGGAAAAACAGTGAGGAGGAGGAGGAGGAGGGTGGACACGAGAAAGGAGCAGCAGCTATTGTTTCAACCATTCTTCCTGTCCACCATAGAGTCTAATGATGTTTGTCTCTTGAGGAGGACTTGTGGACATTGTGCTAATGTAGAACCAGGGGGAGTGATGAATGTGTCTGCTGGGGAGTCGCAGAGCACAGAGGTCGGAAAGGTCAACCTCTCATTGGTTGTCAGTGGATTATCGATGCACACAATTCAAGTAACCTCTCCATAACCTCTTGCTCAATCCCTCTTGGATTGAAAAACAAGGTGGGTTTTTACTGGCATGGCTGATCATTTTTCAACTAATTTATTGCATTATATTTGTATTGTATCTGTGCATTAGGCCGTCAGGGAGAAAAGCAACCCTTTTTTTGTTAGTGCAGAGCACCTGCCGAGTGCCATTTGAGATTTCAGTTCAAGTCCAAAGATGCAACATTCAGATTTAAATAAAGCAACATTTGTCACACAGCGTCAGTCTTTTGTCCGTCCACAGTCCTTTCTCTTTCTGCCTCTCATTCACATCTTTCACTCTTCCTTTTCTGCCCCTGGATGTGACATAAGACTGTTTTTTAAGCCTAAACATGTTTTTTTCCCTCCACTGGTAATTTTTCAAATCTCTGACAGTAGAAACCCACCCCTCTGCGTGATCGACCCTCCCCTGCCCATGTTTGGCCCCGCCAGGTTTCTGCAGCATTTGAATTCAAATCTGAACCTACAGCCCGGGCTTTTCTTGCTCCCATCACTATGGTAACCTCCGAGAATGAGGAGTGGGGGGCTGCCGTCTCTTTGTAGTGATGGACAAGAGGGAGGCTACGGGAAAGGGTTAAGTGTTCGACAGTGAAACCAGAATTCCCCCCGTGGAGACCCAGGGGGCAGGGCACTCACCAAATTTTGAAAATCAACATGTATACACACCCACGTGCTTGTGAACCCACGAGATCAGTGCACATGGTCAGTCAGAGTGATCTCCACAGAGTAAGTTTTAGTCATGTTACAACATCAGAGCTACTATTAGCCACAGTGATCTTTAAGTATCCCATAATATTTAGCCACACGAGGATTGTGTTAAAGAGGGTTTGTGTGATTTTCCACGTGAAAGTGTTTTTCCTCTCAGCCTGCACTGGGGCAGTTACCTTCATTTCCAATTGGAAAAGGTTGCATAGGAAATGTGCAGCTCAGGGAGGATCCCTCACAGAGAGATAAAAGGAAAATGCCTGAAGTTATCCCCATACCTGTTATCATCTGCCTGCACATTTCCTCTCTCCTGGCCCTGCCCAGTTGTTTGAAAGATGCTCACTGAAATGAGAGGTATTCATTTTATGGTGCCTCTAAGTGAGCGCCGCCCATCAAATGCTGGTCTGTCTTTTAGGAGGCCAGTCAAACATTAAACCTAACCATTAAGCGCAGCAACAGCCCCAGTCAGGAATGCAGGGTTAATTGTTAGCCATTGTTGTCTGTCTTTACTCTCAGTGTGTGTTTCACCCTGTCTTAAGGCCACGTATAGACTTAAATGAAATTCATAGCTTTCCAGACACTGCTGTCTGGAGCGAAACCGGTGTGAATAGATGGGATATTGTATTTCTTGTGATATTGTTGCTTCAGGGTTGCAGGACATTCAAGAATTCTCTGCTTTTATATACAATATGTCTTCTAGGGGTGAAGATCAAATGAAGAGAATTTTATTTCTATTTTCATTACTTTGCACATAAGATTGAATGTGACAGACATTACTTATATAAGCAACTTGTTATCTGCAAACAAGTATGACGTGATGCCGGAAACTTCTCCACATTCCCCTGTTTACTTTCAAACTGCTTTGGCCCGGGCCTGGTATGAGCAACGTGTGTGTTTCCCCCCTGCACGCATCCTCCTGTCGTTTAAAGCCCTGAGATTGAAGGGGGGAGAAAAGAGTTCATTGAGAGACAGAATAAAAGGAAGGGGGGCGGGTGGGGAAGGGTAACTTCAGTACCCTGAAAACCAGGCTGCAGTCACCAGGCAACCAACAGATCAAGTTTCAAAGCCTGACAAGGAGTTGTAAGAAGTACAGAGAGGGAGGAGAGGGAGCGGGCTATGGGTGTGTGTCATAGAGAAATGTGTGTGTGTGTGCGCTCGTGCATGGATCCATCTGTGACTTTGAGGGTTTTCTCACACAAGTTCATAGCATGCATCTGCCATGCTCCGCAATGTTTATCTGTGCTCAGTATCCCTCAATGATAAACAAAAACAGGTGACTCATTTCATTATGCATCTGTTGTGGAAATCCCTTCAAAGCTGAAAACTACAAAAATAAAGAAGAACAAGAAGAAAACAGACTCAAACACTTTGCCAGTGGAAAAAGTTTTACTTCTGGTCAGTCTACACTTTGACCTATTTTCACCTGTCATCAAGTCCCGTCCATTCTCAAGGTCGACACCTTATTGTTACCTCCGGACACCCACTCGCATAAGTATGGCCCTCTCTGGACAACTAACCATGTCAATGCACAAATTCTTTCACAACATTCCTTCATATCTCTAAAATATTCTTAAATTTGTCCCACGACTTCTATTTCAGTGATTTAATGAAGCTGCCTTCAAGTATTCCTGGCACGCTCATCCTAGCTCTCCACTCCAACACCACACAAACCCTAAATGACAGGCCACCATCTTTTATCTGTAGTCTCGCATATCATTACAATCATCACTTCAGTGATTCATGTGTTTGCACTCCAACTTAGAGCCACTGACTTCTCATCCTCTGAGCTGCATATTTTGTCTGTCACTACTCCTATTTTCATAAATCTTAGTTATGTGGTTGGTTATTTGCGACAAACAGTTGAGCTGCAGTTGATGCTCACTGTGCATGGTTTTGTCCATGACTTTGACTGTGGCCTTTGTGACACTGGATGCCTGTGTCCTCTGCATGGTAAGCCCTCTTCCTGCATGTGCTGACTCTGCCTGTCTGGCTGTGTGTGTGTTGACAATCTCTCTCTCTGTCTCTCACCCCTTCCTCTTTGCCCTCCCACCCTCACCCCTCCTCCCGCAGGTCGCGTGTCGCTGACCCGGGGCGCCTCTCTGCTGGTGGAACGGCTGACCCTGGAGGACGAGGGCTGGTTCGAATGCCGCATCCTGCTCCTGGACAGCAAAAAAGACGACTTTCAAAACGGCACATGGACCTTCCTCTCCATCACAGGTGCAGCACTGCAGGGTTTTGGGGACTCTGGAGCTGCTCCTTACGTTGCTCATCACTGGCACTGTGCTTGTTTAGAACAGCAACAGCATGGAGCCTGGCTGGGTCTCTGAAGGCCCTGGCAAACTGAATTTTCCTGAGTGTTATAGCAGCATATCAGGGCGTTCTGTGTGACATTCTGTGCACGCAGTGACCACATCTTGTCTCTGTATATGACTAGCCTGCTGTGAGCTGATGCCAATGTAGGAGTTGTTTTTAAGAATAACAGAAGCAGGACAGCATATGTATGGATTATGTGGGCTAAGGATTAAGGTTAAATGCTTAAATCTGAGTCTTTTTAACCCACCTTCTTCCCACTCTCGCTCACTCTCTCTCTCTCTGTCTCTCTCTCTATCACACACACACACACACACACACACACACACACACACACACACACACTGGTTATGCCACAGGAGAGTTGGGAGTTCTGTTGAGATTGTGAACAATGAATGAAAGGCCTACATGTGTTGCATCAGCTTGCAGATGAACACTGGACACCGTCTTGCACATAATAGCATTACATCAGTGCATGCACTGAATATCATATGAATACATGCTACCTAAGAATGACTTCCGTAATCCCAAACCTAAACTTGACACCGAGCCTTGCACACAGAGAACATGATGAAATATTTCTTCCAAACAAATGTGGCAGTGTTAGGTCCATATTCT
Organism: Holacanthus passer; assembly: GCA_025331565.1. Classification (NCBI taxonomy): domain Eukaryota; kingdom Metazoa; phylum Chordata; class Actinopteri; family Pomacanthidae; genus Holacanthus; species Holacanthus passer. The sequence goes on along the minus strand of JAFREQ010000061.1, from coordinate 2,248,587 downwards.
CCCCTCAGTAACACAGGCAAAAGAATGTACTACAAAACACAAAAGTCAGTCCAGATAGTTTTTGTGGGATTTGCTGTTTGGTGGTTTCCCAGTTGTTGTGCTCTATTTGTGGTACTCAAAACACCACATTTGGAAGCATTAACAGTGTCTCTTTCCAAATATATTGAAACCATTATCTATGAAACCCCATTCATCTCCTTGTGAACAGTTTAAATGAGAACATTGCATCCAAGTAGTGTGTATATATATATATATTTTGACTTTTGCGTTTAGTGCTCAAAGTCAAGTTAGTGCTCTGATTGTCTTCCATGTCCCATTTAAATATGCAAATAAAGATAAATATTTCATCTGTGCTTTCTTTGTTCCAGCTCCACCTGTGTTTATCAAGACACCACCAACTTTCGTGGAGGTTCTGCTCGGAGACTCGCTGACTCTCAGCTGTGGAGCCCATGGCAACCCTCGCCCAACTGTTGTCTGGCATAAAGATGAGAGCCGAATTGAGAAACATGAAAAAATAAAAGTGAGTTGAATTAACAGATGGCATTTGCAGTTTTTTTAATTAACTACTTTTAGCATTTATCATTTTCTGTAGGACTCGAAGCTTTGATGTTCCTTTGAAGCAAACTGCTTTGTTGTCCTCTCAATGACAGCCTCATGATCTTCCTCCGACTTTTCTCTTTCTCTTTGATCCTCTTTACCTTTTACCTTCACCCCCTTTTAGGTGCTCAATGGTACCTTGTCTTTGGCCTCCGTCACAAGAAATATTTCAGGAGTGTACAAATGTCACGTGTCCAACACAGAGGGGAACCTGACCCACTCTACGCAGCTGCAGGTCAAAGGTCAGTGTTGAACTGTCAATCACCAGGAAGAGACAGAATCTCTGCTTATCTCATGTTCAAGCACATGCTGTGATTTGATGTGCAGGTGAACGAGTAATAAATACAAATAACGTCTATGTTGTATGTTTTTCTGGGACAAAAGGTCCATCCAATAGATTAAATTGTCTTCTGATCCCTGTTCCCCTCAAAGGCTTTATGGCTACAAACCCAATGAACAGTTTAACAATCATGGTTACAGAGTCTATACTGCCACCTACAGTCCACCCCCTGCTGTTGCATTGAATCACAGCCTATGAACGCTCAACACTGATCTCTGTAATCCACATCTTGACTGACTGCATCACTCTATAAACACATATTAACAGTGTGTTGTGTTTTCTTCCAACTTGTTCAAAGGACCTCCAATCATCATCATCTCCCCAGAGGACACCACTCTCAACATGTCCCAGGATGCAGTTCTGCAGTGTCAGGCTGATGCCTACCCTTCTAACCTCACCTATGAGTGGCTGAAACAAGGACAAAATGTTTACCATATTGAGTGAGTACAGGTCTTTAAAGTATCCATGTATTCATGACACTTGATGTACTTTTTTCCTGTCAAATGTTAAACATAACGTGACTTCCTGATCCCCGGACATAATCACGCACAATATCTTTTTTTACTTCAGTGGAATACTGGGAAGAATACTTAAAGGAAGCCTTTAAATAAACGCAATAGATCAATTAGGCATTTTTCCAGAGCATGCTGCTAATACAATCAATTCTAATTAGATTATTTATAAGACTATTGTATCATGTGGTCACGAGCACGCTATGAACCTAAGACAAAGGAGATTACTGTTCAGATTATTGTGATATTTTCCTTGCACTGATAAATAACTTTTTCAAACAATGAATTTTTATTCTCCTTACAGTAAAATGAGATTTCATGCCAATTTGATCACTTCTTTAATTGCACCATCTTCTGTATCTTTTGTTTTTAGGTCCCTAAAATCCAGAGTGAAGGTTTTGGTGGATGGAACACTTCTTATCCCTAATCTCATCCCGGAAGATGCTGGCAACTACACCTGCATCCCAACTAATGGGATACTGACCCCGCCCTCAGCCTCTGCACACCTGAAAGTGAAACGTAAGGGTTTAATCTCCTGTGAGAGGCAGCATCTGCATGTGGTTCCATACACGCATTCATCTTTTATAGCCCTAACACAACTCAGGGTTGCTGGGGGTTTGAGCATTTCCCTACATCCCCTGGGCAAGAACATCTTTAGTTGCTTTTTGTGATCAATTCCTCTTCCTCCACCTCAGACCCTGCACGTGTCGGCCGAATGTCCCGGGAAACATACTTGCCTGCAGGCATGGAGGGAGTCATTGTCTGCCCCGTCCAGGCTGATCCCCCTGTGCTCTATGTCAACTGGACCAAAGATGGGAACGATTTGAATCTTGACAATGTAAGCTATGTAGCAAGGAAAATAATTAGCCACACTGAGGACATTGTCTCAAACTGCACACACGCCTTGTTAATCACTAATGATTTTTTTCTTCCTTTGACCTTTCCAGTTCCCAGGTTGGATAGTAAACTCCGAGGGCTCAGTTTTTATAACAACAGCCAATGACAACGCTGTGGGCATGTACACATGTACGGCCTATAACAGTTATGGCACCATGGGTCAGTCTGAACCCACCCAAGTCATTTTGCAGGTAAGACAGATGTTTGCTACTCGTCTGTGAAGTCTGAACTTCAGTTACAGAGAAAACCCTTTCCTATGAGTGTACACGGTTATACATGGGCACAAGTAAAAAAGCTCCCTCCCTCCTCCAGGACCCGCCAATATTCAGAGTGCCTCCTCGGCCTGAGTATCTCCAGGAGGTGGGCAGAGAGTTGATCATCCCCTGTGAAGCTAGTGGAGACCCCACTCCAAACATAACATGGAGCAAGGTACAGGAGATTTTCCACCCTGATGGTAGAGGCACTGCACGTCTTATTATTCCCTTATGTTAACTTGTTGCTCTGCTTCATCACAGATTGGCCCAACTCCTCGCTCCCTGTACACTGTGTTGGCCAACGGCTCCCTCCTGCTGCAGCCACTCAGTAAAGATCATCATGGGGGCTGGGAGTGCTTGGCCACTAATCGTGTAGCGACTGTCAGTGCAGGCACTGTGGTCATGGTGCTGGGTGAGTGGGCCCACCTGATTTCTGCAAACTACATGATTGTATTCACATGTACTGTTGACCGCTCAAATTTACAGAATTGTTTTTCTGTTCCTCAGGCACCAGTCCTCATGTTGTGTCCTCAGTATCTGTCACCACAGAGATGAACCAAGCCAACGTGTCCTGGGTACCAGGCTTTGATGGTGGATACACCCAGAAGTTCACTGTATGGTCAGTGACATATAAAACATTCTGTGTGGCTCAGTTCTCAGTTGGCAACAACAATCCTGACTGTTTTATGCTTTTTTTGTCTTAATTCTGCCTGTTTTTGATTTTTTTTTCCAGGGTCAAGCAGGCATCCAGAGGGAAACATGAATGGGCGTCTTTGCCTGTGCCCACATCCAAAAACTACCTGCTGGTGACTGGGCTACTTGCTGGCACCGGCTATCAGTTCAGTGTCCTACCTCAGAATAAACTCGGCTCTGGACCTTTCAGTGAAATCATTTCTGTGCGAACACAAGGTTTGTGCAAGTGAACTTATGTTCGGTTTTAGGTTTCCCTCGCTCTCTCTAACACTGATTTGCTCTAAGTATGTTTAAGTATCAGTTTGAACTTGTATTGTGTTTTCTCTTTAGCTGTGCCAACAGAAACACCTACAGTCGTCACCACTCTCCCGATCCTGGAACCTCCCATATTCCTGTCAGTCAACCGGACTGAGCAGGGTGTCCTCCTCCAGTGGTCGCCTCCTGAGGCTCCTTCCTCTCCGCTGACGGGCTATGTGCTGCAGGCCCGCAGGGATCAGGGCCAGTGGGTCATCCTCAGCAGCAACATCAGTGCCAATCAGGGTGAACTACTTGTACAAGGACTGTTAAGGGTAATGATTAGTTCATTTCTTATTTAGCTTATGTACTGCACTGGCTTATGTACTGGATACAACCTGGTTGCATGTAGTAACTTTAATCACAGACATACTTTATATTTAATCAAAGGACCTGATCTGTCTTTCTCTCAGGACTCCAGTTATGATCTGAGGCTGATGTCTCGTAGCAACAAAGTACTCAGTGAACCGAGTGAGTCTGTTAATGTCTCCACCATTGGTAAGTGGCTTTGTATAGATTACCATGAGCATTACTTGTATATTGAGTCAAGGTTCCGGCAAATGTTCACTACTGGATACAATTGGTTGACAGTGGAGTTTGCGACCATCATTACTGACTCCAGTCTGATTACAGGGATGGAAATTTACCCCATGCGCCCAAGTTTCTTGGAGGTCATCCCTGAGCCCCTGTTGGCTGGTGTGTTAGGAGGAGTGTGCTTCCTGTTTGTGGCCATCATCCTCTCATTGGTGACAGCGTGCTACATGAGTCAGAGGAGACAGCGCCGGCGCAGAAAGAGAAGACAAGGTGAAACATCAGATTTAAAAACACAATTTTTTTTTAAATTATATTGTTTTTCAAACTTTGTTGATGTGCAATTATTGATTCTGAGTTTATGTTAAATACACTTTGTAATGATTGGACAATTTCAATGGTGCTGTTTGACATTTGAATCCTTTGTTCACTTTTTCTTAGATCTCCCATCTGCCTTCCAGAAGAACTCATCTCCAGAGTAAGTGTCAGGAATATTTCCACCAGTTGTCATAACTTAAAATGATGCAGTCTCTGCCAGCTTTGATGTGGTATGAATGTGCCTGAAGTTATAAATTGCACCTTTAATCATTTTTGTCAGAATCTGCAGTACTGTAAGGTGTTAAAAGCAATTTTTTTTCTTGTTCATGTCTTTCTCAGCTCTCGCTCACCTCCTCGCAGCCCAGACAGTGTCCTAAAGCTGAAGCTGTGTCCACCGCTTCCCTTCTTCCCCAACTCCTCCTCCTCACAGTCCGACCGGTCGTCCTTTGATAAAGGCAGCCGTGGGGAGTACCACGACCAGCGGAAACAACTCTTGTCCAACTCGTCTCCTCCCCCACATTACACACTCTTTGAGAGTCACCTGGGCTCTCAGGCTCCCTCACCAACAGCTCTGGAGTCCATCTCAAGAGGCCCAGATGGACGCTTCATTGTCCAACCACTGCAAGGGGTTCCAGCCCTTCCAATAAGAAAATCTTGAAGGAGGACATCCTGCAAATTAATGGTGGGGCAAGTGGCTCAGGGAGCAACAGGACATCATTCAGGGACTCTCCAAAGTCAAGCATTTTGAGCTCAGAGAAGGACGAGAGGAAGAATTCTCCCCTGACTGTGGACGTCCCAGAGCTGAGCAGACCTCCTGCCTCCCCTGGAAGGGTACGGGCCATGGCCAGAAACTTCTCCCGTCACGGCTGCTTTTACTCTGACGACGAACAAGGCTCAGAGGCCCTACTGGAAAGAGCCAGCTTCTATTCAGACAACAGTGAGAAAAAACCCAGTGATTCTCTCAGGAGATGTCGCATGCCGGGCCACAATGAAGATCTGTTCCCCAGTTTAGGAAGGAAAACTAAGCTTCTGGATAGAGACAGAGACAGACTACCCCATTCAGGCTACCGGCCTATGGAGAGTCAGTTAACTAATAACAGCACCCTGGTCTCTCAACTTGACAGTGAGCTGGAGAGGGATAGCATTAGCAAGTGTGCCCAATTGGCAAAAGAGAGGGAAAAAATGGAGAAAGAGTTGGAGAGCTATACAGCCGATCAGAGAATCCGACAGTCTAATACGAGAGAAAGCCCTCAAAGGGACACCCTCAAGTCAGAAGAAGAGCCTGTATGGAAGCCACAAGATGTTACCATCAGACAGAAACACAGGCCCTCAGGTCAGACAAGTCGAGTATCTGACTATCGGAGGGCATGTTACTTTGGGAACACCAGCAGTCCCATGGACAGGCTCCCTACGTCTCGCATACAATGGGACATTAGTCCGGTTACATCTGTCACCAGCCTCATTCCTGTACAGAGCCCCCGGGAAACCACATTGCCCAGGTCACAGCATCTTCGTACACGTAGGGAAACCACAGAGGACTCTTTTGCTGTTGATTCGTCCCGCTCTCCAGCCACCCAGAACACCTCCCTCCCCATGCTCTCCCCTGATGTCACCTCAGAAAGTCCCCCTGTCCTGTGTCTACAAACGCCAGACAGAGCCAGGTCATTGAGTCCTCAGAGAGAGACCGATATAGGCAGGAAGTCCGTGACTGAGCAGGGTTTAAAGGAAAAGACACAGGACGGAGGTCTTGCTTCAAGGTCCAGACATTCATATGCTTATGCAGGCACTCAGCCCTGGGATTCAGCTGCCAGAGGTCCTTCAGCTGACAGTGAGAGGCCTGGAAGCTCAGCCTCTATGCCATATAATCACCCTGAGAGAACTGTAGAAGTAGAATACACTGACACCAGGGATCCCAGTCCCTCAAGTTATTCTACCTTGCCCTATGAACATCATGAAGCGGGAGCAAAGGCCAAAGAGAAAGAGACTCAGACCCGTGATGACAGACGGAGTTCGGGGTTTTACTCTGAATTAGAGAGAGAAGGTGTGCGAACACGCTCCAGGAGGAGTGACAAATGTCTCTTCTCTGATAGTCCAAGCCCTATTTCAACATTGACTCTTGTAGAAGAGGTCGAGAGTGACCAGTCCCAATTTTCTGTCCCTGGAATGTCAGGGTCCTTCAAGGCCAAACCTGCAGCTCCATCTCCCAAAATGTCCCCACTGCAGACAAGTGCAATTCTTGAATACCTGAGCCTTCCGGGTTTCATTGAAATGAGTGTGGATGAGCCTGAGGAGGACGCTGAAGCCACAGACACCGCTGTACAAAGTTCAGAACTAAAGCTAGAAAAGTTGCCGGGAGCTAAGCCAGATGTGGTTCCTAAAAACTGGGAGGTTCATGTTCAGGAAAACAGGGAAATAGACTCAAGCCAAGCTGCAGAGTCCAGCTTTTATAAGAAACAAGGCCATAAACGCTCCCTCCATGTGGAAGGTAGAGATTCTTCACTGAGAGTAAGATTCCCAGATGAGACAAGACCATTGTCACCTGGTCCAGAAAAAACTAGCAAGCAACTTTATGATGAGAAAACACAGATGCGAGCTGGGAATAAAAGCGCAGACAGACCTGAATCCAGACTAGGATCCAGGTCAGCTCACACCTTGTTCAGTGCAGCTAAAGGCATGGCAGACATAGTGTCAAAACACTCCCAGAGTTTTGTAGACAGTAGTGAGTCCTTATCAGAGCAATCCCAAAGACCAGCTTCTCAGGGCAGCAGGACTAATAACATTGCATCACGAATATGTCAAGCCCCTGTGCCATTTCTGAAGAAGTCCTTAAGCATAGGCCCTTGTCGGACGCTCTCAGGTATGGGACCGCCTCGTCCTTTCCTAAAGAAATCCATCAGTTTAGGCTCACAGAGGTGGGAGCACTTCGAGACCCCAAGGACTTATATTTCTGAGAAATGTTACTGGGACGAGTTCCCAAACCCAGATGTCAGGGTCAAGTCCTACAGTTTGGGTCGCAGTCCGTCTTCCCTTCCCAGGCCAGGCCCCTCCTGGAGGGAGTATGTCCCGTTCAGACGCCCCAGCATGGGCAGCTTGAGAGGCCTCACCATTCACAAAGATCTTTAGCTAGTCCTTCCTACCTCACTCCTTCCATGTACCCTCCCAGACAAACCTCAATGTCCCCAATGCTGGAACCCTCCGATCCACGACGGCAAGCTGCTGTTTTCCCAGAGTCCTCTAGGTGGTCTCCCTCTTATCAAGATACCCTGAGGTCTGCCCAACATAAATATGTCCCCATGCCCTCCTCCATCCCTGTCCCCCAGTACCAACACTGGCCAGGATCCAGAGGGGAAAGCATGAGACCCATGGACCCCAGGAGGGGCCCTCCGAGGTCCTACCTGCCCAGGGGCATCAGTTGGCCCTCGCCTTATTACGCCCCCTTCCCACCCAGGGAGGGAGAGAGCTACAGACAGCCAGACAGAATGAGGGGAGGGGAGACAGAGATCCGTGATGGCAGAGAGATCAGGGAAGGAGGGAGGGCCAGTTATGCCAGTCAGAGTAGCGGTAGAGGCAGCGCCGGTCTCTTCCGACAGTCCCTGTCCATCACTCCCACACTGCTCAGCTCCCCCGAAACCACAGAGGAGAGCGAGCGGCACCGAGCTGAGACGGAGCTGCCTGAGAGGAGAACGAAAAGGTGAAACATCACCGCACCTGGACAATAACAATAAACACACTCGAGTGTCTTCTCGGGAAAGAGGGATTTATTTATCTTGCCAAAATAATTATTGTTGCTGTTTTTGTTTCGTGCTGATTTACTGATTTACTGATTGATTGATTGATTACTGTTATCTGACCACTTTCTGTGTATCTCATTAGAAGGAACACATCAGTAGATGAGAGTTATGAGTGGGACTCTGCTGATGCGTGTGTGGACTCGGAGGTCCTGGAGACCATGAGGTTTGATCAGTCACATGTGGGTTCTCGGAGAGGCCCCCTCCGATATGATCAAGCCGGTGGCCTCCAGGACCAGCAACACAAAGGTGATAACTCTCATTATACGTGTGATGTTTTTGATGTTGCATGTGTCATTGTGAGTGTAATGCTTGATGTGATGTGATGCTGCATGTGTTCACCCTGTGCCCTTGTGCTGTTATTGTGAGCTTGTCCCATGACTCGCCCATCCATGCATTTCCTCTCCCTGATGCCCTCCCCAGGCCCGTCTCCCTCAGTCAGCCCACCAGCTTCCAACCCACCTCGCTGCCAGTACAGCCGCTCCCTAAGTGAGGCGCGCTTCAACGCTCTCCGCCAGGAGTACCAAGAGTACAGGCGGGCTCAAGAGTCCATCTGTTCCCGTGAGCCCTGCCTCACCACTCGCCATGATTCAGACTCTGACTCCAACTCAGCACTGCTCTAGCAGCCTAACTCGGTCCGTTGTTCTGCCTGCCCTCTCACCTCTCTCCTCGTTTTTCCACCTCTCACTGCTCGCTTGCCTGCATCTGTATCATCCCTGTGCAGTGAATTTGTGCATGTCAAAACCTTGATCCTCAATTCATAGATGACACGTGTTTTACTTCTCTAACGCTCTACCACTTTTTGTCTTTCACAGGTTTATCAAAGACAGACACCAAATAGCAGTTTTAATGAACAGACGACAGCACTGTGTTCTTGGACAGTCACACCTCACTGGAGCTTTGTCATGTGAAAGAACTCATTGTTTTTTATCCTCTGTTACAGCAGACTAAAGTTAAGCAATTTAAAAAGACAGCACTGTACGCTGTTCGCCATCAAATGTGACAGACTGCAACTCCTCTTGTTGTTATCAGATGACATATTCTTTTTCTTGTACTTGTTCCATTGTGCTTTGCATAATGATGCTGAGAAGGGATTATTTATTTTTCTAATAAGCTCGCGCAACTGTTTTTAAGGATTTTTTTTTCAACCCTGACAATCAGGCACACGGGGCCGCCATGAGAAATGAAATGCTCCCCCCTGACTGAGATAGTTTTCCAGTTGAGAGCTGAGAAAGACCTGCTTTATAAAAGCAGCAGCTTGTTACAAAATGAAGGTTGTATTTCAAGTTTATGTCCTTCGCATCAAAGACTTCCCTTTAATAATAAAGGGATGCTAATGACAATTATGTAGGTCTGTGTCCAAGATGTCTGTAGGTGTAAATGTCTGTATCTGTTGCCTGTGATGCCAATCAAACAGTGCTCGAAGCATTTTCACCATCTTCTCCTTCTGAATATGACGAAAGTACTTGAATAATACTACTTAAAGATCACATGATTAAGTAACTCTGATTTTTTGTACTTTGGTACAAAATCTTGCAGCAGTTGATGAAATCTAACTTTGCTACTCCAACCCATAATTTACTGTATTTAAAAGAAGAATTTGTTTATTTGCCACTTTTCTATTTTTCCATTTTCCTGCTGGTTCCCTGAACTCGTTTCCTGCTTCATTTCCCCATTCTGTTACATTAATGTTCCCCTGTTTATAGACATTATGTAAATCAAATCACTTCAAATAGGCTCCCAGCATTTGTGTAAAATGTACAAATGTTTATATGTACCTTAATGTGAATGAACCCTGCTGTTGTATTGTATTTTCCACTTCATCATTTCATCAGACGTGAAAATGCTACTTTACTCCACCTGAATGGGTTAAAGCTCCTCTGTGATTAAATGACACACAGGGAAAATGATTTTTGCCTTATTTTGTCAGAAGCACGCACTTGATGATTGACCATTGAAGGTTTGAGCTGATGAGCTATAATCCAACAAAAATGATCAGAGGTTTTAAAATGATTAAAAGTTGTAGCTTTTTTACACAAGTTCATCTCACATGATGAGTATTTCTGTATATTTATTAAGGTGAGTTATGATATGCAACAATGTTTACAATTCACATCACTGATGTGGAGGCAACACTGTGAATATTTCATCGACTTCTGGTTCTGTATTTGAATTACAAGTCTGCTATGAATTTTGTGCCCGTTAGCCTACTTTTTTTTTTTTTTGTTTTTTTACTGAAAAATGACAAAAGCTGTTTTTTTTTACGTCACCTGACAAACAGAGATTTAAAGAACGTCTTTGTAGCTATACTTTGTACTATATTTACTGAAATAACCCAGATAAAAAAATGTTCGTATGGAGTGAGTATGCATTTCTGATGATGGTTTTGGAAGTTTTGTACAAACTGGAAATTTTTATATCTTGCCACCTGGTTGTTTTTGTCATTTTTATATGTTTGTAATGAATAAATTGTTTTATTCTGAATGTACCCGACAGAGAATGGTGATTTTTTTGAGGAAAAGCATTTGCTCTTTAATGAAGTCAGTTAATTTCCAGAGCAGAACCGAGCTTCAACTGCACCTGTAATCACCTGGTTAACTCATCCTTTCCCTACTCACACTCTCTTCTCTCATCCCTCCTTTCATCCTTTCATCCTTTCAATCCACTCAAACGTGCAGACATACTACTGTACTTGTTTTTCTATGTTAACCAACACCATCAATTAAACACAACAAGCCATTTGCTCTTTAACTAAAGCATTTATATTGTTTCAGGTAAGAATTCATCACAGAACATGAGGTGTATGTTGTACATGAACACCAACTTCCTCTATTTCTTTTCCAGCCTTAAAGTGTCACATTACTTGGTCGACATACGCATGACGTGTTTGACCATGTTTCCAATCCCATCAAATATATAGTGATAGTGATATTCAGTGTCCCACATGAAGGAGGGGGTGCTGACCACTTTGTTCTTCTCGTCCACATAGGCCTCGTAAAATAAGAGGTTAAGGTCAAAGCAGGAGTCGCTCCAGAACAAAAGCACAGTGATAAAATGAACATAAATCTGTAGGCTTGGTAAACTAACACTGAAAGGATATGTATGGCTCTCGGACGTTGTGGCGAGCCCCCATGCTCTTCACGGCCTGCACCATGTTTGTGTGAGGCCAGTTCCCCCAGCGGGTGCTCTCGTCCCGCTCGTAGCCCATCGTCACCTCGATGCTGGGCAGCACGCGGCAGGCCAGCACCGGGGCCATGCTGGCCAGTCTGAAACGGGAGCCAGCAGAAAGTCATTTGAGGCTTTTATTAAGTCAAGATTAAGAGACGAGGCTGATCGCGGTGTGAGAATGATTGCCTTACCAGTGTCAGACAGGAGAGATTCACGGCCTGAAAAAAGAAAGACTCTCCCAACATGAAGCAGCTCAGTCTACACAGTGTCTGATGACAAAACTTCTATTACTGACCAAAAGATCGATAAGAGGCAGGATGACAGACGATCAGCTGCAAAACCACATGAGAATATGCAACACTTTTTGACATTCTCCACAACACACACCTGCAGATTTTGTGAAGTTCTACTAGGATCTTAAACTTCATTTTCAGTGTAGTTAAAGTCAGAAGGATCCCGATAATTGTACCTGCTACTTGACACAATCTTGGATGTAATAAAGTGTTTATTTAAAGCCTCCACACATCTTCAGCATGCTCTGCTCATTGTTGCTTTTATGGGTTTTAGTTTCCTGTTTTATGTTGAAAGTCCTCAGGTGTGTTGAGGTACTTCCTGCCTTGGTGTGTTCCCACCTGCATTTAACTGTCTGCCACGCCCTCATTATTTTCACCTGTGATCCTCTGCTCCTGCTGTTTTGTCAGTTCGTCTTTGTACCGTGTGTTTCCTAGTGTTTTTGATTGTTTGCTCAGTTTTCCTGGACCTCGCCTGTTTTTCAGTTGCTGTTCTGTTTGCCTGTTTGGACTCCCTTCTGGATTTGCCTGCTTCACCATCCTGTAAGACTTTAAGATTTTGATTTTATGCATTAAATCTTTGAACTGCACCAGCTCTGCCTGTTTGGGTTCGATCCCTTATGTTCCTGTTACCCTGCTGGCACAATTGCAAATGCTTGAACCTGAGCAGAGGTCAAAACAACCAAAGTGAAACACCTGTATGGGAGAAGTGTACATTTAAAGACATACAGGTGCTTTTTTATGCTTTCACTTGTTATTTATTGAATATTTTATGCATACAGTCATTATACAATGCTTGTAAATGAAATGTACCTTGACTTTCAAGCCACTGTTCTTATTATTCCACTTGCAGTGCAACTGTGACTCAGTGCTTCAGTGAAGCTTGGGATGGTTTTCATGCAGTAAAGCTGGAAAAATGCTGCTAAAGTGATATGATACTAACACGCATGGAAAATGATGAAATGGAAAAATAGTTAAATTTGGCTTTTTCAGTAACACTCATATTCAAGTAGTCATCTGTGTTTTCACTTATTCTATGGCCAAAAAAGGCTGCTCATTAAAAGACTGTATCCCAGACTACACTCTGTTCCATTAGTTTCTCCCTGATACTTTACAGTAAATAAGCCACTGGCAGTAAAGCTAATTCACTGATGTCTATGACCACAACACACAGACAAGCTCAACTTTTTCTCATGAAATATGCATCCTGCTTTTTTAATCAGAGCGAGCAATTTGTGATGCACTGAGCATTTTTAAGAGATGGAAATTTGCAAAGGTCTGCAGATGATTCATTTCAGTGCAGTCTGTGATAATGAAGAGCAGTTTTAATTGTCTGCCTGAAGCACTTCACAGGCTCTGAACTGAAGAGGCTCTGAACATCTCTCCCCACTGGACTCCATCATCTATCAACACAACACACTTTTCCAATGCCACACACACAGAGTCATATCTGCATCCGTCATATCTTACAGCTCAACAAAACCAAATCTGAAATTTGGCCCTTCAAACTCCACAGAAATATTCATGAACTGTTCAAGGCTCAAGCGCATTATATTTCAGGTGGACTTTGAGGTAATGGTGCATCCAATTGATTTGCATTTTGTCTTAAATCAAACAGGACTGAAACGCTGAAGTCTGAGGACACACGAGGTGAAGCTGGATGAGGTTTGTACTGCGAGGAAGCTGCAGATATGTGTTAAAGTTTGCCACCTGGGGTTAAATTATTGCTTTGAGAAAGCTGGTTTGATGCTAAAATTTATGCACCACTTGTTTTGTCTACAGTTTAGTTTTAAGAAATTTCAGGACACCAATTAAATCTCTGACAAAACAGGGATGTATCTGAAAGCAGCGAGGCTCCTGTCTGCAGCAGCAGCATGTGAATCACAGTGATAATGATACTGACTCCTACATTACACAACAATGCCCACTTTGCACTTCTTTTTATGCCCTTTATCACTTGTAGAACAATTTTAATTGCTCTCAATAATTGTTTGCTTCTATTTTTAATTTAGATGAAATCATCCTTAATGCCTCAAACTCTTTATAGGCCTGAATGGTAAAAGGAAAGGATTACGCTGTATAATCCTTTAAATGAAGCCTGGGTCAGGTCAAAACTCAATGTACGTTTTAACCCTGTGTTGTTATGACGACAGCTGCTTTGTGCTCCTCCTCTGCCTCCAACTCCACTCCTTAATTCCTGTAATCCTGCATCTGCTGTCATTCAGCACCTGGCCACCAGGTGTCCCTTCACCTGACCCTGTCACCTGTCAGCACAGTTACCCCTCATCACCCCATCGGCCTCCGTGTGCCAGAGTAGTAGCCAGAGGATGAGTCACTCTCACAGAATCGCCTGCTGCCTGTTTAACCCCTCAGGATCCACCTGGTCAGCGTAAACTCACCTCAAAGACTGTTGTTACCCCACCTGCTCCTCCTGTGTCGGCTGTGACCACTGAGAGGAGACTTTCACCTGATACCCTCTTTAATGGTCCATCAGCTTGCATGAGATTTTTTTTTCAGAAGTTCATAAAGAACATTTTTACTTTAACTTTGTGATGTATGCTGTAAAGTTATTTTTTAAATTTTATTTTCTAGCTTTACTTTGGTTATTTAATGCTTGACAGGTTTCAATAAAATTTCCCCATTAGCATATCTTTATAAATAGCATATTTTAACAAATACATTTTATACAATTTTTTATATTTTTACTTTTATAAACTACAATTGCAAATTCCTATGTCATAAGTAGGAAGGTGATGAGAAGCTTTAGGGTTTGTTCACAGGAATATGTTAAGACTATTGCCATGACAGGTTTTTTTTATGTGGTATATGAGGCAAAAGTAAAATGTATTTTCTAGGAAACAGTATAAAGGATACAGGATGCATTTTATCCAAACTTCACAACATGGTTTGCAACGTCTTTATGCAAAATCTGTCCCTGAAGATGTTGTAGTTTATTTCTATTTGTTTATCTACATCGATAAACAGATCAGTGTTCACTGTCTAACTCTTTTCCTTTCTACAGCTGCTCCAATGTCCCAATTCCATTACAAGGATCGTTTAAATCTCCTGTGTTTATCTTGCCTAATGTAATCTAATGTAATCTGATTTAAAGTGTGGTACAAATCAGTGGTCGTCTGCAATTTTGCCTCATGTTTGGGTTTAAAATGTGAGTTTTGTTGATTATACAGAGTTAAACCATGGTGTCACACACAATGCTACTTTAACCTATTGACTGTACATAAGTAGAGTTATTATCACAGTATTGCTCCATCAGTGCTGATAAATTGAATAGTGACCAATGATACGTACCCAATAGGCTTGCGTGAACGGTGGAAGTCCTTAAGAACCCTTTCCACATCATTTTGCAGCTTGCAGTCTTTGCCATCCTTCACAAAAGAGGATCTAAAGAGTTGAGAGTTAAATGATATTAGTGCTCCTTCCTCTTCATGCCAGCTTGTGTTGACTCTCATTTTACACTACACAATCTCAAAGTGATTACATCATATTTCATTATCCCTCACAGATTCTTGGTGATGCCGTGGCCTCCAGGGAAGATGACAGCATCAAAGCTGTTCACATCCAGCTTGGACAGGTCTTGCATTTGCATCATTCCTTGACCATGACTGAAGCGAGCAGACTCCATCATCATGTTCCTATGTAACGGCCAGAAATAATCATAAATACTATCTTATGGAATTAGTCAAGTCTAGAAACATGCAAATTAAAAGAAGCCACTGGACCAGTGTGTGACCCTGATCCATCTGAAAGTACGTAGTGTTTGCAAACAAGCCTACCGGTTCTCGCCAGAGGCAGGCTGCTTCCTCATGTGGTCCATCACATGCATCTGCTGCTGATTTGGAGCAAACATCTGGAAGCGAGCACCATTACGGCTCAGGTGGTACATGGTGCTGAAGACAGAGGTGTCAGTTAACATCTCTGCCGGGTGCAACGTTCATGTAATGATGTGAAAATTCCTGTCCTGAGCTCAGCAGGAGTGATACTCACTATACTCCCTCATGGACATCAGTCCCATCCCACCAGCCACATCCTGAGAAAACCTGGAACACATTGTGATTCACAAATCACAATAATGGCCCCACTAATAATTTGTCTATCGGTTTCACTGGTCCCATATTGATGTGTCTCACTTACCACTGCAACATTGGTGTTTCCCCAGTTGCCATAGTCACCGTGGTGAACAAAGCAGGCAGGCTGGCGAGAAAGAACAGCCAGGGTTTGTTTTGACAGCAAAGTCCTGGTTGCGAGCATGATTTCGCTTCAATCTCACTGTTTTAGGAGGAAAATGTACTGAGCAGTTTGCCACTGAGCCTGTGAAGACTTTAGGTTGTAGTGTTGATCTTGCCGTGGCCGTCTGTATATATACAGTGTGTGGCTACATGACGTGACCACGTAAGCTCTATTTTCTGAGAAGAGGCATCGCTTCTTTGCCTTGAGTGGCCTATTCCCCTGTTGAACACCCTTCCCTATTAATACCTTGTTTAATCATCTGATTAACTTAAGTCATTTGGCCACCGAGTGACAGTTCAGCTTTGGAGAGCAATCTAAACGTGTAGGGCCTTAACCCATGAAATATTCTGACCCATTTACGATCCACCTCTTACTGTGGCATCGAGATGGAAAATCCTGCAGACATGAAAACTGTCTTATAAAATATGGTTTCATGTGAGGGAAGTTGACTGATAACTTTTGCATAACACTTGCAAATGCTTCTTAATATATTTCCATAAGGTAGCAGTAGATGAGATACCTTTATACAGCACAGCACAAGACATACTGTATGCCCTTTAAAGTCTATTAGATCGTAAGGCTCTTACTCTCTGTAATGCCGTGTGGCGTCTAGACAGTAAACCCAGAAATACCCCGGTCAGACTGAAATGTCAAAGTCAATATACTGTTAAATCGAAACTGCACCTCCTGCCTATCTGCTGCGTTTAGTGGGAGACAGTTGTAATTGGAAAAGAACTCAAGATTCACTGAAGTTACAGATACAAACGTGAGGCAAAATATGGCATTTATTTTTATTATGACCACTTTTTATGTATAAACAATCAATATGTACATACTGGTGATGAAAGTATAGTGACAATTTGAGGAACAAAATGCAGAAATGGAGTAAACAGAACAATACACAATCAACTAGAGTCACCACATCAATCACAATTTTAAGCCTCGGCTGGAACCTTAAGTGAGATGTTTTCAAAAGATTCTGCCCGAAGGTTTAAAATTTGCACACGAAAGAACTCATGCATAGAAAACACATACTCAAACTGTCACGTAACGTAATCACAAAGTACAAATAAGTTTTCTTTTTTTAAATCAAATACAAGAAACATGAAACGCTTATGCCGCGACGTTCCTGTTACTAAGTGTCAGTTCTTGTGAAACATACAGACATGTTTCTCAATTTCTCCGTGGCTGCTGGCTCTCAACACACAACACATGCCATCATCCTTTTTAAAACACCACAAAGACCGGAATCACATTTTTCAATTTTCTTGTGTTATTTCAAGTACAAATGTGATTAAATAAGACTAAACCAGTGACAGGTGTCTACAAAGCAAAAGAAAGAAAGAAAGACACAGCACAAACAGCTAAATAATAAATAATAAGGTCCATTTGATATTTTATATAAAAGAAATGTCTAAAACAAACTCCTCAGTGTATGTCTGCATTCTTGATGTATCAGTAAAATAAAATCATACACATGGCAAGCTTGTCAAAAATTACATCAAAATGATGCTTAACAAAGCTTCACCCACGTCCAACCAAGAGCAATACAACTGTTGACAATCTGCCGACAGCCCAGCTTCAATAATTGGCACTGATCAGGCTGTGGCTGCTTCATCAATTACCTGTGATGAGCCCTGTTGAGCACTCCTTGCAGTTTAGCTTGCTTTCACATGTAAGAACCAAATCCTAAAAGCCATTTACATGCAAACCACTAACAACTCCAGTGGTGAAAGTAAGAATCATCTCCTAAATTTCTGCCACCACTAAAGAAAGCTTTCATGCACCCAAGCACTGTCAGTAAAGGAGTTTGTGCACCAACTGTGCACGCTGTGTTCATTATGGAGAATATTTGCGAAGATATCCATTTGATAAAGAGTGGGGTTTGCTCATCAAGCCAGTAGCCGTGCTGAGAGAGAAGCATGTGTTAACAAGGCCAGTCTGGCGGTGTTAGGGCGTGTACGCAGGCGGTGGCTGAAACTGATTGGCAATGTCATAATCAGCAGGGAAAGTTTCACTGCTGTCCTCCATCTCCGAGAGCAGCTCTAAAGCCTGCTCCTCCTCCTCAGTGGGGTAGTGGCGCAGGAGGTTCGCAGCTGTGGCGAGGATAGAGGCTCCGCCGGCGCCTGCCACCAGGTAGAAGCTGATGGCGAAAGTGACGTATATGAGAGAGCCGTGGTACTTTTTGTGTTGCTGCTGCAGTGATAAGATGAGCTCCGACGCCCAGTAGCAGAAACCTATGACTGTGGCACACTGTAGCACTGATGAGAGAGAGAGAGAGAGAGAGAGAGAGAACACAATTATTATTACCAAAGCATGACAAACTGTCTTCTCTAAAAGAACTCTAGTATGTCAGATTAATACCTGTGAGAATATGTGCAAATGCATATCTGCGTGTGATCTTAAGTGCAGGGTGTTTGGGGCCAAACACATCCAAGAGGAAAGCAGTCAGGCTGCACAGGATGCCCAGGAAACAGAAGGCAGCGATCACCCTCAGCAGCAGGATGGTCTGTGGGTTCACACAGTAATCTGGAGGACACAGAGACATTACAAAGGATTACAAGTAAGCTACCACTTTAATCTCTGCTGTGGGTTGTAAAGGGCTCGTGCTGGTCCTCACCGTCCAGGAGCTTGGGGTCGATGTACCCCAGGACATCTGCCACCCCCAGCTCTTGTCTCGGACAGGTGCCTCCATGAACCCGGAGCCAGGCCGGCTCCGCCAGAGCCGTGCACAGCGCTGTGATGGACAGAGCTCCGGGCAGGGCCGACACCAGGCTGCGCTCCGGCTGCTTGGGCAGGGAGGTGCCCCCTCTCCTCCTCCGACCTCCAGGGACAGTGGATCCCGGCGGGGCATACATGGTCATCCAATCTCCGTATCTGTTCTAGTGTTGGTTTCCCTTTACTGTCAGTATATGTGACTCCACTGAGCGATCCGTCGGTAAGGTCAGCCAACTGGCCAAAGTAAGAACTGTTAGCCGGTACAGCTAACGTTACCTGGCCGATGAACGGATGACAGCGGTCCTGGCGCTTTGATCACGGTGGTATACAAAGTTTCCACACGACGTTTGACCTTACAAATAGCTGCGTGATATAAACAGGATAAGTATCTGACCGACGGGCAGACAATGGACAGATGGCCTTCGGGCCTGTTAGCTCTGTTGTTAGCGTTTGAAGCTAGCTCACAGTTAAAGTCAAGTGTCGCCAAAAATGTCGTAAAAAAATAAACTTAATATAAACAAATTGGATAAACTATAGCCTACTAACTAAACCAGCTACCTTCTCCGATGAAAAATAACCTTCAATTTGTTACAGAAAAACAAAGACAAAACAAAACAAAAGGCAGCTTTACGCCTGTTTCCTGTAAAATACCGACTTCCTTGTTAAATACTATTCTTCTTCGAGGCTTAGTTAAGCTGCAGTCTAAACACGAATGGCGATCAGTGCCTCCACCTACTGGTGACTCCTCAAAGATACAGCTAAACTGCAACAGAAAATCTGCTTTATTTAACATTATTAACGTCACATTTTTATTATGATTATGTGACAGCATTATACAACGGCTTTATTTTTCATTTGTAAAGTCATGCAATAAAACGTTGGATGATGAAATTATATTTTTTTAGAGTTTACAGTCAGTGCACTTTATTTATAGATGTTTAGGCTAAAAAAACTAAGAATATATATATTACGCACTGGGAAAATAGGTAATTATACAGTTACAAAAGAAAATAAATCAAGCAATAAATAAAATAAAAAATGTCTCTGAGACAAAACTTACATGTTTTGTGGCAGCACTCTTAATAAACAATGACAGACTTTAATTATATGGACTCTGAAAGTTTGATGTATGTTATGAATATGATGTATTTACATAACAAGAGAAAAGGAAACAAAAAGTGGACATGGAAAATTGCGTTGGAGCAGGAATCTGACATTGAAACAATGTGAATGGGATCAATAGTTGTTTTTTTCACTGTGATGCTGTTACAATCCACTAGGTGGCGGTAATGCAACTGAAACGGATGCCAGCCGCCATGAGAAGAAGCAGGAAAAGAGAAAAATCCCACAATGCATCGCGTGAAGTATCTAATAAGCAAAGATGGCGGCATTTCCGACATGGTTCTGTTTGTGAACTTTTGCACTTTGTTCTTTGGTGCAAATACATTAATTTTCTTTAACTCCTGTTCACGTTATAAGATTAGTGTAGTTTAGGAGAGAAGCTCGGCTCGTTTGTGCCGGTTGTTACAGTTTGTCGCGGTGTTTGTTGACTGATTTATCTCCGATCAGTTAACTGTTAGCGGTTACAGACAGGAAACAGACACGGTCAGTCAGTTAGTCCGTTCAACATATGTCAGGCATGAAGGAGGCTTTGACCCTGGTCCAGAGACTGAGCGCGCACCCGGACTCTCGGTGCTGGTTCGTCAGCTGGAGCCCGTCCGGGACTCTGCTCGCCTCCTGTGGCGGCGACAAGGCCGTGAGGATCTGGGGACGAGAAGGTGAGCTGTCAATCAAATGAACCACAGAATGAGCTGAGTGACAGATGAGCTGCAAAACACTGAAGTGATGACTGCAGATTCAACTAATGGTCAAATAACATTAGAATATAAACAGTCCTTAAAAACAAGTTTGACTGGATGTTCTGTCCTCTTGGACAACTCTTAGGAACTAACTACTTTAATATTAATGTCACTTCTTCAGTTATTCTATTATTATATTTTAGCTTCTGGCTGTTTATATTTTATCTTCATTTTGCTCTTTGCTTTTTAATGTCTTGTTATATAATGTGCTTCCCTGCTTAGTTTGCAACCACTTCCTGTTCCTCTCAATCAAAACAGTCAAATGTTTCCTGTTCATGTTTCCTGTTGCTGTCATCTTTGTTATAATTTCAAAGCAGTGAAAACACTTTCAATCAGAGTAAATAATCTTCACTTTCACTTCCCATTTCTAATATCCAGTATGTGAGTAATTAAAATATGATCATGAGTATAACAACACAACTTTTTAATTTGAGTTGAATCCATTTGTTGAATATGAGGATTATAATCAAGGCACATCTTAATGTTTGGGGTGTGTAAGTTAAAATAGTAAATGACCTGACATTGGTACAGTTTAAGTGAAGGACTGATACGAACTATTATTTTTAGTTTGTTCTATAGAATGTCAAAAAAAGAAATTGTGAAAAATGCTTGACACTTTCCCAGAGCCCAAAGTGACGTCTTCAAATTACTTCTTTTGTCCAACTAACAGTCTAAAACCTTCATTTACCATCGTAAATGACAAACCAGAAAAAGAAGCTGGAACCACCAAGTGTTTGACAATTTTGCTTGAAAAATGACTGAAACAATCGATTATCAAAATAGTTGGCAATTTTCTTTCAATCAAGTAATTGACTAATTGTAGCAGCTCTAGTTAGCTGTGGCTAATATGGATAAAGTCCTCCATCATGGTATACTGTATCTAACTATATATCATTATGCTGAACATGTCTGGAAATTCAACAGAGAAACCATTTCTTAGATGAAATAACCAAATAGAAATGTCAGTTTTTGTATAATCTCAAATAAATACCTACACAAAAAAATCAAAGTACTTTATTACATAACTCCACATTGCCATAAGACTTGTCTTGCTTCAAGATTTTTAAAATTACCCTCATTGTTTATTAAGCGCAATGACAGGGATAGTTATCTCAGCATGACAGTATGCTGATATGACGGCTGACATCTCTCCCTCTCTCTTCTCTCTTTTAGGTGACTCCTGGATATGTAAGAGTGTTCTTGAGGATGGACACCAGCGCACCGTGAGGAAGGTGGCCTGGTCTCCTTGTGGGAATTACCTGGCCTCTGCCAGTTTTGATGCAACCACGTGCATCTGGAAAAAGAAGAATGACGATTTTGAGGTTAGATGAGGTGTTTAATCTTCACTTTGAATATGCTGCGCCTTTGTGGAGTTTACTCAGGGTTTCATCTTGTCTTTTAGAGTTTGACTGTGTTGGAAGGACACGAAAATGAGGTCAAATGTGTCGCGTGGGCGCCTTCAGGGAATCTGCTGGCAACATGTAGCCGAGACAAGAGTGTTTGGGTCTGGGAAGGTTTGTGTTGAACTGCAGTGTGTCACCAGCTCAGATGCATAGCATGAATCTAATTCATAGCAGGAGATACATCAAACCTACTCTCTGTATATCTACGGAAACGATCTCTTTCCTTTTGTGTTTCACAGTGGATGAAGAAGATGAGTATGAGTGCGTCACCGTTGTAAACTCTCACACACAAGATGTCAAGCATGTTGTGTGGCACCCGAACCAGGAGGTAAGTCATGCTGTGCTCAAGGCACCTTAATCATTTCTCAGTTTGTTGCACCATTATCTTACTATGTATTTACCCTGTGTTTCTTCAGCTCCTGGCCTCAGCCAGCTACGACAACAACATTTGTATTTACAAGGAAGAGGATGATGACTGGGAGTGCCGGGCCACCTTGAAAGGACACACATCCACAGTCTGGAGTTTGACTTTTGATGCAACTGGACAGAGGCTGGCCTCCTGCAGCGACGACCGCACCGTCAAGATTTGGAAGGAGTATCCAAATGAAAGTGGGCAGGGTGAGTTGTTAATGGTGGACAGCATTTGTTTTGTCTTAAATCAGAAAACATCTTATAAACAAATGTTGCATCCAATCAGTGACTAAACTAGATATAATTTCATTGCTGAAAATTGTACTCTTTGTACTTTGTACAAAAGGTTAGATTCATCCGTTCCATCGAAGTATATGTTCAGATGACACACTAGTTTTGATCTAATCGTCAGAGGCTCGTTCAAGTAACTCAACTTGCAGCCAGTCTTCACCTGGATTATTATTGGAGATTTTTAATGTGGTCTTTTGGACCAAACTATCAGAAAGGTCTTCATCATCAGCTTCCACATGAACAGATGAATTGGGAAATGTCAGTATTAGCGCAACAGAGCAAATTCTTTAATCAGCAGTGAAAGAGTAGATATTTCTGTCAATCTTGTTATTTTTGAGGAGAGATTTATTCACTCTTTATTTTGTCAGTAATTAAATTGAGTTAAGTTTAATGCATATTTGTGTCAAAACACATAAAAGTATATGAAAACTATAATAGTGTAGATAAGTGGACAGATGCTGGTGGACTAATTTATCTTTTTTCTGCTCTGTTTGCTCAACAGGAGACTTGTCATGGAAGTGTATTTGCACTCTGTCTGGGTACCACGGACGAACAGTGTATGATGTCGCCTGGTAAGAACCAACTTTTTTCATATATTGTAAATGTACGATGGATTCTCTGCCCTGTTTGTACCCTCAGTTTGGGGAGATCTGTGGATCAGTCTGCTTGTCCATTAAGGTTATCTCATGTCTGTGGTGTAATGTCTTCAAATTATCTCTGCTGTGTCATGAAATGCTAAATATACATTTTTTACATATTATAGGCAAACATTGACATTTAATGGTGAATGTACAGTTTTCCTTATGATTGGTAAAGGGGGGTAAACTGACACATACTGTAGGTAAAATCATGTCAGCTATTTTTCAAAAATCATTTTGACCCCTCATCACTTGCACACAAGAATTAGCAAATACCAGATTTTCATCCACCTGAATTTGGCATCTTGTTTAATCAAACTGAGAATGTTTATCTGTGTTCAGGTGTCAGCTGACTGGCGCCCTGGCTACTGCCTGCGGTGATGATGCGGTGCGAGTGTTTAAGGAGGATGAGGCGGCCGATCCCGACCAGCCGGTGTTCTCGCTGGCCGCTCAGGCGACCAAAGCTCACAGCCAGGACGTCAACTGTGTCGCCTGGAACCCGAAGGAGGCAGGACTCCTGGCCTCCTGCAGTGACGACGGAGAGATCACCATCTGGAGATTCCAAGAGCAAGACTGAACAGTCAACGTAACTGGCCTCTCACGGAAGAGTTATTGTAAGTCACACTGGGAACTGTGGTCACCACTCGTAATATTCATCACTGAACTTTTACAGCTTATGAGAGCTCAGCAGGATTTAGCTTTGAATATGTCACCTGTCATCCTTAATGTCTTAACTGATAATGCTACAGCGCATCTTGTGCTTTGTGAGTCTCCATATTTCTTTATAACAGCTTAATTAAGAATTTATTGACATTTCATGACGTTTATATAAACAAACGTAAAATAATATATAAACAATTGTGTCGCTTCTCTTTATTGCAAAAAATATTCCAGACAGAACATCATACTAAAAACACTTTGACCAGTCCAAGAATGTGATTTCACAACAAAACAATTTCAGTCCAAAAATATAACTGGACAGTTTTAAGTATTTAAAGACCCAATCTGGAATAAGAGCATATCATCTTAATAAATGTGTTTTTATCTTCAATGGTTTGTCAAATTTCAATCAGACCTGAAAACTGGCAATAGATCAGTAAGTACAAAGTTTTATATACTTAATACACTCAGAACCCAGATTGAGGCTTCAATGGCAACTGTTCATTACAACAGTGAGCAGAGTTTGCCATGAATCTGATTAACTGTACACTATAATTCTGGACTGATGTACATCACTCTGGTGATTTAAACTGAGAAACAACTGTACTGAATAAAATGACATTTTGACAAGAGCAGAGATGATAATGACACGCTTACAGACAAAGTCAAGGGACATGAATCAGGCTGAATATCTACAGTAAAAAAACAAAAACACCTACTGATCCCTCGATATAAAACAAAATGCAGAAGACAACAATACTCAAGTTACTGATTAGTCTGAGTCGCTGTCTCCATCGCTGTCCGCCTCCTTCACATCCACGCTGAACTTGTACTCCTGGTCACAGCCCATGTAAGCGTCGCTCATGAAGTACAGGGTGTAGTTATGAACGCCCATCGCTGGTGCAACAAAGTCCAGCTTGACCTGCAGAAAGGGGACAGAAAGGATAAACAAAATGAGGCCTCTGTTGGTTTAAGGAGCAAATATTTTTGGTCGTAGAATATGAGCAGTGGGCGACTCTCACTGACCTTTGCTTTCTGCTGGAGAGTCAGCCTCTTGATAGAGATCAGGCTGTTGGACTTGGGGTCTCCGATCACCACCCACCAGCCCTCTTCACGTTTCTGTAACAGTGAATAAGATAAGATATACCTTTATTCATCCCACAGTGGGGAAACTTACAATAATATTTAAAAGTCATTACATGTCTGTAAAAAATTATAGACTCTTGGAAATGCAAAGTTCAAGGCACATACCTGGGGGAAGAGTGGTGCGATGACAGGCCCAGTCACCTCCTCCTCTCTCTCCAGCTGAACCTGAACCAGAACTGGACTGCCACTGAAAAAAACATGGAAACGTGTGATAACCAAAAATTGCGCTGGATGAAAATGAAGAAAAATAGACAAGAGTATTCTTTTCATGCTGCTGTTTGTTCTGTATTTCTTCCTACACAACATTATGACTATATTCACATAATCATTCAGTTGTTGCTGCAGACGATGCTGCTGACAGAGCCCATACGTACCTCTTGATGTTGTCCTTTTCTGCCACCTCGTACGACAGCTCGATGTTGGGGTAGCGGTTACAGAAGCGAGCCACATCGGCCATCTGGGCGTCTGAGAGCTGCAGCAACGCGGTTCTGTCTTCATCCTCCATCTCCATGATGTCAAAGATACTTTCCACACCCTGAGGAAAAGAGCAGGGATGATGGAAGATGGTCCATGTACAATAGTATTGAAGGATAAGTTAGATTTTATGAAGCAAGTTTAGTGGGATGAGACGGCGTACCTTTTCTGTGCAGCGCTTGATGTGCTCTGAGGTGAAGAAGGGCAGCTGTTTGAGGTACGAGTCTTTAGACCACATGGCCTGGGTGACCATCTGAGCCAGTTCCATAGCTGCCAGTGCAGGACTCAGCCAGCCGTTACTGGACAGCACATCAACGCAGGCCTGGATCAGACGAACCGCCTACAAACACAACACATGGGTTAAATACACACACAGGCGTCCGATGCAGAACTTTGACAGTTCATTCCCGCTCAGTGCCGACACCAGTGTTAATCCGTACCTTGCTCAGGATCTCCTCTGTGTCTGACTGCAGCTCAGCACTCAGCTGCATCCTGGAGAGGTGGGCCTGCAGCAGCAGGTTGGTCTTCACATGAGGATCATTGAACTTAGGGTTGTTCAGTTTGTGGGGAACTTTCTGTGCCAGCTGAAACACAAAAAGAAGTTGTTCCAACATCAGTTTTAATAAAGTGACTTGTAGAGAAGTGTTAATGTTATTGTGATTTGTAAAAATTGTCAATTATATTTGAGTTCTGTTTGTTTACCTGTCTTAGAAGTGCGTCCTCGTGATGTCTAATGGGAATGTTCTTGTACTCAGCGGCATTGGAGATGATCTCAATTAAGCCACGGATCTTCGTCTTGGCATTCAGGGACATGCTGAACAACTCTGCCAAACACCGACAGACACAAAGTCAGTCGTGTGAATTCAACTGATGTTTTCATACATACAGGATCTATGACAGGCATGATAATCAGGCAATGACAACAGATTTTCAGTTAGTGTGACAGGACAGTTGTATTGGCACTAACCAATGGTGGTGTAGTTGATGTAGTAGTAGGCAGCGATCATGCCCAAATTGAGCGGTGCTACATCCATCTCATCCTCTATGCTGATGCACTTGGATTGTTCCAGGTCATGTAGCGTGTGTTCCACCAGCTCAGACAGGTGGTCTGACAGGTGACGATGGGACATGCCTGACAAGATAAATGCAAAAGTAAGTAAAACCATATTCACTCTCCCTTTTCAAACTGTTCTTTGCCTTTTAAAACAGGATGAGACTGACCTTGCAGGTTGTAGTAGTTGGGGTTCTGGGTCATACGGCGGTAGAGGAATGTCCACGTCAGGTAGTCCACCGCGTCCTGCTTGTTCTCTACAGTCTTGGTGACAATCTCAGCATTGAAGTGGTCGTGGAGGCAGTGGTCCAAGTGAGACTCCACTGGCAGCGGCTCGTACAGGAACTTCTTGAAGAAGTCCTGTCAAGAAAAGACAAAGAAACCCTTTGGTTCATTCTTACTGTCATACTTTCAATACTTTAGCCCAAGTCACCATTTTCATAAATGAGGCAGAAAAGATGGAGGTGTTTCTACCTTCTTGGAGCCCTGACACATGATAACACAACGTCCCTCATCATCCAGCATGGGTCTGTTTGCCTTTCCCACCATCTGGAGGACGTCATATATGGGATAATCCACATATCTGAGAGAAAGAAAAGGGGATTATTACAAACGCAATATATATTATTTGTAGTACATATCTTAATGAGAGCATCAAACTAGTGGGAGACTTACGCATGGATTTTGCCATTGTAGTACTGGGTGTCCATGACAATGACGAGGTGTGCAGAGATGTTGATGCCCCAGCAGAGTGAACGAGAGGACACCACCACCTGAACAGCACCTGTAACAGGAGAAGAACAAAACATGCCAAAAATAAATATTGAGTCCTAAACCTGCACTGAGCTGGAAGAGGAAAGCAGGAGTGAGTCATACCTGAGTTGAAGAGCTGCTCCACTATCTTGCGCTCAGTTGCAGACAGGCCCTCGTGCAGGTAGCCCACGCCGTTGGCCAGAGTCTCTTTCAGAGTTGAGTCATTGATTTTGTCCAGGAATGGAGCAAGATCTTTCTCAGTGCAATGCAAGAACCTAGAGAGACAAACTCTTATTCTGTGCCCACAGAGTCAAAATGTAATGGAAATATCAGCAATATCACAGTCTATTCCTCATCTACAGGCGTGATTTCAGTGGAGTGACTGACCTCTGAGGAACCACATCAGCAGCGCAGAAAGTGAGGATGTCGATGGCTGTGAGGCGAGTCTGTCTGCGGGATGGGACGAACACCACGGCCGGTTTGGAGGGAGAGTGCTTCATGATGGCGTGATATACTGGCTTAGCCATGGACAGCAGGCGAGTCTGAGTGTGACTCACGTTGAAGCCCTAAACAGACCAGAAGAGTTAACAGCAAATCAGGAACCTGACAGTACACAACACATTAGCATTTTTAGAAATGATAGATCTGTGTTTTTGCTGAGTGACACACTGTTCAGACCTGGATGTGCAGCTCCAGAGGCACAGGTCTGACGTTGGGGTGGAAGTTGAATGTGGCTGTGGTGCTGCAGCCCAGCCAGTGGGCCACGTCTTTGGCGTTGGACAAAGAGGAGCTGAGGGCCACGATGCGGATGGGACGCTCAATCTGAGAGGAGATGTACCTCATCCTGGAGCAGATGACCTCTAACACGGGCTGATGGAAAAACACATGGGACATTAACATGACGCAAAGTCTACAAATGACGATTGCCTAACACCTAATGTGTAAGTGCAGCAGAAAGCAGTATTGTGTTCTTACTCCATTTTCCCCTCCAATGAGGTGCGCCTCATCCACAACGAAAAGGCTGACATTCTGGACGTTCTTCCTCTGTTTCCAGCGACGAGACAGGATGTCCCATTTGTCTGGGGTACTGACAATAATGTCACCTTTTCCCAAGAGCTTCAGATCTGTACTGGTTTCTCCAGTCAGCAGCACCACCTTTTTGTTCAGGATGTCCTGGAACTTCTGATGCCAGTCAACAAACACCTGCGAGACAAAAGTCCACATAATAAATTAATTATGTTAGAAGGGATAAGTAAGCCATGCTAGTTTTGATATAAGCACGTTTTTAACTACCAAATGGCTTCATACCTGTTCAGCCAGTGCTTCCATTGGGGTGATGTAGACACAGCGACCTTCTGCGTTGTGCAGCAGCATCCTCAGAATAGCAAACTCAGCACAGATGGTCTTTCCACTGCCAGTGGGAGCTCCCACAAACACATTATCATCACTGTTGTACACGGCGTTGAACACTGGAGGGACAGAACCAATACAGTAAGTCAAGAAACCAATGTGAAATGGTGTCATTTACCTGAAGAACCAGAGAGGGAAACACCCGGGGGAGGAAGTTATCTTTGCATTAAATGATGAAGAAAAATCATGGAGTAGCAGACTCTGCTTTATCTCCTTCTGTACCTTGTGTCTGAATGGGGTTGAAGAAGGGGAACTTGTTCTGGTAGAGAGCCTCAAAGGCAGAGTTCCTGAGAGCAGTGACGGGCAGCGGCTGCAGGTCCAGCAGCTCAGTAGGTGGGGGGTACTTCTCTGGCAGGATCAGGTGACGGAAGGATACTGGGAGCTGAGTCTCACAGGCTGAAAAGAAACAGAAAAAGTAAAGCAGTCAGTTGAAATGCTTAACATAAACATCATGTGATTACATGTTTCAATCAAATTACTCACAGAGCCATCGGTCTGAAACCACACGGATGAAGTACTGTGGTGGCAGTGGCTCGAACACTGGGACAAAGAAGGTCACAAGGTGTTCGTCCTGGGCGTACTTGGCTTTGAGCAGGAAGTACTCGTGGTGGAGGATGACCTCACTGTCCACATCCTCAACCAGGATCCAGAAAGCCTCAGAAGACCCATGGATCTGAGTGAGGGAAATGAAAGTGTTTTAGGAGGCTCAGGAACACAGACAGTTTAGGTGTACAGCATCATTGGTTAAAATACTGACCTTGTCATCCCACTGGAAGTCCGGGGTGATGGTGAGCTCCACCTTCAGTGTAGAGCGGGTGATGGGCTGCAGATGGACTGCCAGGTCCAGTTTGGGGAACTGGTGGACGTATTTGTGGATGGTCTTTCCCATTTTTGGCATTCGGATCAGCTCACCTGACAAATGAAAAATGTGACTTCTAATTACTTTCCAGCCTGAGGGGGGAATTCAGCGAGCGTGTTGTGGAGGAAGGAAACTCACCAATCTCATTGTGGTTCAGGTCATAGAGACGCTCGAAGGGGAAGTTTTTCTTCTCGATCTTCTTGATCACCTCCTCTGGCAGCTTCTTGAACTGTCGCAGCGGAGACATCGACTGCCACCTGTGGAGAACAGGGATACAGAATATCAGCCGCCTGCCTTGGCAAACAAGACACAACACAGTCCTTTTTAAAGGGGAAACAGTAACAGACTTACATTCTCTTGTCAATCATCTTGCAAAGATTCATGGTCTTGTCTGTCAGTTGAGCCCAGCCCCTGTTGAGGACAATCTCAAATATGGCCCGCATTAACCTTCCAGCACTCTGAAATAAAAAAAATTTAAAAAACTTCAAAATAAATCTCATGACAACTTCATTTCAAGAACAAAAATGGACTTTTGTACGAGTTTGTGTCATCAACATCTTCAGAAACATATGTACAAGTGAATTTATTTCCATCATATCAGGCTATGTAATGTTATCATAAGACTGCAAAATCCAAGTGATTTGTTCAACCTAAAAGTTGACTAAAACAATAATGAAAGTAGGTTCTTTCTCACCTGTGTAACATACACCATGTCAGCCATGAGAGCAAAGCCTTCCAGTTTGAGTTGAGAGATGTAGGCCTGGAGCAGCACATTGATCTGAGGATAAAATACAAAGATCATTTGTTACTTATTTGATAAATGCTGCTTGTATGAACAGACAATTAAAATCAAGTGACACCTAATCCGCACACAAGAGAAACAGAAGCACCAAACCATGACCATCATCTTGAACTAATCTTATATAATACGTGACTGTGGTGACATAACATGACTAAAACTAGGAATGCCTCTATTTTGGTTCCTGACAATTGAACGTAAACTATAAACTGATCCCTTGTTATGAATCCTACCTTAGCACTGGGCTCCTCAATGCTTTCCTTCACAGGAATTGGAACTCTTTCCAGCAGCTTCTGCAGCTCCAGCTTCTCCTCCTAAAAGACATCACAGTATTTAAATTCAGCTTGTTAAATAATTTTTTTGTTTGGGGCTATAGCTGAACAACCAGGACTGTCTGGAGACCAACCATACCTCTCTCACAGTGATGTTCCTGAACTCAGAAGACAGTGAAAAGACCCTGAAGAGCTCAATTTCACTGAGAGTGGGCTTCAGCAGCTGGTTGTAAGTTTGAATGGAGTCATGAGTGATGTAGAAGTGACTGGCAATGCGTCCCAGGTCTGTAACCTTCAGGTAAAGAGGCAAAAAGGTCATTAAAACCCTGAAGTTCAACTCATCACTATTTTAACAGCATTGGCATAGAAAAGATAAATCAGAGATGATAACTGATAGATGTGCAAACCTGGAAGCTGCCAGTCCTCTTGTCGTATTTGACGAGGCTGTTCTTGTCCAGGACAGTAGCTGCTGTGTGCACCAGATCCATCCTGCGTCTCTCCAGCAGGGGGTCTGAACTCCGGTCATCGTGTGAGACACCATACAGGGTGGGGTTGCGGAGCATGCGCACATACAGGTAGGTGTAGCCGAGCCAGTTCACAGCATCCTGACATAAACAAATATATGAAGTTACATATATTGTAAAAGAAATATAGTATTTTACAGCTCCTTTTACATTTGATGATGTGTCTTCACATGCACTCACCTTTACATTCTGCACATTTCCCAGTACTATCTCAGCATTGAGCATGTCAGGCAGCTTGCCCACCATCTGACTCTCTATGGGCAGCTGCTGGTTGAGCAGGGACAGATAATACTGCAGCTCTCCGTGGGACGTGATCAGGATTCCCTCTCCCTTGGTGTCGTACTGTGGACGGCCGGCTCGACCAAGCATCTGAAATAAGAGACAATTATTTGAGTTACTACCATTAGCAAAAAGGTATGAAGCACTCTCTCCTGCAGTTTAGTATCCAACCAGCACAGACTGACCTGTAGAATGTCCAGGGCTCCCAGTTCAGTCCATCTGCCTTTCTCTGGGCTGTACACCTGAGTACCTTTGATGATGACAGTGTGTGCTGGCAGGTTGACACCCCAGGCCAGAGTAGCTGTGGACACCAGAACCTGGATGTGTCGATCAGCAAACAGATCCTCTACCAGTGTACGGTCCACTCTGGTCATACCGGCATGGTGGATCGCAAAGCCATAAGGCAGCAAATCCTTCAGCTCAAGGTTCTAGACAAGAAAATTCAGGTGTAAGTCTACCAGGATTATGATCAAGCACTAAACTTTGAATTCTGTTTACATTTTAATACAGTGATGTTTCAGGTTTGCTCACCTTG
This sequence comes from Holacanthus passer, assembly GCA_025331565.1. Taxonomy (NCBI): domain Eukaryota; kingdom Metazoa; phylum Chordata; class Actinopteri; family Pomacanthidae; genus Holacanthus; species Holacanthus passer. The sequence continues at coordinate 2,216,575 of JAFREQ010000061.1, read as the reverse complement.
CACTGCTCTGCCTCAGTTCTCAAAACTTCTGTGGATGCTGAACCCTCTCGGAGGAACAGACCCAATGTGTCCTTCTCCAAACACATGTCTCTTATGGCCCTGGCAGTCTTTCCTGTCTCCTTCCTGGAGTGGACAAATACCAGCACCTGATGGAGACAAGTGAATGTCAGGAGTCTCTCAAGTCTAGTAAGACATTGTTGAGTGCTAGTTAATGAGAGTGTCAGGAAACTGCATATAAAGTCACAGGTTTCTAAATATTGTGGATCAAAGTTTCTTCCTCAAAGGAATTAGGTCATTCAGAAGAGTCAAGCTCACTTGGTTCTTTCCAGCATGCTCCATTATCTTTTCATAGACAATCTCATTCATGATCTGGAAACGCTTGATGGCCTTCTTCTCTGTGATGCCAACATATGTCTGCTCCAGGGGCACAGGGCGGAAACTACAGAGAAAAAGAATGTGGTTATTGGACATGAATATGTAAAAACAACAAAACATGTGTATCTGGTATTCAGTGTCCTCCAAACAAGTGAACAAAACATGAATGCTTATGTATCTCTTCTGTCATTCTGCACACCTGTTGTCAAAGTAGAAGAGTCCTTTAGCAGGATCCACACGCAGGCAGGTAGCCACATCCTCGTAGTTGGGCAGCGTGGCACTGAGGCCCAGCAGACGCACATCCTCCTGGGTCAGCTCCACATTGCGGATGGTCCTTGCCACCAGAGACTCCAACACAGGTCCACGGTCATCGTGCAGCAAGTGGATTTCATCCTGCACAACACATTCACTTTGTTATCATCAAGTTATGTCTGGACCCAGAATTAAACATGGACTACACTGGGTGTGTTTGTCAACACATTCACAGTACTTACAATGATAATGAGTCGCACTAGCTGGGTGTAGGTACGCTCTCCACCTTTACGCGTGATGATGTCCCATTTCTCAGGGGTGCAGACGATGATTTGAGTGGCGTTAATCTCCTCTTTACAGAGCTGGTGGTCTCCTGTCAGCTCAGACACTGTGATGCCGTAACTTGCCAAGCGCTGGGAAAAGAGAGAATGTAAGTAAACCATTAAAAATCACAAAGCTACGAAAATGAATTGATTTAAAACAACTGTGATATTTAGAGCAGCATATATACTCTGGAGGAGAGGTGGGGCTCACCTTACTAAAGCTTCCCACCATCTCCTGCACCAGTGAGCGCATGGGTGCGATGTAGATGATTTTGAAGTCGTCCACATTAATGGTTCCATCCAGGTTTATATGCTTTCCTATTTCTCGCAGCATTGCCATCAAAGCAACATTGGTCTTACCAGCTCCCTGTGAGCGCAAAGAATAACAAAATTATAGGAGAAACACTTGGGGAAAACTATCACAATGCCTTTAGCTTTAACAAAGCTTGCTTACCGTAGGTGCACACACTAGCAGGTTCTCATCTGTCTCCATGGTCGTCTTGAACAACTTACTCTGGATGCGATTCAGAGTTTTGAAGCCTTCAAATCCAGCCTGAGCATACTTGGGCAACTTCTCGATGGCAACAAGCACCTGACGACACAACAATATGCTAAATGAGGGACATGAACACACATATACAATGCTCTTCGCTGAAACTTTTTCATTAGTTGTTGGATAGTTTGGAAATGACAGGTTTTCCACAATGACACATTCAACCAACAAACCTCATCATCAGCAAAAGGCTTGGGTTTGAGGGCAGGCACATGGACTTCTTCATAACCTTTGCGCTGTTTGCGAAATGAGCCATCTGGCAGCTGGCAACGCTTGTTAGCCATAAAATGGCTCCCCTGTGTGAAGGTCAGGTCCTCAAGGTCTAACATCTGTCGAGGGGCCATAGACTGTAGGGTAAGAAGAATGGATAATATAAGCAACATGTCAACTTTACTGTATATATACAGTAGCTATTAGATTCCATTTAACTAACCCCAGCACAGTATTTTTGGTTAGCTTATGGTGAAAAATGCCATCAGTAGCTAATCTACTTGTATGGTGCAGTTGATGTATGAACAATGTTGCATTATTTACCTCTCCGTGGTCAATGTCCATCGCTTCCAAGTCATCCACACGAGACTTCCTCACCCTCTCCCTGCGAGATCGCTCCTCCTGAGAACACAACAACCCGTGAAACACACATGACAGATAAAACCAGTGGATCCCTTTATACACTTAGTTTGTACACATGGTTTTATCAGCAAAAAGTCTTACCCGAATAATATCCTCCTTCTCCGTCTCTTGCAGCTGGTAAAGAATCTTGGACAGTTCCTGATCAGATTCCATTTTTCCTATGATCCGTTCCTTTTCTGCCTCACTCTGAGCGCTTGCCAGCATCGTACAATACTGAACTGTATGTCAAATAAAAGAAAGTGATTAACAACTTCAACTGGCAAAAGATCCACTAATCTGAAATTACATCATTCTACACCACTGACTTACTCATGCGACGGTGCTGACGGAGGATTTTGATGAAATCAAAGGTGTTGAAGCCCAGCAGCAACACCAGCTGGTTCTCACATTCTCTGTCATCACTGGCAGTCTGTGGAAAACAGAGAAACAATGGATGAGCTAGACTGAAAAAAGTACAAATGAATGTGCTAAACAAAAAGCTCACAACTGACAAATGTCAAACAGACCTTGAGGATTTCTAAGACTTCATCAGCTTTCTTTTGGGAGACAATGGCATCATCATAGAAACGGCTGAGCTGTCGCTGGAGCCAGAAGGCATCGATGTCTCGAGGATGTAGATCTTTCTTCTTCACTGTCATCACGTCCCCTGTGACGCCAAGCTAAATGAAGAGGAATTTATTCACTTTTTGTCTGGTGAACTGCTGTGCGCAATAATTCAAAAAGATACATTTATCTTTGTAAACATGTCTTAATTCCATACAAATATTGATTCAGATGTTGTACTTACATTGGCTGAAAGAGTGCAGCCTACATCCGCCTCCTCTCCTTCACTGTCTTCATCTGAGTGTTCATCTCGAACCTCTCCAAACTGGTCTTCATCCCCCTCCTTAGTAACAAGGAAAAAGAAAAGCAGTGACATAATCTATTTAAAACCAGAACTTGGACTTACTAATCAGGGATAACTTAAGAGTTGTAATGGGCAAAAAGCCCTCACCTCCTCATCAGATTCAAACTGGACATTCACACCATATGTTTCATCGATGTTGTCATCTGTAAAGGAAAGATACAGTCTGTAATCAGAAGGATATCTTCACAGGAAAACTGTGTTAATCAAATAGTGGATGCTACTATAAATAAATACTGTTCTTTTTCATTAATGTAATAATAATAATAAACAATACTACAGAGTCCAGTATATTTACCCATATTCTGTAAGTCCTTGTCTCCTCCATAATCTGTGATCTTCTTGCCCAGATTAACCAATACATGGTAACGTGTGTCATCAGCAGGTCCAAGAAGCTGCTCTACTTCACGCCGCCTCTCCTTATCCCTCATCTTATCATTCTTCAGCACTGCCAATACTTCATCGGCTGCTCCACACAGAATATCACGTGGCTGCAAGAAGATGTAATAATGAGATCAATAAAAGTTTGAGGTGTTGGTCACTGATGAAAAACACAAGCTGACATTTAAACAAAAACAGGTGAGTTTTCTGACCTGATCTCCCAAAGCAGCATGGATGAAGCTCAGCAACACTTCATAGGTCTCTCTGGTTTCTTTGGTTTTAGGCTTGTACACGATGCCAACCATTTCATCAATGCCTTCAGACAGAAGGGTAAAGCCCTTCATCTTGTTGATATCGTGCCTGTCCTCATCTCTTTTGCGCCTCCTGTATAGAGAGACCAAGAGATAAAACAGGATTAATGTTAGTGTCACTCAACAGGCACTGGAAAAACATAAATGAATGGCACTAAAAAAAATCATATGTTAAATGTTCTTTCAGCACCAAATATTTTCCAATGGATAGCACAGATTTTTAATACTAAATGAGACTCATCTTGTAGAGTTGTTCAAAGTTATACTATCAGTGAATGGTAATAAAATGAAACTGCATATTGTCATGAATAGATATGGACTGGAAAATGGCAATTATTGTTTTGAAATTAACTTCTGGACTGATTAAATGAAAAACTTTTTACTTTGTATATTTTCTGGATGTATGGAACAAGCAATACAACTGGCAGTCAAATCAAAATGACAAATATCAGCTTAGTTCCCAAAAACACAGAAACTGTTTTTCAAACCAATCTCAACTTAAGATGCATTAACAAGCTCAGATGATGTGGTGGATTGTCAAATTGAGTTGTTGATGTTGATACCTGACTGACACGAACAGAAACCAGTGCACATGTAGAAAAAGTAGAAAAACTCTTAGTACATGTGGTGGCAGGATCTAAATAGACTAAGGTCTGTACAAACATCATGTTTCTTAAACTTGATAGATAATAAAATGTGTGTTGACAGTACTGACTTGTCTCGTCTCTCCTCCAGCTTCTGGGGTTTGGTCCTCTGAGCCTTGTCACCCATCTTGGTCCCCTCCAGCTTCCCCACCAGGGACAGGACCTCTCCGGTGGGTTCATCTCTCCGTGTGCGGTCGATCAGAGAGCGATCAGCTTGTAACACCAAGTTTGAGTTCTAGCAATTCATACAAAGACAACGTGATCAGTCAGTACATCAGTCTGCGCCGCTCCGGCTACGCTAACAGCTAGTTAGCGGCATGGCTAGCTAAACAAGAAGTAGCATGAATTAAAAACAAAGCTAATTAGCTTGATAACATAGCAGCGTGTTAAAAGCTCTATTCAACTTTATCTACGTTTGTGTTTGTATGTTTCTCCACAAACAAACTCACCGCTTTGTACTCGTACTGCAGACTACGAGCAGTAACATCCGCCATGGTGCTGTTAGCTGTTAGCTTCTTCTACCGCACTTTTACTCAGTAAGAAACCGCCGCCGACTCAAAACATCCACAGAGTTAAATTCACTCCGCCTTTTTTATGGAGACGCTGGAAACATCGGTGCAGTTTTTAGATCTGTAGCATGAGATTGTTTTTAAAAAAGTCCGAGTTTCACACAAGAAAGTGCGTCTCTCATACGTTACAATAGCGGAGATAACACGAGCGCACAACAAGCCGCGACTGCTGCTACTTCCGTTTCCGGTGTCAAAGGTTACTTCAGCTACAAAGAAGAAAAACGAGTAGCTCCCCCTACAGGCTGTGTTTGTTTAACAAGACAAAATCAGCACGGTTTCTCAAAGATCAAGAAAAACTTTAAAATATTTTGATTGATTGATTTTTGATTATTACTGATTTTGCTTTTCTTGGCTAAATCCAGCTTTGTATATCACGAAGACAAGGCTCATCATCCTCAAAACAATCACTATCTAACTGCAGTTTGAATGGTAGGTTGTCCCAGCTGCAGTCTCTGTCATAGCACATCCCAAATTCAACATTTTTTAAAAAATGAGAAGAATGAATTTCTATTTATGTATGACATTAATCTATTCAAAAGACCATTAAATTTGTCCAGGTTTGATTCACAGTTCCTTCTTGTGCAATGTCATCCTACACATAACTTTTTTTTAAAGGCACAAATATACATTTAATCATACTCTACATACAACACACCTGCACATCTGTGCTGCATTTATTAATACCATAATAAACTTTTTTTTTTTAAACACACTGCTCTAGAAAATCTGAACCTCCCGTTATCTTTCCCCAAAAATGATCAAACTTCAATGATTAAATCAGCATTTCTAACAGATGCAGCTGCTCTTCCTTAAAGTTTTGTGAAGTGAAGGAAACATCCCTCTCCATTTCTGGGTGTATTTACACTGTTTATGTCTGTAAGTAAATGTCTGAGTGTGTCTAAAGTGCTGTGTGTTTCACTGGGATATGATTGGGCACTTTGTTCAGGCATACACGGTAAATGACCTGCACTCACAGCACTCACTCCCAGATGGCAGCAAAGAGAGCAAGTTGGAGTTACTACTACTTGTGCACAGGAGGAGATGGTGATCAAACCACCCTGCGATAAATGGAAGACCACCCTCTACTTTCTCAGTCACAGCCGCTCCATATTTGCACAATGCTTCCTGTGTGCATAATGAATACAGTATGCATGGATGTGAAAGTGATTTAATAAGTGTACGTGCAAGTAATTGATGTATATGTGTGCGTTCTGTGTGTACATACATGTATATGTATGTGAAAAAGTGTTTTATTTTTAGTTCAAGTTACTTCATTGCTCATACGTATGAAGTGCATGAGTAAGCACTGAAGAAAACAAGCTGAGGAGGAAGATGCAGTTCATGTGGGTGTGACCACTTTCTTGAGAGAGAAGAGTGTCCATGTTTGTATTTACTGTCTGTGGCCTTGTATAACTTCCAAACCCTTTGCACATCTGGCAACAACATCTGTCATTTCCGCCAGTCAGATTCTCTGATGTCTTACATCTACTGAGCCAGCTTTTTAACCTCAGTCACACCCAGTGAGACACACACACATACACACACACACAGAGGGTGACACAGATAAATGCACTGCACACATCAGTGAAACAAATTATAGGTTAACTGTGTGTGTGGGGTGAAGGATTACTGACACTGCAGTGTGTGTGTCCAACTCTTTTGCACATGTGCAAACACACAGGCATAAAACATGTGATTCATGATGCCTGCAGTTGTTCCAGGTCATATTTGGAGTGTGTTGATCCTCCTCTCATCTGTCATCACATTAGTTATGTTCATTCTTCTGTCCTCTCTGGTTCAAAGGACATGCTGACTTGTGATCAGCAGTAAGTAGGATGGTGAGGTCAGTGATTAATTTGCCTTATGATACAATGTCACAGTCTGGATTTAGACAGCTCAATAACGAGAATGAGTCTGAACACTGATGTTTTCCTTTGTGTAATTCCTCCATTGTACTTTAGACTTGTGTCCAGACAATGTGATCTCTGTAGCTTTCTGTCAGAGGAACGCCACATGAGCACACCTCAGCTGTCTGAACAGCTGCTGTTGTGACGCCATCTGTGAACACACTCTGCCCAGGAGCTCCCAACAGGAGTGTGAGAAAACACATTGTCTCTGAAACACACACATAATTTGAGTTGTGCGCGTATGGTGTTAGCCTAGATAGGGCGGAACAGGATCGCCTTCTTCCAGGGTCCAGGGATTAATACTTCCTGTGTGACCCAGACAAGGTTTGGACTGGAGTCTTTTGAGCAAGGTTTACAGTCTGTGCTGCCAGCGATCTGTATTAACATGAGGATGCTAAAGAGGCCGGGTTAGCCAGGGTAAGGTATTACAGGGTAATGCTGGAGCTCCAGGCATGTAGCTCCTACACTATTCTTGTCCAGACTGAAATAAGCTCCACAATGTTTACTCATAACTACCTTGTGCTGATTCATCACTAACTTCAACTTCCTTAAACATCCTTAATATTTAGTCATATTTACTATGCAAAGGTATAATGAACCTAGTGACTCCATTTAAAGTTGCCCACCTGCCCTGACAGGTTTATCTGCACAAGAAAGACTACAAAATATAAAACAGTGGAACAAAACAGCTCCAACAATACTGAGAAATTAACTGTGAAAGTCAACACACAACAAAGCTTGGTAATGTCTCTCTGTACAGTTTTATTTACATGATACTATTCTGTCGTAATGCTGGATAGCAAGATTATATGTAATACATAAATATCAACACAGTTTGTTGTTTTTTTCATTTTTTGTACAAATTTGCATATAACTAAGAATCAGAAAGGAAAAACTCAAACGGATACATACAGTTGTCTTTAAATGAAAAACACATCCTTACAGGAGAGAAAAAAGGGGGATTAACACAAGTCACAAACATACATGGTTTCAATGTGTCAGGCAGCCATGAAAACACACTTCTGCACAGGAATGTGCACATGCACGCACACAAACACACACACATACATACACACTTCTCTACGGTGCTCTAAAGCAGACACACAGACCAATAGCTGTTAGACAGATGAGAAGTTACATCTAATCTTGGTATCTATTATTTTTCATAAATCTAGCTCTGGCATGCTCCTGTAGTTCTGTAAACATGTGCTGATAAACCAGGTAGCTCCACAGACAAAAGGGATGGGGAAACAAACACACACACACACACACACACACACTCACTGTGCTCACATGAAGTTCTGTTAGCGCATTTTTAAAAAAAAAAAGAAAAGAAAATCATGGTTCACATACCCTAATTCCACAAATGCACTGAATACATGCGCTAACATCAGTACAATATCGATGGAAAAGAAAAAAGCTAATAAAATATAAGATAATTGTCTCTCAGCAAATAAAATGTTGAAATAAAAGTTGAGTGATGCCAAATATTTCTGAAACACTAATGCAGATGAAGAGTAACTCATGCACTTATCCCATTCATTCATTCATGCCCCTACAATATTGTTGCTTAAATTCACCTACCAGGCCAGCCAGGGAAGGGTGCCATCCTTCCTCTCAGGCCACACATCGGTACACACAGCCCTGCACCAGGCGTCTGTGATTACTATATGAGCGCAGACCATTTGGGGAACTCCTTGACCCATTATGTCCATTGAAAATGTTTAAATTCAGTGAAATGTGGAGTAATTTGTTTGTCCCTGTCTAGCATGATACCTCCAGCTATAATGGGACAGCCTTATCACAATCAAACCGATCAAAGTCAACACAGACATGCTGATCAGAGGGTCACTGAGGCTGACTATCAAGATGATCCATTGTTCTGCTGGGGTCAAAGCTGATGAAAACAAAGTAAAGGGGAAGACAACAAAGCTTAACACAGCAGCTGTGAGGTAGGTAAAGCTAGGAAAGACAGAGACAAGGTAACAAAGCCCCTTGTGCATGGTGGGGGACAGTTGTACGGTTCTCCAAACGTTGACGGACTCCAGTACCAATGGAGCACAGAACAAGAAGTTCAAAGGTTGAGGGACACAACTCGTGTCGACAGTTACATTGTGTGGTCTGAATGTTTTAAAAGACCCGCCAGTGTCTGACACTATGACAGGGTCTGAGTAAAATGGTTGTCTACGGTTTGGCACAAAATGGCGCCTGGTTTGGGTGAGAGGAGCACAGCATATCCTGGACAGTTAGCCTGAGCTGCTCTTAATAAGACAATACATATTCTAGCAAAAAAAAAAAAGGGGACTGAACAGCGGCAAAGTCACACCACAGAAAATAGGATAAAACAAACTAATGAATTAATCAAAAAAGGAGAAAGGTGATCATTCATGCATCTCCCTCAGACAGGATCTTTTCATTTTTTTTCTTCTTTTTTCCATCATTTTCTTGAGGTTGTAATTTTCGTAAATCAAGTCCTTTCAATCCTCACTTAGCCACTCATGCCAGTGCTCATTTCAAAAGGTTCACACTCATACTCCAGTCTTTGTCAAAGGTGTTGTCATCGTTGCCGCCACTGCTGTTGTTTTGTGAAATCTATATTCTCTGGATCTTGTCGGCCACCACCACAGGGTTCTCTTTGCGGATCTTGGCGGCTGCCTCGGCCTTGTAATCATAGGGACAGTTGTGCTTGTCGGAGTACCGGTGGATCCCACAGAACAGGTTACCACAGCGACAGTCAAATCCTGGAAGCACAAATGTCAGGGATCAAAGCTAGAACAGGAGAGGTGCTGTCTTTCCTTCTATGACCAGTAAAACAATTATCATAACCAGAATCACTGAAAGAAATAATACGGTCAGATGCCCCTTCATGTCCCCCCTGCTCACCTGTAAGGCCCACCCTTTTGCGGCACATGAAGCACCTATTCTTCTTGGGTTTGGGGGTGTCACCCTTGCCATCTTCACTGCTGGAAGAAGCTACAGGAGTAGGGCTAGAAGCAGCAGGCTGGTTTACAACTACACATAAAGAAAAACAATGGAGAAAAAAATTTGTAGTCATGCTACGTTTAATTAGTCACTATCTGATATCTTTGCATGAGCAGTGGATTAATGAGTTCTGTTCATAGTTCTATAAGACAATCACACCGGCGACTAAGATTGGGTGCTTTTGTCCCAAACGATAGTAATTGGTATGTTCCTTATCTCTAAATTGCTGCTTCTTGTTCTTGGCAGAAAAGAGTGCACTACTCTAAGAAAGCCTCTGGCAGGCAGCATCCAATCTGAGAATGCCCTCTGGTGTAGAGGTATTTTTAAACAGGTTTATTTTTAGGCCTCTTCTCTTTCTTGGAGGCTGTAAGTAAAACCAACAGTTGGGTTTAAGGTATGCAGCGAAGCATCAAAAATAAACTGTGGCTTCAGTGGGTCCTACAAGGAGATGTTTGCCTTAAGAAGTCTGTATGTGAGCGGTCATCTGCGTGTGTTAAATGTCTTCTTGTTTATGTCTGCCAGCCTGTCTGTTACTGTGTGTTTATGCGTGTCTGTGTGTTTTACCAGGCTCTATGGGTTCTGGCTTGTCCTCTCTCGAGATGCTCATCTCTGTCATTTGTTGAGTCACAGGAAGAGATCCTTGAATAGTTCTGAAGGTTAAATAAAAAATGAGAAAAGGAATCAGTTAGCAGGCAGTTCACACATTCTCCAATTCAGAGAAAGCTCACAGACTAACTCGAACAATCAAATGCAACCAATACTGACCTAGACATGTCTGGTGAAGAGGCAGGGGAGGCATCGACCTTGGCTAGACTGGCTTCTAGTCTCTGGATGGCCGAGGCCTCTGAGGTAGGACTAGCAGCTGAGCCTGGATGAGGACAGAGTGAGCTCTATTAGACAAAACTCAAACAGAAAACAATCACATTTGGCATTAATACACAGTAAATAGCATTTACAATCATAGGTGAATTCAGAGAAAAATACTGTGAATACCATCAAACATTTTTGTGAGCACTGCACTAAAATATAACTAATTAACAATTAAAAACGTCTTCAGGAGACTTGAGTGTAGAAGTATCAGGTCAGTTCCCTTCTCAAACTGTATATTCCTTCTTCTCTTCTGTAATGTGTTTATCTAGTTTGAAACAGACTCTAAAAAGCTGTCACTGTCACATTGTGAGAGAAACTTCAATGTTTGACCTTAGAAACATCTAAAGGAGTGAACGCCCACATAACCTTGAACACTGTAATGAAGAAAACAGCTGTCTTTCATTACACAGAGTGGAAAAACAGAGAGGGGGGGCAGGGGGAGGAGAGCTGGGAAAATACACTGACTGGCCTCGAACTGGTTGTATTTCAAAACAATGTCTACACTTTTGGAGTCCCTCCTTATTGTCTATCTAGCTGTAAATGCATAGCTGAAGTAAACAATTTGCTTACGTCATAAACTCAAGTCTTCTGAAATCTATATGGATCGCAATATTTTATTTTTTCTGAGAAACAGGATTCTCCATCTCCTCTTCTTGTATCTTTGTGAACAGACTTACCCATAGGGCTGAGGGGGCTCATGCGGTCGCTGCTCTGCTGCCGTGTCAGGTGTTCCTTATAGCACACGGAGCACATACCATTGGTTCTTGGGTTGCCATAGAAACCGCAACCCGTGGCACAAAGCATGGGCACCGGGCTCTGGTTCGTCTCTTGGGCCATTGCTAACAGAATGAGAGAAAACCCTTATTAGACACACACACACACACAGCATTTTTCTCAATGTGAAATACAATGGAAATGTTTTCCATCACAGGACATATTTCCCCGTACAGACGCTGCTGTCCTGCCCATCTGGTTCCAAACAAACTTGCTGAGCTGAGAGATAACGGGAGTCATATTATGAAAATTCGAGAACAACATGCCTGTCTGTTTAGACTCGCCCTTTAGCCTGAATACAGTAATGAACGTTTCTCCACAGGAAGTCCAGGGAACAAACAACACTCACTGTGTTCTGTTCAGCACCTTGGCAGAAGCCGGACTCTGTTCTGTCCCACCGCTTTGTTCACTGTTGTGTCCCCCCTTCTTCCCTCCATCTCCTCCCCCACAAACCCCTTTCCACAGTCCTGAGAACAGTCGGTATGGTTCTTATTAACATTTGACCCACGATGTCTCATTTTCATATCTGTGTATTGCTGTCGGAGAAAGGTCTTGAAAACTTCTCTATGTGTGAAAGAAAATTACCTTATGACAACTAATGCATCATCATTGTGTGTCATGATTATCATGACTACAAATGAGTGTTCACAACAACTAACGCTCCCTCATCCGTCTATTCACTTCCTCCAAACAGACATAAAACGAAGTGGTTCTTGCCACACAAGGCGTTTCAAAACTTCTCGAGTCATTTCTCTCCACGCATACGCCCATAAACAAGCAGTATATGCGTAACTTGGCGAAACGTGCTGTTCTATGACGTAGTCGCCCTGCTATGCTGCAATGCAATACACCAGGAATTTGCGTAAGGAGAGACACTGCCGTTGAGGCAACAGATCAAAAACACCTTGATGAATGAACAAACAGACAGACAGGAAGGCCTAGATTAGTTGGGTAAGAAGCATCATCCTGTCTGCCAGTCCTGCCCTGACTGGTTTACAAATCAGCAGATAAACTGATACCAAACCCCCTCCCCAACAGTACCATATTTCCCCTGTAAACAACCTTTGGCCCCTTTGTGCTGTAACATGGCAGCTGCTCGCCTGCGTTGGTGTGAAGCTCGTATATATTCTAGTCACGGACACAAACAGGGCAGGCGAGCTTAATGTTCCAGGAGAGGCTGGCAGTTGTTCCAGAACGTCCTGTCAGTTCACTCGAGGTGGCCTGACCTCACCAACAGACTAACAAGTGCTATTAAATTTTGAGCTACCCCCAACCCCTCCCTCCTCCTTCCTTTCTCTACCCCTACATGTTATAACTGCCGTGTCAACAAAGGGTTTCCTTGGAAAAGCCCACAAAGACCTTCTCTCCCTTCACGCATCACGTGTTCAACTGCTGACTGCTGAAAAATACCAGACAGGAGGACTGAGCTGGAGGTTGGTAACTCCCGTGTGGCTCAGAAGGAATTTTTCTTCACACGTGACCCTCAGGATCTTTAAACCAAAAAACACCAGTATATCATTGACAGTGACATTTGGACCTACACATCTAGACCCCCATGCTCTTGGACAAGGTTTTTGAGCAGCTCCTCAAAGGAAGGATATCTATTTAAACTGAGACTCCATCACATCTGATAACAAAAACATGACATGGCCCATAGCGGCTAACAGATTAACCGTGACTGTTGACTTTCTGACACAGAGGAACAATGGACGCTGTGGCTCAGCTGTCACATTTAGGCCCAGCTGTCAGACAAACAGCAGGCATGTTAAACTAACCTTTACTGAGACCTATCACGAACAGGGATGAGTTTAAATCTGCCCACTTCATACTTGAGAGGTTTTAAATGTTTTATGGTCAAAAGAAGGCAGACACTAAATATGGATTATGACTGATTCTTTATCATCTGGGGTGATCATTACAACATCTTGATTAATTAATAACTACATTGCTGCTTGTGAGCACAACAAATACAACAACTAGTATAGATATGACAGGGGAAGTCAGGGGGTTTCCAGCACAGGGCAGGTTACCAGTCACAGTCATTCACCGCCAACTTCCTCTAACAAAAATCTAAACACTCACAGATCTAAAAACTGGTCTGACTGAACCCAGTTTGAAGAAAATCTGAAGCAAACAAAAGACTTGCTCTGCTCTGGTATCAGTGTGAGGCTGAGCTCATATTTCAGGCCCTGCTGGGCTGAAAACTACTGAGTCACAGTGAAGAAGACAACAGGGGGAAAAAAAGCTCACTGTTGTTTTGATACAGGCAGTAAATTATGCTCTTTAAAAAGGACACGATGCAAATGATGATCAGAGGAGAAACAGGAAGGCAACAGCAGTGATGATTTCTGAAATAACCCACAGTCTAGACAGTGAGCTCTCTGCTCCCTTTGTTTCTGCTTTCTTCCTTTGTTACAACCTCTCTGCTTCCTGTTTAGACACCGTTTTGTAGCTCCCTTATTTTTCCCCACAAATAACTATTTTCATGTTTACAAGGAAGCAATGTGAACAACCTCCATTATATAATCACTCTTAAGTACTTAGAAACGACTTGCTCTTAACCCACTCTTGTTTTCTCCAAAGCTGAAACTACTAAGCTTCAATATTCAACCAAAAAAAGCTCTGTAGTAATTTCTCTCCTTCTTTTTCCTCCTCTTGTGAATTTTCTATTTCTAGTGTAGGAATTAGCTGGCTTTGCTTCCCCCATCCCCCCAAACAGAAAAAACAAGAGACAGCAAACCACGACTAGCTAAGCTCCCTCCCTTGTTTTTCTCCTGAACCAGACGGAGTCACGTTTGAGGGCTTGTGATATTTCCAGTCAGGAGGAGGACATGATGGTGGCGACTAAAAAAAAAACCCTTGTTTACCACATAATACAAGACAATCACGCACACATACACCAGCTGACCTTTAAATCCACCTTTAAAGGTCGCCATGACCGACCATCAGATTAGTCTCTATTTTCGTTATGTACCTCTTTTTTTTTTTTAATTCATCCTTGTTAAGAAAATAAATCCGAGATCATCACCTGCTGAAAATCGAAGTTTCTCGACAGACGACAGGAAATAAAAGTGTCCTGGCAGAAGATAAAAAAAAGGGTCGGGTTTTTCCTGCTAACGTCCTGTTTTCCCGTCTCGGCTGTGTTTCCGTGTCGTTGTCCTCGATGTCAGGCAGCTTTTGGGTGGCTTTATTTCTCCTTCCTCGCCCTCCGGCCTCTCTTTTCCTTTCTCTCTCCGTCTCTCGCTGGTTTCTTCTGGATGGATGTTTGTTTCCTTCTTTAGTAAAGAGGCGTGGCGGTAGGTGACGTCACGGGCGAGCAGGCATGCCGCCATTGGCTGCCCGCCCGCATGCGCGTAGCCGCTGTTGCGTTATTATTACACATGTATTCGTCATCTTCCTACACGAACCTTTTATGTTGAGTAATTCGCCTATAAATGAATGAGCAAGTGAAAAGTGGTGCTGACAAGACTAATATTTTTTAAATAATAAATATATGAGTAAGATTGATCATACAAAGGCTGTTTTCCTGCTCAACACCTACTGTTACAACTACAACTATTATTATTATCATTACATCTCTATGTGAATTTGTGGAATTTGCATTGTACTACTGCAGGTACTGGGGGCATCTTCTCCTGCCCCACATCTCTCTCTCTCCTGGTTCTGTTTGAGTCTGCTGAGTCTCTGTAAATAACATAACATAGAGCACGATCCAGCCCTGCTTTAAATGAAAAGTGCCCTGAAATAACTTCTGCTGTTATGTTGCACTATATAAATAAAACTGAACTGAATTGAAATTGCGATCTCCTGGGAATTCCTCTTTGAACAAGATGTGTTAGTAAAACAGCCTCCTGCCACCTAATATGATTATATCTGTCAGGGGAACAAAACAAGTGGAGATTTATAACTTGGAAGATGCACAAGCCAGTTTGTTATGAGAACACTCACACACACACACACACACACACAGTTGTTTTGACACTGAGAGTGTAAATATGTTTTCTGGGAGGCAACAACAAACAATAGCTAAGCAGTATGGTTGACACCACAAACTGATGGTGGTTTCAAAGTCATACTAAGTAATATCAGGGCCAGGATCACAGATATTGATACTGATACCAATACTTCTTTTGTAATTAAAAATTGTTATTGTACTATCGTATGCACAATCTGTGAGGTTGAGGCTGAGGCTAAACTCTTCCTCTTCCTCCAGACCAAGTGTGGGGGTGTTGTGTTTGAACAGGTAACATTACTCAGAAGGCCAGAAAATGGAGGCTGGATAGTGATAGAAACTGAAAAGAATCTGCAGAGGCCCTGATGACCTCGACATGCTCTTATTGACAGGCAAGCGAGCAGAAGAGCCTTGTCTACCTCTGGTGGTGGCTTGTCCCACTCAATGCCACTGCTGCTCCATGATTCAGTTAATTAAAATTGATTCATTGATTGTGTATCTCTTGAGGACGTGGTTCATCAGATAAATATCAGTGTTGTTTTTTTTACCTGTATCTTCATTCTTAATTGTTGCCTTAGCTTTCCCTGGTGGTAAGAAGCCACAATATGCCTCTCCACTAGAATAAGTTCTTTCCATAGCTGCTGTGAAGCTGTGACACCAATGTGCAGCACAGGCATATCTGTCATTTTGCAGCTGGCTCATCGTTGGAGTGCAGAGTTTTATATGCACTAACCTTCTTCATTGGGCTTGTTTGCAAAGGTAAAGCATCACGTTTTTTTTCTGCCATGTTAAACTTCTGAGCCTTCTGAGCTTCCCTCTGTGGTTGAAGTACATCAAGAGTTGCTTCGAGGCGAGCCTTTTCTAATTTAAGTCCTTTCTGCACAAATGCTGCTCTAACTTTAGCAGCTTGTGCTTCTTCTCTTGCCTGAGCTGCTTCCAGTCTGGCCCCAGTTGATACTGATGACTTCAGGCACATTGACCCACCCTTAGTGAGGATTCTCATTTACACAATCCATTATTTAGCCCTTAATCTTAACCTTAGCTATCACAACTACATCCCCAACCCCCAAACCCAATCCTCATCCAAACTGACACCAAACATAATTCTAACCCTAATCCCAAAACAACAGATCTCATTTGGAGATCTGGCCCACATGAGACCCGGCTAAAATGTCTTCACTTTGGAAAAATGTCCTCAATTCAAAAGTCTATTAACTGACATTGGTCCTCACAAACATAGATGCACAAAAGCACACACACACACACACACACAGAGTCGTGTTTCCAAATTTTCTGATTTATGTTTTGAGCACTTGAGCACCTCACAATGTGACTGTAAACAGATGTATGTCTCCACAACATGAGCACTACATGGACACACACACACACACACACACACACACTTGAGTTGAGAGTGTAAACATGTCTTGTGGGAGGTTACAAAAGATAAGAGCTGAACAACACCAAGAGCTCTTCTCAGGATGCACATCTGCTGGAAAAGAGTTGTGAAATTCATGTGGGTCACTCGTGTCAGTTGGTAAACAGGCTGCAGGCGACACTGAGGATTCTTCAGTCACGTCACTGAGTATTGTTTCAGGGAATTTGGGGCTTTCAAACAACCTGAGAAGGAGCTTACAGTTACACACAAATTATACATGTGAGCTCTAGAGTTCACATTCTTATATCCAAGTATTTAGGACCAAAAACACATGTTAGAGTTAAAGGATTTCGCAAGAGACACTTTTAGCAGAATCTCTATTTTAACAGTTAAATGAATATATAAAAAATGACTGGTTTTGGTGGCTGATCAAAAACATAACTGGAGTCGTTGGACACTTGGCCTCAGTATTTCTAAAATCTTGGCTCCGGCCCTGATGGTATGTTTATTTCTAGAGAGACTCAGATCATGATACTGATGACATTCAGTATTGTGACATGGCTGAACAGTCGCTGAACTTCTGACTTCAAACCACTCACTCACTCTCTTGTTTTATCAGGTTTTTACTTCAGCCTGCTTATTACCACATATCGTCTACTGCTCATGTTTTTGTGAAATATGAAAACATGTTCCTTCCGCTCACTTGCAGTGTGTCATGTGTGCTGTGTAGTTTGCCCTGCAGGTCCAACAAGTCCCAGCGTATCCCCCCCCCCACCTTGTCAGTATAACGTCACACACATCCCCAGGCGATTCGGGCCACGCTGGGCAGAAAACAAACACTTGTGGGGAGGGTGTGTGTGTGTGTGTGTGTGTGTGTGTGTGTGTGAGTTTGAGGGAACACGCTGTCATATATCAGTGAGCGTATTCGTGGAAACCGAGAAGGCGAGTACAGTCTGGAAGCCATTGGCTACTACAGTCTGTTTGCTCCAGTTTGAACCAGAATTCATTTATGAAACTGGAAAAGGGTGTCGCCAAGTGAAAGTAAAAATAGGTGCTGCTGCTGATCTTCCCCGAGCTTTCTGAAGGGGAATACACAAACACACACACACACACACACACACACACACACACACACACACACACACATATTTACTTACACAGATAAGACTGGTTTCATCATTACTTGGTTTCATGTTGTCCTTGTAACAAACTAAAATGAACAGAGGACATTTTGTTGATCTCTTTATTTCACAGCCTGAAACATGGAACGTTTCTTTTGAATCAGTATTTTCTAATGGATTTGTCCAAATTATATATCATTTAATTATCTATAAGTCTAAGTTTGTCACTTCAACATGAATACATAGTTTGCATAAATATGTTGTTCACGGTGCAGATGTTCATCTATCTCATTTATAAGTATTAGCCTTTGTATACTATGCTCCATTCATCAGGTCTCACAAATTCTTATTAATTTATATATTTCTTTGTCTTTTAATTCATTTATTTTTAAGAAAGATGCTTGTGAATGTGACCTGATTCCCATATTAATGACACATTCAAAAAGTTTTATCTCTCCCCTCACAAACAGTTAAGAGAGTTGATGAGACCTGGCAACTGATCAACAAGCTCTGATCATCTTTAGTCAGACTGTTAATCTCTGATAACTAAAAGCCAGTTGGTGATTATCTGAGTCACTATGAAAGCTGTAGGCTGGCCAGCGGTTATCTGAGTAATTCACAGGCTCTACAGTAGTTCTTTGTTAACCGTGTGGAGTGAATGAAAGAAAACGAAGAGGAGTCATTATTATCACAAGGGCTTGAGCAGCACATTCACACTTGTAATTTTCAATAATTTATTTGAGATCACGTGACGTTAATGATGTCTCCTGCTCTCATTTCTAGGCTTTTCACAAAAGACCTGCTTTGATGACAGCGAGTTCATTTGCATAACATTTACAACCGGCATGTCAGGGGAGGGTCCTCATAAAAACAGGAGCATTATTCTCTAATTTAAATGACTGTGTAATCAAATAATGGCATCATGGCGAAGGGGTGAAATATCAACAACTACTGAAAGCCAGTTGAGTTCTTTGATTTAAAGTCAGGCTCATGGTTGGTTAGTCAACTGTGAATAGTGCTAGTGAAAACTCATCATGTGGCATTTTTATGCAAATTGTCGTCCATGTATCAGACACAGTAGTAGTCGTACGGTCCCCTGATTGTACAGACATAAGCTTTTCATATGTGAGTAAAGAGGCAGGTAGGGGGAAGGCGAGGCCAAATCTGGTCTGTGTTTTACACTGAGCTCTTTGTGTGTGAGTGTTGTGTTAACGCAGAGGCAGAAAAGAAAGAGCATGTGTATGTATGTCTGTTTAGTATGTGAAGGTTCATGGGTTTCAGCGAGGGGAGGGGGGCAGCTGAGGAGAGAGTGGGAGGTGTCGCGTATCATTACCCATCCCCCTCGCTGTCATAGCTTGTGTGTGTTTGTAGGTTTTGGTACCGCTGAGTGTGTGTGGGTGGTTAGATTCAATGGTGCTGGTGGATGCACTGAAGGGTGGGGGGGCTAATAGTTATTTTTCCAGGACCATGACGTGCACACGTGAGCAGCTGAAAGTGACAATATCTCCATGACAACGGATGCATACAATTTGTTTTTTGTCCTGTGTAAGTGTCTGAATGTGTGTGTGTGTGTGTGTGTGTGTGTGTGTGAGTGTGTGTGCGTGAGGGTGTGAGGATTACTTATGTGAATCTGGAACAGCCTGTCTGTAGTTACTAGGCAGATATTGGCCCACACACACACACACACACACACACACACACACACACACACACACACACACACAGGCACAGCTTGCCTGAGTCTGGCGTCGGTGTGGTGAGACACTGTTGATAAAGGGGCTCGTGGTGGAAATGGCAGCTTATCCATTTACATAAGCTGTGTGCGGGGTTTGATAAGCTCTGCACTGAGGCTGACTAAAACCATTGCTACAAAACTTGATCCCCCACCCTCCTCTGTCCACATTCAACTTCATGTGCAGCCCCTCATGAGGGGGGCGACGGTGTGTATGTATGTGTGTGTCTGTTAATGTAAGCAAAGAGAAACACTTCATGAACAGAGGGTGTCTGTCTTTATGATTCTGGAGAGATCAGGGGCAGCTTTGTTGTAAATCCTTCATACTTTTAGTCCCATTTTGTTGCTGTAATTGTTGAGACATTAGTTGAAACGCTGGAGGAAACGTGAGGCAGAACACACTGGGGTCACATATGTGCAAAAGTGTCAAGAGGCAAACTATGAGATAATCTCTAAAGAGATATAAAGCAAGAGAGAGAACGAGTGAATGAGTGTGATCTGCTGATTCAGCACCTACTGACCATTCAGTCCCTCACTGGTGCTGCGAAACAACTCCTCTGCATCTCTCATGAATGTGTTTCTTGTTATTTCTGACCAGGGAGGAGTCCCCCCCCGAACTTTCCCAGCACACATTCTGTCACACACAGTCCAAACCCTCTGCTTCTTCCTTCCTCCTCTCACGCACAAACCGAACCGTACATGGATATCTGGATGATTGCTGGAATAACATGGTGTGTGTGTGGGCGTGTGTAAGTGTTGTTCATGTGGAAAGCTGCATAAAGGTGGTTCATATATGCACAGAACAATGTGTCCATGTTGCCATTAGTTTCCATTTACATGCTGCTCCGTGTGGGTTTGTCCTTTGCAGCTGATATATGAGACTGTATGTACAACTGCATGCCTGCGTGCGCTGAACAAATGTGAACCCCTGCATGTGAGTACACGCGTGTGTGTGTGTGTGTGAAAGAGAGAGGTGTGTGTGTGTGCATGTGTGTGCAGCAGATGTCCTGTGTTCTGTTCTGGTCCCCAGACTGGCTGGTCTTTGTTGCTGCTCCCTCGTGCAGACGGGCCTGGCCACGTGCTTCTCTGTCTGCAAGGACAAACCACGCCTCCGACGCTTTAATCTGTCAATTGCAGCGGCCAAGTCCCGCCTCTAACAACACCCCCAGTCTGACAGGATCCACCTCTTTGCTTGATGACGCTGTTTTACTCACGCATACTTACCATGCTCCCTTTTTCTGTCTCTCTCACTCACACGACTCTGTCAATCTGCTCTGCCATGAACATGGTCTACCAAACTGAGCAACACACTTCCTCCTCTTCCGTCCATGCAAGCCATCTCTCTCCCTCATTTCTCTCCTGCTCTAGATAAATTTAGGCCTGAAATTTCCTTCCTGAAAAAAGTTTTCTCTCTTCCTCTACTTCCATACTGGGACAACAGTCAGTTCTTCTCTGCAGAAACAACCCGAAACAGGAAGAAGGAATGTAGAGAAGAAAACAAGGGAGGGGGAGATCCAGCTGGGCAAGGGCTAAGGTTCAAAGTGGGTTGTGGGTTTTTGATGGAATAATATTCCTTCTATGGATGTTGTAATGACTTGGTATTGAACTAGGATGAAATTCCAACAGCAATATTCAAAGCAGTCTGTTTTTTATAGTCTCTCTATAGAAAAACAAGTCTCTGCTCAGAAGCAATCAATCATCCCCGACAGTCTTCCAGGTAAACAACTTATATCACATTGAAACTACACATGATACTGAGAGCTTCAGACGTCTTTAATGACAAGCGTCTGTATGCTCACTTCGAATCCCTTTGGCGAAAATGTGTTTATAGTGTGAGTCACACCTGATTAACCTGCACTCCCCTCTCAGCGCCCTCCTCTCTCTGACAAAAACAGCCAAGTTTTGCCCTCAGGGCCGCGACTCCCTGCTGCTTTACATTTAGTGTCAACAGTCGTGGAGCTGACGAGACTTTATTGCCATACAAAGTTCACGGCTTGATCGTTATCAGCAGAGAAAGACAGGCAGGCAGTGTTTGTGCATTTGGCTGTTACGGAGCACTAAAGGAAATAGCACATAAAAGGTAGAGTTTTATCAGAATCTGACCGGTAGCAAAGCAAACTTTGATTTGAAATTTCCTCCACTTTGTAGATTGTTGCTCATGATAATCCAAAACCCTTTTCTATCAACTATTTATATTTAGCGAGGAACAGTACAATGCCTTCAGCCCTCAGTCCACAGGCTTCCTCTGAGCCTGTGTTGTTTTTCCTGCCTCTCTAACCTGAATCAGGGGGCAGGGAGCTCGGTGACAGACCGATCATCTGTCACAGAGCTGCTGTTTGACTCATACAGTGCACGCAGGCCCCTTTGCAGCCTTTAACCACGCCAACTCTGAGATGAATCACCGTCTAATGCCTGCACACCGATGGTTACAAAAGATTTTAGTGTTTCGCTGAACAAGAAAACAGCAAAGACAGACTGTGCATGTGCAGCAACACACTCTGATCAGTTCCTGCTCTCAAATACAGGTACGCTCAGAACAGACTGGAACAAAACACATGCAGACACATATGAACCTTTGATTAGATTTCATGATGTCTTTTTTTCCCTCTCCACAAAGAAAGTTATTTTAATCCAGTAAGCATATGTCAGTTCTTTGCACATTATATTCAGTATATGATTCAAAACGAAGACTGATCCTGAGTAACTGGAACAAACAAAATTCCTAACAGAATTAGTTTCTGTCGTTCTTCTTTATTTGCATGGACCAACATTATGCATTATAAATCATGGACCCTTTACAGTTTGGGAGCCTGTGATTTATTCCCTTTGCTGTACTGCAGTGATGTATCCATTTCCAGTCAGATGCGTCTTGCAGTTTGTTTTGATGCCAGTCTCTGCTCAAGTGGCCCTGACGACCTCTCTGACCTCTCCGTTCAGTGACTCCCTCTGAGCTGCAGCTAAGTTTAGCTGGAGGAAACTGATATCTTTTCCTACTCTCATTGCTCCTGTATCACACATGAGCTGATGAACATGTACACAAACGTACGTGACTGCGACACTTTGGGCCTTTTCCACACGTGCATGTACGAACACACGCAGACACACATGCAGAAAACCAGTCAGTTAAAGATAAAAATAATCCTCTCTCTACTCTCTCTATCAAGGCACAAGTGTCTCTTC
The DNA here is from genome assembly GCA_025331565.1 of Holacanthus passer. Lineage (NCBI taxonomy): Eukaryota > Metazoa > Chordata > Actinopteri > Pomacanthidae > Holacanthus > Holacanthus passer. Next base: position 2,193,734 of record JAFREQ010000061.1, on the reverse strand, counting down.
CTACATATTGGTACAGACCAACATCGCCCCCTACAGTTTCATTGACTTAGAACTCACCTCTGAATCTCTCTTATTGTGATGAAAAGCACGTTTGCTTCATTTTATATTTGCATCAATATGATAATATGCTCACATGTGATTTTTTAAAGTGAGAATTTCCAGAATTATCAGTCTACATTAACTGATGTTTCACTCTTTCATATGGTTTGTTCTGCACACACAGGCTTCTCATCCCACATTCAGATGTGCCAGATGGCTGAATTAGATTAACCAACCCAGACACACAAGGCTGAGACAATATCTGCAAACTATTTCATATTCTTCACCAGCCGGGATCAAAAGCCAACACGCTGTCAAATGTCAGCAGTGGCCTTTATTTTAGCTTCAGAGGATAAAGACACCGTGATTCTGTGTTCAGAAACAAACTCACACATTAATAATTACTTTGAGAATAAGAACCCAGCTAACAGGCCGACTGATGCTATATTTTTACACAAACCTGTGAGACACATATTCAAACAAATAAGATAAATGAAAAGAGAATTTAAAGAAGTAGTTGATCAGGGATCAGTGTTAGGCTCTCATTTTATTTACTTCTCTACCGATGCTTTACATGTGTTAACTTTTGCAGCTTTTAGTCTCTGTGTGTGTCGAGGGTCAGTGTGTGGGAACACAGCCAGAACTGACTGATGGATATGTGAATAAACAAAATTAGGAAGAAACACAAGAGGACATTCAGTAATATGAGGTGAATGTGATTTTTGAATTTCACTTCTTAGTGAACCCAAACAGTCGAGTCATCTGTTATGAGCCAGTGAAAACAGTCCTGACCCTCATGAAGGCCTGCTGCTCTCATAACCCTCATGTTTTTCTTTTTCACACACATATCTCGAATACATCCACAAACACAGACACAGCTGCATAAAGGCAGTCATAACTGTTTTGAATAATTGATCACTAGTGAAATTGCGTGGCTCTAGGGTTTCCATGCTGTCATTGTCCCTGTTTCGGGTCGATGGGTGGCGAGGAAAAAGTAAACTTCTCATGCGAGTTGCTCATCATGTACCAGCCACACACACACATGCAAACACACACTCCTCATTCCCATGGCGATGTGCGGGCTTGGATAAAGCTGCATCCCTCCCTGAAAAGATGCAGAAGGAGAGAGACCACTGAAACCCTGCAGCTTCATTTCCACCACTGGATCCACTGGATGCTGGGGCGACTGCTTTAGGGGGGCACAGGACCATGAGAGGAAGATGCCTCGAGACAGTCTGATCACCTGTGAGAATGACAGTAAGACCATCGACATCTTTATATTTACATGATCAAACTGCTACTCTGGTTTTGACATTGTATGACGCAGGAGTTTTGTTGACGAGGACGTTCATTCTTTTTTCCTGTGGAGATAAAAGTCTGATAGATTTGCCTTTTTATCTACTGTTATTATCTCTCTTGTTTTCAATTTATATCAACATGTTCAATAGCAGAAATTATTGCTGATTTTCTATTTAATGAAACTACCTTTGGTCTTTGTTTTTATAGCGTGATTATGATATACCTGTGACGACTGATTTGAACCTATTTGAGGACAGAAACGTCCATATTTATTGAGTTTAAAGGCCTTAAGTGTTATGAACAGAACAGACAAGTAAAAACATCACAGCTGTTTTTACTGTATTTCTGTTTCAATCATCAATAAAAGGCCATCGATCGACTTCACCTCGGACACATTTATTCACTACTTTCTTGCATCCTAGTCGCTCAGCTGCGTATTTGGGATCTGGCCTCTGGTCCTCGGCTGTCTCCCCGTCCTTGTGGGCTTAGCCACCCCGTCTCCCTTCATTAGGCCATTGTTTGTCTCTTTTGTGCCCCTCTGCTGCACACGGCCGTAATGACCCGTGTGCTGGCCACTCCGGTTACACTAAGGACACACATCAAAGGGCCGACTACATAAATATCTGTTCAATTTGTCAGTGGTCCTCTTTGTTTTCCTCTTTATCCCCCTTTACCGCAGGACAATATCGCCAGGTACACAATAAGGTCGGCTAAGCTCGACCGGTGAAAGGGGTCAGTGTCGGATTTAAGAAAAGAAAAAGAAAAATGGACGTGACTTATAAAGCTGAGGTCATCAGAGGAGAAGCCAGTTGGTTATGTCATAGAGGGATTATATATATGTTATCTTCTAAAACATGAGGCCACAAACAATTAAAGCTGGAATTAGTAAAAGAGGAGACAAAAGTGTATTACAGAAATATTTCATATCATCGCATGTTTTCAGAAAGAAATTTAGCCACAACACTAAAAGTCCCAATTCATATTCTTTACGAGGATTACAAGTTGCTTGGACTTTGAAATATAAATTTTCAGTATTTATATAAAAAGCTGAAAGCCTCTTGCTTGAACAAAAGTGTGTGAGTCCTGATAACCTTTAACCTTTAGCTGTTAGTCATTACAAAGTGAGAAAGTCTTGTGTACTTTTTGTCGTTTTCTGCAAGTTCACTTTATAACAAACTTCTCTGCACAGTGAAATCTCATTATCGGTTATTGAATAAATGGTCGTTTTAAGATTTTATGATATTCCTCCCAGCATGCATTACATGTAGATAAACAAGACAAGACAAAAGCCTTATTTTTTCTTATTTGAAGAAGGTCACATGTTGGAGGCTGGTGTCTTGTTACGTGTCTCAGATGAGTCACACGGACCTTTTCTTCATCATGAAACAGTGCAAACCATGACTATGATGAAGCGTCCACCTCAGTCGCTCCCTGCCACAGTCTGTGCTGCAGCTGTGGATGTTTAATGAGCCATTAAACATCACTGATGTTATCTGAGTGTGTCTGTATACATGTCAGTAAAAGCTACGTCATAGTTATGTTACGGTTTCACATTACTTGATAATATTACAACTGATTGAATTTAAAGGTCAAGCTGACAATGAACAATTGTCCCTAACCATAATGTTGGTGTAAATTAAGAAAGGTAGAAATGAGAAGTTGTAACAGTGTAAAATAATAAACTACTTCAACCTGACCTTCTAAGACGTACAACCTGAAAAATATTGACCTTCCTTCTGAAATGATGTCTCTTCCACAGTTGACATTGGACTGGAACTTGCAGGTGAGTGGGTTCTTATGTTGTCACATGAATCACTAAAGGTTCCTATTGTTGTGAAGTGATCATGTTTTTGGTGAATTGGTGATTATTGTATTATACTATGGTAAATAATTTGTGCATCGTGTTGATGCTTATTGCAACACTGAATAAACACAGCATTTATGTTTTTACTACAGGTGACGAGGATGAAGTTTGCCAAGAGGAACATGAGAGGGAGAGACACAGAGGAAGAAGAAGACATGGTGATAGAGAGAAAAGGAAGAGGAGGAATGTGAGGAAAAAAGAAGGAGAAAGAGAAGAGGAATTACAAACCAGGTCTGAGAAAAGAGAAAGAGGCCGGAGACGGAGAGCGAAGAACGATCACGAGGCAGAAGGAAGAGAGAGGGACGAGGAGGGACAGGCCAAAAAGAGAAGTGGCAAGGTGGCAAAAGCAAAGAAGAACATCAAAAATGAAAAAACAAGACAAATGGAGCAGGAGGAGGAAGAAGCTGAAGAAAGAAATGCCAAGAGAAAAAAGAAACATGGAAGTGCCAAAAAGGAAGAGAAGGAAGAGGATGGAGGTAAAAGTACAGTAAAGGAGAAGACACGGGAGGTGAAGAAGAAAAAGCACAAGAAAGTAGTTGAAACAAGGTGAAGTATTATTTTACAAATTCACCTTATTTGTCATCATAATCTTCCTGTTACACACAAGAAAGGTGCAAATACATTAAACACACCGTTCTTCTATGCCTCAGTTCAGAGCCGGAGACGAGCGAAGCAGAGGACGACGAAGATGAGGACAATGAGGAGGAAGAGTTGAGGCCAGAGTCTCTGACACCGGAGGAGCTGGAGAGGCTGAAGGAGGCAGTGGACGAGAGGAAGAAACTCATCCAAGGTCTGAGGGGAAAACCCTGGCCCATGAAAAAGAAGCTCGTGACTTTACGGTAAAATCATTCACTGTGTTCTTTCTCAGGATCAGATGTAATAAAACATGTGAACTTCACTTTGAATCGCATCATCTTCCTGCTTGTAGAGAGTCCCAGCGGTTTGTGGAGAAATATGAGGGAGCGTTGGGGAAAGGGAAAGGCAGGAAGCTCTACGCATACAAGGTCATGATGACAAAGGTAAGGAATCACAGACTGACTCGATGTCAGTGTTTGTTTATATCATTCTTTAAACAATTATATTTAATTGCACAGCTCCATCATTTTAATAACATCTTGTACAAATTTCTAAAAGAGTTTTAATACTTTATTGTCATTTTTTTCTATTGCTTCTGACTTTTTAAAAATCTTTGTCAGTATTTCTCTTCTTATATATTATTTGCACTGAGTCAAATTCCTCGTATGTAAAAACAATAAGTAGCAGCAATAAATGTGATCCTGATTATGATTCAGAATATTTGATTCATTTTTATTTCATTGTATTTTTTCTGTAGAAATGGATGAAGTTTCAACGGGACTTTGAAAACTTCAAAACAGCCTGCATTCCATGGGAGATGAAAATCAAGGAGATTGAAAGCAAGTTTATTTTTCAGAATTTTTTTTTTTCTTCATGTCCAGTATTCAAGACTTCAAAGGCAGATTATGCAAGATGAATCAAATATGTCTTGCAGGCCTCACATTTAGTTCTCCTGTTTCCACCTGCTTTCATTACTGGTGTAACAATCGTCATATTTTTTTTGCCTTCAGGTCATTTTGGCTCCTCAGTTGCCTCGTACTTTATCTTCCTGAGGTGGATGTATGGCATCAACATGATCCTGTTCGGTCTGACCTTTGGCCTGGTGATGGTGCCAGAGGTAGTGAACATGACTTTTATCAGACACAAGTCATAATTTCCTTGTATCTGTGGTGATGGCGTGGTCTTGTTTGCATGCTTTGACCCTCCTTGCTTCCCTGCTCATTGCTCACAGGCTTTAATGGGGCGGCCCTACGGAAGCATCCCAAGAAAGACTGTCCCCAGGTCTGAGGAGGCCAGCGCCATGGACTTTGCCGTCTTATGGGACTTTGGAGTCAGTTAATTCTACATGTGAAACATCACATACAAGCTCTGTGTGTGATATATATTTTGCCATCGGATGCATTTATATTCAAAAAATAATGATGCATTCTCTCTGGCATCTCAACCATACTTTGTCTCCACAGGGTTACGCTCAGTATTCAGTCCTCTTCTATGGTTACTACAACAACCAACGCGCCATTGGCTGGCTCAAGTTTCGTATGCCTCTGTCATACTTCCTGGTTGGTGTGGGAACAGTGGCCTATAGCTACATGGTGGTCATAAGAACGTACGTTTATTATGATTATATACGATAATGAATCTCCTTTAGGCACAATGCTGTTCTGATTCTGTATGTCTGATGAAAGGATGGCTCGCAATGCGAACGAGTCGGGGGTTGGAGATGATAACAGCTTTAACTTCAGCTGGAAGATGTTCACCAGCTGGGACTACCTGATAGGAAACCCTGAAACTGCAGACAATAAATTTGCCTCCATCACCACCAGTTTCAAGGTCAGAGCTGCTGACTGTTGCTGATCCGCTACAGTAATTTATGCATTTATAATACATCTATCTAAATCCTGGATTTCCCTCCTTCTACCTGTCCAGGAGGCAATCTTAGAGGAGCAGGAGAGCCGAAAGGATGACAACATCCATCTGACTCGTTTCCTGCGAGTTCTGGCCAACTTCCTGGTCTTGTGCTGCTTAGCAGGAAGTGGATACCTCATCTACTTTGTAGTGCGTCGCTCTCAGAAGTTTGCCCTCGACGGACTGGAGAATCACACCTGGTGGGAGAGGAACGAGGTAGCAATGAGAAATGAGACACAGAGAACCAGAGACAGAAATATAGAATGATTGGACATCAGTTAAACTCTGCAGTCCTTTAGTGTTCTTATATGTCATATTAACTTTCATCAGTTTGCACCTTTGTGTTTCTCAGGTGAACATGGTCATGTCATTACTGGGGATGTTCTGCCCCATGTTGTTTGACGTCATCAGCGCCCTGGAGAACTACCACCCTCGTGTCGCCCTGCAGTGGCAGCTGGGACGTATCTTTGCCCTCTTCTTGGGGAATCTCTACACCTTCATCATCGCACTCATGGATGAGATCAACCTCAAAGTGAGATCTCGAGCATACAGATGTGTAGGATACTTTATAATTTTATGATGTTCTTAACCTGAGGTGTGTATATGTGTTGCAGAGGGAAGAGGAAAAGATAGTGAAGTTTAATATAACCATGTGGGAAGCCAGTCTTTACAATGGGACAGTATCAGAAAACAGCACTGGTCCACCCGTCACCATCCAGCCTGCTGATGTGCCCAGGGGACCCTGCTGGGAGACCATGGTGGGCCAGGTCAGTGTGCATGTGTGTGTTAGATATTAGTATTGCATGTAAAGTTATGGTTATCCAAAGTGACGAATGTTAAATAAAAGTACAGGAGATCATGAAAAAATCGCATGAAAGAGTGTTGAAAAGTGACATGAACTGTCTTTGACTGTCTGGGTTAGGGTTAGGGTTAGGACTAGTTAGGGTGATTTGCATTTGCTTTTATTGTACATGCTGGCAGACCTGGCACTGACACTGGAGAATTTGGTGGTTCATTGGGTCAAAGAGTGGCGACAGGTCCAGCAAGATGAGAACTGATGACTGAGCATTCCTCCTCGCTGACCTCAGGGTTTTAACACTGTCAGCAGTCAGTTACAGTGGACTGACTGCTCTTAAAGTTTGATCATGTTCTGCTTGAGATGGAGTTAGGATGGCTTTTTCAACAACTTGGGCCTGCATAATGTTTGTGGGGAATGGGGCCAGAGAAGCATTTATCATGTGATGATTGTGGGTGAGATGGCTCGATATAACCATCTATTGGATGAATAGTATGCAGATGTCAAGTGGTGGGGCGACTCAAGAGCAGGAGACATCAGGAGGTTTGCAGGCATCTTCCTCAGTGAAAGGGAGAAAGTCAGTGAGCCACCCTTAATTGGAGGAGATGCATTGCTGGTGGTTCTGTGAATTGGCCGCTGATGGCCGTTACCTTGTTAGTAAAGACGGATGCACAGTCATCAGCCGAGAGAGAGAGAGAGAGAGAGGTGGCTGGTGGAGGAGGTGAGGTGTAGATGAGGGTTTTGATGGTGGCAAACAATTTCCAAGGGTCTGCAGCAGAGATCTGTGCATGCTTTTTTTTTATCAGTTAAGGAAAATAGGGAAAGGATCAAATATCATACTGATTATTCTCATCGTTATACTCAGTTGTAAAGGTAAATAAAGACCTCTTTAAGGGGATGATTGTATATGATTGCTTCATCCTCTGCAGGAGTTTGTCCGGCTGATCATATCTGATACCATGACAACCTACATCACGCTGCTGATCGGTGATTTCCTCAGAGCCGTGCTCGTTCGCTTTCTCAACTACTGCTGGTGTTGGGACCTTGAGGCTGGATTTGTGAGTCATCTCTTCTGAGTGATTACAGCGAACCAAACCATTTTCTTGAGGTGAATTTAAGTGTTGCCTATAAAGACATGAGTCACAGTTATTTTTGTCTTGTGTGTGTCACTTCTGAAAGCCGTCCTACTCTGAGTTTGATGTCAGTGGGAACGTCCTGGGCCTGATCTTCAATCAAGGAATGATATGGTAAGAAAACAACATTGGTTTCATTTAAATTAGCAAATTCAAAAATACATATTAAGCGCATAGTCACATTTGATTTTTGCATGTCATGTACATCCAGCAGCACTGGTCACTTTCAGTCTGTCCTCCACTCAGTGTTTTGCCTGGTGTTCTCCTCCAGGATGGGTGCTTTCTACGCCCCCTGCCTTCCTGCCCTGAACGTCCTCCGACTCCACGTGTCCATGTACCTGCAGTGTTGGGCTGTGATGTGCTGTAATGTGCCTCAGGAACGAGTCTTCAAGGCCTCGGGCTCCAACAACTTCTACATGGCCATGCTGCTGGTCATCCTGTTCCTGTCCACTCTGCCCGCCATCTACACCATCGTCACCATCCCCCCGTCCTTTGACTGTGGACCCTTCAGGTAAAGGTGTTTGTTCAAGAGATCTGACATTTACAATTTGATCACTTTGACTTTGTGTCACAATCATTCTCTTCTGCTAAGTGGGAAAAAGCGTATGTTTGATGTGATCCAAGAGACGCTTGAGTCGGACTTCCCTGCCTGGTTCAGCAAAGTGTTCAGCTACGCCTCGAACCCTGGGCTGGTGCTGCCCTTCATACTGCTGATGGTGTGAGTCAGCTACACATTTATCACCAGACTGCATGAATATATATATACATTTGCACAACCATGAGTCATCACTTCCTTTTAGTGGTAAAGTTGAAGGTTCTTTGATGGTAATAATCTGTTATTTTTTCAGACTGGCCATTTATTATTTGCAATCCACATCCAAAAGCTATAAAGAAGCTAATGTGGAACTGAAGAAAAAACTGCAAACGGTAATTAGATTTTGCTTTTCCTCTCACCTAACATGAAAACTCCAACTTTTGCTAAGTTTGCACTTTCACATGAATGACCTTCATGGTCAAGTGATGACGTAAATATAGAGGGAGATTTTAATTTTGGGCAAATAAATGGAAGAAATTAAAGGGGATTGTCATTTGTTTGTCCTCCATCATAGATCTTTTACAGTCTATGGTGTAAATGCACAGACGACTCGAGGCCACAGAGGTTGTATTAGTATCATCACTCCAGCAGGGGGCAGCAGAGTCATGGCTCATATCTGTCCAAAAACCAGTGTGTTGGACAACTAACACTCATCTTTGTGTTGACGATAATAATAGAATAATTTCATTTCTGTATGCTATATTGTACATTTCTGAACTTTAAAATGATGTCTAAAGTTCTGCAGGTGGTCATTGTGGAATATGTTTTCTGCAGTCAGTCTTATAATCGTTTGTGTCCCTTACAAGCAAAATGAGGAGAACAAGAAGAAGAACAAACGAGCGGCACTGAAGGCACAAATGGATCTAGAGGAGGCCAGAAAAGCTGCAGAGCAACAACAGAACAACAACGCTCCACTGCAAGAGCAAGAGGGTGAGACTTTCAGATCCCACATGAACATGAAACAGAGGATTTTTATTATGGGATGAAAAGAAAACTCCAATGAAAACAAAAACTGACCAAATGTAGTACAAGGTGAACTGAATATCAAAAAATAATACAGTGAGTTAAATAATTAAATTGAGCGTCAAAAGAAATACAAAGCCTTTCACTTTTCTTGGCACACATTTAATCATGTATCTAATATTTTCCCATTACTTGCTACCCCTTAATAAGTTGTCTTTCACCCCAAAATCTGAAAGGATACGTTGATCTTATCCTACTTACTCCAGCAGCAGATGGGGAGGAAAACCATGGCAGCAGTCAGAGGCCGTATCAGGGTAAGAACAGACGTCACCCTGCTCCCGTTCCTGCTCGAGACCAAGAACCTGCAGCCACCTGGGCCCCCGTCCCCAGGACCACCCAGCACGGCGGCCACGTGGCTCCTGGGTACCTGCCTGGTTTCCCTCGGCAAACTGAGCCCAGGATGCACAGGGTGCCGAGCCTGCAGAGACACTGAGGAAACTGCACTTTACCGAGAGAAGTCCAGATGTGAACTGTGAACTGAGAGCTCCTGAATCAAAGTGTTTTTTTTAACTGTGCATTCTTGACACAAATAAGCATTTCAGATAAGTTTATTTATTACTAAATAAATGTCAACAAGAGCAGAATATATGTTTCTTTAAATGTTACATCCCAGTTCTTATATTTTTGTCAGCATCCTTTGAAACCACTTATCAGTAAACATGTAAATTGAATCTGCGGTAAGTTTGAATTCTCTTTCTGTGCAGCTTCCAAAACTGGGAAAATATGAGTGTTTCTTTCAAAACTCTGCATGATTGGGGTTTGCTAACAGATATCCAGCTATATTCAAAATTATGATAAGCCATGCTGCTATATTTTTCTCTTGGCCTCTCACACCGGGACACTGAGCACGCTGTCCCTGGACCTGTGACTGGGCCAAAGTATTAAACAATTCATTAGACATGGACGCCATTTAACCTGGCTCGCTGGGCTTAAATGGATCTCTCTCTCATCTCTGGCTGCGTTACTCACTCAACTTCCATCTGGTTTTCACCTGTATAACACAGATATGATAAACTTCGTGGCACGCAAAGATGGTCAGATGATTCCTTTTTTAGACGACGATGAAAAAGTTCAATCTGCGCCAAACATTCAGATTTGAGCTGTGAGCGTGAACCCATTCATTGTGATCTCATGACCTTCGTCATGTAGCATGAACGTCTGACTCATATCATCTGATAACGGTACGGTCATATCCAGTGTCCCAGCAGCTGATTCTGCTCTGCACTCCTGTCAGTCAACATGTCATTGAGCTGACCTGTCAGTCAAATCTAAAGCATCTCATTAGTTAAACTTTATTAACCTGACATTCTATATATTGAAAGTGAATCCATGTCTCGTTTAATTGAAATTCAAGACGTTTGCGATTGGTTGTCAGTGTCTCTAAATCATTTAAGACAACAAGTCAACAAGCTCATAATGCCACTGACTGAATTACAGTGCCAATCAAATCCACTTCCATCGATGCTCATGATCAATTCATGACAAGTAAGCATTAAGTATTAATTCTGCAGTTACTCGAGAACTAGAGGATGAGTACGGCCCTATGCTTTATTCTTTCATCGTGGGCCAAGAAAAGTCAGTCACATAATTTGATGAGGGCTGAGGAGATGTTGAAGCCTCCATCTTTTCTGTCACAATCTGCCTCACTCTTATTTATCCAGGTAACACCAACCCCCTGACGGCCGCTGCCTCACCCTCCTACTGGAGCCGTGTCTTGGCTCCGTCCCAGTCTCCCTCCATGACGGTACAATGTGGCAGAAAACTGAGCCATGACAGGTTACACATTACCGGATATCTCAACGTCCGCTGCGAGGCCATCTCTTATTCACTAACAGCGATGAAGGGACGAGCGAGACATTGCGGCGCTGCAAGCACTGATTTGACTGCTCGGACGGTGTCCAGTTTTGCTTTGGGGAGCAAAGGTCGGCGTTGAGTCTCAGAGGGAACTTGTGGAACGTTAGATGCCTTTTAGTTAATGGGTCCTTCATGAAGCCTCAGTACAGCATAGCGAGATAGAAGACTAATGCAAAGGAGTGATGAATGGTTGTACAACCAGGAGGAGGAGCTGGATGAGGAGGACATGAAGAGCTCAACCCTTGAGGACTGAGCTTGTCTTTCAGGTACAAGCCTTGGAGCGAGCTTTCATATAAGCCCCGGAAGTGTGTTGCTCTCTTAGCAGCCGGTCGTCTCCTGTTTCCTCCTGTATTATTCAAAAGGTCAGATGTGACATTTGACCATAACCACACAGGTAGTAGCTGCATCTCAGCGGGTGAAACACATTGTGTGGATGCAGACATAAAGTTCATCCCTCAGTCCCTCACTTTCACCTCTTTTTTTTTTTAACTTACCTCTGTGCTATCACAAACTCTTAACGAAGGTTTATAATCTTTAAGTCTGAGCAAAGCAAAAATGGATTCCAAGATTTAGCACAGTCAAACTAAACGTGTATTTTCCAAAGTCACAGCTTGTGAAAACTAATCTAATCTAAAACTTATCTAACTAACTCAGATTGCTGAAGCCTCATATTAACTTCACCTGAACGAGGACTGTGAATTTAGTTTCACATCGCTGATGTTGGAACCACTTCAGAAAGAGATTTCTTCATGGCCAGTATGAACAAATGAATGAAAATAGTTACTCTTTGATGTGTGCTCCTGCAGAAGACTGTGTTTAAGACGGTTTTTAAATACAGTGACTTGTTTCACTTTTCACTCAGGATTACTTAAACATTCATCCAACTTTAATGTGGCCTGACCTTCATGTCTACATTTACTCTCCTTTCTGGGCCACAGCTGCAGTTTTTGGTTTCCTTGTATAATCAAATACATTATATGACAATAACAAGTTGTTGGCCGTTATCTAATTGGAATAAACTTGAGGATTGAAGCATGTGTTTATGAGCTTGTTTTGCTCCAGTCAAATTAATTAGCATTTGATTGACAAGTCGATTGTCTGATGGACTGTTTGTCTTTGATGGTTGTCAGGGAGTCTCTGAACAGAGGCACACCTGTTCCTGTGTGTGTGTGTGTGTGAGTGTGTCTCTCTCTCTGTGTATGTGTGTGTGTTTCCTGGCTTTTTGACACAGGACCTTTGCAGGCGTATCAGCCGCTCGCACTGAGTAACTCATGGATGTAGAGGAGGCAGAAGTGAGAAGAGGCTGGAGACTAACTGGAGACAAAGAGGACAGAAATAACTAAAAGAGACGCAGTAAAATGCCTCCGAAGAGGAAAAATGACACTGTTATTAAGGTGGAAGATGGTAAGAGGACTTTTTTAATACTATTATGCCGAAAAGAACTGTGTTTCAGACTGTGTTGATATTGAATAAACGTCATTCTCAAGTGATAAATATCTATTTATTGTGCAGATTTACCTCCTTAATGTGTGTGTTGGTGTATTTTTCACATGTTCACAGTCGGGATGGATGTTGATGCTGTGATCGACAGTGGAAGTGAAGGTGAGTCAGTTACATTAAGCAGCTTATGTGTTGAAGATTTTCCACATTTTCCATGAATTATTGCCTGTTTTCTGACACTATTCTTCAAGATTATTCACAACTTTTCACCAAGTTTCGTCTTTCATAGAATCTGACTTGAATAATTTTTGTACGCTTGATTATTGTTCTTTGTACTTCTCTAAAATGTATACATGTTTGTCTCAGATGAGGCCAGGAGGAGAACTAAAAACAGAAGAACCAAACCACAACGTAAAGCCAAACAGGTCAGTGATGAAGAGGAGGACGAAGAGGATGAGGACGAGGCGCCGAGGAAAAGAGGACGAAAGAAGAAGGCCAAACCCAGGGACAGCGATGAAGATGACGAGGAGGACAGCCGGAGTGTGAAAAGCAAAGGCTCAAAGGCCTCCAGGAAGAAAGCTGCCAAAGGGGAGAGCGACGAGGAGAGCGGGGACGACCGGCAGAAGAGGAAAAAACGAGGGAAAGCCGTGTCCAAAGAGGAGAAGGAGGAGCAGAATAAGGAGAAGAAGGGAAATGTAAAAGGGAAAGGAGGGATGAAGGATAAAGGTGGTGAAAAGGACAAGAAAAAGAAGAATGGGAAGTTGAGCAGGTGCAGTATTCTCTGAGAGCTCTCTCTCACATACCTGCACGCTCCACGCACCTGTCTGGGCTCAGGCCGACCCCCTGCAGACCCTGCTCATAGCAAGCTGCGTCATATATTCAGGGAGATTAAACATTAACAGAATGTAAATTACATCATTACACCGATTTCCCTGAATATATGTCATTCACAGTATATCTGGTGGATCTGTAATATAATATATCGAACACTGTGCAACATTTGATGCTCATTGCTTTTAATGTGCATCAGCAACCGAATGTGTGGCGTTAAGTTAATAAGTTACTGGAGCAGGTGTTTTTAGTGTGAGTATGACGTCATCCTGTTAGATGTTTTACAGAAGACCTAAGATTCAGTTGTGGTGAACACGATGTTTGGCTGCTGTGATGGATGGTGTCATCATTATTTCATCATCAGTTCATCCATTATTTACTGCTGCGTTAAAACAAAAGCAACAGGATAAAACATCCAGAGACACCACATCTTGCTGCTGTGTCACTGGGACCTGGTTAGTTGTCAACCTGTTTCTAGTTCTGATTATCCAGTGTCAAGAAAGAAGGTTTGAACTTTTGTTGCAGAAGAATTCAAATCCACACCACGATTCTTAATCCTGCACAAATAACCTAATTTAACTTAATCTTTAGTTTATCAAAATAGTGCTGCTAAGTTTTTGACTTTTACTCGCTGCTTGTAAGTTTTTAGATTTTAGAGTCGTTGTGTGTTCAGTTTGAAAATTTCCACTCAAATTGTTACCAATTGCAAGTTATCAAAACTATACAAACAAATCATGACTAACGTAGGCTGAGGTTTGACATGTACATACTTGCATTATCTCATATAGCTCACTTACAAACACGATATCGCAGCTGATCATGAATGTAAAACTGAATACTGATTTCAAACTGTAGACAGAAATGATGGAGCCCCAAAGTGATTTGAAGTAGAAAGAAAGAGAGTTGCTGCTCTCTCTGTCTTATTCTGTAAAACTGTTCATCACTTACAGATGAATGAGACAAACTGAGCTTTTGAGTTTTCTGAGGTTTAGATCTGACTCCCGTTCCGGTGCCTTGTTAAAGCCCAGACACGTGTTTCCCTTCATCAGCTCCTCTTCTTCCTCCGAGTCTGATGAAGAGTCTCTGTCGGAGGGAGAGATGGAAGCCCTGAAGGAACAGGTGGAGGAGAAGAAGAAAGTGATCGCTACACTGAGGAACCAACCCTGGCGCATGAAGAAGAGACTCGTGGTGCTCAAGTAAAAACCAAACAGGGGCCAACTTTAGCTCCCATCCTCCGCCTCCCTGCACGTGACACACTGCTGCATTTTGCTCTTTATGCTTGTTTTGTTTTGGGATTCTGCTTGTTACTTTTCTCACAAACGCTTTCTTTAACGCCTTCCATCACTCGTGTCATGTGCATGTGATGTTGATCATGCATTATTAAAACTTGTTCATCACTACTTTTAAGCTGTTTGGTACTTCTCTTCATCAGTGCTGTGATCTACAGAAAGTCAAAATTCCAAAGTCATATTGCAAATCAAAGTTATCAGGCTTTCAGACTGGACGCTGGCAGAACTAAGCTCTGATATAAAGCTCACACACTTTTAGGGTTTGCTTGATTAATCGCATTCTCTCTTACTTAAGAGAAAAAAAGCTTCGAAAACAAAAGCACAGCAACTATTAGATTAAGGCCGATATTTATTCACCCATATTCCCATTTGAGTTCTCCCCTCTGTGAGATGCACAGTGGAGACAACTACTATCTATAAATCTCAATCATCACACGTGCAGCACACGTGGCTTCCTGTAGTTTCAGCCTGTCAGACGTCTTCCTCTCTGTGTGATAACAGTGTGAACACTACCCAGGCCGAGGCCGGGAGCTGTGTAGGTTAGTGTGTGTGTACAGTATGTTTCTCTATGTACACATCAGTGTAAGCAGAGGAACCCAATAGGCGAACTGCTGTGACTTTTTCATGAGCTTGACACTGTTTAATGCATGTTGTTGTGGCTGACTGACCTGTTGCTCACCAAGTCTTCCTCCTGATGCTCTTATCATATACGATGTACCATTAATCAGTTTTACATCCTGTTACCAATAACTAATTCATTCATTATGTCAGGGAGATGGTGGCGTTCAGGTGGATGTCACTCACTTGATTTGACTGGTGGATTTCACTGTGTGTCAAACAGGGAGGCCCAGGAGTTTGTTGAGAAATTTGAAGGAGCTCTTGGGAAAGGAAGAGGCAGGAAGCTGTACGCATTCAAAGTCATGATGTCCAAGGTAATCTGCTCATTTTGCAACACTTAAAGCTACGACAATACAAACTTTATAACGAGGCTGATGATGATGATTTAAACCTTTGCTTTCAATTTCAGAAACTTATCAAGTTTAAACGTGACTTTGAAAACTTCAAAACAGCCTGCATACCCTGGGAGAGGAAGATAAAGGAAGTAGAAAGTTGGTAGCACTATGACATTACCTAAAAAATAATCTGTTTCTAATAAGTTGTCACCACATTTCTGAATCCTTTGTTATCTAATCACAGGTCACTTTGGATCCTCTGTGGCCTCCTACTTTATCTTCCTGAGGTGGATGTACGGGCTGAATCTGGTCCTGTTTGGGTTCATGTTTGGCCTCGTGATGCTGCCTGAGGTACAGCCTTTCTCATGTTGGCAGGTGATGCATCAGACACTGTGCATGTTTTCAGCTCTCCCCTTTCTCACCTCCATCGCTCTCCTCTGTGTTTAGATTCTTATGGGTCTTCCATATGGCTCCATTCCCAGGAAAACTGTGCCTCGAGAGGAGCAGGACACGGCCATGGACTACTCTGTGCTCTTTGACTTTGGAGTGAGGATCTTATCTTCATTTATCAGATTATTTATCGTAACTGACTATGAGTGGGATAAGTGGACTTCTTCTTAGCCTTGTTAAGTGGGATTTGTTGTAAAGAGCGTACCTTGCACACGTCATCAACAGGGATACTGCAAGTACTCCTTTTTGTTCTACGGGTACTACAACAACGATCGGACGGTCGGCGTGCTGCAGTTCAGACTCCCTCTGTCGTACCTGCTGGTGGGAGTCGGCATCTTTGGATACAGCCTGATGGTCGTCATAAGAACGTAAGGCACACAAATACAGGCCGGCACACAGATGCACATGTATGCAGACGATGTTTCGATCTGTTCTCTCTGGTGTTTTCTCAGGATGGCTCGTAACTCAAACGAAGGAGGGGATGGGGCAGAGGAGGGGGAGTTCACCTTCAGCTGGAAGATGTTCACCAGCTGGGACTATCTGATAGGAAACCCAGAGACTGCAGACAATAAGTTTGCCTCCATTACCACCAGCTTCAAGGTTAGCAGGTGTGTGTGTGTGTGTGTGTGTATGTGTGAGGATGAGCATTTCAACATGACAGCATGACGTGTTTGTGAAATCAAGTCAAAGAGCATGAAAATCATACATAGAATAATCCAGAGTCTGAGTCAAGCAATGTCAACTTTGCTCTTTGCAGGAATCCATTGTGGATGAACAGGAGAACCAGAAAGACGAGAACATCCATCTCCGACGGTTCCTCCGAGTTCTGGCAAACTTTCTGATCACGTCTTGCCTCGGAGGCAGCGGATACCTCATCTACTTTGTGGTGAAACGGTCGCAGGAGTTTGCTAAGACGAACAGTGAAAATCTCACATGGTTCGAAAAGAACGAGGCAGGTCGACATTAAACATTTGGTATTTCTTTACCTTTTATGCATCAGCAATGATTCTTCAGACGATCATCATCGTCTCTTGTCCTGTGTGTCAGGTGGAGTTTGTGATGTCTCTGCTGGGGCTGGTGTGTCCTCCTCTGTTTGAAACCATCGCAGAACTGGAAGATTATCACCCTCGTATTGCCCTCAAGTGGCAGCTGGGACGAATCTTTGCTCTTTTCCTGGGAAACCTTTACACCTTCCTCTTTGCCCTGTTTGATGAGGTTACTGCCAAGGTATGATGCCTGTATGTGTTTGTCCCTGTTGCCGTTTTCCTTGTGCGTGAAGTTTGACTTGCCTTGAACGTGCTTTGGTGTGTTTTCTATTCTTCAGCTGGAGAGCGAGAAGTCGATCAAGAATTCCACTGAATGGGCATTGGAGCAGTACTACGCCAACTACAGCTCCCACTTCAACACGACAGATGTGCCTCCTCCAGATGTGCACCCGGCCGACGTCATCAGAGGACCCTGCTGGGAGACGGCAGTGGGAATAGTCAGTAGTGGCATTAAACTGTGTAGTGTTGTTCAAAACTGTGGATGCATTTTTATTCTGTTCGCAGCATCTTTCCTCTGCTTTGCCCTCCGTGCTTCACTTAATCAAACAGAAGAGACTAAATTGATTTCACTGGTCGACTTTTGTTCTCTGTCCTAACGTTCTGTTCTTGCTTGCTTCATCTGCTCTGCAGGAGTTTGTGAAGCTGATCGTGTCGGACATTCAGGTGACCTATCTGACCATCCTGATCGGTGACTTTGTGCGAGCCGTCATCGTCCGCTTCCTCAACTACTGCTGGTGCTGGGACCTGGAGGCCGGATTTGTGAGTGCTGGCAGTGTGTGTCAGTGGGTCACGGTGTCTGTGTGTGTGACCTAAATTACATGTGTTTGTTTTTGTTTGTTTGGTTAAATTAAGTAATTAATTACTTTTCACTTATCTAAGAAAACATTTCACTTTTTTATGTCCTGTGCTGTAAATTGTGTTACATAAAATTAGACATTTGCGCCTCTGGTATCTGCATCTTGTGGCTGAATGTGAATTAGAAGCAGGTTGAATGCACCATTATCGTATAGCTACCATGTCATTCAGCTATTATTGAACACTGTGTGAGTACAGCACAGTTCGTACTGGATCCAAGTCAACCTGATACCATACAATGACATCTGGCAAGACAGCTGATCCCTAACATTCAGTGAAACAAGACACTGCAATGAGAACTTAATTACAGAGAGAGAGAGAGAGGAGCAAATGCAAAGTGTATCAACCTGGCTTTTATTAATTCAGGCGAGCATGCTAATCGTGTTGTGTTGATTCCAGCCTTCATACGGAGAGTTTGACATCAGTGGGAATGTGCTGGGGCTCATCTTCAATCAAGGAATGATATGGTGAATTACTCCGCATCTGCATGGTTGATTTTATTTTCTGTCTCTGTATTATTCTCTAATGGGACTAATGAGCTCATGTTTCTTTGTTGTCTGTCTCCAATGTGTCTACAATTAACAATGCGTTGTTGTTTGACTGTTGATATTGGAGCCCAACTGTTGCAAAAGTAATTAATTAATAGTAATGAAATCACCAGTTACTCAGTACATTTACAGAAACGATTCGCTCAAAGTATTTTTCAGATATTGTCGCTCACCTTGCTGTTTTCCTCAGGATGGGGGCGTTTTATGCTCCAGGTCTGGTGGGTCTGAACGTGTTGCGTCTCCTGAGCTCGATGTACTACCAGTGCTGGGCGGTGATGTGCTGCAACGTCCCTCACGAGCGAGTTTTCAAGGCCTCACGGTCCAACAACTTCTACATGGGCCTGTTGCTGCTCGTGCTCTTCCTCAGCCTGCTGCCTGTTGTCTACACCATCATGACCTTATCGCCGTCCTTCGACTGTGGGCCGTTCAGGTCAGTCAGAGACGAGACATGAATCAATATTAATAAGTCAGATTGTCATGATTGTTTGTGATCGAACGCCTCCAATATGCTACTTTTTTTGTGACAGAAGCAGCTTCAATTTTAAATGTAGCTTGGTTGTAGGTTGTTGTTTTGGTTCTGTGCATTAAAAGATCGACAGGATGAACATTTCATACATTACTATTAGGTTGCAGTAAGGTTATTATTACATTTTCCCCCAGTGGCCAGGAGAAGATGTATGACGTGATCATGGAGACGATAGAGCAGGACCTGCCGTCCTTCATAGGGAATATTTTCACATATGCCACCAACCCTGGACTCATCATGCCTGCTGTCCTCCTCATGGTGTAAGGATCATTTAAAGATCAGGTTAAATAGCTATTTATAGCTTCAGTATCTGCTGAAAATATCAAATCCAGATATGAAATGGAGAGGAAGGGAAATATACAGTAAATAGGCATTGAAGTAATATTATAGCGATAGTAATATAGAAATATTATATGTTCTGAATTTCAGCTTTCAGAAATTTGTACACTTGATATTTAAATATTTTCACATTCACAAACATACTTTAGGATTCTGTAAATTTACTGAATCCTTCTGCACACTACCAATACATTATCAGTCTATGTGTGAATACTTATTTAATTAAAGCATCTTTCAAATTATTCTTATGGCCTAAAATATTATAATATAATAAGGAAAATGGGCCTTGTTGTGGGTTTCATTGTCTCCCACTGTCTTTTTTCATTCTACCACAAGGGGGCACCAAAGTCAGAAATGTTAAAATCCCACACATAGTGTTTTCACATATCTGTAAACTTCTAAAAGTCAGAAAACTTGGCATGACCTTAGTGTCTATAGTCCTGAATCCAAAGCCTGACTCTGGTCTAAGATGTTGTACTGATTTATAATACTGTACAACAGGTTGGCCATCTACTACCTGAATGCAGTGTCAAAGGGATACCAACAGGCAAACCTGGACCTTAAGAGGAAGATGCAAATGGTCAGTATGAGTTTTCTCGTGGCGTTTGTTTCCTTCCTCGTTTCCCTTTTCTTTCAAATCTCCTTTGTTCAGGATTCAATCAAACAAATGACCATCTGGCTTGTTGGACACTTTAGGCTCGAGATGAGGAAAAGAACCGCCGGAACAACAAGGACAGCACTAATCAAGTGATGAAAGACTTGGAGGACCTGCTGCCAAACAAGTCTCTAATACCACCTCCCACAGAGGAAGAGCCACCTCCACCTGGTACACACACACACACACACGTATATTCCTCTACTGCACATGCCATCAGTCAATTTGCAATTTCCTTATCACTCTCTCTGCTCTCCATCTGTCTTCTCAGATGTTGTAACTGAGAAGGGCAGCAAGTCTCCCAAAACGAAGGCAGGCGCAGCAGGAAAAGGGGTTAATCTGCAGAAGGACGTGTCACTGGCCGCCCCAAACCCCCGAGCTCCGGTGACCCGTGCCCCGGGGCCGAGGAGAGGGCCTCCTGGAAATGCCAGGGGGCCACAACCTGGACCTGGGAGGGGAAGAGGTCGGGGTGGGCCTCCAAGGCAATAAGAGCCATGATTCATGGACTAAAATCCAGATGATACCTACGATTCACCCCAAACAACCGAAGTCTGTTAACACGCAGTCCAAGTCAGAGAGTCAATGAAGGGTGCCACTAGAAGAACCATATTTTTAATTCTTTACGTTATTGATTCACTGATGAAAAATGATCATTTTAACCATCATAACTTGTATTTTAAACATGCCAATTATGTAATCATGTATAATTAACCACTGAAAAAGTAAGACTGCAGCCTCAATCAAATCCCATAATGTCCCCATTGTGGAGGTGGAGACGAGTTGGGACTGTGTGGTGCAAATGGACACAGACATCATTGTTTTAACTGTATTACAGTGACAAAAGGCAACAGTACCTTGTTGTATACAGAGATATAGCATGATCATGTTCACTGCATTGTAATCAGGTTTACTGGTTATTATGGGCGAACAGATTTATTGATTTCATTTGGAAATCGATGTACATAGCATGTAAAATGTCTTTCTATTTTTTGTATGACGCCTATTAAAACAATTCTTTTCTGGCAAAGTGCTATTTAAGTTCTACCTCTGAACAGAAACAGGCTCTTTCCAACTCACAGTCAGACAATACTATAGAGAACATGCTGTCCACTACACTGGTAAACACATCTGAGATAGACACATGAAGTCAGCATTGACGGTAATATCAGGAGAAAGAGAAACAACATTGATTGAGGTTGAAAAAATAGAAATCTTCAGACAAATGATGAGAATAAATGTTCGTGGAGGGACACAGATGCCTTCAGAACATCCGGCTGCTGTACGAGTATCTGAAGATGTGTGTGGAGGATCTGAGTCCATCGGGCGGCAGGAGAAAGTTGGTCCTGTGAGAATGACGATATTATGAGTTCTTCTGTGAGATTTTGATGGTGACGGCCTTGACCTCGGTGTACTCCTGAAGAGCGTATTCCCCGCTGAAATAAGAAACACCACTAATAATGTAAAGAAACACTGTAACATGAACTTGTGATAATCTTTACTCACAAATCTCAAAATGTTAAAATGCTCATCTGATTCAAAGAAGGACAGAACTTTAAATGAGTTTAAAGATTCATTGTTGATGCTGGATTTTTTTGTCAAACAACACAATAACAATATTTATTTGAAAGTATCACGTCTGCATTAAGGAAAGTTATTATGAAGTTTGTGCGTTATAATGCAGTAATCTATATGTTTTTATTTGGTATACTAACATTATTATGGAAATGATAACCAATGAAGTCACAATTTGCTAGATGATATAAATAAGGAAAATACCATTCATATTACTTGCATATCCTTATATATACTTTTTTCTTACTGCTAAACCTGATCTAATATACGTTGGCATCACTCACAGTTCCCTCCCATTCCCAGACATCTTGAAGCCACCAAAGGGACACTGAGCACTCATGGCATTGTAACAGTTCACCCTACAAAAAAAAAAAAAAAAAGAATCAATCAGTTTACACAAGTTTCTGTGTGACAAAATGAAAACATGTTATGAAAGTCTAAAATCACTTTAAGGGAGGTTTCTGCGAGACGGAGTTCAGAGGATTTGATCGTACCAGACCATGCCAGCCTGCAGAGCGGACGACACCGTGAGAGCTTTGTCGATGTCGGAGGTGAACACTCCCGCTGCCAGGCCGTAGTGTGTGGCGTTGGCTCTCTGGATGACTTCATGGATGCTACGGAAACACATGATCTGCTGCACCGGACCAAAAATCTGAGAGAGGGAAAGGACGCAGACGACCTGTGTGTTTGTCGTGTGTACCCTGGAGCGTGGTTGTGTCTGTGCAGGTGTGTGTTTGAGAACACGGTACCTCTTCTTTGGCGATGCGCATATCGTCTGTGACATTTGAGAAGACGGTGGGTTGGATGAAAAGTCCCTGCTGACCCCACGCGGACCCCCCACACTCCAGCGTGGCTCCCTCCCTCTTCCCACTCTCTATCAGCTCCATTATCTTATCAAACTGCTTCTGGTCAATCTGCACAAAACAGCAAATCATTTTCCTTGTTGAGCATGAATCTTGCTGGTAAATAGAAATAGAGATGATCAGACAATCCAACCTCTGTCAAATAAAGAAAGCAGCCGAACCCCATCCTGTACCTGTGGTCCTTGGTCGACCCCTGGCAGCAATGGGTTCCCCAGGACTTTGGATCTGGCCTTCTCTACACTGCGGTGGACAAACTCCTCGTAGATCGGTTCCTCTACAAACACCCTGGATCCAGCCAGACAGCACTGGCCCTGGTTAAAGAACAGACCGCTGTGGGCCTGCTCCACCGCGTACTCTACTGCAAGACAGGAAGTACGATGGGTGACATGAAGTTATGAACATGAAGAGTTGTTGCATTTTATCTTGCCCTCATCAACTGTGCACAGAATAATGCAAACCTGAAATGACATACAGTTTATGTAACACATGGTGATGGTACAAAAAGAACACAACATTTAAAAAGTAACTATAAAGTAATTAAGTAGTAAAAAAAAAATTACTCACAGTCACAGTCAGCAAAGACAATATTTGGGTTTTTTCCACCGAGTTCTAGTGTAACTCTCTTCAGGTTGCTGTCACCTGCAGCCTTCTGGATGAGCTTCCCAACCTGGCAACCAATAACAACAACATTAGATACACAGTTACATTACAGTGAAAAAGTTACAACCCTGATTCCAACAAAGCTTGGACGCTGTGTAAAACATTCCATACCCAGTCATGATACTATCACCTGTTACCAATGAACCTGTTTACCTGTGGAAGGATCCAAACAGGTGTTTTTGGATCAGTCCACAACTTTCACAGTCTTTTGTTGCTCCTGTCCAACTTGTTTGAAACATGTTGCTGCCACCAAATTCAGAATAAGCAGATATTTACAACAATCAATGAAGCTGATGACGTCAAACATTAAATTAGTATACAACTGAGTATATGTGAAAAAGGATTAGACAATTATTGCATTCTGCTTTATTTATGTTTTACACAGCGTCCCAACTTTTTTAGAATCGGGGGTTGTGAATCAAATCGAAAAAAAAATCCAAATTGAACACATCAAATAAAACACGAGAAGAGAAGATAGATACTAACAGCAGTAGAGCCGGTGAAGGCTACTTTGTCGATGTCCATGTGGTGGGAAATGGCACAGCCTGCTGTCTGACCGTAACCCGGCACCACGTTCACCACTCCTGGAGGAAACCCAGCCTGAACACACAGGCAAAACAGCCACCACGACACATGCTCATCTTTAACTGAGGCATAACTTTAGAGCGGCCTTTCTACTTTTACAGCTACGCAGGTCTTGATCATTTCTGAATGTAAGTTTATGGTTTTTGTCCACATGCTCTTTGCTCTTATATCATTGTTGGGGGGGAACAGTAATAAACCGTGTACCTCTTTGATGAGCGCAGCCATGTGCAGAGCTGATAATGGGGTCTGTTCAGCAGGTTTGATGACCACAGTGTTCCCACAGCACAGAGCTGGAGCGATCTTCCACGCAAACATCATCACCGGGAAGTTCCACTGTTGGCAAAAATGCATTCACATGTTTGAGATACAACAAAATCATGAACTTGTACAGTGAAACAAATATTACTGAATTATTACTTTGTTTTTGTCTTTCCTTTGCAGCAGGTTCATATGGATGCACAAAATATTCTGGTCATGCTATACACTTTTTAAATTATTCAGGTTTTCACCTCAAAAGTGTCTTATAAATGCATTTATGTAACGATGAATTTACTATGTGACACAGCTGAAACCAGCCATCAATGACTTCAAATCTTTTGAGTTGAAATATTTTGCAAGATTTCTTGGTGTCCTCTGTTGTGAAATTGAACCGTGTAGAGGATGAATTATTGTTAGTTATTTTCAAAATATTCTGAACAGAAATGTAAATGTTTTAACGATATGCTCATTGCAGAAACATACGAACATTTGCAAATGTTGTGTGTCGTGTCTCTCTAGTTTCTACAGAATCAGTTTTTCTACTCACAGGAATGATCTGTTTTGAACATGAACAAAACATTTATAGTTAATTCATGATAGTTTTGAACATATTGTGCCTTTTACTTTATGTTAAAACATAACATCTATAATCTAAATCTATCACTTAACGTTCAGGAACCAGCTCACCTACAGGGATGGTTTTGCCGTGAATCTTGTCTGCCCAGCCACCGTAATACCTCAATGTTTTGATCGTGGCCATCAGATCTACAAAATATGCCATGAGAAACACTTTGCCAGAGTCCAGAGCGTCTAATGTCTAGGAATAAAAAAACACAGTAATCAGTGTAAAAGCATGACTAATATGTGGTAATAAACCAGGTGATCAAGCAATATTCAAACTGAGCATTAGTGTGTGTGTGTGTGTGTGTGTGTGTGTTTTCTCACTGCCAGTAGAAGACGATCTCGCTCCACTAAGTCAGCGAGTTTATTAAGGAGTTGACCTCGGTCTGAAGCGTCCATGGATCGCCACGGTGAGTCCATCTGGAAGGCGGCTCTGGCGCTCCTCACAGCCCTGTCTACGTCTTCCTACAGGACGTTCAAGTGGAGGAGGGGGTCACGAGGGTCAGGTGACTAATTTACTTTGTCCAATGTCACAAATTTGCCTGAAAGGGTTTTACAGTCTGTACAGCAACACACTCCCTATTTTTAGAGTCTTGATTTTAACATGGAAAAAATGGAAGGAGGAGGGATCTCCCTCTCAGGACAGAAAACACACCACCAACTTCATTTGTGAATTTCTGCTATTACACTATTCACATGTGTTTTACTGGTGATACACTCACAGCGTCAGCCTCCTCCACTTCACACAGCAGCCTCCCAGTGGCGGGATTATACACAGGAATCTTTCTTCCGCTGCAGGACTCGTGCCACTCGTTATTAATAAACAGCTGAGATACAAGAGGAGAATCAGAAAAGAATAACACGCACAGAAACAGATTCTCTGAGCAGATCAAAGACCGGCCTAAACACATGGTGCCGACTATCAGCTCCTCTCAGCCTGATAAAATAACCTGGATCTAGTTTTAGTGGGAGTCATTTTGCCTGCACTGATATTTTTTATGAGATGCATCTGTGTGCTGTAAAGCCTAAAGAGTTATTATCTTCAAAAGCCTTCAAGTCTCACTGATAAAGGACAAGAAAATATTGTCCCACGTTCTTCCTGTTTGATCTTAAAACCACACTTCCATTCTCCTCTGATCACAAGGCGACACGCGACATTTTTCATTTCCATTTTTGACACAAACCATAAATATTGAATTGCTACATCAGTGGTAAACAAAGCCATGTCAAAGGGCAACTGAACCAAGTATCAACATGTTGACTTGCTGAAATACAGACCGGATGATAAAACCTAAAATCTGCCATGTAAGAGTTAAAAAAAAACGAGTCCCAGGATACATGATGAAGATAAAAGTGAAATAACTGCAGTTTCTATGCATTTGTTTTCAATCTGTGACTTTTAATTGAAATGAGAATTGTAAGACTATTTGAAGACTTGACTTCCTGATGTAAAGCCAAGATCAGTCTGCAGTGGATTTTTCTGAACACAGAATCCCAGTAGGGACTGAAAAAGCCAAACCCAAAATATGACAACAGTGGATGATTTACACATTCTACTAAAATCCCTAAAGCCTGAGTGTCTTATTGGTAAATTATGTGAAACCACCTTTATATTTTGAGCTAATTTTCCCTCTAGAAACAAAGTAAAGTGACCTGGACCGGAGTTGTGGATCGGTCATGTTCGGTTCGGTTGGCTGCATCTTACCTTGGTGTACTGAATGGGAGGGTCTGGGATCGGCACGGGCAGGGCCTGCGTCTCAGGTCCGTCTTCGGGCGCCGCTTTATGGTTCCGGTTTGGACCCTGGTGGTTGCACCCGTTACCAGACTGCTGCTGGTGGCTGTGTTCAGGCTGGGAGTTCATGTCGGCATGCTTTCCCTCTGCAAAACACAAATGGAAACCAGTGACCGCTCCGGCTTGTTTTTGTACGTGTGTGTGTTTACCCACACTCTGCAGTGCATGTGTGTGTGAACATTTGATTGTGAAAGTTAATATCTGGATCGCTGAGTGAGAATAGCTCCTTTCGTGTTTCGTCATAACCCTGTGCATAAGTCGCCATCCCAACCCGCCGGAGACAAACTGTGCCAAATGAGGTACTGGCATCGCGAGCAGGGTAACACCACGGGGTCAAGGGTCACGACTGGCACCGTAAAGTCGGGCTGGCTCCGAGCACCGGACCGGACTGACCTCATTTGAGGGAGGATCGGAGAACAGCGGGATGCAGGCCGGAGAAAAACACGACCAGAGGTGTGCTTCAGCAAATCTGCCAGAGAACTCTAAACTTTGATTATAAACAGACTCGAGTGAAAGAAAGAGTGAAAAGAGATGATTCAGAATATTTTGCATACACAGGCAGTTAACACCATATATTAACATGATATATTAACACATCACAGAATGTACTAATAAGGTGTTTTGTTTCTTGTAACCTGATCCACTCAAAATATTTAGTTTTCTGTTTAATACTGAGCTGTAATCAGTTTTTGATTAGGTTTAGTACCTTCAGCAAATGATTGACTTTTGCAGCATAACTGATATTTCAATAATTCATGTTATGATGCATGAAATAAATCATGAAAATATTATAAATAATGTGATAATTTTTGCTCTATAGCTTAATAGGGCAGTTTTCCTTCCAAAAGACAAATACAGAAAGCAATCAATCAAAAATCATCAATCAATCAATGGGATTTCATTTCACACACAATAATTGAATGCATTTTAACAGAAGAAAAAAAATCTGTGTAAAAACATACAAAAAAAATGCAAATTAGCCTCAAAGAAATTACATCAAATTCAAAGTTAAGAGCAGAGACATAAACTCAAGTCAAGTTTAAACGTGGATTAAAGGTGTTCCAGTTCTGTGATGCACAAAAACTAAACGTTCCTTCTCCATGTTTAAGTTGAATTTCCGCTACAAATAATCACGTGATCTGAAGTTTTTTTTTCTCTTCTTACCTGCGGCAGGTGCAGGTGAGCCTCCTCCGGTCTGCTGGGCTCCGGTCACCGGCATGTTGCAGCTCCTCTCGGCGGCGGTGAACCGGAGAGCAGCTTTATATACCTGCCGCTCGACAGGAAGCACCGGGACTCCTCCGCTGCACGCGCTCATCACGGAGCCAGCCGCACGTGCACCGAGAGGCAGGCGCGCGCACCGTGACGCACAGCAGCCTGCGTTACAGCCAATGGTGAGTGTTTTTAATATAAACAGATTCATTTTTTATTTATAGCTAAATTATATTTTATGTACATTCAAAGAGTTTTTAAAATCTCATTATTTTTAAGTGACACCTAATAATTTCCTGCTTTTAATCATTTATATTCTTCCTCTATTAAATATTAATGGCAGGATGAAAATGTGGAAAACAAACGTCATACGTGTGCTTTTGCCCTCATTTCTTTACTTTCCGTTTAATCATCCTTAACCTGTTTTTATTATCTTTATAAAGCATGTTTTGGTTCTGTACACATTTATGATTCTTGTCTCTTCTTAAGTTAAGTGAATTCATATTTTTCTTCTTTTTAAAAAAAATGCTTTTATCCTCGTAGAAATAGATGACAGCCTATCTGATAAATAAACTAATGCCTTATGTCTAATAAACTGATGACGAAGTCTGATGAAAGCGACAACTCCAGTTTTACTGTGTAAAGTGAAGCAGATAAAAAGCAGCTTGGAGCGATGCCAGACATTTGGACCTGTCAGTCTTTGAAGCCACTTGTGCACATGCAGAAGATCCTGAAGGTCCATCAGGAGGCAGAGGACGTAATTGGGAAGATGTTTGCTTTGATACGAGGCCTCCTGCTGCTTCACTGTCTCCCAGGAACAAAGCCATCACATAACTTTGTCTGGTGCGCCTATTTTGATCTCGGCTGCACACACACACACACACACACACACCCCTTTTATCCCCACAACCTCTGTAATTAACCCTTGTTAAACAATGGCAGGATCAGCAGATCTGCAGCGGAAACTCATCTTCCCATACTAATGTGTAAAGCTCTGTTGTTGTCATGCAGTTGACTTGAAGCTTGTGCTGTGAAGGCGCTGGGTTATGGTCAGTTATATTTGTCAGTACTGGATGGAGCATTAAGAAACTATTTGCCCAAATTCTTCTTGTCTGTCTCGACCATTTTGTGCAAACACTTTATGCCTCCTTGACATCCAGTTTTGATCACACTGTACAAGCTCATTTCCAGTTTTTGGTATCGTGTGTGTGTGTGTGGCTGCTGGATCTATAACCTCCTTCTAGACACTTCATCCTCCAGTCTGGCTCCGCAGAGTCCGTCTGCCAGAGCTAATGACAAGACCGGACCGCCTCGGCCTGCAGAGGGAACGTGGACCACTGGGTCAAAGGAGCTGTCGCTGGGCCTGACAGCACCGGGTGTTCCACAGTTGAGCTTGAGCTAAATTGACGGTTCGGTGGAGAGCGAGAAAGAAAGGAGAATGAAAGGAATGAAAGACGGAGAGATAGAGAGAGAAGCAGGGAGGAGGATGTAATACAGGCGTGGATGGAAATGGGGGGATGAAGGCACAAGGAAGGAGAGAAGTTGGAGAAAAACAAAGAGTTGATAGTGAAATTAAGTTAAATATTACAAAAAGTAAAGTAAAGTAAACAAGAGTTTGGAGCTCAGTGAACATCATAACTTTTCAATGTGAAGCTTTAAAATTATCTGTCATTGTTGAGATGTTTCTAAACCAGTATATGAGGTCGCATTAGACTGTAACACACTGCGAGGTGTTCCTGTTATTTTCTCCACCCTTCCTGCGGTGCTGTGTTTGTGATGATATGTATGACGACATGACAAACCACAGCAGCCTGAAAGCACGACCTCAGTCCAAACTGTTGGGGACAGGAAGTCAATCTGAGCAGACGGAGAGCGCCCCCTTGTGACATTATTCAGAGGTAACATTGCTCATGAAACAATGCTGGGGTCTGTGAGCCAGTGGTGGAGAACTCAGATCCTTTACTGAAGTAAAAGTACTAATATCACAGTGTTTCATTCTGTGCAAGTAAAAGTCCTGAATTCAAATTGAACATATATTATTGGTGGATTGTCCAGGTGATCATAGAGAATGTATTTTTCTTGGCCTTTTTCCATACCTGTATATTTAGAAACACATTTCATAACATGCAAACCCTTGGAAATACTTTTTAAACCAATGCACTGCGACACCAGCAGCCTCCAGCCTGGTGAGGGACAGAGGGAGCCGGAGAGGAGGGGCCCGTGTTGTGAATGGTTCCGGTCTGCGGTCAAGTGGGCCGATGCGGTCACTGGCTGTCCAGGCCGGACTCGTCCTTCACTCTGAGCCAAGTTTCTCGCCATGTGCGCCTCTCTATTGTGAGCGGGCAGCAGCTCCCTCTGCAGGGGGCCCGGCTGCTGCTCAAAGGGACGTCCCGGACTCTTCCTGAGGATCAGACCTCAAACCTCTGACTGCTGAGTATTTTGGTCTCTGCTCTCTGTGGTCCAGGTCCAGCTCCCTGCTTTTAAAGTTAGAGAGGACACTGCATGGTGAGTCTTTGTTTTTCCATGTTCTTCTTTCTTTTAATAGCTTCCTACTTACTTCTTATGAAAAAATCCTGTCTTTATTTTAGCCACCAGTCACAACTTCTTTTTTTAATGGGGGCCTCTTTTTCCCTCTTATAGAAAAGTTTTCATTTTCACTTTCTATGTCTTTTCATGCTCTCTCTCTGTTTAGCTGCCAACATGAGACTGACATTTGGGACTCTGCCCATCAAGGAGAACCCGTCTGCCTCTCTGTCGAGCGTCACTGTCGCTCTGTGTCTCCTCACCCTCCTCCTGATGGCCCTCAAGGGCCGAAAGAGCCACCACCACTACTCCCAATTGGACCACACAAAATATCCCCCTCCTCCTGGCCCCACGCCATGGCCCCTTGTCGGCAATCTGCTCCAGATGGGGGACCAGATCCATCTTTCTCTAACCCGCTTGAGGCTCCAGTATGGCGATGTTTTCAAGGTATGTACAGTAAAATGTGTTTTTGAGGATTAAGTATTTGTTTATTCATTCAATCATTTGTTCACTCCTTCTCTTTAGATGCGTCTGGGCTCTCTGACTGTTGTCGTCCTGAGCGGATACTCCACCATCAGACAGGCGCTGGTTCGGCAGGGAGAAGCTTTTGCCGGTCGACCTGACCTCTTCACCTTTTCTGCCGTGGCCAACGGGACCAGTATGACCTTCAGTGAGAAGTATGGACCGGCCTGGATGCTCCACAAGAAGCTGTGTAAGAACGCCCTCAGGTCTTTCTCCCAGGCTGAGCCCAGAGGATCCGGTGCCACCTGCCTGCTGGAGGAGCAGGTCTGTGCCGAGGCGGCTGAGATGCTGGGGGTGATTCGAGAACAGGCTGCTGCTAAAGGAGATATAGATCCGGTGATGCCCCTGGTGACCTCAGTGGCAAACGTTGTCTGCGCCCTCTGTTTTGGGAAAAGGTACGACTACAACGACGAGGAGTTCCTCACCATTGTTCACATCAACAACGAGGTCCTGAGGATCTTTGCAGCAGGAAACCTGGCTGATTTTTTCCCGGTGTTCCGCTACGTTCCGAGTCCCTCTCTGAGGAAGATGGTCCAGCACATCCACAGGATGAACGGGTTCATGGAGCGGAGCATTGAGGAACACATCAACACCTTTGACAAGGTAAGGAGGCGTGCAGATACACTTGTAGAGCAGAATTATGTTTAAATGGGAAGAAACTGCAGAAGGAAATACAGAATGACACTCTGACATATGACAGTATAATCAGCTGTTGTTGGATGAGAAGAGACGTCATATGTTGAGGGACAAAATCAAATTCTCTGCATTTTTCCAGCTCTCTATTTTAGCTATTTAAATCTGACACATTAGATTGAATGTTTTGATTTTACAGTTGGCAAAAGTAGAAGAATAACTCACAGTTGAAGTTTTTAAGGACATGCAAAGCAAAATAGATATTTTAAAGAAAGGGACCAAAATTTCACGTCCATGAAAGACCAAACCACAACAACGATTTGTTAAATATTATAATTATGTACTATAATGACTAATAGATATATATTATCTTACCATAATGCACTGAATTGCACAGTGACCACAAAGTACAGTGAGAATATTTTCAGGGCAGCTCGATGTGGTGGATGACGAGTCTGTACAGTAAGTGTTGTGTTCTGTAGATCTGTCCCACTAATTTGCCGTCCACACTTTAATCTGACATTGCACTCGTACAGTAGTAGCTGTGAGAGCAACTGTAGCCAAAAAAATAACAAACAAGTTCCCTGGGAGGGACTTTTGTTCTTGTGCAGAGTGGCTAAAATGTTCGCACGCACTCTAATTAGGAATTAGCATCCCACTGGAAGACACGCGCCGTACCATAACCGATTACTGTCTCTTCCATAATCATAAAACTTTGAACCTCTATTTCTGTTCTATTCTGCATTATCGTCAATCAGCCAGTAGTTGATGAAGGCAGCCTAATGTTTCAGTGATGATGACGACAAGGATTTAAGAAAGACAATCACTGTTCAATATCCTGTCATGTGTCGTGTGTGATTGCAGAACTGTATCCGGGACATTACAGACGCTCTGATTGCACTTTGTGAGGACAGAGAGGAAAATAAGGACACATCCACGCTCTCCAACTCTCAGATCATCCACAGCGTCTTAGACATCTTTGGAGCAGGTTAGACACCTCGTTTATATTATCACTGATGATGAATAGTGCCAGTGACGGCATTAAATTTATCCTATTCATGAAGAAGATTTCTCTCTTTTCACTGAAGTTGTGTTTGCGATTTTCTAAAGGATTTGACACCATCATCGCTGGTTTACAGTGGAGCCTGTTGTACCTGATCAAGTTTCCTGACATCCAGGACAGAATACACAAGGAGATAGGTACAACCACAGCAAAGATGCAAACTACACAAGATGCACGACTGACTCGTCATCAGACTCTGGGTCTGAATGAGGCTCACACATATTTGGCTAAATCTCTCTCATGTTTCCTCTAATGCTGTTCATCTTGATGCTCACAGCTCGTTCACCCATCGATGTAAAGCAAGCAGCACAGAATTTTTAGAAAAAAAAAAAGATGTGCTTTAACCGCGTTTAGCAAAAATATTAATTGTAACAAAAGCTAAACGTTGTATGTCTGAAGGGGAACTTTAAATACCAATCTCTGACCAATGACCAATCTCTGCTGTTCCCTGTTCTCCTTTTTATTTGTATATAAAACTCAACTCAACTCAGCACTTGCAGAGCATAACTACATGCATCTTATCCAAAGAGAAAGAATTCGGGTCCGTCCAGTCTCCAGTGCAATGACTCATAGTCCAGAAAAAGACAGTTGCTCATTTTTAACACATCACTAATGAGTAAAAATTGTGGCTGGCAGTTTATTGTGAACTACTAAACTTAGAGGAGAAGGTGTTGCTTCACATACTGTAGCTCGTAATATTTGAGATATGAAATAAATACAGAGAGAGAGAGAGAGATAAACACCTAATTAATTAGCTAAAAGATGTGAAAATGCACCTGCAGGTGAAAATGCATCTCTTTGTAATAAACGTGTCATCATCACAGGAGGAGCCAGGCGAACGTGATGTCTATTAGGAGGTATCAAAATTCCTGGCAGAATAAAAACTCAACAATGGCCAACCCGAGTGCTCTTCCCGGACAGACAGAATCCGACAGCCACCGGAGAAACTCACAAAAGATCAGTCCAATTTGCTGACGCCAGAGCTACTTTTGTGGGTTGAAAGAACTGGCGCTGTCTGTTCTGAGGCACGTTGCATTTTCACACAGAGAGAGAGAGAGAGAGAGAGAGAGAGAGAGAGAGAGAGAGAGAGAGAGAGAGAGATACTAAGAGGAGACAGGATGAATCAGAACGAGAGAGGGAGGCACAAACACCCAGACAAAGAAAGAAAGGTTAGAGAGTTGTTCCAGACTGGCACAAAGGCCGTAACACGCAAGGCACTGAACACACATGGTTTGACATTCTTTACTTACTCATCACTTAATTTTACATCAAGCTTTTATTCTCCTGTTTACAGTGAACTCACCACTTTACTGGAAACCTTATTCATGAATGAGCAACATTTTTAATGAACTTGAAAGACAAGCTCACTCTATGTCATGGTAATGACTTGTGAAATGCATCTTCATACAATACAACTGCAACTTTAACCCTCAATGAGCTGAAGTGTAGTTTTACATGCAGGGAACTTTTGAAGGCTAGAATGAAAAGTAATGATGATGCAACTATATCAGAAACCTACAATACAGCTAAAGAGTGACTAGACATCATTGCAGACTTAACCTTGATCCCAGTTCAGGGGCTGAATCCTTCAAAACCCCGTGATCCTAGTCAGCTCATAAAGTCTGCAAATACATCTGGAAATATACACACATCAATGTTTATTCTGGTCGAGCCTGGAAATGTTAATCGCAGGTATTCTGGTTAACAAGTTTACGAATTGCACCTGAATGCACCTTTTGTCTTGGTCACATTCTCCAGTCCAAAAACTGAGACGCACATTAAGTCTCAGGGCTGTAAAAACTCTCTAAAAGAGCTCCCCAATTTTCCATAAATGTCTGATGGTGGTTTGGTGTTTTCTCTTTTCTAGACGACCACATCGGCTCAGCCAGACTGCCGAGGTTTTCAGACAAGCCCAAGATGCCTTTCACAGAGGCATTCATATATGAAGTGTTTCGTCATGCTTCATATGTCCCTTTCACCATTCCTCACTGGTAAGATTCTGATTGCATTCGTGTTTACAGTTGTTTGTGTTGTTGTTAAAATGGTTTTCTCCCTTCAGTACCACAAGAAACATCGCCCTGAATGGATATTTCATCCCCAAAGATACGTGTGTCTTCATCAACCAGTACCAAGTCAACCATGATATGTGAGTAGTTACAAGAAATCATCACTGCATTAGGACTTTTATAAGACACAGATTATTGCTTTATTGTTTTTCTCTCTGTCCCAGTGACCTTTGGGGCGACCCGGACACATTTCGCCCCGAACGCTTCCTGGGATCTTCAGGACTCCTCCACAAGGAG
Source organism: Holacanthus passer (assembly GCA_025331565.1). Classification (NCBI taxonomy): domain Eukaryota; kingdom Metazoa; phylum Chordata; class Actinopteri; family Pomacanthidae; genus Holacanthus; species Holacanthus passer. Next base: position 2,159,114 of record JAFREQ010000061.1, on the reverse strand, counting down.
CTGACGGAGAAGGTTCTCATCTTCGGCATGGGGAAGAGACGCTGTCTTGGTGATGGATTTGCACGTTTGGAGATGTTTATCTTTCTCACCACGCTGCTTCACGGGCTGTGGATTGAAAACGTTCCAGGGCAGGAGCTGGATCTCAGCACCGACTTTGGTCTGACTATGAAACCACGTCCATACAGGATCACCGTCTCCTCGAGGTTTTAGATCGCCAAAAACGAATGATGCTCTGTGTGGATGTTCTGAAATATCACAACAAAAAATCAAATTATTATTATTGTCATCATTAGCCACCATATTTGGCTAACCTTAATTAACTCCACAGAGATACAGTACCTCTTATTATTGTTCCACACATGAACAACAACAGGGAATATAATGTATATACAAATGTGTTTCTAAGACTTTAAAAATTAGCTAGAAATATTATTGAATAAGAACTAACTTCAAGTTTGTGTTGAGCACAGTATTTATGGCAGTGGAGGGTCATTCAAAGTGCTTCTGCGCTCGTACTTTGAAAGGGTCCCTCCGCCTTCCTGTCCCACCACATTAAAAATGAAACTAGCTTGAAAACAGCCCCTCATTAAAAGCCTTTATCTCAAGCTATTAGTTACAGTTAAACACTGAGGGAGGGAGAGAGAGGCTGTTTCAGATCGGCCATCATCGCTGCAGGCCTCAAGCTGTGTTCACGCAGGGTTCATCCTCGCTCTCGTCGGCCCTCTCCTCCTTCTCCTCGCTTCAACTTCTCTCCTATCTGCTCCTCATCAGTCACATTCCTTTCATCTTCTCATCCCCCTCATGTCCTCGTCGTCTTCCTGTCCTTATCCCTCTTCCCTAGCTCCTCCTCCTCCTTTGCTGTAGCTTCGAGGCAAACACCAACTCATCTGCTCCCGTCTCCAAAGTCTCCCCCAGCGGCTCTCCGAGGAACGACGCAAAAATATATGTTAAGACATACGAGTCCCCCGTCTTTTTGAACATCCTCCTCCTCGCCCGTCAGTGCTGTGACCTCCCACACACTGAGATTAGACACAGTCCCACACTACTTTGAGGGAGGTAAAGAGGACAGCCAAGTGTGAAATCAGGCACTTCTAATTTTATAACCTAAACGTAAAGAAGCACGACAGTATGCATATGAAGAACAGAGGAGTCGGGCACAGTTACTGATCACTGAGTTTGAAAGTTATGTGTTCTTTCTTGTAAACTTTTATCTATCCAGGGAACGTCTGCTGAGGGATCTCGTTCTTTTCCAGAGTCCTACCTGTAAACTGCATTCTCTGTCGTGTCTGTCCCAGGGATTCAAACTGGCAACTGTCTGGCCATAGTATTTCACTAACCTCTAGGACATTAAAATCCCCCTTGTACTGAAAAATGTGTTTGAATTTAGCCAGACTGTGGAGGTTTCCCTTTGAGAATTGATGCTCACCCTTGATCCAATTAGAACATTCAGCCTTTTCAGCCAAGCTGTTGTATAATCCCGTTATAACACACACATATGCCAACATACGAAACGATGCACACAGATCTCAATCTAATCTCTGCCTGGATATGACAGACAAGGCTTTTCGAGGAGGAAGTTGAACAAGAACAAAAGTGGAATCACAAATTGTTTATTTTATTCACCTTAAGTGTGATGGAACTGGTCTCTGCACAGACTCTCTGTGCATCCAGCTGATATCCATAATGGAGAATATGCAGTATTGATTTCTACCTGATACTGCATGTGCTTCTGTCTATCAGGTGTAGCAGTTGGGGGTAAACATGTCAAAATATCCCTTGAAGTGTTTAATTAAAATCATCATTATAATTAAAAATGTGACTTTGTTGGATATTCTTATGAAGAAAATAGTAGAAAAAGTGGCACCAATAGTCTCTTGTTAACCATTAAAGTACTATAATACTGCCAATAGTTTAATGTCGACCTCAAACAATATCTTTGTGTGGTGAATATTATAACATCTGAGGTCACGTGTGTCACTTGAAAATAAAATGGAAAATGCTTAATTTCTGTGTTGCACTAGTAATATTTCTATTGCGTCATGTGAAGACTGAGACTCATTTGTCCTCATTGACTGTCTCATGACAGCACTTCACATGTTTACTGTATTAAATGCATCATTCCCAGTGTGCCCTTGTGTGGTCATGTATGCAGACCATACAGTGGTAAATTGGTTTGTGTTGACTAATTAACAAAACATACCCAGAGGATGAGACCTCAGCCGCCTCATCAACCCTGTTCCCTCTCCATGTTCGCTCCGTACACTGCAGCTCTGTGCGTCTTTGTTCTGGTCCACAGAACTCACAGTATGATTTAAACTATGGCCGTCATTAAAGAATAACAAATCACAGCGAACATGTGCTGAGTGGCCTCTGATCTAAAGCAGCCAATAAAACATAGCACGCAAAGCTGGGAATCGTGGCTCTAATGTGGCAGAACAGAGGGGGCCCATGGTATAGATCGAAAACGCTGAACAATTAAGACTGGGAGACAAAAGACAGTCTACTTATAGAAACTGACATCCCACCCAGCCTCGAGCAAATCATGTTTGAGGCTTCGACTCTGCTGCGGCTGTTTTGGTCCGAAGCCTAAAACAAGCCAACAAACATGGTCACATATAAGAAACAGAACCATATAAACATTTTAATGGAAATAAAAAACCTTGCAGGCTCAGATCTTCTGACATATTGAGGCCCACAAATTGCAAAAATCTCCTGTTTTCCTGCAAACTCTGGCACTTTTTAAGTCTTTACCTTCTGACATAAAGCTCTAATCTTAGTCCTGCCCACCTGAAAGAGGAAACAGCAGGACGAGGCCTTTGCGTGTTTGACAGTGTCCATTTCCAGCCGTGTGATTTGACCCTGTAACTAACAGGTCTTAGGCCCTGGAGACTTAACCTCTCGAGCTCTAATGGGCTGCAAACTCGTTGGCTTTCCCACAAACAGCAGGAGAACAAACTGAATGACCAACTGACTTCCTGTTTGCCTCTTCAGTTACACGTGGGGCCCGGTATTGTGGGGCCTCATTCTATAGACGCTGGCAGGCAGCGCCCATTAACCGACTGCACGCAATCCCCTGAATGAAGTCAGTGCTCCTATAGTGATGTGGTGGCATGTAACTAAGTACATCAAGTACTGTACTTAAGTACTTAAATACTTCTACTTCACTACATCGCAGAGGAAAATATTATACTTTTTCTCCACTACATTTGTCTGACAGCTTTAGGTTCTAGTTACTTTTATGCCTCTCCTGTCCAGTGAAAATGCCAATCCTTCCATGTGACTACATTCAATATTTAAAGGACTTTGAATGAATATGCTGGTTCATAAGCATGTACAGCTCAAACAATGCATACCAAATACAAGATAATCCACTCAAGAAATGGTCCACAAACAATCTCAGTTCAACACTTTACTCCACTGTTGTTCACAACTTTAACAGAGCACAGTTCAGACGTCCTCCTCTTCCACCGTCTGTCCGGACCTCAGCTTCATGATCACCTAAAAGAAAACAGAAATAAAGTTAGTGTGACTGTTTCAATGTGGCTGTCAACTTATTTTTTTTAATTCCAAATAGAGATTAATGTTTTGGTTTTATTGACTGTAACATATTGTGACACACACCTCTTTCAGCTGGGCTATCTCTTTGCTGTCCACGTTTCTCTGAGCATTGTTGGTTATGGCTTTCACTCTTGTTGCATAACTGGAAAGTTCAAAGTTCAGGAGTTGTTTAGGAGTTGGTTAGCGTTAAAAAAAAAAGAAAATATGAATCTCTGACTTTGTATCTTACATGAGAGATGTGAGCGTCTCCTCCGTGTTGCACTCTGAAGGAGAGATGTTGACGATCATGAGGGTTTTGGCGTTTCCACCCAGGGAGTCCTGCATCACCTGAGAGAGATGAAATGCATCAGGCACATCTGGCTTAACTTAACATTATAATCCATCACCACATGAACACAGCTTTGCATCATTACCTGTGTCAGCTTGCTATTCCTGTATGGTACATGGGGCAGTTCGGCTGACAAGGCTGAGATCACATCACCCAGAGCGCTAAGAGACTTGTTGATGGAGTTGGCCTCCTGCAGAGCAGCGCACAGGAGAATTTAAAGAGAAATATCTACTCCGTCATCCTGACAATCAGAACATATGAGCAGACCTTCAGCTGGTGGTCTTTGGCACCGGTCTTAGCTGCTCTCTCGCTGCCTGCCAGATCCACGAGACTCAGCTTCCCGGTGCTCACACTCCCGTTGGTCAGATTCCTGCTCTCCACCATGATGCCAACAATGAGATGGGAGCGGGAACTCTCCACATTCATCTCTTGGGAAACACACACCACAAAAAAGGCTCTGAACGGACTTTGGATTTTGATAGACTGCGGCTTGTTGATGTTCAGCTTTTCTCTTAGTTAAATTAACCTCACAGGTCACAGTTTCCCTGAGCTCAAGGTGATGTTTTCAAATCCCAAATCATTCCATTAAAATCATATAAAACAGACAAAGCAACAAATCAAATTGCTTCAGAAACTGATAACACTACTAGTCTTTATTGTTGTGTAAAACCTTTCCTTCCAAAGTACTTCCACTGATTTGTCAGTACCCACTCTCAGCAGCCTGTATTTGTCATTGGTGTTAATATTTGTATACTTCTTGCTGACTCCATCTCTCTATTAGCTGCTGAAGGACTCGGATGATCATCTGTCAAACAATGTGGCTCCTCTTCCTGCAGTGTTTCTGCTGATTCACAGTTCGGCTGCTCGGCCACTCACCACCCAGTCCAGTAATGATGTACCTAGCTGCCGCCCCCTCACACTGACTGTAACTAACACAATTAATCCAAACCATTTAGCAGGGCCCTGTTTGAACCGGGCGGCATGGCACGGTATAGAGAACTCACTGGTGGCGGAGATGTGTCGGTTGGCGCAGGCCTGCTGGAACAGAGCGAAGAGCTCCTGGGCACTGGAAGCCTCCTTTGTCTCTGCTCCTTGTGCGAACACAACCCCCTTTCTGTTCCTCTTGATCTCCACCCGCCTGGCCTGGACATGGGACTGGGGCTGCGCATGGGCCTCACCGGCCGGGCTCACAAAGAGGTCCTGCAGCCTGTCGTTGTACAGCTCCAGCATATAGGCCGAAACCTGAGGTAAGAGGATGAGGAGGTGCAGGGACGGAGAGGAAGAAAGTCGAGAGATCTTTCCTTTAACATCTAATTACGTTGGTGATATTCTGTCTGTTACCTTGAAGTTGAATTTGGAGCTGTTCTCCCGCATGATATCATATATGGCTTTGAAAGATCTCGGCATGATCCCGGGGTTCTTCTGTTCCTTGTCTCCCACCATGGTGAAGGTCTTCCCTGAGCCCGTCTGGCCATAAGTGAAGATACAGACGTTGTAGCCGTCGATGGCCGACTGGATCAGCCTGCAGGGGAAATATATCCTGCTATGAACTGCTCCATCAGTGTGTGGTTGAAGTGATCAGACTGAGTTTGTGCTATAAAATATCAGAACGAAAAGATGCTCGTTTGAGGCCCGTTATATGTGTGTTGTAGTCTTTGTGATTGTGTATGTGTATTTGTGATTATACTGTGTTGGTCCTGGATTAGGACTCAGAATCCCTCTCACTTGTTTGTGTCTTGAAACAGGTCGTCCTGAGAGGCTTCAGCAGTGAACACCTTGTCAAACTGAAACTCCCTCTGCCCTCGAGGTGTCTCCACAGTGATCGAGTACTCGTCTATTTTCTCCACCACGACGGCTCCACCCTGCACAAGCTCGGCTCGGTTCACAGGTCGAATCCGACAAAACACTCTGATTTTACCTGAGAGGAAAAATAATACATGAAACTGTAATAACCTCAAAAGGGATAAACTCAGAAGGCCTGATGTTAAATTTCAATCATAAACATTTGAATGCTGGCTAATGTGTACCTTTCATGTCTTCCACCATATTGTAATACTTCTTCCTCATTGTCCTTTCTGAAGTGTAGTTCTCAATTATTTTCTTTTTCTCTTCTTTTACTTGCTTTAGCTTGAGAGAAAAGCATGATGACACTGAAGAATTGGACTAGATAGCTTTGAAAAATTCCTTAATAATGCAAAATATTTCAAATCACACAAAAAAAGACAATGGATTTGCTATAATATTTTCAAGGTGTTGATCACAGATGATAATGAATAGAGTATATGCATGGTGTTTTAGGTTCATAAAGAGGGCAGCTGAGGGGGGGGGGTCAACAGTTCTCTCAGGCCTAAACTCACCTGAGATTTTGACCTGTGTGATAAAAGACCAACCTGATCCTGCAGCAGGAGAAGCTGCTGACCAACGCTCTTCACTCCCTCTGTGGATTGGACTGTCCCTCCTGCCAACACGTCCTCCAGTTCTGAGACGCCGTCGCAGTCTGAGCGAGACAGGAATTAGAACCACTCATGCACATTTGACTGAATAAAACTATTAGCAGTGTGCAAAATGATCTTATAGAATATGTAGTGCAGACACAGAAGAGTACAGTTGTTGCAGGACTGATTTGAAGATTACAGCTAGTAATAAAAGGACTGTTGAAAACATATCATGTGAATATTTATTTACCATTTATTGCAGGGCTTTCTCCAGTTTTGATGCAGTCCAAAGCCAACAGAGAGACCTCATATTCCCTCACTGTTTCTTGTAGTAAAGACAAACTTGACTCGTATTCTTCTAACCTGAAAAGTAGAAGAAAATCATTTGAATGTTTATATTTGAGACAATAAAAGGAATGAAGGGAATATGACCGGCTCAATTAAACATTTATATTGAGACTGACTAACCCCTCTTGGTCAGTGGTCTTATCCTCTCTGTCTTCTCTGGCCATCTGTAGACGGTTTTGTCTCTGGCTTCGACCAGAGCGCCTCGATTCTCCTCAATCATCTGGTCCAACAGAGCTCTGGTTTCAGCCGCTGAGCTGCAGATGACATGAGCCTAGAAAACCAAACAAAGCAGTCTCATGGTATCAGTACAACACATTTATAAAAGCAGTGTGATGAAGTATCTCCTGCCACCAGCAAAACACAGAATGTCTTATCTAAAATAATGAGACACAGGCAGCAAACAGGAGGTTTACACATGGTTTAATAGCTGGGCAGCACCTTGTGTATGACGGTGGGAAGCAGGACGCTGCAGGGAGGCTGAGGGACGGGAGGGACCGGGCTCCTCTCGGCCTCCAGCAGCTCTGTGATCTCTCTTTCTCTCTGGTGCAAGCTCTCCTTCAGCTCCTCCAGACGGGCTTTAGCCCCCTCCAGTGGCTGATCTGACTCATTGCAAGCCTGCAGAGAGCGATCCAGACTAAAGGGTCAGTACACCCAAATGAATGCATTTTTATCTGTTGATGTTTGAGATATCCACCTCTGAAACTTCTGCTATCATCCAAATACCTGCTTTATGCATGTTTAATGTGGTTATATGAGATTGTAAGTCTATCCTTGTCTTTGTAATGTGACCTTTTCTACATATTGTCCATCGGTGTCTCAGAAGATTTTGCTTTAATGAAATGTTTATAATTTTATCTCATGTCACTCAGATGTGAGCAGCAGACTGTCATGGTATCTAATTCCAACCCACCACAGTCTGTTGTTGTGCTGAAAGCTCTTTGTCCTCTGAGCTTTCACCTTCCTCAGCGGCTTCCTGCTGCTGTGATGATACCGTCAACATTTCTTGGACCTTCGCCACTTCCTGTCTGGCCATTTGCAGCTCCAACAGTGCTGTTTAATGTCACAGGGCATTGAAAGCTGTTACATTCAAAGGTCAGTGATCTTACAGCTCTATCCATGTATGCATGTGGACTCACTGGAGGCCTGATGGCTGTGCAGGACATCCAGCCTGTTGGAGAACAGTTCCAACATTTTGCTCTAAAAGGAACAGGAACAAAGTTGGTCCAGTAATTATGTAATAAGTTTAAAAAACATGGCCACAAGGGTGCGCTCCAGTTCAGAGGAAGACACAAGAGTTCATGAAGTTTGCCAGATTCCTTTCCAACCTTTTCTCTGTGCCACTGCAGGGCCTCCTCTTTACTCCTCCTCCTCTCAGCTCGCTGCTCCTCCAGCAGCTGCTCGTTCTGTGCAGTTAAGGCCTGAAGGAAACAGGAAGAGGCAACGCAAGAAATACATAAATAAACACATAAAGCTGTTAAGTGTTTCAACTCTATGGCCTGTAAAGTGTGTGCCAACATGACTGATGCATTACGTCAAAAGTTGGAAGCAGTGATTGGAACGTTTGACTGTAATGTTGAACCAGTGAGTTTCAGGAAGAGTTTCAGGGAAATAAACCAGAGATTTAGGTAATAAGGGAGAAAACATGGCTGTGATCTGATTGGTTCTGATCACTGACATCACTGACCACGACTCTCCCCTCCCAGTCAGCGTTCTTCTTCTCCACCTTCTCCTGGTAGAGGTCCAGGATTCTCCTCAGAGTGTTCAGCTTGTTCTGATAATGTGCTCTGATCCTCTGCACAGTCGACTCCTGATCACACAATAAGATCCGTGTTACTGTCATGTGCTAGGACAGTCACACACACACACACACACACACACACACACACACAGATATGCCTCCTCACCTGGTTCTCTCGTGCTGTGATCTGAAAGTTCTCCTCCAGCTCCTGCATCACTTCCAGATGTCTCCTCTTCATTGCCTCCATGTCCTCAGCTATCTGTGCATACGACACAAAAACACTTCACTTACAAACTGCCTGGTGGCACTTTACGATCAGAAGCCTCGCAGGGTCACACCGGCAGCATCAGGGCAGCCATGTGAGCCTGAGAGAGAACACAGCACAGTGTCGGACAGTGTCTTCATTGTGTGTCTCTGTGCATCTCACAGAACAATTGGACACAGCTTGAAGTCACATGTTGCTGTTTTATCAGATAAAATAAAGGTTATTTAAAATAAAGGTTATTTTATCCACTCTGACCCTGGTAGTTTGCATAATATACTGATTATAGATTCTGGTATAAATAAAACCTTGTGGGAGAAACAGTGTTTCTGCTCATTCTTTCACCTGAGTGACGCAGAGTTCAGCTGACTCGTAGGGGATATAGATCTTGACGTCTTGTGACCTCTGAGCTTGATCTGCATCGCTGCTGTCAGACAGCTGAGATTCTGACGAACCTGCAGAAATAACATGCTGTAAATCACATTCAGTTCAGAGCAGGTACGCTGGAAAAGTGTTGGTCAGTAGTAATCTAAACCTCCACAGCTTCTGTGTATCTTCCAACCTCATCATCATCATCGTCCCTCTCCACTGGGACCCCACCTCCCCTCCACACACACTATCATCCCTGCTCCTCCACATATTTCTTTACGATCTGACAGCACCTCGGTTGACCTCTTGTCCGACGTGTTTCCTGTGATCAGCCCCGATCCAGCGCCTGAACGCAGCCCACCTCTTCATCCACAGGGTTTTGTGATGAATGACAGCTTGGACAGTGAAGCAAATGTTGGAGAACACTGCACCACATGCACATTAATAATAGACAGTAGCAACTTAAGTCACCACAATTTGAAACATATTCATATGAATATAGTTAACAGACTTATTTTACTGGTAAGTAGTTTTGTGATTTTTATCTGTTCAACAAGGTGCGATAGTTCTGCTCTGTTCATATTTCATGCTATCTGTAAAACAAGAAGGATCCCCTGAGAAAAACAAAAGTATTCCAGAGCAATCCAGAGAATTAGCTTCTGAACTGCAAATATTCAATTACATAATCATATTAAATGAGTGTCAAACTCATTACATAGTTTATTGGGTGCTGGAGGTCATAGCTGTGTGTGTGTGTGTGTGTGTGTGTGTGTGTGCAGAGAAACCGGATAATGTCAAAATAAAGATTTCCAATGGAAAACTGATTTGTACCAAACACACTCTTTATAATGCATTTATCATTTTATTTGCATTTAAATGGATGCAGTCTTTAAATAAAACACAAAAATCTCATGAAAACATTTACATCTTATTTATTTGATTTAAAACATGTTTTACATCTTTATGAGTGATTAACATGCAGTTTATGGTATATTTACACTTCTGAATGTTACACTGAAAACACAGATCATCATTAATTATGTTAGTTTTCTGCTTATCTAAGTATTTAGTCCCTGTTTATTGTCACTTTCAAGTTAATCTCTCAGTGCAGTCGAGCCTCTCTAAAATATTGACACATTGCATAATATGTCTCCCCCTCTGAATATTTCATCACTCTCTGTCTCTCACATTCCCATCCCACCCTCTCCCCTCTTTGTTTCCTCATACAGGAATGTGGGCGTGTCGTCGTGCTGTTACTTTCGTCCCAGAAACACCTTTTAGTAGAGAAACAGAAATTATGTCAGGAATTTCAGAGAGAAGTTGGTAGAAGAGAAAACACTCTGATTCTGTCTGAACTTGAACACAGGCAGAATCTGAAGGCTTTATATGTTTTATTGTCTGCAAGGAATTATGAAAACCACAGTTTACATCTCCATGATTGCATGTGTTTGTGTGTTTGTGTGTGTTTGTGTGTGTGTGTGTGTGTGTGTGTGTGTGGGGGGGTTCCTGGTCTGACCTGCTGTGCCATGCTCATGCTGGTCAAACTGTGTGTTGTGAATTATTGGACACGGCCTCTCGTCCCTCTGCTCTGGTACGCTGCCCGGTAAATCCTCCAGCACCTGGGCTACTGCTGGGACCCGTCCAGGCCGTAAGGACACCACGGGGTCCTCGGGGCAGGTAGACATGTTAGTCGCCTCCCAGGCACCTGAGAAAACATGCAGATGGTGCAAAATATGAAAGAAAATTCAGATGATACTTAATGGACGCCAAACAAAACTATTGCAATACATGGAGATAAAAAAATAACATGGATGGACGTAGGTGAAGACGACCAGTTCAGATGAAGAAGCTGCAGCAGGAGCTTTCGGCTTTCAGATATAGAAAACATCTGGACAGAAGATGGTGGAGCTCAGAGTGACATAATGTAGGCATGAGGCCAGTCCTTACATATCTCATAAGATCCCACAGACCTTTGCATGTAAGCGATGAGAATACAGACAAACCACACAAAACATTTCTGCAACAGCTCGAGTGACACCAGCTGTTTTGATGCTGATGGTAAATAGTGTGTGTATGGTGGTTTGTTAGCATATGTGCTCGCAGGTCTGGTTCTAGTGGACCCCGGCTGGCCTTCATAGCCTGGTCTCCATCAGACCCTGCCAGGAACAAAATGTTACGGAGGCAGCCAAGCAGCTGAAATATTTAAACCTCATCTAACTTTGTCTAACTTCACTCTGAGCAGCTTCTTCTACAACATTTAACCTGATATCTGATACAGAAATTAAGATAAGAATCTCATTACCACCATGCAGGGTGTTTTACACTCACGTTGTTTGCCTGCAGGGGCCACAGAGCGATGTCTGCCGACTTTCTTTCCCAGGAAGGTCAGTGAATAAGAGCCGCTCTCAGTTGCAGAAGAGTTCACATACATCATGTATATAAATCTGCAGAGAAAACAGGGTTAAAATCATTTTAAAGCCACAAAGATTTAATTCATATGCAATTGAAAATCCCCAAATATTTTAATCTACATGATGAACTCTTGTTCAACCCTCAAACTATTTGCAGATGTCATAAAGCTCACGCAGCAGATTCACTCAGAGACCGTAATCCTCTCGTCAGCCTCTCCGAGCTACCATGAGCTTCTCAACAGGAAAAACAGAAAATCCCAAAGTTTAAGTGTGTGTCTCCTTTTTGTTTTTCAAATTCTCTGATTTCACGGTGCCATATGAGAACAAATCTTAGATCGCACTTGTCAGGGATTGGCCCAATGCCTGTTCTTTTACTGAATAAAGTGATTTGAACTGACTGAAAACTGAAATTACAAACTGAGCTACACTGCCATGAAACTCATCTATACAATCTGAAATATACAAATGAATTAATCAGAAAACACACAAGAGAGTAGAAACATGACTTCAGAATAGAAGAAGACTTGATGATAAAAGGACTACCTGGTCTGGGAGCAGATCAGATCCCTCCTGTGTGATTCAGTGCAGCTTGTGTGCAGCTTTGCTGACCAGGAGCGCGAGGACGCATCGGTCCTGATCTCTAAGGGGAACCAAACTCTCAACAGTCTTTAAATATTAAACCTGCAGAGATGGAGTTTCACCAGGTACTGGCTCATACCCCCACAGAGCCTGCTGGTAAAAAGATGCCCCAAACAGTCCTCAGGTTTCCCGTGTGTAAGATAGAGATTGTAACTAGATGCTCTTTCACACTCACACACACACACACATGTAGTGTATACACACACTTCACTCCGTCTCTCCTGTTTGTGTTTGTTTTCCCGGCGACCCTCACACACGCCCACACCAGGTCACCTACATCCATCTGAACTGCACTGAGGAATATCAGGAAATGATCTTCATGCAGGTTTGCTGTGATGAAGAGATCAGACGTTCAGGTTTATATGATCTATTTGCTGCTTAGTGTTGATTCACCTTTGTGAAATAAAATCAGTTTCATGGTCATTGCTGCTGCTGATTAAAGCTATTGCACTCTCTTGCTCTGTTATTCTTGGCCCAGCCCTCCTATGAGGATTTCCTTTGTTTTTTAGACCAGGAGACTCATTGTTGGATCACAGAGTGAGCATCTGTTTAACACACCTTAGAGATAAATCCACCCATGATGCCACTTTAATGAAAATACAGCTTTGTGCCCTCGTTCCTTTTTCACAATCCAAACCCTGCTCTGATCATAATTCCTCTGTGGATGAACACAGCATCACTTGCCCGTCAGCTTCAACGAATAAAAAACACACATATAAGCTGATCACAATGGGAAAAGGTTGATACATGACAAACATTTATATGGACGTCATCGAAGGCCTGTGAGGTCTTGATTGTTTGGATCATCACCGACGGCGTGATGACAAAGTATGACTGTGCTCGGATGATGCAGCCACATGTGTCGGGGGCCTGGCTGTTAATCTCTTGTCTGAAAGCATCACCCTGTGTCGAGGCACGTAGGCTGCAGGTAGCGTCAGGCCCTGGCTGTGCTCCCATGACAACACGCCACACCTTGAAAAAACTCATGACCTCATCACACCAGAGACTCTTTTGGGGAATGTTGAGGCGGTCTTTGTCTTCCATACAGGTACTGCAATCCTGAGGTGTACGGGAACATGGCTCAGGGGCTCCACAGATCAATAAACATGGTTTCAGTTGCTGTTTCAAGGAACCTCCTGATGACATTTTTGCAAGGGAAGAGATAACAGCAGGAATGTCAATAGAGAATATACTGAACTCCAGCAGTGAAAACTTTACCCGTGGAGCTGGAGGAACACATGAAAAAAACCTGCATCCAGATAAACCATAAACACCACATGAATACAGTGTTGGTAAGACATGTTAGTGCTTATCTGCACTGAGCTTCCACCAAACACATCAATAGAAGCAAATAAGCCCCAGATACTGACTGATAGAGCCTTAAACTACTCTGCTAAAAATGTTCAGCAAAATTATCATTAAAGCTTGTTTTCTTCACTAAACCTTTAAAAGTAAAATTCAAATGTCTAAAATAAGAATAAACCTCAAAATCAAAGTTCCTCTATGAGTAATATGAATCTCGGAAAATAAAAGTTAATAGATAATAATCAACATAGCAAATTAAACATTATAATAAACTAAAAAATATATGGGAATAATAATATATGAGTGTTGCATTAAGCACAAAAATATGAAAGTACAATGAATTGAGTCATCAGAAACTTATAAACTTAATAAAAAAAATAATGTGTCAAGATTTATCTTAGAACTTAATAAAACTCCCCCAGATGTATTGTGGGTATGAGTGATTTTCCATGAGATCCCCTTTTTTATGAAAGATTACGACCTGAAACTTGATCAGCATATGTTTTTAAGTAGCAGTCTGAGTGTTTAAAATGTGCAGGAGAAGCTGTTCCAACACTCTCTGCTGTGGCTGCTGCTCAGTCCAATGGCAGCTGTGGAGGAGGTTCTGGGCCGGACCCGTTACTAGGTGGGGTTTGTCATGAGTATAAATACACTGCCTGTGTCTCGACTACGCCCCTGGAACCTCAGTGAGACAAACTTCTTCCCTTCAGCCTCAAGGTAAGACTTTTTCCTTCTATAGAAATCTGAAATCTGCTCTCCAGCTTTTATGTTTTGAGAGTTTGGTGAAGTTTGGCACCAGATGTGAAGCTTTATGTCTCCACTTATTTTAATGCAATCTTTGAGGGTGTGGTTGGAAAAACAGCTGCAGCAATTTCTGGATTCACATGTATAACACAAGTAAAGTGTTGAGCTGGTTTAATTAGAAATTAAACATGAAGATTAAAGGATCTATAATCTATCCTGCAGTATTCTGTATGTTATATTAGAGCTGGGTGTGGGTGTGGCCAAGCCGTCTGCACATGCTTGTCATTATGGAAAACCACCTAACATAAACCTTCAATAAATACACAGAGGTTTGTGCAGCTCAGGAGAGGATGAAGGAAAGACAAAAATCTTTTCTTTCTTTCTTTCCTTTGCTGACAAGTTTAATAGATAAGAACTCTGCCAGGACAGTTGAATCAATAAGAGAGTGATCATGTCTTCTTTGAACAACAAAATGTTGAGTGGACTTTATTTTATCCCCAGATCCTTCATTCTTTGTCACATCAGACCTGCAGAATACTTTTTAATACTCCTCTTCTCTGACATTGTCTCTTCTCTTCTCTTCTCTTCTCTTCTCCTCTCCTCTTCTTCTCTTCTTTTCTTCTCTTCTCTTCTCTTCTTTTCTCTTTTCTTCTCTCTCTCTTGCAGACAGACTCCAGTGTCCCACCATGTCTTTCGTCGATGCCTTCTTGCAGCAGACCGTCTATCTGGGCATGCCCGATGACTCAGTATGTAACTCTGTGGTTCTGTTCCAGTCGCTAAGGCCAACCACTCTGTTTTTCCTTTTTTTCCCTTCCTGTGGTATGTTCGGGTGGAAAAATTTTATCAGGCAGAGTTTAGAGCGAGGCAAAGAGAGAGACGTGTGGAGGGGCAAGAGGGAGAAGAATGAATGAGTGGGAAGTTGAGGGAGGAACAAGGAGAGACTAGGATCAGATGAGACATGTTATTAAAATGAAAAGGAGCCTGGACTATAAAGATTATGTGCGATGAGAAAGATGACCACACTAAGTCTTGTGAGTGTGTGACTCACAGGAGCAGGAATTTGAGCCCCTCCCTTTATAAACTCTGCAAAAAGAACAAAATGCAACTTCTGCTTTCCCCTGTTTGTTAATGAGGGAAAGTTGCACAAGATTATCCTGCATGATTTCAGTCTGTGCTCTCTGACTCTCCTGTTATCTTTGAGTTCAGTCCAAAAGGGGTGTGTTCAGGCTTTTAAAGTTAAATCATCTCTGGAGCCTGGAGGTGTCGGGGCAGAGACTCCTGGGACACAGGGGGCATCAAGTCTGTCACAATTATCTTGTTTTATGACTTTTTTATATGTTAAGATAGAGGATAGATGAACTGTGTAAAGGGAGAAAAGACATCTCAGGCATTTTAAAAATGCAGTTCTCAGAGCACATCATGTACTTGGTGGTGTGTCTCTCAGGTCCAGAAGAAGGAGGGGACGGTGACTGCAGCGCCCAACTTCACCCCCAGCGGAGATGCAGCCGTCCTGGACAAGGCCATCAAAACGAAAGGTGAAGTTGAGATGCAAGCAGGGAGGCTTTGGAGCGAGTGTGAACATGTCTTGGCTGTACAATGTGTCCCTGTTTGGTATATGACATGCTGGCTGAAAGAACTTTAACACCATCTGCTGGTCGTCATGCAGTCTCACTCTTCTCTGTGTGTGGGCTCTTGCACTGAAGTCAGAAATTACAATACTATAAGAACTAAAATCTCTGAATCACTGAATGATATATTTATCTCTGTATGTGATGATTTTGCTTAACAACACGTCCTTTGTGCAGGTGTGGATGAAAACACCATCATCGAGATTCTGGTGAAGAGGAGCAACGAGCAGAGGCAGCAGATCAAAGAGGCCTACCAGCAGGCCAGCGGCAAGGTGACGAGAACGACACAAAGATGTTCACAGCAATGAGGTTCACACACATGATTACATGCTCTCAAACACTGTACTTACTCGTGGCAGCCTCTGGACTCAGCACTGAAGAACGCTCTGAAGGGAGATCTGGAGGATGTTGTGTTGGCTCTGCTGAAAACGCCGGCCCAGTACGATGCCCAGCAGCTGAAACTGGCTATGAAGGTGACAATTTAACTTAAAACGAACACTGATATCAATGCATAAATGGCTCTAATGCTTTGGCCTCACCATCATCTGTTATTTTTGGTGCGCAATCACATACACCCACTTCCACGTATTCATGCACTGTGGCCTGAACAGGGGGGTCGTAGGTGTGTCTTGTTTGAGTTGGACCAGTGAAGAATAAAGGCTCTTTCGCTGCATCAATCTATCTGTGCTCTCTCTCAGGGTCTGGGAACAGACGAGGACACCCTGATAGAGATTTTGGCTTCTAGAATCAACAGTGAGATCCTGGATATAAAGAAAGTCTACAAGCAGGGTGCGTGCCAGCGGATTTTAAGCAACAAGCTTCAGTTTCATAAAACTAGTGTTTGGAAATAGAAGTGATACAACATGTGACAGTGGGAACATTACAGCCTCTGGGACATGAGCCAGGGTTTTTAACATTTAAGAAAGCACTTGAAACTGTGAAACTGTATTTTCAGATGTTCAATATAATTTTATATCCTTGATTTTAATCTTGTGATTTCTTTTCCAAGAATACAAGAAGGACCTGGAGGATGACATCAAGTCTGACACTAGTGGAGAGTTCAGGACGGCCCTGCTTGCACTCTGCAAGGTTTGTATGTGTCCACACTTGCTTTCTGTCTCATGGTGAGCGTTTCATGCTGTAATAAGACAGTTATTCATTCACAGCACAAGGATGCATTAAGTAAGCAGAATAACAAAGATTCTAATCATGAATCTCTTCCCATCATTTTCTATTTCTGTTGGTCGTGTTCAGCACTGTGAAGTTGCTCTTTGTCTTCATCACAGGCCGGCAGGACTGAAGGGGTTTCAGAGCCGCTGATTGACAGCGATGCCAGGGCTCTGTACGAGGCCGGGGAGGGGAGGAAGGGCAAAGACTGCTCCGTCTTCATCGAGATCCTCACCACCAGGAGCGCCGCCCATCTCCTTAAAGGTGAGGTGGCTCGCTGTCCTGTTCAGTAGAATCTGTCTCTGAATGTTTGTTCCTATATGACACTCTTCCACCTCTTCCTCCTCTTCAGTATTCGAGAGGTACTCAAAGTACAGCAAAGTGGACGTGGCCAAAGCTATCGACCTGGAGATGAAGGGAGACATTGAAAGTTGTCTCACAGCAGTAGGTAAAGGCACAAACTTCAACTCAAACTTTATTACCTGAGCAACCATTCAGTGATTTATACACAGATTTAAAATTGAACTTTTTTTAACAACCATAGTGAAGTGTGCTGGAAGCAGAGCTGCGTTCTTTGCTGAGAAGCTCTACTTGGCCATGAAGGTACAGTATGTATAGGATACTACTCACAAAGTATAAAAACACACATGCAGGATAATGTGCCTGCTGCCCAAGACCTTCTCTGACTCACACTTTTCTGCCCTTCAGGGTAAAGGAACCCGCAAATCCATCCTGACCCGCATCATGGTGTCCCGCTCCGAAATCGACATGAAGCGGATCAAGGAGGAGTACAAGAGAAAATATGGCAAAACACTCCATCAGGAAATTCTGGTGAGCAAACATCTGACCACTGAAAACAACATTAAACTCATCCTAGATGTCAGAACTGCTCAGGGTTTTTTTGTGGGATACATATGTCTTTTCTTTCCTTCAGGATGACACTAAAGGAGACTATGAGAAGATTCTGCTCGCTCTCTGCGGGGGTGACAACTAAGAGCCAGTCAATGGGATCAAGGCTGATACAACTGAAGCTCCGGCAGCAAGTCCAGCTGTGGAAAATCACCTATAATCTCTTGACACATATTGTGCCCTACGCTCTCGTGGAGAAATGACGAGACTGTCTTTCTTTATGACCGTCATGACATGTAGAAGATATTAACAGCAATGAGCAAAGATTAACATGGAACGGCACTGCTTCAGCAGATAGATTAAAGTTATTCCTTTTCATTCCAGCACTCTTATACAGCATAGATCTGGCAGCAGTTTGCCAGTGGACCAACGCTCCGGGACAGATTTAGCTTCACATTACATTTCTCATAACTGGTGGCTTGAAGAGAAGCCGACAGATGACCGTGCAGCTGCTGACAGATGTGAACAGATCATCATGTGTCATATAGATTCATATTCAGTGGCAGCACTAGGCCCATCCTTGAAGGAGCTTGGACATCTTGCAAATAAAAGCTTTTTGTATGAAGGCTGATCTGAGTGGTCTGAGTTTCTTTGCACATGCACATACAGCACATATCAGACAGACATGAACCAACCAGCTGTAAATGTTGGCAAAATATTTATTCACTATTAGTATTTGTACATAGCATCATATAAAAGTACTGTATCTAAGTAGTAGTAAGTATTGTACATAAGCACAAATTTGAGGTCTTGTACTTGGGAAATATTGTAATTATTACTCCACTACATTTATCTGATAGCTTTAGTTACTTTAGAAAATAAGATTTTTGAGTTTGTAAAATATGATGCTTTGTTGTAACAATATAGTACAGCTGATGAGACTATTTTGATCATTGATTAAGTAATTCTTCACATGAAAACATTTCATGGCTCCAGCATCACAAATGTAGGGATTTACTGTCTTTCTTAAATTTAAATAATTTTAATTTATTATTAATAATATTGAGTATTGGGACTGTTGGTTGGACAAAACAAACACACTGAAGGTGTCACTTTGGGCTCTGGGTCCTTGTGACATTTCTCACTATATTCAGAATTTTTTACAAACCAAATTAATCAATAGATTGATGAAGATAAATAATCAACAGATGAAACCATATTGAAAATAATCATCTCCAGCTCAAACTCCAACAGTAAAATCCGGCTTTTGCATTAATGCATGAGGAGCAATAATCTACTGTGAGAATATAGAAGATTAGAACAGACACAGGGGACATTTTTATGCATTGAGTACTTTAAGTACATTTTCCTGATTATACTTACATACTTTTACTTAAGTATTTTTGCAGTGTGGTATTAGTACTTTAAAGTAAAGGATCTGAATACTTCCACTGGTGATAGAGTACAGTTAATGTTTATTTTAGTGAGATTAGAGTTAAACTAATCTTTTTACATTACACATATAAAACATATAAAAGAGCCTTTGCCATCCGCAGAAGGGGGATCGCTGTCACAGAACCTGGCAACCTCACAGCTCATACAGACCACAACTATAAACAAGCGGAGCAGCTTCTCCGGTTTGCTAACGCTAAGCTAACCAACTTTCTCTCCCAGTATGTATCAAGATTTATCTTATAAGAGATACTGAGCTATTTTTCTGACAGCAACGAAACCACAAATAAGACTGGCATGCGGTACAAATGTGTTTTAAAGCTGTTCTTTTACTTAGCTTAGCATGACGGCAAGCTAGCTAGCTAACGGTTGCTAGTCAGTCAGGTTGGTGTCAAACTTAGCTGTTAGCATGTCAGCAAACTGTCAGCGATTCAAAGTGACGTTTGTGTTGCGATACAAATGAAGTGATGATGGTCACCGTTATATTGAACATGTTTGTGTAGATGTGAGTCATTAGAGTATGCGGCGCTAACATTAGCCAGGTTAACGTTACTGATAACTGATCCACACTATAAAGCAGCAGCAGAGTCACATCCTTTAAAGGCTGCTCACAGGAGCTGTGAAAGTCTATCCACCACATAACTTCTACAGCATGACTGTAAGTTCATCACCAACAAAACTGAGCCTCTGTCTTTTCATTTCAGGTCAGTCAGTCCATTTGAAGTCCTGCCCCATTACCAGAATCCAAGACAATGACCTGACCAATGGACCACTGCTCAAAGAAAAGAGGGTCACTTTTGGAGCTAGATCATGAATGACAAACTAGTCTTCCTGGGCCTGCTGTACTTTGTCCAGGGCATCCCCTATGGTCTCCAGTCTTCCCTGCTTCCTGTCTACCTGAGAGGAGCTGGTCACTCCCTTACACGCATCGGCTTCACCAAGATCCTCTACTTCCCCTGGGTCCTCAAGGTGCTCTGGGCCCCTCTGGTGGACCGGGTCGGCACCAAGCGTCGCTGGCTGGTGGGGACGGTGTCTGGACTGGCTCTGACATGCCTCTCCAGTGCTGCCCTGGCCCCAGAAGCACATATCTGGGGAGTAGCAGGAACCCTGTTGGCCATGAATACCTTGGCCTCCGTCCAGGATATTGCTGTAGACGGGGCCGCGGTGGGGTTGCTGAAAGGTCGTGGGGAGCTTGGACTGGGCAACACAGCCCAAGTCGTGGGCTACAAAGCTGGATCGGTGTTTGCCGGAGGTGGGCTCCTGGCTGTGATTGACGTGGCTGGATGGAGCTGCATGTTTATGCTGCTGACGTTTGTGTACGCAGGTGTGGCCCTCTTTGTGTGGGGGGCCCCTGTGCTGGACGATGAGACTGTGAGGGGCCAGCAGGCAGATGGCAGCAGGAGGGGAGGGCAGGGAGCAGATGCCATGAGGCCATGGAGGGTGTGGAGGAAGCTGCTGGCGGTGCCCGGCACCCCTTGGACAGTCCTGTATGTGCTGACATACAAACTAGGTGAGTGTGATTAACAAGAAAGAACAGAATCATAAATTACTCAAATACTGGAGACCACAGTTCATTTTGATATCTTTACGACCCAGGTCTAATATTAACACTGGTATTATGTCTGAACCTTTCCTGATGAAACTGTACTTTGTTTTTAGGACTCATTGTTCAATTATTTTCTTCGTTAAATGTTTGATCTATAAACCGTCACAAAAAAGTGATACATGACAATCACATTCTAATTTTTAATATGATGTCTTTAAATGTCTTGTTTTGTCTGAACCATTGTCAAAACACAATGATATTGATAATAATAGCAAATCCTCACATTAGAGAGGCTGGAACCAGAGAATGGTAGGAGGTTTTGATCAATAAATGTCTGAAGTGTTGAATCGATTATTGAAATGCTTTCAGATTGATGTGATTGACAGCAAGTGTTGCAGTTGCTCTAATTATGTGCCCAGACTGAGTCCAAATGATCATGATGGACAACAGCCAAGGAAGAAAGAGATGAAAAGAAAAACAGAAAAGAGTTAGTAGGAGCACTCCCAGCTCGTCTACCTATAAATGGGAGACTGGTTTATCAGTTTGTCCGACATTTTCTATTTTCTATATATTTTATGGTCCCTTTTGCCCCATTGTGAACTTCTTTAAAATTGTGTTCCTGCCCTCATGTAGATCCCAGAACTCACCACTAGATGTCTCTGTTGTTGTGTCCATGAGGAGTGAACTCAGGAATGAATGTATTGAAGAAGTTGGGGAAGTTATTGTTGCTAGACAGTTTGTTGTGTCTCAGCCAGCAGGTCCTGTATGTACACTGGAAAACACAGGCCCTGCCAAAAGATGAAGCAGTCATTCTTAATGCTACAGTTATAAATGTATAAACCTAAGGCACTTGAACAAGAATACAATGTTAGTTTGGATGCATGTGAACCAGTTAGTTCCTATAAGAAACTAAAATTTTAAAGTACTTTTGGACCAGTTGAGCTTGTGTGTGTGTGGGAGAGAGAGTTGATATGACCAGAGTTTGGTGTTTGGTAGCAGAAGGGGATTATGTAAGGATTAGAGTGTCTTTGTGTCTGTTGCGTTCAGAAACTGAAATGGAAGACGGTGCATCACGCTGATGTGTGTGTGTGTATATATACACAGTATGTGGGTGGTGGGAATATAATTGTCTCCTTATATTTGCATAGTCTTTACTTGTGTATGTGCTGGAAAAATCTATGCCTTTTGTTTTTAAATTGTGTGTGTGCATGTGTGTATGTGTTTTTGAGAGAGTGTTAAGGGTGGCTCAGTAATCGGATGAGCCCCAGCAGACGACACTACTAGACAAAATATGAAGGCTGGCTGGACCCCTAATCTGTCTAGAGAGCACCCCCCAACCCCCAACACTCTCTCTGTGTCACACTCACACACTATCGGCTGATGCTGATTACATCAAGAGTGACTCTGAATGTTTTCAATGTCATGAGTGAGCTCTGTAGATTCATTAACAGCCTTGTCACTTGTTAGCATTTCCTGTTGTAGTTCAGTAAATATGTCCCACCTTTACGGGAAAAAAGGATTGTGTAATATTTTGGATTAGGCGTGGATGTGCTGGCATAATTGCCTATGTGAGACAGTATTGTTTTTGTTCAAGGGGTGTGTGGGTATGTTTGTGTGAGACCGGTGATCTGCCTGTCTGAAACCCCCCCACTGCGTCACACACACAGACATACAAGCACAGACCCCTCTCCCTCATCTATCCCTAATGAACTCGGAGTTTGCGCCAACACAGTGGCCAATCATGGGGAGCCTTGTGTCTGAACTGTGACCCTTGTGCCATCTGAGGCCACAGGCATGATGGGAGAACTGTCTGGGTAGACTCGCAGGGACGGACTGAGG
This sequence comes from Holacanthus passer, assembly GCA_025331565.1. Classification (NCBI taxonomy): domain Eukaryota; kingdom Metazoa; phylum Chordata; class Actinopteri; family Pomacanthidae; genus Holacanthus; species Holacanthus passer. The sequence goes on along the minus strand of JAFREQ010000061.1, from coordinate 2,136,496 downwards.
GCAGGAGGGGGAGGAAAGTAGGCACTAGTGAGAGAAAATGTAAGAGAAAAAGCCAGGAAAGATGCAAATAAGGGAAATACTGAGTTCCAAATAAGTGATGGATACAAACATTTTAATATCCTTTAAAAAGCTGCTAAAACACTAAGCAATTATAAATGGCAAAAAATGGCAATTCTCATATGTTTTAAATTTTGCAAACTACAACTCTTAATATTGTCATCTAGATCAACATTTTAAATGCTTTGAATTAAAATATTTTACATTGCAAGTCCTCAATTATTCTCATACTATTAATTTTATAAGTGATGCTGCAGTGTTACACACATCATAGCTGGTTCGTTTTAAAGGTTGGCAGTAAATGCCCTTCTAAGTTGATGTGAGATGTTAATGATGGTGAACAGAGATGGACCCTGATGGTGTTTTTCTCTGGGAATTGACCAGGTGGATGGAGGAGTGGATGGATGAACACATAAAAAGAGCAAAGCTTTGTCCCAGCACTCCCCTTTAACTGTTTCCTCTAAAAAGACAGCTGCAAGGGTTAATAGTAAAACATGAGATAAGAGAACGGTGGAAGCCACTTAGAGAAAAGCCATTGATGAGGGTCTTTTCTTCTTAATAGCAAATTGCATCCAGTTTAATTGTACACTATTGCCCTCTACTGTGCATCTCTTTTTGAGCTTTTCACAGCATGTTTACAGCATCTCTCTCTTACTTAAATTTCTGAAGGGAGGCAGAAAAGAATGGCATTTAATTAAATAAAAACAAATGCAGTATTGACATAAAACCTGCAGCCCTGTCCACAGAACAGTTTCAGAGACATAGTTGTCAGTGGAAGTGGATGGTTGTGGGATAGTTGGGAGGTGATTGAGTCCTGAGAGATGAAGGGAGGTGGAAAAGTGGGAATGAGAAAAGAGAGAATCTTGGGGTGGATTTTCCAGAGGGAAAAAGAAGGACTGCAGGGAGGGAGGCTGAAGGAAGAGATGAATTAATGAACAACCGCCACATGGTGCCCTGAGAGAGAGAAAGAGCAAAATGGCAATAGAAATAAACACACACTTATCAGACCGGAGACGTTTAGGTGGAAGATCTGTAGAGATGCTTAAAGGTCCAATCCTATTTTTTTCTACTTGAATCTCACATAAGAAGCTATCCAATCCAAATAACAAGTTAATTTTCCAATTGAATCAAAAGTATAATCATTATGTGCCTTCGTCAGTTTATATTGAGCTGTTTTGTTTGTGTACATAAGTAAATAACTGACCCATAATAGCATAAGAAAACGCTAATAACTTTTTTAATGAATTGTTATAAAGCGTTCTCTGTCCTCTGTCAGTTTCAGACTTCAGAATCCTTTTGGTTGTGTGGCAACTATTTAATTCGTGTTTGGATCACAGCTCCTTTAACTAGACTGAGAATGTCGATAAATGTAGATACTGTAAATTCACCACTGCAATCTTGGTTTCATTAACTATGATATGCCGCTGTCTGTCATCGCCAGGTCTCTACAGCAATGATTGAATAATCATTGAAAGTGATGGGGACAGTGAATTTGCTCTCAATGCTCTGAGTGGATATTAATATTACATAATTTCTCAGAAAATAAACACAGAGAACAAAGACAATCAACCCAGTAACCTGGCAGGTTTGGGTTGGGTGGAGAGAGACGGTGTTTGTCTTGCTTCTACGTAGATTTAGAGTGTATTTTCCCATGTTAGCAAGCTCTGCAGGGCACAGAGAACTCCTTGACATCTGCATTGATCTGCAGAGACTCCTACTGTGTGTGTGTGTGTGTGTGTGTGTGTGTGTGTGTGTGTGTGTGTGTGTGTGTGTGTGTGTGTGTGTGTGTGTGTGTGTGAGAGAGAGATTGTGATTGACTAATATGCATAGGATATTGTGAAAGTGTGTATAGGCTCTGTTGGCTGTTTTGTCCGCAGGGAGCCTGAGGAGCTGGTGTGTGTTCAGTGCATGCATGTACATAGACATTTGTATGTGTGTGCGGTGCTCAAACATGTAGTATGTATGAAGTCTCTGTTTACCGTGCTCTCGGCAGGGAGTGATGATGTTGTTCTGCAGGGGGACTGACTGTCCTCAGTGATCTCTCCTGCTCTGCCAGCTCTTTTGTCTGAGCTGCAGCATGGACGTCAGGATTTGACCCCACTGTCCTCATTGACCTCTCACCCCCATCTCACCCCCATCTCACCCTTATCCTACTCTGATTCCTCTCTGTACTACCACCCAAACCCCTTCCACACTTCCACCACACTCACACATACACATATGTATAAATTATATATATTCACACAGACTCAGATCATCTCCCATCTGATCATTATGGATGAAGGTGTAGAATTTTTTGTGTTTAATTGCAACACTAATTGTTATAAGAGGCCAAGAGGAGAGATACTCCACACCAGTTTTCTCATAAAGACATTTGCATTTATCTTTTCCTGAAAATGACACACATGTTGAAACTCTTTCACTCAGTGTTTTACTTACTGATCCACCGGCTGCTCTGTTTGCACTGCTCGAACACTGACCTCTTTCTGTTTTGTGCCATTAGTTTCCTTTCATGCTGTAATTTCTGGTGAGCTCCGTCTCACTAAAGCTATACTAATATGTCAGGCTGCCGTGAAGTATCTTTAACTTCTTCCTGTCACTTTCCGTAATTATCCATAACATTAAATAATCAAATAAGCAACAATCAAAGTTAAAGTTGACAAAAAAAACACTCTTATTATTTATTTAGAGACTAACATCTGCCTCATCTGGACATCTGTGTCAGTGTGATCTGATCAGATTTGATTGATTGTGTAATGCAACATCTTTGTCCTGTGAAAACCAGGTATCTCCAAAATGTCAGTGTTTCATGAGCTGAGAAAGTTTGTTCAGCTCTGGAAGTAAACCACATAAAGGACGACTTAATCCTTCGGTTTATGTGAAGATCATTGAAATCGGAGATCCATGCATTCACATGGTCAACAATGAGCAACCACACTTCCTGTTATCAATTGTGATTTAAACATTTTTCAAATCGGAGAAGTATGTGACATCACCTTTTTCTGGGCCCCACCCACTTCAAACCCGGAAGAAAAAAACAGAACAGAAACACAGAGACTGAAATCTCTAACGTGAAATAACAAAAGCTATTGAAACTTAAGTAGAAAACCTTGCGTTCTTAGTAAAAACTTTTGTTTGTCTCCGTCTTGGACCCTGTTATATTTACAAGTCTGGTAAATGATTGTTGTCACCTTTAAATGAGGAGGATAAATAAAACGACCCCGCCTCGCTTCTTTCCCTCTTAATGTTAAATCGTCTGTCTGTCTGTCTGTCTGTCTCTAATATAAACATAAACACAGAGTTTTCTTTGAGCCTGCCATCCCTGCTCTCTTTCCTCTTCACTAACCTCCTAACAATGTCTCTGTTCATCTGCCCCCCTCCTCTGTCTGTAGCTGCCTCCATCCCTGGCTGCTCTTCCAGTCATGTTTAACTCTTTTCAGTTTTTAAATAAATGCATTGTGATTGTCATTTCCTGCACTGTGTCTCATTTTTTGTGTCTTCTTCTCTTGCCCTTTTTCACCTTCTGCCGTTTCTCTCTCCCTTCTCTTTATTTCTTCCTTTGTCTCATTTTTAGACTTTCTCGTCGTCCTCCACTTTTCTCCCCCCCCTCCCATCTTCTCCCCCCTTCGCTCTTGTTCCACCCTTTTCTCCTTCCCCTTCACTCTGCTTGTTTAATCTTTGCGGATGTCTAATGAAATCCCTGCTGAAATGGACAATTGTTGCTTTGAGAATATTTATAGAAAGGAATAATCAGCCTGGTTGTGTTTGTCTGCACGCCCTCCCCCAACCTCCCCCCCTCTTTAAAGAAATAATTAGTTGAAAGGCAGGACTGTGAAAGCTCCGAGCTTTGAGCTAAACAACAGGCAGACAGGATCGGGAGCACAGAACCATGGGTAAACAACCCAGGCATCATGGGTACCGCTGCTGCCAATGTTTACTTTATTATGACTAATATGCTTACCGCACAGTCGATGCAGCTCAAAACAGTTCAGCTCAGAGGATGACGGAGATTAAGATGTGAATAATGCAGAGAGAGGGTGTAAGTGTATCAGCGCAGCTCCCACTGGGTCTGTGGGGTGGTAGTAATGTCACGTGATCTATTATAAAGATCTACTTTAAGTCTGCCATCCTGGGTTTGACCACCTCATGGGTTTAGGAGTATAATTTACGTATGTGCTGTCGTGACTTTTTTGTTAAATGACATTACAGTAAACAGGCTCAGCTCATTGCTCAGCCCCAGCGCAAAAACGTAATGTTCAGTACGTCTGCTGTGACGTGAAAGACTTGTAGTATTGGTAGTTTGTCTCCTCATTTCTCTTTCCTTTATATTTTAATTTATCTGAAAGAAAACACATCTGTCTCTCAGACAAGTAGAAAAATGATCTTATTGCCTAATTTTCATGATCAAATTGAATGTTTTCGTCCTCGTCTATATCAACTATGTGTAAACTGCCAACAGTGAAAGATGAGTGACAGAAGTGAGAGACACTGTTTCCTACTCAGAGAATCCATATTTCCTTCCCCGCGTTTCTGCTGGAGTGTCACACCACCGTTACAGCGGTGACACTCTCGTTCTGCTGCTGCACTCCCTATCACTGGGAGCTTCTCGGCTTTCTCTTATTATTATTTTTTTTTATTTCAGTCTGTTTCATCTGTCTTTTTTCCTCTTTCTCTATTTTTGTTTGTCTCCTGGCTGACTGAGTGAGTGAGTCGTCGGTTGTGTTGCGTCGTCTTTGACAGCAGTCTGGGAGCCAAGCTGTCACTCACGCAGCTCCTTGGTCCCACTGTCTTTCTGAAGTCAGTCTCCATTAATATAATAATGGCGTGTAGTCGGCGCCACTGAATATTTTACTGTAATGTTCAGCAGAACATTACCCCCACACTCAACACCACACAGAGAAAGTCTTACTGTCTGACAGAAACTTTTTATTTTGACTGAAAGGTCTTTGTGAGGTCTGTTTCATCTGTGGAAGTTTTTGTGTTTTTGTTGTGTTTTCCTTTTTGTGCTTTAGGAAAAGTGCTAGGCCCTCGTTTGATAAAGTGACTGAGGGTATTCTTTTTCTTGTCAGGCATCTATTATTGACACTTTCCAGGAATAGGCCTAGGTGCGCCGCGTGTTGGTGTGCTGCATTTGATTCTGCAGTTGTCATCTCAGGAAAACCATGTTGTTCAGTCTTGCAGGATAAACAGTTTGGTACAACATCCTCATCGCATTTGACTGTGATTGGAACAGGCGTGTGTGTTCAGGAGGCGTCTCACATATTTACTGTATGTGAAAAATAGTAATGCTTAGTCAGAGACGTACAGTACATAACACATGGTGTGTTGATTGTATATTTTACTCTTGCTTCCCTTGTTATTCCTCTTCTTCTCCTTCTGTCTTCTGTCCCTCTTTGTCCACCTCTCTCTCCTGTCACTGTGAACACAGGTGAGCAAGGTGCAGTGACCATGTTTCCCCTTTTCCTGCTGGATCATCACATGACCGCCCGGGAGCTCGGCTTCTGGAACGGCGTTATTGCCATGGGCTTCTCCATCTGTGGGTCGTCCCTGGGCGGCCTGCTGCTCGCTCAGTTCAGGTAACCTTCATCCACACAGTCGTTTTGGTATTCACTGGCTTCGCCCGTGATTGTTTTTGTACGGCAGCAGTATTTTGTGACTCTGAAGGCATTTTGCAGGGTTTTAAAATTAATTGACGCTCAAGGGAAAATGCCCTTAAAAATTTATAAACGCCTGTGAAAGTCAAAGACTGCACGCTGTGAAAGTACACATTTTTTGCATGTCACCAATCCACTTTCTTCCATGGAGTTGTTCAGTACTCACTGAACTGCAACTAACAATTAATTTAATTATGGATTCATCTACCAGTTATTTCCCCAATAAATCAGTCAATAATTTGGTGTGTCAGAACTCAAGCTGACACCTTCAGATACCTTGTTTTGTCAAAAACACAAAAGTAAAGTAGAAGATGAAGAGGACAAGCAAATTAATATTTGAGAAGCTGAAACCATTTTTTTTCAAAAAATTACTTAACCTTTTGACTGATGTTGTGTCTGTAACTTTCTGTTCTAATATTCATACATGAATGTGACCACTGACTGACAGAGTAATTCCTTCCAGTACATTAGGAGGGAGGGAAATGGGGCAGTTTCTGATTGGAAACAAGTCAGATTGAAGCAGTAGAAAAATGTGGCACCATGCCACCAGAAGGAGACAATTTCATTGCCACACAAACCGCTGTAACACAACTGAAAACAACCAGTGTTAAAAAATTTAAGATTCAAGGGCTGAAAACGAGCTGTCAAAGAAATCTTCTGTGAAACTGGTCGTGAGTTTCCAGCAGTAGGAAAGAAATGAAGATTGATAAGATACAGTCCACTGCAGCACACGAATGTGTATCTTACTGCCTCACACTCTCATCCCATCAGATGTTACAGTACCATCATCATCATCTTCCTCCTCATCCTGCTCCTCGTCTTCTTCCTCCAAGCTTTTTGTGTACACTGACTCCTTCTTTCCTGCAGCTTTCTTCCTTCTCCTTTACCTCTTCCTCTTCACTCTGTGCCCGTTCTCCAGTTATTTTTTTATTACTCTTCATATCCTCGTGTGTGTGTGTGTTTCTGTGTGTGTGTGTGTGTGTGTTTCTGCCTGTCTGACTGTGTGTGTACAGTAATTTAAGTAAACATAGCCTTGTTTGAGAGCTCAGGGACCCCCTGTGTCTGGTGTGTGGTGTGAGAACAGCATGAGCAGCAAATCCACCTCACACACTCATGCGCACTCACACACACAAACACACACATACACCCCTCAGGGTTTGATCGCAGAGACAACGTGCAACTCCAGTTGAATTTAATTCTCTGATTTACAGACAGATACTAAGATGTCAGACTTTCTGATTAATATATCAACATGGCTGAATTGCAGTATATTAGATTAGATGTATTATGGTGATTATATTTAATGACCATGTTAAAACTCCAGTATCTCCTTAAATGTCACCTTTTTGCATTGGTATACAGATGATAATGTTTTTTGAGACATTTCTATTGCGAGCATGTCTCACAAGTATGATTGTATGTAACCTTTACATGTTTTCCCCTTCAGCACATGGACACTGTGCCATTTGTGCCTGACCATCGTTGCATAAGGTTTTACGTCTGCTTATACTAGGATCACATCATAGCACCACGCCGCCTATGGCCAGTGTGATGTAATGGGAACTATAAATAACAACAGTGCCCTTATGGAGGATAGTATGTTAGTTCCCACAGCATGTATTACTGTACTCTTAACAAACCATGCATCTACAGCTAGAAAATGGTTTGCTTTTTACCCAACTTTGTGCCTGATTCCGTGAACTCTCAATCAAAAGGGACTTGAAGCTGAAGCCTTTTTCTGATGTGCTGGTGTCTGTGTTTTTGCACTTTGCTGTGTGCTCGCACATTTGTTGACGTATATCAGTTGCTCTGTCTCATGTCAGCCTTTTTGTCCTTGTGTTGTGCTTTCAGCTCCCAGGTTTTCTCCTCTTGTAAAGTGACACTCGCAAACACAGAGCAGGCCTCCAAAGGCAACATTTTTGTTGAGGGGAAACTGCTTTCAAAAGATGTCATTGTCACACTGCGGCTTTTGATCTTTCACTCTTTCTCTTCCATCTCACTTGTAAAGGACTCTTGTAAAGGCAGTAAAATGTTCACACACTGACAGAAAACATCATCTAAATGACTTCTTCTGGTGTCGATTGGAATTCCCTGGGAGTCAGATGCACTGTAAAAGCCATTCAGTCTCATCAGTCTTAGCAGTGTTAAGAGTCTATCAGTCTTTACTGGTTTCAGTGTCAGGCAGAATCATGAGTTTAGAAATCTGTGTCTGTAATGTGTGAGCAGCTCTTCCCCAATTTTTATTCCCTTCTAACCTTTTAACACAGTCAACTATTTGAACCCACAAATGATGCAATAATCAGCAACAGAACAGAAGAGTTATATGTCACCTTGTTTGACCTGTAATTGAAGCCACTCTGTTATGTCAGTATGTGTAATTTGACAGCTGATGAATCAGAGTGTGGAGATACTAATTGAATGATTTTCCCCAACCTTTTACTTACTGGATATTTTTGGTTGTGTGTACCATCCAGTGTCAGATGAACACTTCTCCTTCCTTACCTCCTCCTGTCACACACTCACACACAGAGAAAGTGCTGTCCGCTAGGCCTCGGTCCCACCTCTAAAAGCTCAGTTGGAAGGTTTATCCTCCCCACCATCAGAAACGGCTGAATGGTCAGTGAATGACCCCCTTTACAACCACCACTGGCAACCTGAGAACATGGCTATTCTTATCTGGGCCCGGCCCGTGTGAGGTGGCAGCCAGGCAGGTTCTCTTTCTCACACACACGCACACACACACACACACACACACACACACACAGCCCCTCAGCATCCTCTTGAGAGTGCGTGATATGAAAGGCTGTCATTGAGACGGGAGGTAAAGGAGCAGCAGGGAGAAGAATGTCTTTAGCATGTGAATGATGCAGGATTGGTTTTCCAGTAGAGAGCAAAGGAAAGGCTGGGCGGAGAGGGGAGAAGATACAGAGAAGGGGAGAGAGAGAGAGAGAGAGAAATGAAAAAGTGACATAAATAGAACTCAATTGATTTATGGTCTGTATTACTGGGTTTTTGAAGGATCTGCACATTGTTTTATCTTCAGAATCACTTCAAGTCAAAGAAAGTGTTCACTACCAAAGATCTTCTGCTTTCCTTTGAAAATAGTTTTCTGTAATAGTCTCTAATAATCTGTAAACGCTTAATCACACACAGGAGAGTTTATTTTATCATGGATTTGGAGAGGGACCGAGCAACTTCTTTTCCTCTGTAGCAAATATTAAAGAAACACATTCCACTGGGCGTCTTTGTGGCTCACAGGTCTAACACACTGGCCACATTAGAGCCGCAACAATTAGCCAATTAATTGATTGATCAGTTGACAGAAAATTTACAAGTGATTTTGATGACTGCTTGTTTTTGTCTTAACGTTATTGTAAACTGAATAGCTGCAGGTTTTTGACCGTCGGTCAGACAAAACAAGCCATTTGAGGAAGTCAGATGGGTTATTTGATGTTTTATACCTCAAATGATTCATTGGAAAATAATCTGCAGATCAATTGATTATAACAATAGTCATTGGTGTGATCAGATTGTGCCCAGTTCCAGTGCCGTCAGGGACCTTTGATGCACATCAGCCATCCTCTGTCTCCCCTCATTTCCTGTCACATTTCTACTGTCCATTATGAAATCAAGGAAAAAAGTCAATATTCAGAAGAAATCTATATTATACATACATACATTTACATAACCTGTATTGATGGCTAATAGAGTGTTAGAATCAGCAGTGAATCAGGAAGTAAACAGTGACCAGAGTCAACCAGAACTGACTGGGTTTCATCAGGTTTACACTTACTGGACAAAACGAGTGTGTTGGATCAGTGTTTGGTTTCTGATCAGACAAATTTTGATCAGAGATCAGAGAATGAAATGAACTGGTAAACTTTGCTGAGAAGAACATGAAACTTATCCAACTAAATCCGATATCCTGCTTTGTGTCGCAGGCCCCTTCTTCCTCACAGCCTTTTTTACACATAAATAATTACATGCAAAAAAAAACCCCATAAACAAACACTCACAGTCCTTTGAGTGGCAGGCATCCTCTGAGTGATTGGCATCGTTAATCCCTGATGTGTGTGTGTGTTTGTGTGTGTGCGTTAGCAGTGATTAATTATCCTCCTCATGCTGGGGATCTCCTTAGGTTATTGATTACGTCACGAACCAAACCCACAGGGGGATGATTTTCTTGCACTAACAGGGAATCAATTAGTGTCTGGGGACTTGTTTACTTACACACGTGCACGCATGTTACTGTGTGTGCGCATGCATGTGTGTGTGTGTGTGTGTAATTGTGTGTGACGTGGAAAAAAAAGGCAGAATGTCTCCAAATTTTAATGATACTAGCCTTGAGCCACTGTCACCACATATCACACTGTTCATCAATAACGCTGTTACCTCAGAGTTGGTGAACATCTGTCTGATTCTCGACTTGTTTGCTGGTCTCTCCTCAGCATCGGGGCTCTGATGCGACGTGTGTTTGTGTTGCGAACCATCAGCATGGTCTTCCAGAGCTCTCTACTCACTGTACTGGAACCATCACCACTCATGAAAGGTGAGACTGAAATTCACACACACCAATTACCAATTGCCATGATCTTATATAATTAATCTGTTTCTGTTGGTGTAAATTTGATTCAAGCAGGTGATGAAAGGACCAGAATAATAAAGGAAGAGTGACCCTGTTGGTCTTATCTCCATGAATAGTGTATATACACACCACATGTTATTTGAATCCTGTAGATTTACATATTTAAACTCTCTAGCTCCTGATCCTATACACACTGTCCTCATCTGACCCGCCACTTTCTTGAATATACAAGTACATATAAATACAAAGGTTAAGGTCACAAATGGACAATGTGAGTTTATGTGGATAAACACATTGTCTTAGAAAAACCTGAGAACACTCACATCGACTGAACTTTACAAGTGTATAGTCAAGTTCAGCTGCTAACGATGACTGAAAGACACTAAAAAGTACAACAAACTATGTTCTCAAAAATGAGCGTTGAGTTGAGGCGACACTTCTGACACATTATGACATTCACTCCTCTGCTATTGTGTTATGGTGTTATTAGATATTTGTGATATAATATTTCTAACATTCTGTCAGCTTGGCTGGCAGGTATGAAATTTGATATTAAAGTTAGGTAATATCTGTACAACAGGATTTTACAATAGGCATTTACCTTCACAGTGAAAGTTGTAAATCCTTCAGTAGAGTTGGTGACGCTCTACTTCGCTCACAGTACACAGACATTTTGAACCTGTGATGAGGGAACACATGTAGACATCGCTTTGACTTTAAGGTGACAGTTTTCTTTGAAGTGAACTAGTTTGTACAACATGTCGTCTGAAGAAGTTAGAAGTTAAGAGATGCAGTAACGGTTTTAATATGGAGATAACTTCCCACTGTCTTTCCTGGATGGCATTCATAGTGGTGCACTTGTTTCTGCACACAAAAAGTGAAAGAAAAGAACTGAAAAAAGGGAAGATAGAAAGATCAGACCCTGCATTCTTTCTCACCTCTGCCCAGCTGACCAATCACTGCTGAAGTGGGCGTGAATGTTGGCTCGTCGATTTCAGAAAATTACTGAAACTGTCGGACACAGTGTCACAATCCAAGGTTGTGAATCACTGGACCACGCTACAGGCTTTTGAACCATATGTTCAGTATTTATGTTGCAGAGGGCGTTGACAGACAGGTGCTCCTTCTGTCTCTCTCTCTTTCTCCAGAGAACCATTGAGTTATTAATGCCTGAATGACACATCTGATTCTGTTACACAGCCAGTCCCAAAGCTTTCGGGATTCAGATGTGCACCATTCATCTCCGTCAGAGTCGTCTGTTCCCCTATCAAGCCTCTCAGACAGAAAGTTGAGGCATCTCCCACCCTTTTGCTTTAAACCCAGAACAAAGATTTCAGGAAAACTCAACCAAAAAAAAAAACCCCATTCAGTTTCAGATTTTTCAATATTACATGATAACCCTCCGCTTCCCACTTTTCCAGCCTGATCAGTCGGTGTATCTGTGTGACTCCAACAGTCTTGTGTCGCTGACTGAAGAATCTTATTCAGGAAAAACTCTGGCGGCTTGAGTGAATAATTCAGTGTTAGCGGGAGCAGAGACAGATAGGCTCTGTGGTTCCTCTGTGTTTCCCCACTAACACCGCTCTGCCACTTCCCCTCAGAGGATACACTACATGTGTTTTGGGGACGAGGGGGGGATGGCGGCGGTGGGAGACACTGCAGCAGCTTACCGTTTCTCGCTGCTTTGTCTCCCTACTTTGACTCCTACATAGAACAGTGTAGTGAGAAGTGTAGCCGAACAGACAACAGTGTGAAATTTATACTTTTCTGCCTTTTTCAGGAAAAGTTAAGCTGCACTCAGACGTCTTTGTTGCCTGTGTTTGCTTGATTTTGCTGGTGTGTGTTCGCTCCCTCAGGTATGGCCGTCCTGAGCATGAGTGTTCAACACTTCCTGGGTGGCCTCATCACCACGCTCACCTTCACTACCATGATGCATTGCACTCAGAGGGCCGAGGAAAGCATTCAGGTAAAACTTTACCTTACTCATATCTGCCAGCAGCTTCATCCTGAGACCTGGGCTGCTGTTATTTAATAATAAGACCCTCTTGTCACCATGTTTCTTGCTGTTAATTATCTCATTCTTTGGTGTTAGGTCATCTCCTGTGACTTAACAAACAGACACCACAATCTTTCTTTTCTTTTCTCCCTCCTTCCTTCCGCTCACTCCCCTCCTCTGTCTCAGTTTAATTGTGCTATTATATAATTTTAGGTCATTTCCTTTAGTCGTCAAAGGGGGGCCGGAGAGGGAAATCCTCAGCATACACTACCACACCTATCATCACCTGTACCTGTCACTTCTCATCAGCTGTTTCCACCTGGAAAATGTCAGACATTCTCTTTTCATTGCTTCTTTTCTTTTTGTTCCCCGCCCCCTTTCCTGTTTCTTTCCCCCCTCGCTGACATTGTCCCCCAAACCAACTCAATCTATTTCTTTGTCATTCTGTATTCCTTTAAACGCTCTCTTTTCCACTCCTGACTTTTTCCTCTCCTCTCTCGTTTTCTCCTCTTTGACATAACTCCTTTTGTCCCCGTCGTAACTGGGCCATCGTTGCCTGGAGGTGATCGCTGTTCACACAGCCATTCAGACGTCACTCAGTCAATCTCTGAAGGTGACAAATTATCATTTAAATTGCTGTCACTTTTAAAGTGGAGAAGAAGGGGGGGGGGGGTCGCAGGCTGCAGCACAGATATTGGGATCTGGTTTCTAATAAAATAATAACACATGAGAATCAATCACAACATGTGATGATGAGAACCACAGTTAATTCGAGAGGTTCTCATGACTCATATACTTTTTAGTGTCGGTGTGTGAATCAGTGTGTGTGTACGCGCACACAGGAGCATTAGCCGGCCTGTGCTCGTTGTGTGTACATGTGTGTGTTATTGAAGGTAGTGCTATCCAGTGACAGAAAGCTGATAGTGTGAGTGCTTGTTAACGATCCCCAGGAGAAAGAAACCGAATCTGTTAAACAAGTTGCTCAGAATAAAGGCACTCCACTTAGCTGTGGTCACACAGACTCTCAGAGCTCACTGCCTCAGTGCGCAGACCACAGCTCAGATACTCACCACCACTTCTTCAACTCTCATCCAATTCATATCATTTCATTTTCAGTCTTTCAGAAATGTTCAGTAGGGATGCCGTGATTGTGGTGATGGTGGCAGTAGAAATGAGACAAAGCAATAGATATTTAATAGAGTAATAGAAACTTCTGGTAGTTCTCATGGATGAAACATTTCAGAACTATTATTCAGTGTAACATTTAGAAAGTTTAGTCTATAACTGAAATGATTAATCAATTCTCAAATGAGTAATTCTGACAGTCTGCTCATCAATTATTTGACTAAAACAGTTCGGAAATGACAATGGAAGCATCTTTTAAAGGTCACATTTGTGCATATAAATATATTTGATATATCAGAATTTCTTATTTGTCAACACAGGCCTCTTGAAAATCAAATCTGTATGTATTTGATGGAAGGATAAAAGGTAAACTTTGCCAATTTTCAACCAGCTTTGTGTCGTCACAGTGTGAGTAATATATGCAAATGAACAATGTTTAACTTCCCTCCATGTTGCACTCAGAGCTTCCTGCTCATTTGCCGCCTCTCGAACTACAGATTGTGCTTCCTCAGCTTATGTGCGCCCGCTTCTATAGACAGCCACATCAGACAGACAGCCCAGTTTTATGAAAAGACCATCTTTCCCGTGGTGAAATACAGCTTTAATGAAGAAAGGAATCCTGAGTCTAATGGATTCAGTTGTTTGGTCGATGGTCTAGGTGTCACTAGAGCCCTTCTGTTGTGTTGGACTTACCTGCCTCACCTGGTCCTGTGCTCTCAGGCGGGGGGGGGGAGGCTGGGGGGGATTAGGTAATCTCCGTCTCTCTCTTTCTCTCTCTCTCACTCTGTCTTGAAAGCCTCAAGGCTGGGATCAGATACTCTTCTTCATCTGGCCTCCGTCCATCGTCTCAGGCCATGATCTCACGCTTTCTCTTTCAGGCTTCCAGCCTTTCTTTTTTTTTTTCTCTTCTTTCGTTTCCTTTTGCACTTTGGGGCTTTTTCCTGAAAATCACACTTTTTTTCTCATCTGTTGTTGTTGATTATTCTGTATTTCACCTTCACAAACATCAGCTGATAAGTTGTGCTGCAGGATAGAATGAAGTGTCACCTTTTTGACTCATGTCACCCTCTCTGCTTTCCCATCTACTTCCTCCTTTTACTTACAATGTGCCTTTATTTTCCAAACCCTCTCCTTCCCCCTCGTCCTTCTTCTCCACTCACTTTCCTCTCCTGTACTTCCTCCACACTTTTCCCCTCGTCCTCCCTCTCCTTCAGGCGACCCACTACAGTTTCCTGGCGACCCTGGAGGTGCTGGGGAAGCTGACGTTCAGCGCTCTGGCTGGAGGCGTGGTGGATTGGTTTGGTTTCCAAGTTGCCTTCCTCTTCTTCCTCACGCTCTCCGCCGGCACGGCCCTGCATGTGTGGACGGCCACCTTCACTGGTGCTCTCAGGGAACACCAGCTCAAAGAACAGCCCAAGTGAGAGATCGGGATCGGGGAGAAGGGTCCTGATCTGGGGCGTCTGCAGGTGCTGAAAATGTGAAGAAATAACTTGAGATTGACCACCACTATTCTGACACCTCAAGAGTCTTTGCATCACATTAAATATATCACTTCAGTAAATCAGTATAGCTGTTGAATAAGTTAACGTCCTTGTTCATGTTTTAAGGAGAAATCAGCCATGCGGTTAAGTATTACCGAGTCTGTTTTTTTTGTCATTTCACTGGCAAAACTGGCCTTATCTTTTATTTATTTTGCATTTGAAATGTCTGGAAAAGTCTTAATATTTGCAGTAATGTGATGAACGTTTGCAGATGCTATGTAAGTAAGAATGAGTGCTGCTGTTTCCTGGACAGGATGATGTTTGTGCGTCCAGTCAGTGTGATGAATCGATGTGTGTTGGGCAGCGAAGCACAGTCATACTGTATTGAGAGTTAATATAATCAGAGCTGTTTTTATCATCTGAGCCATTTTAATGTTTTACTAAGCCAGCAATAAGAGCTGTAGCCAAAAGCAATATCGCTACTGTGTGATGCTTGTTCTATCATATTGTACTGTATATGAATATATTAGTCATTCTCCTGAGTTGTATGGTTTACAGTTCTGAATGAATTAATCTCTACTACCTCGTATCAGCACTGTATGGTACGATACACAGGAGGTGAATGTACAGTAGCTGCACCACGTAGAGTACACACTCATTCACAATGAATAGTTGCCAGACACACACTATGTTAACTAAGCTACAACAGTTAGCCAAAGTAGGTTTGTAGTTACTGCGCCTGTTTCATCATAGAGAATAAAAATGCACTTCAGCTGTTGAATGCGGAGCGTTTATTCTGTTTAGTTAACCACAGATTGTCAGAGTAAAATCCATTTCCCTTTGGAATTGAATAGGTCAACCCTGACAGCTTACTTCCTGTAGGAAACCTCGGCCTTACACGCTGCATGGTGCCATCTTGTCTTTTCAATCAAAGAATCAGTCTTATTAGTAAATTATCACTCGTTCTTTATAAAACTTGAAAGAGCAACACCATTGGAAGTGGCTGCTAACATTCTTTCACTTTTCACATTTAAGAATTGTCAATAATATGTGCTATAAAACATACTGTATGTCTCTGTATACTATATATAGAATAATTTTCTCCAGGCTTAAAATATGAATGAAACAGCAGCGTAGAATTTTCCACCAGGCTCTGTAGGAGAATGCGTTAATAGAAATTAAGTCTCGATAATTATGTTGGTAGGAGATGAGCAGATGAGACAAGGTTGGACTGGTTTACGAAATAAAACACCTGCTTTCACCCACATATAAATGAAGGGACGCTGTCATGACTGGTTCATCCACGTAGTCAGGTTCTCTGTCATGAGATTTGCACAAAAAATAAAGCTGCTGAGTGAATCTTAGCAAGTCTGTTGTTTTTGTTGTCGTGACCTCTGGTATTTACCTCCTGTCACCAGATTTCACCACATTTTCTGCCCCCAGGGAAGGAGCTCCTGTGTGGTCTTTGAGGACGCTCCCACCTTTGAAAATCCACCGCGGCTCAAAGCCGTTCCGAACACAACAGCGGCTCTCCGCAGCACACTGGCTGAGGGCTACGCGAGTGAATAGGGCCCGTGTCACAGGATCCACAAGCCATACAGCTCTAATGACACAACAAATGCTGTGAAGGAGGATTAGGCCAGCTTACACGGCCCCTCAATACACCTCCACTTTACACTTTCTCACCCGGCCTCATTATGTGGGCGTACTGTTTGTGTAGCGGGAGAGCGAGAGGGAGGGTTTGAGGAGAGAGGCTTATGTTTTATCCTCTCGCCATTCTCAGGAAAGAGCGAGAGCGACAGGCCTGTTTGGTTTGGTGTCTTTTAAAAAGTGACATGAGACCTTGAGCCCATGTAAACTTCGGAGCTCTGTTTGTGAGAGAGGAGGGGTTTTTTATTTACAGAGCAGTTTTCTGAGTTCTCATCAAGATGAGACAGCTACTGTGATCAGAGCTACGTTAGATTGTACAAGCATCAAGTTCACCGGCTTCGTTCACCTGAGTAATGAATTCATCTAGACGTCACCTTGAATCTGAAAAATATGGACAATTCCCCCAAATCCTGAAGACTGGCTTTCTCTGCTATGTGCGTCTGTGCTATTGACTGAAGATGTGGTATGATCAAGAAAAAAAGAGAAACCTTGATGTTGAATACAATCCTGCCACAAGGTCCATTTAGTGGCTCTTCTGGAGCTTTTGAGTGCAGTTTGCCAAACGGTTGTGCAGTTGTGGATGTTCATGTCTTTCCCCAAGTTTTTTAAGGACTTCTCATCCATGTTAGTTTAAAAGCAGAGATTCAAGGTTTGACCTTCAACAAGGCAAACTAAGAAGATGCGATACAATCAAAAGAACGGCCACTAAATGGACCTTGAGGTGAGATTGTTTGTCAAAAGGTCAAACGTTAACTTTCATTCTCAACCTCGTAGAAAGTGATTTAAAGGGTATAAAAATGAAAAGTGACACTAAATTGGAACAAAGAGTTGTTAGTTTTTTCCTGCATGATTTCAACTTCTGAAACTTCTGCTGCCCCAATACAACGGAGGCTCATTGAATTTTGCTGAAAACCTCATTTCCTCATGACTGTGGATCACCACCCACAGAGCTCACTGTAAACAGTTCACACTGGGACTGTTTCTTCTGAGGAAAGCAGCTCCAGCAAAGCAAAATAAAAGAAGGAGAAATGTGTTAACACGTCATTTAACTAACTCTACTTTAAAGCCTGAGTGCAGACGAGAGAGCGAGGAAAGGTAGACGAGTGGTCTGGATCCTACAGCGCTGATGAGAGTGAGACCTCCCGCTGCGGTTGCCAGATTGGCAGAAACCCCCTGTGGAGAAAGTGCGTGTCTCTGGGCCGCCCTCCCTGCCACCACCGTACTGATAGATTGGTGGATTTGATGTAGCCTTACATGTCGACCATTGACTTTGTGGAATAATAACAGTCATGGGAATTGCATAACAGTTGCTGCCAAGTGTGAGAGAAGCTATCTCAGTCTTCCATGTGCTGCAAACATAAAGTGCACCTTACACCTGAAACTGTTATTACAGTGCAGGGATCAAGCAATTATCCAGCGAATACTCTGAAATAGCAGGAAACGTGTTTGTCCATGTGCGAATTCCTGAGCTGTTATCATCAGAGTCAGATTCCCTATATGGAAGGGTAAGGCTGGGTATTCTTTTATATCAACAGCTATTCAGTTTCAGTCATTAACAATCAGGCTGGGCCACAAGCTTGGTCACAGCACCAACCTTATACCCGTATCACACAGTGAGAGGACAGGCCTGCTCATTCACCCCACGCCAAGGCTCGTCGGCTAATCACAACGTCAGCAGACGCACACAATGATGCCCGAACAATAGCAAACACAGAAATAATAAGGCAGATTTTATGAGCTACCAAGAATGGACAGAGAGAGAGAGAGTTCACTGACAGTCGCATCTCTCGCCCGGTAGAGTTACCTCAGGGGAGGGGAGGGAGGGAGGGAGGGGGAGAGAATGCAACATGTTTTAATCTCAGCAAACAAAGGTGTTGTATCGCTTTTTTTTCTCCCCCATTGTCTCCGAGCGCCCCGGGAGGAGTGAGGTGTTGGCTTTTTGCGCTGCCTTTGTCCTGTGGCCGGCAGAATGGCCTTCTGGGAAACCTGAGTGGGCAGGTGGAGGAGCCATCAGCAGCATCAGGTGTCGCAGTGTTTCCTCCACTGGTGTTTACTTTTTGTTTATTTGCAGAATGAGAGACATGGACACCTCTCTCTCTATCTGTCCTCTCGTTCTTCCCACCGCTTCGTCCTTCGTCTTTGTTTCCCTCCTCTGTTTCCTAAACTTCATCTTTTTCATTAGAATAAGCACAAAGATTTGAGGCCTCTTTGTCTTTGGGTGTGAACAGTATCAAAATAAGCATGTGATGTAATTAAAAAAGAAAATTTCAATGAATAATAATCAAATCAATATATCAAGATTTAAATATAAACTTTAAATATTAAAACCTTATTTCTGTTGCCGGTGGTTTATTCTTTCACCTTTATGCCACACAGGAAATGAAATGACTGCAATAAAAGCTATGATAATTATCGTTCATCTAAATACAGTCGATGTCATCAAAAGAAATTCCAGCAGCTTTAAAATTAATGCTCCATGAACATCACATTTTAAACTCTCATCCCATGTGGGCTTTTCTTTTAACCACACTTACTATTCTCATGATGTCGAAATGAAATAAAACTGAAAAGATCTTTAACAAAACAATCTGAACTCAAGGTCCACTTACTTACTTCCTTTTTCTGGAGCTTTAAACTTTGCAGACTTCATCAGCAGATGGAGGATGAAAAGTTCTGCTACACTTTGCTGTGAGTGGTGATGCGTCTCCTTTAAGGCCCTTATGGTTCAGGCCATAAAGGTGAACATTGACAGGTTAATCAAAGTGTGTAAATGTTCATGTTTCATCCATAAGACAAACTGGACACAAAAACTGTTCGTCATGAACAACTAACTACCTGCAGAGCAGAAACACCGGTGCTGAATTTAAAAGGAATATTCGGCTTCTCTTCCAGTTGATGTTGAAACTCAACAACTTATGAACAAATATATTTCTTTCTTTATGCATTTGTTTCCATTTTATAAACCTTCATACTTCTTCCCCACTACATTTGTCTGCAGCTTTAGTTACTAGTTACTATTCAGATTACAATTTGTCATATCCTTCATGTCCAGTGAAAACTGATGTGTGTGATGTGTGTGTTTTGAATGTTTGTGATAAATTGAAGGATGAAGTTCTTCATACAAACAAATGATCTTATAGAAATTGATGCATTGCTGTAGATTAGACCAGTCAACAGTGTATAAAGTGTACACTGTGAAGTTTTTACAACAGAAAAATGCAACATACGCGTGAGCACATTTTGCTGATGTTGAATGCAGGACCTTTACTTGTAGTGGAGTATTTTCACAGTTTGGTATTATTACTTGAGTACTTCATCCACCAGTGATTTTTGCATGTTCCTACAGCAGCAAAGGCTCAAAGAGGAAAAGAAACCGGAGACATGTTGGACCAGGATGTATGGAGGAAGTATAGGAGAGAGGCAGCATTAAGGCCGGACGGACAGAGGAGCAGTGAGGGTTCAGTTTGCTGTTTGCTAAGACACAGCGGCCGAGATGTAACTCAACCTCAGGAGAGGCGAGCGCTGGTGTATTTACTTCCATTGCAGGCAGGCAGATATCTTTACCTGGTGACAACACACACCTGTGTGTAGATCACATGACCTGGTCGCCACTGTGGGAACTGGCAGTGAGACGCACTCAGTCGGCCTTTGTGCAGATTTAAGGATGTAAAAAGAAGAAGGACATCAAAACTCAGAGGAAAAGTCAGGAAACCAACTGAGCTGAAGCATCAAAGTTTGCATTCAGACTGTGTTTCTGTGCATTTGCTTTGTTTTATCTTGAGTTTGATGTGTTTCACGTTACAAAAGCTCCTTATTTGCCTGAATTGTGTCTTAAAATGTGAAGCACTTCTCCACACACACACACACACACACACACTGAGAATCTGCTAAATAAATCCAGCACATGACCATTTATCCTGCTCTGTTATTTCAGGGTGTCTGATAATCGTGTTTTTGAGAATTTTCTTTTGGGGAATTACCCGTATTTGAATACAGTTAATTTAAAAAAAATCACACACATAATCCCCTGCACTTAATTTAGAAACAGTCGTTTTCCATTTTGATGAGAGCCTGAGTGGAATTTTCAATTAGTTCCCTCTGAAATGCCACGAGTTCACCTTAACAGCCTCTGAGCAATAACTACAAGCCCGACCCCACTGCATAACTCAACGTAAGAATAAATTGTATGTTCTGTACTCATTTCATTAATAATACACAACTAATTTTCATACAGGATCTCTGCTCCCTGCCAACATAATCATAGTTGTCTATTTTTAGGCTCAGGCTTTTAATTGGCATGAATATTCCAATGAGAGACCAAGAAGCGCGTGTTGAAGACGGCAGCGTAAACAGTGTGTGATTCTCTCGGAAAAAGACAGAAAGAGGCAAAGAGAGAAGGAGACGCAGAAAATCACAGAGTGTAGTAAATGTACACGTGCACACGGAAACGCTGTGACTTCATCTTCATCATCAAGCTGCAGGTTTGAGATGGAGACTTTGAGTTCGCAGTACGTTTACATTGAAATTTTAGATTTTAGAAAGGAGGTCATTTTTCCTGGTGCTCACGTCTTCATAGGGTTACTTCAAAATCGCAGCTGAAGTCATCAATCAGTTTTTGTTTTTACTGTAGTTCAGATCATGTCAAACTAGCAGCAACCTGAGCCTTATTTTCCATATTTTTTCACCATCATGAGTGTTAATTGTCTCTTCATATATATGTCTGTTCATCCTTCTATCCATAATCTATAAGCATTTATCGTTTGGAGGCTCCACATCCAAGAACCCCGCAGACATTTTTCATTTTCTGTCACTGCATTATTGACTGTTTTTCATACTGTCCACTGCTGAGATCAGAGGAATTCATGCTGTTTACAGTCATATATTTATTTCTAATTAGCGCTCAGCTTGATGTGTAGCTTTTTTATCTTCTTCCAGTTGGATTTGCGTATGAACAGTAAATCCAATATAATCAAGCAAGTTAAAATAACGTGCACTATGCGATGTTAAGTGGTGGCTAATTGAAAGATCAGTTGCAGGCAGGTGTTTGTGTTGTAACGTCAACTGGGTATTTATGTCTTTTAAAATCAAGTTTTATATTATGTTTATATTTACATTGCAAAATCTGGGAAATAGGATTCAAATACAAGTTTTCAGGAAAAAAAAATCTAGAAATGCTGATTATTTGGTGGAAGAGAAGATCTAAAAATGGAGGATAGTGTCCAATTAGGGACGGCAGCTCAAACCAAGACACAGTAAAATTCACCTGCTCACACGATAAGATCATACAGAAAAATGAGAAAAGACATGAGACATAAAATAGTGCAGGAGTTCAAATATGGGAATAAGAAAGTTCACACACCTGCAGCGGACGGTTAGATAAAAGTAGACCCTCGAACACTCCGTTCTCTGAAGGTCGGCACTGTCAAGGTGACTTTCTACTGGACATGTCAAACTTCAGCAAACTTTAATTCGACATAAAAGTTTGAAATACTGCTGCACACATTTCTAAAAACCAGTGGAATGATCTAAACCCCGTGTGTGTGTGCACGTGAAGTGATGGGAGCTGCTCTGTGGCGAAACAGCCTCGGCTCTCCGGTCCCTCGGTGACGGGCTGGGATGTGACAAGCTGCCAGCTCATATGGTGTTGAGCCTGAGTCACTTAGCTCTGGTCTGCCTCCGTTTCCAGGCTCAGACCCCTTCAGCCCGACCCTCCCTCAGTCTCAGCCCCACCACACATCTTCTCCCCCAGCCTCATTTGGACCATTAGGGCCAAGACAGGAGACGCCTCGTTCCTGCGCACACACCCCGCTTCTTCTCTTTCATTTTCTGTCATCTATTTTCCCGACGCCTTCCCTCCACTCGTCCGTCTCGCTGGCCTCACATGCGGACGACCCGTCGGGACTAGTTGTTGACGGGGGAGTTAACAGCGCTTTGCGATGGTGTTTAAAGGGTTCCGGCTCTATATGGCCGTCTCACAGGCCGACTGCATGCCTCCTGGTGATGCAGCCTTTTTAGGTCATTTTATCCATCCATCCATCCATCATCCATCCACCCATCTATCTATCTATCTATCTATCTATCTATCTATCTATGTCTCCTTTTAATGAAAGTGAAAATCTCGGTTTAACTGCTCTTCGAGGAGTTGCTGCTGTTGGCAGACTGGATGCGATCATATTCCAGACCCGTATTGTTTTCAGTATCTCTCAGGGAAATCATTCTTTGGCAAAGTCTGGCTGAGGACAAACTCCATTGTTTCTTCGAGTGCAGTCACACAAGAAAGACTCAAATTTCTCTTAATCCCGTATCAGACGTTTCCGTGGTATGAAACCGAGGCGATGCATAAATGGGAAATGTCAAATTTGCCATGCTGGTATCACTTACAGAAGTTTGCAACAATGAACAGACACCCAGCTGCTGCTCTCTGTACAGTTTCCATTACTGCTGGTCAACAATATTGTCGTAGAAGAGCATCAACTTTTGTTTTATTTTACAGATAATTTCCATGGAAATATCCTGGAAAAGAAAACTATGTAATTTGATGCTAATTTTACAGATAATAGAGACAAACTCCAGAGAAAGTTCTTTTAGGTCGATCATAGTGAGAGAAGTTGCTGCTTCATTTAAACCCAAAGTAAATATTCACCCATAGTTCATCCATTAATGGGGACCTTATTCTCCATATTTGTTTTATTGTGTAGTTGCAGTTTTCACATTTTGGTTATTTTGGGAAATTAATTGGAATTCTTTGACTGGAAATGTGCAAATTAAATACAGTCTTATTTTTCTTTTTTTACAGAACAGCAAATTTTGCTTATAAAACACACATTTATGGGTTTTTATAAATGTTGTTTTGAGCTTTTTGAAACACATGATGTAAATGTCCACAAGTGAGTGAACTTAAGCAAAATTCGACGTGTTGAGTCCGGCCAGTAGCCAGTAAGAACCACAAATCTTAACACATTGAAAAAGGATTCGGAGGAGGAGGATCTAATCTCCTCGAGATAAGGAGACAGGAAACCACATCACTGAGCCCCGTTTTAAAACGAGGAGGGATTTTTAGACATTAAAGCCTGCGTGGTCTCACAAGCCAGTTGGAGCTTTCACCTTGATGATGATAGAAATAGAATGCAGGCTTGGTTTGTACATCAGGACGTTCAATTACCTGCCTTTTTCCAAAAAAATGAATGTATATCTGCTGGGTGTGTTGACGTGGAGGAAACATGAAGCGACGAGGTGGTGGAGCGAGGAGGAGAGGAAGGGTGGAGATCTGTGGAGGATGGAGGGACCAGAGGACAGAGGGGGAGATACAGGACCATTACTACACTGTTTGACATCATCAGGGATTCAGCCTCGGGCCAGAGCGACTAATGGGGGTCTCTCTCTCCCCCTCTCTCTCTCTCTCTCTCCTCTCTCCCATCTCACACACACAACAATCACATTCAGAATGCACACTACATGTGCAGATATGAATTCATGCATGCTTCAGTGCTCGGAGCTATACGGACTGTGAATGCACATGTGCACAGCGACGCACACACACAGCTGAGCCGCCATGTACAATCCAATAAGAGAGTTTAAAATAACAAATGGCTGAACGTGTACTTCCTGTTCGAACTGTTTGCATCTTCATTTTGGTGCAAAGCTGTACTGTACATATTGTTTTGCCGCATTGAAATCGCCTCAATAACACGTACAGCATGGTCCCATATATCCCATTTTCCTGTCGCTTCACGGATAAACTAATCTCGCATTATCATTCATTCAAGTGTTGATGTGTCATCCGTGAGACAAAAGGGAAACAGTTTAGCCCCTCTATCTCACCCCGTACCTTGAAAGCCACACCACTTGTGCATCCCCGCAGTCTTTGAGGGAAAAAAGGCTTACAGTGCCACGCTGCCGAGAAAAGCCAACTCATCCCCACCAGCATTTGTTGTGCTCTGCTTAATCTAATTCAACTGCTAAAACCCCTGTGACAGCAGCTCCTATGCTTCAAGCACTAAATCATAGTCTTACAGGGAAACGGCAGCAAAAATAAAGATGAGAGGGAGAATAAGCAGAGTGGAGACAGAGGAGGTAACGCATCCAGATATAAAGAGACGGATGTGGGAGCGAGAGACGGAGGAAGGCAGGGATACAGTGGAGCAGTGGTGTGTCTGAGAGGTGGGACCGTCACAGGGACAGTGTTGACTGATGTAGACAGCTGGACATGGATTTTTTAATCCGTCCAAATAGGATCTGCCCAACGGAGGCTTTTCTTCTGAACAGCAGGCCCAGCGCCGGGGTTGTGACAGCCAGACGACAGCACGGGACCACAGCACTCAGAGATGACACCGCTGCTGCCTGCGTGTGTGTCTGTGTGTTTGCATGGGAGTGTGTGAAAGAGAGCAAGATGCACATCTGTGTGAAGAAGAAGAGTCTAACAATAAGACAGGCAGTCAACATGTCTGCAAGTCTCTCCAGCTGAAGTGTCGGATAAACTTTGCAGTTTTCGTTTCAGCTTTCCATCTGATGGCGAAACGAGCTGTGAGGCAGTTTGTTGTGGACGGGCTGCGTTCAGGTGACGGCTGTGATGTAACTCACAACAGTCGGGTTCCCGTCGAAATGTGGCGCTGATTTTGACCAAGTTTTTGGCACATTTTTATTGACACTGTTTAGAGACTACAGATGTTTGTTTGCAGCACATTGATGTTACGCACAAGAGCCTCAGCTCTGTAATCTCACCATGTTATCTCTCTGTGAATGCACATCTTAAATGTGTCTTCTCTTATTTTGTAATTTCAGTATCGCTGCAAGTACATAATTTTTTTTTAGCTTTTAAGTACAAAAATTTAAAGATTTAACGACCTCATATTTCCACTTTTTCCAGAATCAAGTGAGAATATTTAGAAAGAAAGCAGGAAGTGAGATTTTAGCAAGAATTTATTAAACTGGAGATTTTCTCTGTGTGTGTGTGTGTGTGTGTGTGTGTGTGTGTGTAGCTGACTGGATGTGTCAGTCGGCCTATTGGTGACTCTTTCAGACAGCCTAACAGGCTCTCAGGGCCCCGGGGTCCCAGAGACGGTGATGGGAACACTGTTTAATTGGGGTAATCGGCGCGCTTTTAGGGACCTGCTTATTAAGAGAAACCCCTCACACACACACACACACACACACACACACACACACGCGCCTCAGCACGGACAGACAGACAAGCAAAGTGACAGCTCTGCCTCTCGCCACCCAACGCCTTCACCCACATCCCTGCACCACAGACCCCGAATCAGCAGGCAGGGACGCACTTTGTGATCATGAATGTGTGTGTGTGTGTGTGTGTGTCACGATGACATCTCGGTTACACTAACAATGTTTAACAATACTTAAATGTGTCAGTGATGCAGTGCCTATGCCTGGAGATGGAGACGGGGTGAAAGGCGTGGTGACAAGAAACGTTGAGCTCTGGACATTTTTCACAAATATGGACATTCAAAAATAAAATAAATTAGAAACAAAGATATTTAAGATGAGTTTTAAAACATTAAATAAGTATGGTATTATATCTTATATGCAGTAAATGGTATGCCTTACTACAGTACTACTTTAACGAAACACTCACTGAGCATGCTCAGTGTGATCTGAGCTTGCACTTAAAAATAAACAACAGTTTAATTCATTGTCTGAGGCAACAATGACCGAGTTGTTTTATGTCGTCTAATTCTGTGTGAGTGTTGTTGTAAAGAGAGAGAGGGATGTGAGGATTAGACACTGTCTGACTCTGCCTAACCCCGACCACACACACACACACACACACACACACACACAACACAAACACACACACACACACAAACCTTTCCCAGCCCCCACACTGACATTTCTTTTCACTCACATGTAATTTGCTGCTGTAATATGAACAAATCAGTTTGCTGCTGCCTGAAGTGCCAACAGGTATCAGATAAAGAATTAATCACGCTTTAATGTGATTATAATCCTGCTTCTGTTTTGTGTCGTGACTGCAACAACCTTCTGATACCTGAAAGATTAGCAACATCACTGTAATTAAGAAAACCAAAAAAAATCAGTGAATCAGTGTTATTCCAACCTAAAAATATCTTCACCCAAACCTTCACCTCACTTTTTCATTTACTGCCACATTCAGCTCTTTCACTCCTTCCGGTTTCCTCCCTCCCTCCTCTCCTCCCATTATCCATGCATTCTTAACTTCATGAAACATTGGACAGGCGAGGAGGTGGGAATCCTGTTTTCTGATTCCTGCTTCCCCTCCTCGTTCGCTCATCCTGAGACAAAAGGCCTTTTATGTTTTGTCGTGTTTTCTGCTGGTCTTACATGTAAGAGATGTTGCCCCGGCCTGACTGAAGGTCAATACATATTGTTTATGAAAAACAAAAGGATGATGACGTGATGCCATGTCTAGACTCCATGCAAATGAACACGGTTCATAAAAACCTCTCGCGAGCGTGCTTACAGTATTTTCAAAGCCACGTGATGACGCACGCACCCAAATAAACGGCACACACACACACAGAGCGGCAGACGAAGTGGGAATGATTATGGTAATGATAATAATCATGGCTGTCATCACCGTCTCTCCACCATGTTAAAAATTAATCTGAGTTAACGGTAATCCACGTCTCCTCATTAGATTACTGGTGTGGGGAGGGGAGACTCACGGGCCATCTGTACATCATTAACAGAGTCTCAGTGACAGCCCTCTCCTCTAATATCACCTTCCTCCATCCCTCCATCCTTCTGCCCTTTCATCCATCCCTCCATCTTTGTCTGCATCCACGTTCATCCATCTCATCCTGTACCACTTCCTGTCCGTCGTCGCTCTAGATGTGCATCACATTCACAAACCAAACCTGGTGACACGGACAATTTGAAAACTGATGTGAGGCTGTGTCTCTCTCTCCCCGCGGTGTCATTATCAGCTGCCGTCATCAGTCCATTATTATTATTATCGCATTTCATCTCTGTTATGTCATTGGACATTGTTGCCTCTGATTGTTCCCTCTGTTCCTCTGTCTCCTACACACACCGTCAGCAAAACAAGTCCAACCAAAGCTCTGATTCGTGTGGAGAAATTATTCTTTACAGCAAAGGTCAAAGGTCAGGGTCAGCTACAGAGCTCCAGTACAGCTGTACCGCCCGGAGCCGAACGGGGATTCATCGTCTTGCTGTTAAATCCTCTGCTGCCAAGCAAACATTGAAAAAGAAGGGAAGAGACAGACGGAACAAACCTTGACACGTTCATCATCGAATCATGTTGCTCATGTCGCTGGAACGAGCACAAGCAGCAGAAGAAGAGACAGAGCGAGATGCTGAAGGGCTCGGACAAGAAAAGGACAATGAAAGGCAGAGACACAGGAAGGGAAATAATTGTTTCAGGAATAGATGAAGATTTCAGAAACATGCTTATTCGCTTTCTAGCCAAGAGGTAGATGAGAGGATTGATAGCACTTTCACATCTGCACAGTAAATATGTATGCATGTATGTATGTTAGCTAAGCTTTGTATAGAGACTACACAGAAAGAGAAACAACAAGCTTCGCTCTCTAAAGGTAACAAAATCCAAGATACAAGAGAGCTAGACTATTTCTGCAGGACGTTACTGCGCCTGGCCAAGAAACAGTCCCACACATAACCTCCAATAACACGACAACTTGTCATTTTCACTTTGTTTGAACTTGAGGAGCTGAAGGCAGATTTTACCGTTTGGCCTTTGGATAGAATCGGGCTTGAGAGTGGGATCAATCTAACTCTCTGCACAGTATTTCCCAGAATGTTGAATCATTCCTTTAACAAGTCGAGCGGCTGCGGTCTGGACGGGATTGTAATTAAACAAAGCGAAGGAGTGATGAGTGCAGTAAATGACTCCAAGGCCTGTGATAATTGATAACATCTGTGTGGGGTGAGTGTGCTCTGAGGTCTGTCCTGCTGTGGGCGAACATCCTCCGCTGTCTGCAGCACTTTACAGTCGTGCTTCCTACTGTACGGTGAGCTGCGTTTTCTACGAGGACTCGGCGGAAGTCGCTACCCGGCCGTGAGCTTTTGAACTGCCAACGCTCCCGAATCAAAGCGTCATCTCGCACAAGCACGATAACTGCTGAACGAAATCGACAGTGGAGTCCTCAAGTCTCAGGTGTGGTTTCACATCGCTTTAACCTCAGCCGGCATCCCAGCTATCTCATCTCGACAGACGCGCGGGACGAGAAGCTTCATCAACTTTTACTGTGACATCTGCCGGAGAGGAAAGTGTGGAAACAAACAGAAAGAAGTTCAGCTGCTGCTCCTCTCAGGCCTTTTGTCTCTGTCAGAACTCCATTGATTTTTCTGCTGACTTTATAGACAGCTTGGAGTATTGTTGGGAGGCGGAGCTCACAGCGTTTCGGATGCGTGTGCGTGTTTGTGCGCGTATTGACAGATGGTTGTCATTGTATGAGAGCTGGTTTGCACATTCATGTAATGGAGGCATAAAAACATAGCAAACATATGCAGCGGACAGCAGGACTCGCTGACTGGAACTAAAGGATGCACGTTCACAACACACGGCAAACACACTTTGACTGCATCAATTACATGCATGCTCACCAGTATAGGAGCGGCAAGTCAGCGGTGTGTGACGCAGGTTGTGTAATAGGAACTGATTTTGAATGTGAGGATTTTATCTGACAGGAATTATGTGTGTGTTGTTTCTGGAAACTTGCACAAGAGCTAACAGACAGTGAGGAGGTTTAGTATCAGGGATGAAGATGGCGTCAGGAATGAGGAAGAGACGGATGAAGACAGAAACCATGAGAGGGACTAAACAGACGAGCCATCATGAGAGATGGAGTCTCGTGCTTGATCAACTCACTCTTTATTACTCTGTATGCGTATTTGTGTGTGTGTGTGTGTGTGTGTGTGTGTGTGAGAAGACCCCCGCCCCTCCACTGGCCCCGCCTCTCCATGCACAGCAGCCTAACCGTTCCTGACAGCCAGTGGCTCATTAGAGCTGCTGTTCTATGTTCCTACCTCCATCCGCTCGCTCGCAGTTTCCTGGACCCAGCCCCCAAACAATATGTGTGTGTGTGTGTGTGTGTGTGTGTGTGTGTGTGTGTGTGTCAGCTGGCTGCACTCAGGCCTGAGCCAGGACGGGCGCGGGGGGGGCGGTGGGGAAGAGAGAGGGGGAGTCAAGGCCTATTCACCGGCACAAAGACATAATTAACCAAATTGGCAAATGGTTCGAGAAACCGCCTCTTGAACATTGTGTGCTCGCCATTGGTTGCTATAGCAACTCTAAATTTGTGGCTACGTGTGTGTGTGTGTGTGTGTGTGTGTGTGTTGTGTCCGATGTCCATATTAAAAGTCACAAATGATTATCAGTCACATCATCCAAGACCACACACACAGATTCTGGGGTTTTCAGTTTTTCTCTCACTGTGTCATAATTCACTCAATCACACACACACACACACACACACACACACACTGCAACCCTGAACTCATCTAGACATCAACCAAATGAGCTACATGTGAGAATGCTAAAGGGACTTTGCACTGCCGGCTGCCTCGTACAAAATCTGAGTAATGTCTGATTGAGCCCATGAGTGAATAGAGCAGCGAGCAAGTGGCGTGTTGATGACCTTTCTATCATGTGACTGTAGTGAAACCGGAGGAATGCAAACATCTGAGGGTGAAGAACAACTTTCATTTAAACGAAGACACTGACGCAAATGTCTGTAACTTGAGGGACAACGACATTCGGGAACTTCTGTCGATCAGAGCAGATTCAGATGCTGAAATCGTCAGATAAACAGGTGAGAACATGACAGGACAATCTTCTGTCACACAATCTGCTTCTGTCATGCAAATGTGCAACGAGGCCAAATCATTTCACTTCCTGTCCGACGCTGATCGACGAATACGTCTATAAAGACTTTCAGTATTTTATCAAAACAACACCGAGTCCGACACAGGAAGGAAGAAGAGTCTGTGAGCTCACGTCCGTCTGTCTGTTTCCTCTGTGAGGTAAGGACGATCACAGAGGAGGTGGTGACAGACACAGCCGTGGCCTCACACATCTTACTCATCACAGACGCGCGTGTGTGTGTGTGTGTGTGTGTGTGTCTGTCTGTCAGCTGACTCTCCTCCCTGTGAGTCAATGAGATGAGACATTGATCACAGTGACAGTGGGACAGACATCAAGGACAAACTGCTTGTAGATCAATAGCGTGTGTTTGTGTGTGTGTGTGTGTGTGTGTCTAAAGCTTGTTTCCTGCTATAGAAGAAAACATTTCATATTTAAACTGCAGCTGCATAAGACATCACTTTATCTATCAAATATAGATTTCACTGCAACACAAAAGTTGAAGCGGAGTTGATTTGTACTTCAGAGCAGCACTAAGTTTAGGCCATAAAAAGTTGCTCTTTTCGGAGTTACAGTAAGGTTGCGAGGTTTGTTTGTTTGTTTCTGTAAAGCCGTCTTCTTCCTCCCGCCGACTCCAGCCCCGTTTTGAGGTTAGTTTCTGTAAAGTTGTGCCTTTTGGCACCGAGCAGCATTGTGGTTTGGGAGCTCGAAGCTTGGTTAAAGATAAACTTCAGGTCTGACTGAAGAGTTCACTCTTTCTCGCTCTCTTCCCCTCCCTCTGTCTCTCTCTCTGTTACTTCCCCTCCCATCCCTCGTTCGGCCCCCAGAGTCACAACAAGAAGCAGCAAACAGCTTGTGCATCCCTCGTACCAGGAGAAAATGCCCCATTTTCATCTGTTTGAATCTGACATTTTTGGCACATTAAATATTGGACATTAATAAATTAAATGTAATGAACTGACATGAAAGAAGAAAAAAGTCCAATGGTACAATGCAAGAAAGTATAAAAGGCAAGAGTGCAAAAGAAAGAAGCAAAACAACAACTAAAAAGAAGACTCAAACTTTTTTCTTTAATTCCAATTAACTATTGCCTTCTGTAGCCATTGGAGATTATTTTTCATGTTCATTTATTCAAACAAATATTGAATAATTTATGGTAGCGGGAATAACAACATGAGAAATCACAAGCGCTCGGTGCCAGTGGAGGGAAAGAGGTCTGTCTGAGAGGAGTGTGGCTGAGGAGCGCTCTTAATAAGTCTGACTTATTGGTCATTTAATCTAATTAGACCTCCGCTGGGTGTTTTGTAACATTGAAATAATCATAACGGCTCGAAGGGAGCTGATGCAGCTGATCTGTGACCGGCGGCCGCGTTCACTTACGAGGTGATTAAATTGACTCAAAATGATCGGCCGCTCAGTTGTGCTCTATTGGCTGTAATGTTACACAGGGTCGTTGTGTGCGGCGCTGGTCATGCATTTTTAACACCTGTACCCACTCTGTGTTATCTGTGTCACAGTGTGTATGTGTGTCACCGGCCTGTATGCACAATGTAGGTCGGTGTAAGTGACACCGGGGGTCACACCCTATGCTTCTGTTGCACAACACGTTGACTTCCGCAGATCTCGTAACGCTGCTCTCTCCACTGGGATTCCTTCTAAATGTATATTCTTAATTCAACCCGGTCGCCGCACAAGAATGTCGATATTGGCTGATTCTGCAAAACCTTTTATTACGTTCAATGACGTTTTTTTGTGTCCAATGGCAAAGCTTTTAAACAAACAAATCCTTCAAATTAAAGGACTAGATAGGTCGTTTGTTCTTGCCCTCAAAGTGATGTTGAAGCGTTTTCTGATCTGATCCCCATCGTTGATCTGTGACTTCCATAAATGTTACTAATCACTGTTGGAGATAAATCTGTCTCATGATGTGACAGTGCTGTGGTTTGGTTATATTTAAGGACTAAAACAACTTAGTCAGGGAAAGATCTTAAGGTTGGAGAATCTTTGTGTTTTGGATAAAAATTACTACTTTGAATTATGGTCATGCTTAAAAAAACACTGACTTCTCGATTTGAAATGTCGTTGATGATGTCTGATGTTTTGTTAATCAGTCACTTCATATTTCCGTCAGCTGACTTCCTCCTTTACTCCCATCATAATTCCTAGGACCAATAGAGTCACTTCAAAAAAAAGTTAGCACAGGATCAGGGTAAAGGCAGATAAGTGTGTGGTTAAGATTAGCAACTAAAATACTCGGTCATGTTATTGATAATGAAAATGAATTGAACACAGTCTAACTATGTAAAGGTCACACAACTGCTGTCTGCTAAAGATATTCAGTGAATGTATGTACGAACCTTTAACACCGCACTGAATCACCACTGTACCTGAACACATCAGTATGTTTTACCTGTGAAGCTCCTTCACTGGTGTCGCTGTCTGGTTAAAAGCTCAGACGAAGTGAAGTGATGACTTTGTGACAAGCTATCAACCTTATAAAAGTTCTTTAGTTTTGAACTGAACAGTTTGAAGCAGTAACAGACTGAATCTGCAAGAACGACGATGCGTTCACTTACTGCTGTAAAGTACATGATGAAGGGCAGTCGAACGGTGATGGGAAACAAACATTCGTGCTTTCCACCTCTACTTCCTGCTCTGACACTGAACGTTGGAATTATAGTCTAAGTCGTGTGGTATGAAATCGTCTAACTTGTGATTCATAGAGACACTGGGCAGCTTATTTTCGCACTCAGGTGCTGTTGCTCACTTGTTCGCTCACAACTTGAGGAATCCATCGGCAGCATCGCAGGAGTCTAATCATGCAGCTCAAGAAAAACGGCCTGTTACCACAACACATTGTCATTTAACAGTGAATGAAAACAAGTCTGATGTGTTTTGCATCTATTCCTCCGACCAGCGTTCTCCCTGCCGAGTGCAGGCGGCTGTGATTTACAGCGCCTTGTTAAAGAAAATAGGTGTGAGATCTCCTGGTAAATTGTAAATTGAGCGTAGCAGCGAGTCGGAGCCTGTGCGGCACCTCAGGACCAATTATCTGCTCCTCTCATCCTCCTCTCCGAGCAAAAGACCCCATTAGAGGTCCATAAAGATATCACAGATAGACCAGAGACCAATTAGGTGTCCCTAAACTAATAACAGCAGGTAGAGCGAGTGACAACGGGGGCGTCCAATCTGCAGCTCCCTCTCGCAGCAGCGTGTCGCAGTAGTAAGTAGAGCCTTAACAAAGCCCCGAGGCCCGGTCGGCACTGTTGCACTTAACAAAACTGAAGACCACCGCGTCTCCGCAGACTCACGACTGATACAACATAAAGTTTCTGCAGTTATTAGCAATCAAAGGATATTTTACAACATGCAAAAGTTCATGTTTTCTCTGAATTTTCTCTCAAAAATATCCTGATATATTTTCCTCTTGATGTTCTTTTTCAACGCTGCGCTTTCAAAGTATCGCTCAGATGCAGCACATCAGATCCATCACATTCCCAAAGCCTGCTGTGAGTGATGTTTTTTTTTTTTTTTTTTCCTGAGCGCTCCTGACTTCACCGAGAGAGTTTGGCTCCAGCTCATGTCAGACTGAGATGCCAAAAAAGTGGCACCAGAACCCCAAACCTCCCACCCCCACCCATCCAAACCTCCCACCCCCACCCATCCAAACCTCCCACCCAAACCCTCCCAGTCACCCTCCTCCAGATCGGGCGTCCGCGGAGGGTTAGGCCAGGTCGACTACGCAGCGATGAAAGATGCAAACCCAACGGCCGGACCAGAGGGGAGGAGAGAGGAGAGAGACGAATGGCAGCGGTGGAGAGGAGGAGGAGAAGGAAGGGGGAGAAGGAAAAGGACTTCAAAAACAACAACAATAACAGCAAGAAAACAAACAACAGGGAAAAAAAAAAACAAGTGAGGGAAAAGAGAGAGGAGCAGAAGAAGCTCAGAGGCACCCAAGGTCCTCGAACTAATTAAGATGATTTGCATTTATTTATGAGGTTTAATGAGCAGCTTTTCAATAGTTTGTTTTTGCCTAATATGAATATTTCCTTTTCATTATGTTACATAGATGGAGAATCTCATTCTTTCCAATAATCACATCCTGGCTTTTCTGTTTCTGCACATACTGAAGATGTTAATGTGCGTTTGCCAGTTTGTTTGTTTGCTGCCGATGAACTTCCAAGAGTTTACATGTGTCTGTGATTTTTGTTTCCTCCTCTTTTTTAAACATTTCTATCTAGTTGTAGTCAACAGACAGAGCTTCTGATGCGTCACCGACCGGCAGTCGAACAGACATCCTTCCATTTTAGATGGCGTTTTAGCTTTTATCGAGGGTCATGTTGGATGTGTGTGACAGGAAAATTAGCTTCATCCATCACCAGCAAGATCACGGCAAAATGAGGGGAATCAAACGGTGTCACCTCTGAAGAGACAGGAGGGTTTTTTTTTTTTAAAAAAGAACAAATAAATTCAGTAAAGAGCAGAAATGATTCACTCGATGGAAGGTGACTTCAATTACTGATAAATGATCACTGTTGTTAAATCAGTATTATATATTAAAGGACAAATCATGAATACTTGTCCCCAGAGATTCCTAATGACGAGTGATTCTCTGACTTTGGTCCTGTGCCACCGGCAGGTCAAACTTTTCACTCACTTTGCAAATATATCAGCATCAACTAGATGGACTGACTCAAAATTTTACACAGGCATTCACTTCAGGTATTTACTGAAATGCAAATCCATAAGTGATTGCCATGAAGTCGGTGCACGCATTTAGTTAATTTCCTTATAACAGCATGTTGTAAGAATCGTGTATCTCCCCCAGATTTCATGCTCCGAGTTTCTTTTTTTGCTCCTCATGTGGGACACCAGGTCCACAAATCTGTCTGACTCTGTCAGCGCTGGACGGATTGATTGTTTCCAGCAACATTATAATCACCACAAAAACAGGAGACAAAATCAATGAGTAATTCCCAGCAGATGCTAATCAGAATCCTGTTTGCCTCCTGCTGTATAGAGGCACAATTTTCTGATCGTCATTAACAAAGGCCATATTATCCAGCCATACTGGCCTGCACGCCGGATTTCACTGGGAGGCCCCGTGGCTGCACGCACGAATATGAATCAATGAATGAGAGAATGAATCCACAGCAACACTATTGAATGTTTATTCTGCAGCCAGTGTGTGTGTGTGTGTGTGTGTGTGTGTGTCCTCCTCAGAGCTGAACCCTGCCGGCCTGGCCAACAGTCCCCATGGCCATATGGCCGACTGTAATTATACATAATGTACTTCTCTGTCAGGTTGGGGTTCATGAGACTGTATGTTAGTGAGCGTGTGTCTGAAACTGTCGGTGTGTGTGTGTTCATATGTATGTGCACACTGTGTGTACGTGTAGAGATGCATGTACAGTATGTCTGTGGTTAGTATACAGCCAGATGGAGATTACAATGCCAACAGAAATACACAGTATTGAATCAGTTGCTTTGGATGCCATGTTTAACAGTTTGATATATTCTCTGTAAGGGTTCATATAAGGGACATTTTGCTTTGCTTCAACTGTTGCCATCAGAAAATTGTGCCTCTATACAGCAGGAGGTGAAGAGGAATCTGCTGGGAATCACTCATTGATAAACCAATAGGTTGAGAAGCAAATTTAATTTAAAAAAACAAGCTGAAGACATAAATACAAAAATAACAAATAGCTCATTTTTCTTTTTTTCCTCTTATTTTTCACCTGTCAGTTATGCAATAGAACACGATGACAGACATTTCTGCTGAGTTCATCTTCAGTTTCACTTCAGAATAATTTCACTTGTTTACAACCTCGTCTGAACGTCTGACTGCTCGTGGGTTTTTTTTTTCCCTGCTGGGGGAGTTTCACCAAATTTGCAACCTGGGATTTGCAGCATAAGATAATTTCCTCCCGCATTAATTTTAACACATTTCACTAATCAAAACAAACGGCATAGAGGCATTCGTAAGAGACCTGTGGCTCTCACAACTGTATCTGCAATTTATGAGTGGCGATCATTTGTGAAATGAGACACTGCGACTGTTTGCAATCTGCATGTCAGCAAATCACTCTTGTGAAACGAGCCCCTGGATGTTCAAGAGACGCTCCAACATCTGCAAGAGCTCCACCGTAAGTTGTACAATGTTTTCAGCACAAGGAGGAATAAAAGTGATGAAAGTGAAACTGAGGTTACTGCAAAACTAATTTTCCCTTTCAAAAGCTTCAAAAGTTAATTGCTGTTTATTACAACTTGGACATTATTTCTGTAGAATCATTTATATCAATTATGATAATATTGTATGATACTCACCAAAGTAATGTAATGCTGCTACTGTAGGAATGTGGAGAGATTCCTACAACAAAGTTTGATGGGACAAGAAACAGAATATTTCAACCAACTTATTTGAAGGTAAAAATCGAAATCTCAGAAATAAACCCGTCAGTAAACAGGAGATGCATTCACGAGCACAACCATGCTAAGTCTGAAAGGTCAAAGTGCAAAAGGCTGGTGTGTAAACTTTGATCTGACTTGTCACATCAGACTCCTTCGTTTACTTGGATCAAAACTTATAGCACTGATGTCCAAAAACACAAAAAGTTGACCAGAATTATCTTTGCCTCTTACTGACTGTCCTGAGACAACATGTGGACCGTCCCTGCCATGGTTTGACAGCAGGTCCGTCTCTCGTCCGTGTTGATGATTCGTGCTGACAGTCTGTAGAGACGGAGCTGGACAGCAGCTACCTGACAGGACTCTGGATGAATAGAAAGGAGGGTGAGAGGAGGATTGGGTGGGTGGTAGAAATTAATCTGACAACCCCTCTGCCTCCGCCCCAGACCCCCGCTCCCTCACTCTCTCTCCCCCCCGTGTGTTTCATCAACATATCTGTGCACATGTATGAGCATCTCTGTGTTATGTATGAGCACATATATTTTATAAGACTTTGCATGTGTCCATAATGTGTGTGTGTGTGCGTGTGTGTGACTTTGATGTGATTTCTTCTGTAGCCTCTATTTGTGTGTGTGTGTGTATGTGTGTGTGTGTGTGTGTGAGGGTGATGAGTTGTGACAGGTGTTGTGGCCGCTAGTGCTGTAGGAGAAGGCGGAGGAGGAAGAGGGGAGGGAGTAAACGAGAGCAACACAGATGATTATTTAATTACTGTCTAATACTGTGTACCCCTTCTACTCCTCCCTCCCTCCCTCTCTCTTCCCCTTCTCTTTCTCTCCCACTCTCCTTGCCCCCCTCTCTCACACACACACACACACACACACACACACACACACACACACACCACACACACACACACACACACACACACACACACACACACACCCCTCCACCTCTCTCCCCCAGTTTCATCCTTTCTTTATTAATGAACAATCCGGGCCTTTCTACAAATCCGCCAGGGCTTACTGTACCCCCCAGACACTGTGTGTGTGTGTGTGTGTGTGTGTGTGTGTGGGAAGAGAGGGGGGGGTCTAGTTGGCTTCTCCCTGAGGAGGATACCCCCCCAAACACACACACACACACTAACACACATAAATACTACACACACATTTCCAGACTAATCAGCGCATTCGCTCTTTCTGTCTTACTTTCTCGTGTATTTATATATACAGTGTGTGTGTGTGCGTGTGTGTGTGTTGTGTTTAATTTCATGCATACAGCTCTAAAAGAAGTAACGTGCATGTACAGTATGGTTTTGTGTCACAGGGGCAAGTTACACAACGGGGTGTGTGTGTGTGTGTGTGCGTGCTATACGTGCTCAGGTAACTGTCACAGTGTAATGATGCCTCCGACACTGACGCTGCGTGTTGCGTCACTCTAACCCACTTCTGTCCGTGCGGCAGCTCCCAGCAGTGGAGGACAGCAGCGAGCAGTCAGTGTGTGACACCAGGACCTGCCGCTGTCCCACAGTAACAATAGAGATGTGATCACTCTGAGAGTGTGAGGTGAAAGGCAGTGGGTCACCGAAGACAAGAGTATCACCTTTCACCACCATCAATACCACCACTGAACCTCAGTATGGAAAATCAGCTGTGTGACTGACTGTAACATATTCAGCCCTTATTTGATTTTGTTTGAAATCCTGATATCTTCTTGCAAAAAATTTAATCTTCTACACAAGTGTACACACTGAAAATCATGAGGTTAAAACCAAACAGAAGGGTTGTAATGTAAAGTAAAAGTAACACAGACACTGGATCAAAAAACTCCACTGGTAAAGTTAACGTTGATTTTTACACGTTAATGTTTCTAAAGACTGAGAAAATATCCCTGACGATGTCACTTGGGTCGTATTGATTTTGACTATTTATCAGGCAGAGGTGGTCTAATAAAAAATGGCATCATGGGAAATGTAGGCTCCAGGGTT
The DNA here is from genome assembly GCA_025331565.1 of Holacanthus passer. NCBI lineage: Eukaryota > Metazoa > Chordata > Actinopteri > Pomacanthidae > Holacanthus > Holacanthus passer. The sequence continues at coordinate 2,097,713 of JAFREQ010000061.1, read as the reverse complement.
TCGGAGGCTGTGACTCGTACCAGGAGCTGAAAGTCAGGATCTTCTGTTGTCATTAGTTTAAACTTTTGTTTTTTGAATAACATTTGATGGGCTGATATCAAGTCACGGTGGTAGCAGCAATTTATTTTAACCAATTTAGCTTTTGCATCAGTAAAACACTGAACACATGGTTTCTAACTGTATTTTTGTAGTAAGCACATATGAAGAACAACCATTATAATTTCCTGTTAAACATTCAAACTGACGCATAAACAGTTAATGAACGATTGAGAATATGACACAGTTTTAATCATTTTCACCCTGATTGCAATGTCAAATGTTTGATTTTAATATAAAATATGAATTATGACTTTGTCACGTTTGTAAAGTAGCTTAATTATTTGTATCTATGAAGTATTTTCTGCATGAGTTTTAACACATCTCTCAACAGTTTTAAGTTTCCAATGAATGTGAAGATTTGCTCTTGTGTGTAATTACATATCGTTAAATATGATTTATGTTATATTGTTAACAATCACTCTTTACACACCAGTTATGAATGCTACATAGGAGAATTTAAAGTTGATGATAAATATATTAATATACATTAACATTGTCCTTATTTATCCACATTTTAATAATCAACCAATTTATTATATTAAGAAAAATGTCAGTTTTTGTTTCTTTCTTTGCCAGAAGAGAAAGTGCGTCGATGTTTTTTTTTTTCGAGTGAGAAACAACAGTGAATCTGCTGCAGTAACTGATCGTCACCATCTGAAGCTCCAAAGTGTTGAAACCTTTCCACTGTCCGCTCTTCATCCTCTGCCTCCTCTCACCTTCCTCCATCTCTCTCCCACCTCTCCTCGCTCTTCTCACCTCACCTCTCACCTCCACACTACATCTCCACACCTCTCCTCCTCCTCCCTCCCTCCCCTCCTCTCCATCTCCTCACCGCCTCCCTCTTCCCTTATCTCTCTCGTTAATAATTCAACAGCAGTGCACACATGAGTGGTCATCGTGGAGCTTCACATGGGGGATCTGGAGGACAAATGAACCATAAGGGTGGAGGAATTAAAAACTTCCCCACGGCTCCACTACAGGGCCGGAGGAATCTGCCGCCTGCCTGGCTGAGGCCCGTCTGTGCGTCCTTTCCCTCTCTTCCCCCCACCACTAAATGTTAGCACGCCTTTTTCAGGATGGGCTGTGGGTGTGTGGGTGTATGTGTGTGTGTGTGTGGGGGGGCTTTAAATGCTAAGTATGCCCTGAGTGGGGAGGTGGCTGAGTGGGGGACCGCCTGGTGACATTTTGTCTCTTCACACAGCTTGTTCTCCCATTAGAGCTGCAGAGACACTCTTTGTGTCAGCGAGGACGCACTCGTCTGTGGATCTCAGAAGACAATGGGACGCAAACACAGAAATGTAAATTATAGATACGAACACATTCCACGACATTTACTCGTGTGAATATGGCAGCTAATGAATAAAGGCCCTATTAAAATACACTGGATATACAGATATACTCATGATGTCTCTGTGTTTGAAGGTGAAATATTTACTCAACAAACAGCATCTCTCATTCAGCTTTGTTCAGTTGTTGTAGTGAAAGTTTATCATTAGGTACATTTGTCTTATATTCATTTTCGTCTTAATAGTGAGATATATATAGAGATATATATATATATGTATAGACTTGTTTATTTACTTGTTACTTAACTATGTGTCCAATCAATTTGAATAAGAATTTTCTGAGCAAGGAGATGGATTTATTACATTGATCAAAAATGTTAACTGATTATTAGTTTGGATTGGTTAATCACATTTAAAATGTAGTAAAAGTTCTCATAGCTTTTCTTGAATCTGGTGAAATCTTTCTCTTGACCTTCTTGGCTTCTTGTAATATATATATTATTAATGTTGTGGCTGAACTTTACTACACTGTATTTTTTTAAGCATTTATCGTTTCCTCCATTCTCCAAATAAATGAAACCAGCGACCTCTGAGAGAATCAATCAGTCTTTGTCAGTTATCGTTGGTGTCATGAGCTGACTTAATATAAATTATGGAGTTTATTTGGTGGTTAAATGACCTGATTTTATTATGTGTTTAGAGACTGAAGTGTTCATCTGTTCCACCTCATCCTGGGATAGTTTCATATGTTGCAATGACACTGAATAAATCCAATTTAAAAAAAGAAACATTTTTTTGTCAATGAAGATCACGTGATATGATCAAAAGCTCCAGAAGAGCTACTAAATCGACCTTGAGGTGAGATTGTTTAGTTTCCGAGGTCAAGAATGAACTTTCTTTACTTTAAATTTGAAATATAAAAACAATGAAGTCATCAAACTATAATCCATCTTCTGCTGCAAAGCTCTGAGATGGAAAAACCCGAGGACGTCTTCTGTCAGCTGTGACACATCTCTCATCATCTTACCTTTAATCAGTGAACACTGATACAACTTTCAGCCAGTGGATGTTGAATGTTTACTGGTAAAAGAAACTTGTCACATCTGTAAAAAGTTGTGAAAGACGCCAAACAGAGACGCGTCCATCTCAGCTCAGTTAGATGAAAGATGCATCTCCGAGGTTACAGCTACATCCGTATCAGGCCTCAGAGTTCACATCAGATCACGAGAGAAAGAAATAGTTCTTATATTTTTCTATGTTGTGTTCTCTGATGAGCAGAAACAAGTCTGTTGTTCTGTTTTACAGGAGGTGAGTTTTGAAATGAAGAAACTGACTCGGTGTGAAATCAGTGGTGAACAAGTCTTGGGATGTATGGAGCCTGTTTGAGTACAGAGGTCTGACACAACAACATCACCTCAGGATCACAGTGGGACAACCTGGCAACTGAAACAAGCCTGAAAACAAGAGGAGCCAAAAATAACAGAGAGGCATCTAATTTGTTGTCTTGTTTCCCTCCATCACTTGCACCATTTTCGTCATCTCGTCTCGGTCAGCTCGAGTCCACAACGCAGGGGTTTGTCTTTTACTAAAGCTCGTCGTAAATGAACAGAACGAGGGAGGAAGAGATGAGCGACAGGCCGACTGTCACTCAGAGGAAGGAAGAGGACGAGGTGTGATTTGTTCCAACATCCTTTGGTTTTCACCACGGCAACAGTCCTGTCAGTCAGGGAGCCAAGGAGCGGGCATATGTCAGTGCATAGTCGCGACGGCAAGAACGCTGATGACTCAATGTGACACATGGAAATACAACAAACACACACACGCACACACACAACTGAGTCAGAGAGGCAAGACATGATCACACCAGACAACACAAACAAAAACACTGTGGCACACACACAGTAACATACAGACATAGGATGTGAGTACGATGCACACACAGGCAGGTCCACGTCCAGTCATAAGAATACTCATCAGAGATGTGGTTTCAGGAAACGTCCTACAGCATCAACAAATTCATACAGAGACATGAGCATTGATGTATGTTGTAATATAATGGACTATGAGCTGAGTTATGTGGCTGCGATGGCCGAGTGGTTAAGGCGTTGGGATCTTCCCGCGCAGGTTCGAACCCTGCTCGCAGCGTATACTTTCCCTAATTTCCCCTGTGGGGGATCAATAAAGAATTATCTTATCTTAGTCTGAAGGCTTGTAAACATTACAGACGAAGATTTGTGAGGAGGCGACACTGGGAGACATCACGTGACATCAGAAGGTGGAGCCGACGCAGCCAATCACATCTCACCAAACAACTGCTTCTTATAGTCATATCAAATAATTCATAGCTTGATTTAACACCCCGAGGACACACACACACACACACACACACACACACACACAAAGCTGTTACTGTATATACACCTGCTCTGCTTTGAATCATGACAGTAATAATAAACACTGTACAGGAAATGATATATTTCAAAATTTTACCCATAATATAACTCACTTGATGTTAAAATACATGTATTTGTCAACATATTTTTGTGAACTTTTGTGCATTTTTTTTTTACATATTAATGTGGTTTGCCAAATGCAGTTTAATTAAAAGCCGCCATTTCCCCATTTTCAGTCTTGATGCTAAGTGATTATAACCATTTCCTGTTTTTTCCTTCATATTTAGTGAACAGAATCTTCTCTGTTGGCAAGAAAACTAATAAGCATGTTTCCCAAAATGTCGAACTATTCCTTTAATCATAGTTTAATCGCCTGGATTTGATATTACAGTAAAAACAGATGATGTTTTTGAGAGTAAACATTTTACAGTTTCATTTTTAAGCGTTTCCTTGTTTGTTAAAAAATGGGATTTGCATTATGTTTCTTACATAATATATATCTAATATATTTTGTAATGCAAATTATTCATACATGAACATCGTTTTCAGGAGACGGGAGGGTTGAACAGTGGCTTCATAGACTGTATCTGAATAGGAAACATGAGCGCGGGTCTGATATTGCTTCCTAAACACGAACAAAGGCAGCATTAGCAAAGAGAGATGATAGTGCATAAAAAAAAAAACACTCTTGTTTCCTTGTTTTTTGTCCTCGTGAATAAAGTGTGTGTGTGTGTGTGTGTGTGTGCGGATACAGTTTTTCTCAATATTTGGCAGCAGCAGCAGGTCTGATGAGAATCTCACAGGTAATCTAAGACAAGACACCTGCCCTATTGTAGCTGAGCTGAAGAAGAGCCAAATCACTTCTAGTTTCCAGCACTTCCAAAAAAAACCTGCCAGAGGAAGCGTACAAGAAAAGGCACTTTTTTTTTAATTCACTTTGATGGTGGTTTTACTGTAGACGAGTAAATCAACCACAAGAACGACTCAGCGCAGAGTTTTCACTGTCAGGTTAAATAGTTCTTATTCAGGCTTTGGTTCAAATATACCTCGTGTTTGCATCCAGCAGCTTCCAGTGTGAGTGTGTGTGGTCTGTCCGGCAGAGAGGCCCAGCTGCAGAGAGGCGAGACGCTGTGAGCGTGGCCTTCAGCCCCGAGGCCACGGAGGACGGCCTAAAAATGAGCAACCAGACTGAAGCAGGAGGGACGGACAGAATGAAGAGAGGAAGAAGAAACCAAAAAATAAAACAACACTTGATCTAAATCTGCACTTTTTCAAATGAGTTCAGTTTGCAGGTTTAAGATGACTGAAATGAAATATTGTGATATTTCATCCAACCTTTCAACATCATGCAGAAATACTCACTGTGGCTTGAAGAGAAGCTTCATTTAAATTTTATGACGCCTAAGTACAGGAGGACCTACAGTATGGCTCAGAGAGAGAGAGAGAGAGAGAGAGAGAGAGAGAGAGAGAGAGGTTCACATACGAATGAGCTTCACATGTAGGTTTGTCTAGACACTCAGGACATCTCCGTGCACAAATGGAGCACTTTACGAGAGAGACCCACCCACGAGTCTCCTCCTGTGAAACTCCGCTCCATCAACATCCATGCGCACACACACACATGCACATGCACATCATCTCTTACCAAAACACACATCTTCATCGCCATGATCTGTCTGTTTTCGATCGTCTCCTCGGGGCAGAGAGACGAGAGCAAACATTCCTGCACTAACGTGGCTTTTCAGCTTCAGTATTATCTGTCATTTTTTGGGGGGGTGGGTGTCGTCCTCTCAGCTGTAAATGGTGTCAATAGTTGTTGTTGTGGGAGAGAATTTGACCTTCATTTATGGATGAGTCCCGTGTTTCCCATTATTCATCAACTGCAGAGTGAAGCTGTCTTTATGATAAAAACAGGGCTTCAATGCAAATTTTCCATGTTTCATCAAAAATAATTCATCATGTTCTAGTAAGACATCTCCGTGTTTTCTGACCTGCTCCCATTTTAACCGGCTGTCGATGCTGGTTGCTGTTAGAAAACTAAACCTTGTATGAACCAGATGTCCTGATAAACATTTCCACAGCATTAATTTCATCACAGCAACAACAGTCATACTATAGTCACTCATTAATTCCAGTTCATTCTAGGTATAAAATGACTTAATGAACCCAACGCTTGCTATAATATTGAGTCCCGTTGTATTGCCAGGGGTCTCACATCTGTGTTTAACATCCGCATGGATCCATCCGAGCGTGTTTACTATCGGCCCTGATCACGTGGTGCGACACAACAATCGCAGGAGAGAAATTTGTGACTTTAATCGTGGAGTGATTGTTGGTGGAAGACGCTGTGTCTCCGCTGACCTCATGGTCTGACGAAGCAGATGCTAAGGTCAGAACCTGAACATGAATCCATGGATCCATCCTGGCTGCTGTCGACAGCTGAGGTTGGTGGCGGTGTGATGACGTGGGAAATATTTTCTTGGCACACTTTTATTGTTGCTCCACTATTGTTGCTGACCATGTGAATCCTTTTATACCCGTCCTATAACACAAACGTAATGTCAAGCTCAACATGACGATGAGTTCAGGTCCTACACGGCATCAGAAAGGTGCATTGAACAAAGTGAGTGCAGAAGCTGAATGAATGAGAACAGGATGCCCCCTTTTTAATGTTGGACTTTATATTATTTATGACCAGTCTGCATTTGTTTGCACTAGACACCCACCATTATCAGAGTCCTGGCCTTTATTTGAGAATTTACATTAATTCAGGCTGCAGAGCTCAATTAATAGATTTAAAAAGAATTATAATTTTTTTTTTCATAAATATTTTCTCACTTAGAAACCAAAGGAGGTGAATCATGGCGCGATGATGTGTTTGCACTGGGAGTAAGACTGATTTAACTGCAGGTTTAAATTACAGATGGTGTCATAATTGTTTGTGCGTGCCTGCGTGTGTGTGCGAGCGTGCGCGAGCGTGCGCTCCCAGTACTATGATTGGAGTTATCCATTATTGATGATGTCCTGATGAGATCAATCAAGCCAGAGTTTTCTCGTCTTTTGGCTGCTGAAGCTGATAATGCCGTTATGACATACTAATCGTCATGTCATGAATATTTAAATGGCAAGGAACACACATTCCATATTCATGACCTCTGTGTTTTTGTTTTGCTTTTTTATTTTTTCCTCCCGTCTGGAGTCACCCCCCATCATGCATTTCTCACTTCACTCCTCCATTTTAGACTGTAATTATAGAATAGTTACTGTCTCCGTCTCGTTTTTCTGTGAATCTGATTCTCGACGCTGGAACCGGTTCTTACAGAATACAACACATCCGTATTTTTCACGCCTGCGCTCTCCCGCTCAGCCGTGACCAGAAGTCCACAGAGATCCAAACCACATCTCTGTTGCATCTCCATCTCCTCTGTTCTGCTGCTGCATTGTTGTTTTATTTACCTCAGAGACAAACACCATATTTATTCATGACTCCTCACAAAGTGCTGGTAAAATAAACATTTGTTTCCTCCTAATGAAAAGCGTGTTTCTGAAATGAGTTGTTTTGTTTCGTGCTCGACCCCAAATAACTTGCTCTGGATAAAACAAATACGTATTAAAATAAAAAGGCAATAATGCGATTGGTTACAGTGTAAATGCATTTGTTCCAGCAACTATCCTGTGGAGGCAGATCAGTAATAATTCATAAACAAAAGAGCTAACTGTGTTCATAATTCATAAGAGGAGAAACATATACACTCCAGTCGTTGCTGCAGCTCGCCGGGCCAAGGCGCAGCACCAGATAGTGTCCTGAATGAGGAGGAGACGCATCGGCTCCTCTTTCAGATTCAAAAGAAAATCACTGATAATATTCTGCAACAATCTTCTTTAAATCTCTGCAGCGATAAACAGAAAAACTCCAATTGTGCAGCTTTTTAAGATTTTTACATCACAGACGCAAAATGAGAGCATCTTTCTACCACTCACAGGTGTGTGTGTGTGTGTGTGTGTGTGTGTGTGTGTGTGTGTGTCCCAGTCTGTGCTGGCTGCCATGAATGTTTCAGTGCTTAAATGGAGGCAGACATATTGAATCTTCACTTCTCCTTAGGAGAGGCCTCTGGCGCAAACACACACACACACACACACACACACACGTGAACACATGCCATATTTGGTATTTCTCAATCCATTACTTTTTAATGCTGTGTGAATATTCCCACACAGCACTTCCTAGCCTTGGTTGTGTGTTTGTGTGTGTGTGTGTGTGTGTGTGTGTGTGTGTGGCTTTATGTATTTCAAAATAAAATGCAAAATATGATTCTTTCTTCACGATCAGGGAACCTCATAATGTACTGAACTATTTTAACCTATTACTATCTTTTTATTCATTTTAAGATTTTTTTTTTATTGTCCTGTTGTATAATGAAAGATTAGTGTGTTTTCTTAGCATATATTTGTATTGACAGCCGTTCATACAGTTGTGAAGTGGAAGATGCTGAAGGAAGCAGAACTCCCTTTTTCTATATCGACGATATGAAATGACTCGCAGTTGGCGATTCTTCTAACTTCTGCAGCCTGGATTGATTGATTAAACTCTACATTAGACAATATCTGGTTCTTTGATTTAAGAAGTTGAATCCTGTGCACATAAAACTGCGAGGTGAGGAGTTACCTCCCAAGGTGTGTTTTGGTGTGAAACATCGGATCACTGAGCTTAAAGTTCTCGTGTGCGCAGCCCTAAAGCTAAAGACGACGGTGTTGACTGAACTGAAAACATTAAACCAGTTCACTTTTGGATTCTGGGTCAGTTTTGGATAAATTCAACAACTGTGGCTCCGTGTTTTGATCAGAGTTAAACGATGAAGTGTTTTTGTTCACTGTTACTGGCTGAACGGTGGCTCATGGGTAATGTAGTATTTACACCTGCCCACCAAGCAAAAAAAAATGACAACTAAAAGTGGAAACTTCAACCTACAGCATCGTTCTGTTACCGGTGAAGTTCCTCCACTCTGATTTCTTTCTGCTGCCTGATACAAAACACAACAATCACCCCGTGAAGAAATCAGAGATCAGGAGCCATGTTACTGTCTTTTACTCTTCCCGCTTCAGTCTGCATCGAGCAAAGCTTCCCTGCTCTGTCTGTGTGTTTTGTATAAGTGCTGACAGTACGTGTGCGTCTTAAAGTGAAGTATAGGTTCCTCTCAGAGGCGGCGAGGGAGGGATCTAAAAGTGGCGTCTAGACCTCTTGGGAGCTCCACGAACATTACAAGTGGCTTTTATTCAGACACACACACACACGGTACACACTCGCTCCCCGACTTTCATACCCGTGCTGTGTTTGTGTAAGCTGTATAGGTCGCCTCAGGCGCTGGGGCTTTATGCTGAGGCCCACAGACAGAGAGCTGGGGTGGATGGAGGGATGGAGGGATGGAGGGGTGGGAGACATTACATTACATGCCGACTGACCACAGAGGTGGAGATTGAAGCCTCGGGCCCAAGACTGTCTCTCTCTCTTTGTCTGTCTCTCTTTCTGTCTGTCTCTCTCATCCATTTTCTCGCAAACTCACTTCCACCCAAACCCTTTTTTTTTTTTTTTTTTTTTTTTTGTCGTCCTGATGAACCACTTTCACTCCTTCACTCATGTTCATTTGAATGACGACAGTGTTTGATTGGTTTTAGCTGAAAACACATCAGTTTTTCTCTGTTTTGTGTTTCCTTTGCCAACGGTTCCTCTCTACTTCTCTGGTCCTACCACCACACACACACACACACACACACACACACACACAAAAACACAAACTCTCTCTTTCTCTCTCTCTCTCACACACACACACACACACACACACACACACACACACACACTCCCTCGCACCATCGCCCCCTACTCCTGATAGGCCAGAGGGGGTTCCATTAGCCCCTACCACCTGCTGTGATACACCCACTCATCCTCTCTCCCTGGACACACACACACACACACACACACAACACCTCACTCGTATGCACTTGTGCAGAAGCCTACTGTCCTCACTGACTCACTGTTACTCTCTCTCTTATGTGCATAAAACAAATATCAAACAAATATCAGATCTGTATTTGCTGTTTGTGCATTTCTGTGTGTTTGTACATGAATTACTGCATGTGTAAGAAAGTACTCTGAATATTTATGCAGCCCAAGAAATTATTGCAACGGCATCAGGGAAAAATACTCCATTATACTTGTAAAAAGTGCTTCTTTAGAAATCTTATAAACATGAAGCGCGGCTGTAAAAGTCTTAGTGGTAAAATGGTTGAAACAATCTCTCTCTGGCTCTTTCACTGTTAAATTTTTGATGCACTGACCTGCAAGTTATATTTTAATATTATAGCTGGTCTGACTCTTGCATATACGGTTGTTAAACTATAACAATCATTTGTGATCTTATTGAATGTTTTGTCTTGTATTGGAAAGTAAGCGAGAACTGCAGCTGCAATGTGAGAATTGTAAAGAGAAGAAGAAGATTTTTTTACTTTTCCTCATTTTTCTTTTACTTATCTCCACATCTCCCCGCTTTTGTCATCCCTTCCTTTCCTCCCTCCCTTCCTTCCTCTCCTCCCTCTCCATTCCACCTTCCCTCACTCCATTTCTTCCTCATCCTTCCCACATTTCGATTCTCTGCCTCCCCTCCCTCCCTCCTTCCCTCCCTCTCTCTCTCTCCCATGCCCCTCCTCAGCTCAGCAGCCGTGGCGAAGACGGGGCGATGCGCTGCAATTACTCTAATTGGTTGTGACTTCTTCATTTACATGACAAGTGCGCGGCGGTCCTGGGAACCAACGGCCTGCTTTCTGCACCCTGTCGCAGCTCTGGTCAGCCCGGGACCGTGGTCCTGTGGGTTGGAGGGGGGGCGATGAGGAGCGAAGGAGGGAGACAAAGGGGGTCTGGCATCGGATAGTTTGGGGGTCCCCTGTGGGTCCAGGGGTCTGGAGGTCCCAGACCATGGGAGTGAGTGGCATGAGAGGGAAGTTTGCAGGGTAGCTGGGAGGAGTTTTGTCAGATGGAGCATCAGGAGAGTCTGTGAAAAGAGGAGGAGAGGAGTTCAGTGTAGTGATGGAGGACACGAGACAAAGCTCAAAGTTGTTGGTTCACATCCTGTCCAGAACTAAAACGGTCTCAGAGATAAAACCAGACTCTGAGCCACAGAAGTCCGTGATTGATGAGGAGAGTGTTAGACAGGGAGCGACAACGTTCAGGGGTTAAGGGTGGTGGGAGTGTTGGATGGACGCTGCAGAACAATATTGTCTGCTTCCCGACATTCCTCCTGCTCATCGTCAGCGAAGCTGCCACCGCGGCCGCCACCCCTGAACGGGACAATCTCAAACTGCGAAACCTCTCATTAGCGTGGCTGGAGTGCACGTCTGTGTGTGCACGAATGTGTGTGTGTGTGTGTGTGTGTTGTGCACTGTTGGTTTAAGCATTATGAGTGTACTCAGCTGAGCTATTCTTATGGTAATTCAAGAGTTAGGTATTCATTCGGGTGGGCGGCTCTAATGTTTGCTTAGCAAATAAAAAGGGGTTTTAGTACCAGCTGAAGTTCACTTGTCAAGACTAATCTCATTTAAACAGCCATTCTGCCAGCGGAGAGGGCGAGAGGCAGCAGACACATACTGCACATTACTCAACGAGTCAGCAGTATGGAGCATGCTGCTGTTCAGATATGGAGCACGGGATTATTTCATACAACCAACTGCAACCCATGAAAGCTTTGACATTTGACACTGCAGGAAAACAGGGTCGAGACAGCAACTTCACAAAAAAATCAAAATTGTTTCACTGATCTGTGGACGTGCAGCAGAAATCTCACAGTAACTGTCTCTTGTGAGGGTTTTCTTTCAGAAACGCACCTCGTTATGTAAATGCGACGGCAGTTCTACATGTTGCTCACATGTGTGAATAAGACGACAATCAATCCCGAGATGACAATCGCACAAGGTCAAACCAAGAAAATCTTCTGTGACATTTTCAAATCTGACTTGAATGCAGCAGCACAAGGTTAAACACACAGAGAGAAATGAAAATGTGCATCTTGTTCTGCCTTCAAAGATCCCTGTAATAAGCAGATCAATTTAACAAAGCAAGAAACACAGTGAATGAGTCAGTTTTTGGTTGTTGAAGAGATTCTTTAAATGTCTAAAAACACTAAAAGAAAATTAAATAAAATTCTCTTGCGCTGATTAAAAGAAGAAGAAATCAGTTCAGCAAATATGTTCAATTGACAAAGTCCTCTGGTGGTTGTAATAATTGTGACTGTTGTCCATCGAAGGCAAAGCTGTTGATGATACAGAGCCCTAAAGTCAGTGTTCAGAGGAGGTCGGGTGGACGGACGGGTCAACTAAACACCAGCCTTGAACATGAGAGACTGCTGTTGCTGTTGTCTTTCAACCTTGACAAAGTATTTTTAACCCAAACTCTGATCTTTCCCTAAAACTAATCAAGTCAACGGTTCCATTTTTTAAATGAGGATTTGCAACAGTTTTGAACGGCACCGATGAACAATATCAACATGTTGACAGAGGCCTCAGATCAGAAAACCATTTCATTCTGGAGGGAAATTACAACCAACATATTTTGATTTCTCATTTGAAGGACTTGCAGAAAGCTCTTCTTATGGTAACACTGATGAAATAAGGTATTAGACAAACATCCCTTTTGCTTATGAAAAACTACAAAGGTAAAACAAGTTTTAAATTCCACTTCCACAAATCCAAAACACTATTTCTTTATGAAATCATTTTCCAAATCACTGCTTTTCTCTAACAACGCCACCCTGTCACACACCAGGTGCCAAACATGGCTTGTGTTGTGGCTCTTTTCGTATCAGGCCTGCCACGTCTGAATGAAGCCGTAACAGACATTTATGTAGAAAAACTCCTCTGTGTGCATGACAAAAAGTCATGACATTAACAGATAGATAAATCCAGCAATAGTGCTTCTATTCCACATCTGAAAATCCTACAGACATCAGTCCAGTTAAACTCTTGTACTTCACCTCAGCACGTGTTGAAAACCCCACTTGTTTTCTCCCCTCGGGTGATTTCCACAGCAGCTGACCTGACGTAAGGTCAATGATGTCAGTCCTGACCCCTGGTGACCCCTGAGGGGACCCTTGACCGCTGAGGGTCCAAACAAAGGAGCGTCTACCTCAGGGGTCGGGACGAAGAGAACAAGTGACAGTGACGAGGAGTGAAACTCATCTGTGACTGGATCCACGGTTGTCTTCTTTCAAACCGCTGAGGTTAGTTGATTGTGACAAAACAGTGAATTAAACCAGTGTGTTTTCAAACGTCACGTTCAGTCGTCTGTTAAAATTACTGAGATGGAGACGGAGGTGGGGAGACAGGAGTGAAGGGAGGAAAGAGACGGGGTGAAAAACGTTACCTGCATTAAAGAAAGTGCTCTTTAGTATGTGATCACTTTGTACCTCCCCCTGTGATGAATATCTAATTAGACCTTTTTCAATATACATTTGAAATCCAATTAGTCCACACAAAAACGGAACGTTACTCTCCCAAGGTGACAATAGATTAAAATAGACTGGCAATTTCATCTGATCCTTTAAAAGATGCTTCATCTTACTTTTTTCTCATTACTCTATCTCTGTCAAATCAAGCGCTCTAATCACCTCCATCAATACTAGTCCCAATTATCTGCCTCTCACTTTGATAACTCTTCCTGCTTTTAAGCTGGATTAAACCTAACATTTTAAAACTGTGAAGGAAGGAAGTAAGTCTTCCCAAAGAGTCTAAGACTTATTGAGATGTTTCCTGTTTTAGCTGAAGTCATATCTTGTCTTAACTATTGTACTTTTAAAAATGATTTTCATTGTTTTGTAAAGTGACATTGGGGAGAAAGACCTTTCTCAGCAAACTGCAGATGATATATGACACATCTGGATTCTTTTGAATCATAATTCATAAAATCATAAAATATTGGAAAGTAACATACAGATATAATTTTGGTTCATGTTGTACAAACTGAGCAGGACAATGCTGGATGCCATTTCCAGCTTCCTGGATTATTGTGTAGTGGACTGAATGTTTTTTCCATCCAGATGGTTGAAAGAGTCTTTAAGGCTTCAGGAAATACTTTCAGAACAGTAAGTGTTGTTAAATGACCTTCTGGGTTTTCAAAAAGATCAGAGGATATAGCTCAAGTTCATACATGAGAGGCTCAAACCAGGGCAGTAAATCATATTCAATGTAATATGTATTCAATATGTTATGTGTTTAATTATTTAGAGAATTAATCTAAATAAGCCTCCAGATTGTGTCATGGATGAAACAGTGTTCACAGATAATCAGTGATATTAAAGATTGTAGTTAACGACTCTAAGTTTCTATCACATGATTCTGACAGATATGAAAAACTTCTTCTGCTCCAGATGGTCAATTCCACTTCTGCTCATACACCTTCAAACAGTGCGATCAGCAGCGGCTTGGAGCCACAGATCACCTTAGTTAGCTGCTATCAGCGTGCGACTGTGACCTGCTTACGAGGAGTTTGGAGCGGAGTTGCTTTGAGGTTGCATCACTCCGACCTGCGACTGTGTTTGCGAGGCTTCCTCACTCCGAGCTAATGCAGCTATCAAAGACGCCGCCAGAGAGACACGCAGCTCGAGCTTGTGCGTGTGGATCCCATCAAACAATCGAGCAAGCCTTCAATCTTATCTGTCTCTCAGTGAACACCGAGCACATGATGGGAGCTTTTACAGGGAAATCACCCCTTTTTTTTTTTCCCCTCCTTACTTGCTCTTCTCCACTTTGCCTCAAGGAAGCTGCTCAGTGCTTTGGCAGCTCTAAACTCCAGCATCACGGCCATATAAAAGACTGATTGTTTTTATTCTCTGAAGGCTTTGTGTCCTGCAGAGATAGTTTGCTAGGTGTGTTCTCAGAGCAAGCTGCGTGCCAATGTGTGTGTGTGTGTGTGTGTGTGTGTGTCATCTCGGCGATGCTTTTGTTGACTGTGTGAAATACACACTTTTTAAAGTTGCCTTTTGAAGTTGTGGATCCTCAGAGAGAGAAAAGCAGTGAGAAAGAGAGAGCTGGGAGATAGTGACAAAGCAAAAGGTATGAGGTGTGTAACAGGACAGCACACGCACACACGCACACACACACACACACACACACACTCTCGGTCTCTCAGCAGGCTGCCAGATTCCCTGCTGAACAAGCCAAGGATGAAACCCAAAGCTAACGTGTGTGTTCTCTCTGACCACAGCTGCTCCGCTCTCACGCTCCCTGAGGTGTGTCCCTCACACACACACACACACACACACACACACACACACACACACACACACACACACACACACACACAGGGACGAGATAGCGAGTGAAGATACAGAAACGCACAGAATTTAATAAACACAGTGAGAGGATTTGTTTTCCTCTGCCAGCCTCGACACGGCTCTCATCATCGTATCATTCGGAGCCAGGTCACGACCAAAGAGGCATCAGAGATGAACTCCCGGTGAAGCCACAGAGGAAGAGAGAGAGAGAGAGAGAGAGAGAGAGAGAGAGAGAGAGAGAGAGAGAGAGAGGTCATGACCACGATGGCACAGAAATGAACCCTTGACTGCCATCAGGAGACCCAGCGAGAGATCGAGAGAGAGAGAGAGAGAGAGAGAGAGGTGTGGGATGTTATATTACTAACAAATTAGTTTTGGCTCGTCTTTAGAGATTGGCCATTTTGATTGGCTCCCCAGGTCTCTCCGGCACACAGCAATTAGGAACCACACAACCCCTGCTCTCCACAGAGACAAAAGCTGGAGACGTCGCTGCTGCTCTGCCACGCTGACTGAACCCCGGCTTCGGCTGCGGGGAAACATGGAGGAACGAGGATGGAGACACAAATACAAACACCTTCTCTGGGTTTGTAGTTGGAAACAAATGGGGAGAACACAGGGAGGATTCCATATCAACACAGAATGGGAAAAAATAATTTGCATTACGTTGGTCCTGTTGGTTAATTTGGATGTTAAATGGTGGGAATTTTGACAAAATCATATCAAAATCATTCAGTGGCTCTGAAAGACTTTGTTCTCCAAGCAAACACCAGCGAAGACAGAGAAGACTATGAGCGTCCTCTCTGGTATTTTCAGGTCAATATTTTAGATCTCTGTCCAAACTAAACAGTAGAAAATGCCTGAATCGATCTGTCTTCTTCTGCCTCTTTAGATCAGAATAAAAAAACCAAACATCCAGTAAACAGTTGAAAACACATGTCATGATTTACTGTAGTCACAATGACACTTAAAGCTGAAAACAGATCAGGTTAGAAGCATAAAGTTGAATTATCCACTCTGGAATCGCTGTTTTCAGGTGGACAAACACTGGCTTTTATAATCACGTCCACATGCTTCCTTCTCTGTCACACTCATTGCCTACTGTCAGACTTTCAGCTCCTTCTTTTAACAACACAGTCACAGACACCAGCATCCACTATCAAACATACTGAAATTTAACCAAAGCAGAATCAGTCAAAACTCCATTTTCAAAATCTTTCACTGGATGGGATATGAAGTGAGGACTGGATGTTCAGACTAACACCTCGGTGTCATTCACATGGCCTCTCGTGTCACACATATCCTCCCACATTTACGAATGTCATACGTAAGACGAAGGTCACAAAATTACCAAATGAACAGGAAAAACAGGTCAATACGAGGTAGCAAAGCACAACACAACACATGAAGTCAGAAGTGGAATGTGGAGGTTTGCAGGTTAGATATATCTGTATCTGTTTTTAGCATAATAAACATGTTGTTCAAGATGACAACGTGCCTGTGGCAGAAAGAAGCTTCAAATATAGATTAAACAAGAAGAGAGAAAGTGGAGGGAGAAGAGCAGAAGATCCAGAGGAGGAAGGACTCACTGATGAGTAGAGAAAACACATTGGAGATTTCAGCCTCCATGTTTGAATCGTGGCTGGTGTGAGCTTTTCTGACTGATAATGTTGGTGTGAAACATATGCTGCTCTGTGGTGAAGGTGACTATGGCCTCTGCATCTGTGTGTATGTGTGTGTGTGTGTGTGTGTGTGTATGTGTGTGTGTGTTGCAACTCTTGCTCATTTCCAGTCAGAGCACCCAGAGGGCATCTCTGTGTGGTCACTGTAGGGTGTCCTCCTGTCCTCCCCTCTCTTCAGCCACTCCATCCTAACCCAATGTGACATATTCACTGTCCTGCTCTCATGGATATATGTGACTGTGTGTGTGTGTGTGTGTGTGTGTGTGTGTGTGTGTGTGTGTGTGTGTGTGTGTGTGCGTGCGCTGTATTTGTTCGAACTATATTGTGCATTAATCAAATCCAGATCCATAAAGACTTGATGAAAGACATTAGCTCTCATGTCTGTAACAGAAGTTTGCATTTGTTCTTTCTGTTCTGAAAAAAGATGAAAATTAATCATTAATCAATCAATCATTAATCTTATAATCATTAAGCAATTAGGTCATTTTCTAAGTCCAGTTCCAGCTTCTGAAATGTGCAGATTTGCTGCGAGTAACTTTGGGTTTTCGACTGTTGGTCAGAAAAGAAAAACATTGTGGAGGAACTGTGAATATGTGTGACGGGTGTTTTCACCATTTTCTGGACTCTTATCTCTACTTTCTTATGGGCAATGAAAAATAAATAGTAAAGCTATGGATTACAAGATTGATTAAAAATTTCATTTAATCCTGTTGTTTCAGTGATAACTGTTCAGGCCAAATGCAGAATATAGAATATTTATCAAGGATGCAGATTTAGTGGTGTTGAATTAACTTTATGGCCATTTGGAGGCGGTTTGAATTGTGTTGCATTTTACTTATGATATTCATTATAAACAATTCTCACTATGATGAATTCAATGCAGTCAATAGTAGGAACTATTCCACAGCTGGTGAATTATGCTGCATTAGATTTAGCCAGGTCGACCTCAAACATGCGGCGTGATTGCGACAGCGTGACAGGACGTGAGTGACAGCAAGAGACCGTTCAAACTGTCATTATTCACTTTAGACACTCGCCCCTTTAAAGGCTCTGTTGACTTCCTGCCGTTTGCATCGCTGACTTCCTCGATGAACGGCTGCAGTTTGCTGACCGGTGTGGTTGCGTTTGTTTCCGATTTCCCCAACTCGTCCTTTTCACCACCTTGGAGGCTCCGTTCATATCGAAGGCTCACGAACCCAGTTCTACACTCAAGAGACGTCTGGACCAGAACTCATACAACATTCAAACCCACACATAACGTACAAAGATACTCTTGAGTGTGGCACATTGGAAAAAACACTATGTGCTGGAAGCAGTGGTGATGACGGTGTGTGTCCATCATACAATACTCTAGTAAAGTGATTTAACCTGGTGGGAAAAGGAAACACTCACAGATGAGAAGTTGTGTTATGTCAGTCGGCTGATAACACAATTATAAACTACGTGGAAGTACTGCGTTTGTGTGTGTGTCATCTACCAAACCTTTCAGAAACTAATAAAAAATTAAATTCAACACTGTTGTTTTCAAAGAAAGAGAAATAGACTCTGTGGTTAATAAATGACCATCGACCATCTGCTGCCGTCCTGCCAGTTTCAAGGTTACACACTCCTGACACACACACACACACACACACACACCCCACAACTTCAACTTTATACCATTTGAACCTGTAGTTCAAGAGTTGGTTTCGAGGTAAACGTAATCAAGTTGAGTGCGAGAAATCAGAATTAACTCATCAATCTGCCTGAGATCAATGACACTTTTTCATTATCTCAGTGTTTCAGTCTCTTTCCTCCTCGTTCTCTTCTCTGGCTTCTTCTCCGCACACAAGCAAAGTTACAGAGGAAGTTCGCACAACTCCTGTGGCTTGGGTGGCTTTTTAAGTGTTCTTTATTCATGTGTTATTTGTTTATGTGGATTAATTATTAAAAATTTGGTGCATTTTACAAAGGTTCAAGTCTGCAGATAATGATTCCTCTCCATTCTCTCCCAATGGGTTGTGTTTGTAATTTTCTTGAATATAAAAGTTGCATAATTCATGTGTATCGGCGGGCCACATCTATTAATTATGTCAGTCTTTTAGGTGCTTGCGTCTTTACCACGTCTTCTTTTCCTTTTATTCTTTCTCCCTCTCTTCCTCTCTTTCTCTCTCTCTCTATCTTCTTCACTGAATCCTAACAGCAGTAAAGACGTCCTCTGCTGTATTTCCCCTCTGTTCTTCTCTCTTATTACTCAGTTCATGAGGGTCAAATGGACTGTGTCCAAGTTTCGACTAGAGAAAGATGAAAGGAAACAGTGGAGAAAAGGAAAAAGTTTGCAGTGGTGCTGTGATGTAAATGCCCTTATTTAGTAATTTATAGAAGAGGGAATTGAGCGCAACTCTGTGGAGATTCATAAACTATTGATGTGTCTAATCTTTCAGATCCTGCCAACATGATGATCATGATCTGTGTTAGCGTGAGATGCTTCAGCCCCCCCCTCCTCAGCCCTTCTCCTTCCCCTCTCCCTCCCCCCAACTCTTGTTTCTGTCACTCCCCCCTCTTTCTCTCTTCGCTTCCACTTTCACGCCAAATATTCAACACTTTGTTTCTCGTCATGAAATGTCTTGATCAGGTCTCTATGTCTTAATGCAACACATCGCTCTTGCCAAAGCTGATAACGTTGGGAATATTTGGCCGGAGTTGATATGAAAAAGTCTTGTGGTTGTCAAAGCTGGCAAAACATATGTTTCTCCTTTTTAAAGCCCATAAGATAAGTGATTAAACCTCAGCCTGTCACTTCGTATGCTTCTCTTTTCGTTTCTTAAGAGTCGTAAGAGTGAGGGAAGAAGAGCAAAGAGACTAATAATCTAATCGTACATTTCTTATTAAAAACCTTTTCATCATGTTTGGAGTCCTCTCCCCGGCCTCCGCTGACCTCTCCTCTCACAGATCTGGGAAAATCTGACCAGTAAACATTAGACCGCCCTCTCTTTTTGTGCAAAAGAAAGAAAGAAAGAAAGAACGGCTCCTCCTTTCTGCGAATGTGTAAAAGATAGTGATCCTGAATGTCACTTCTCTCCTTGAATGAGTTCTCTGACCTTTGACATTCAGTTCACCTCCCGCGGCCTTATCTCACCCTATATTCAGCCTAAACCCATTCCACTAATTTACGCTCACATGAACACACCCTGACGCTCACCTTGAACGCAGCACGTGTGCCTTCTTCTCAATGTGTAATATAAATATACAAAACATATAAAGTACAACTCAAGTGTTAACTATATTTTATGTTGTACAAAAATTTACGAAAACAAAACACAGGTCGAACAACTCACAAAAAAAAAAATTGTTTTCTACATGTGTGTGCATCTCAATAAGCTTCACTCGTCGCATAATAAACTCTCTCTGTCGTTTGAAATAATGTGTGGTATAATCAGACACGGTTAACAAAAGCAACAGCAGGAATAAGGATAGAAATCTATGCACATCTAAATAATACAAGCATCAGTATACGCCAAATCTCTCAGGCTACAATCTCCCCCCTAAGGGTGCATGCCTGGAGCTGATTTGTATACAAAACAAATCTAATGTATGCTTTCAACACATATTTAACATATGCCACTCACTGATAAATTATTCAAGAACAGGGGGCTTAAATATTTAATCGCCAATGTTTCGTCTTCACAATAAGCAATGAGGAAACGAGAGGACAATGGGTCCGAAGAGGGAAATGAAAATATTTTGTTGACGTTAATTGAATGTAATAATGATGTTAGCGTAATGTGCACAGAGCTGCGTGTGGAGGAATTCACTGTATGTTCCTGTGTCTCTCCATCTAATGAATCTCGACAGCTTCACTTATTCCTCCACATCTTGACCCCTCTTCCGTTTCTCTCTCTCTCTCCGAAGCAACGTTGAGAATCGACTCCAAACATGGAGAGACGCTAGAGCATCATTTTACTCCACAATTATACAAATACACATACAGACTATGGCAAAGGATCTCCCCCTGTACAAACACACATGTGGGGGGCAGTAACCCACATCCACACGTTGACTAACACATGAACTCACCCAGAAGTTGAACCATGAAGGTTAGATGTGTTCAGGAGGTGATTTGTAACACACAGATGATTCATAATGCAGCCATCCAAATTGTTGTTCGACATAATAAGCGCTCGGTTGCATGAAGAAAAATAAACACAGGCAGGCGCACTTGGAACCAATATGTACATTTCTATGCGTGTGTACATACACAAAAGCAAACACGCGCACATATGGAAACACACCTGCCCCCTCGCAGGGAGTCACACTGACGATGTTCTGTCAGTCCGTCTTTCCTCCAGATGCTAACTGTGTGTTTTTTTTAATGCCTTTGTCTTTGCCACAGGCGTGTTTATTCACACACACACACACACACACACACGATCAAACGCTCACAAATGTCGCGGCTCACTCACGGACGCACACGTGCACTTCCCGTGTCTTTGCCTTCAGCAACATGCTACTGACAGGATTAAGGGGAAAAATGCCTGACATGATGTCTGTCAGATGAAGGAAGGAGGAATCACTGATGGTACGAATTTATCTCAAACAAACAAACACTTTTATACTGAATAAGTCAAATACGAAAGGATAAAAATGCAAACAAACATAATACAAACGTGCAATGAATTGTGTTTCATCAGACAAATCTCTTTTTACAAATGTTGCTGTGTTACATCAAAAACTTCTGTTTTTCAATAACAAATGTCTTAAAATAACGACGACGTTACAGCACCAAAAAAACCAGATTACTCACTGAGTCAGAAGCCTTTTTTCCCTTATTTTTGATCTTAATTAGGTTCAGCATGTAAGTAAAGTTACACATGACTAAAACTGCAGGGAAAACACTGCAGTTTTGCATCTCGGCCTAATTAATGTTTCCAACTTGTAGCCACAATGTGAAGTGACACAAGACACAAAATGTTTATTCAATGCATCAGAAAAAGCATCTTATATGTCACAATCTACTTTTAACAAATATTAGAGATAAGTGTTAATCAGCTAATTGAAATATAATGCATAAAAGTTCAGTTTCAATTGACGATGCGATCAAACATCCTACAATCCTACAAAAACACTCATGGTTGTAGAGTGGTGTTACAGAAGGAAGGGAGCACTTTAACTTTTAAACAGTTAAAAATCAATCAGTTAATGATATTTAACATCCCCAGAAATACTGGCCTGAAAGGAGAAGCCTGTGACTAAGATTTGATCTAATAAAAAAAGGAGAGATAAAAGGTTGGATGAAAGATTTGTTTCCGTTAGAGCTTAACGAATCGGAGATATTTTGCCCGATCCAACCCTGCTACTGTTTGCATCCCATTTACTACCAATAACCAACAGCGGTTTCTTTTAATTTAATCATGACCACGATCGTCACCTTGATCGTCACCTTGATCGTCACCTTCTTGCCCATGAAAGCAGGCGATCTGATATTGAAACCGAGGAGATGAGGTTGAGTTCAGATTTCATTGGTCAAATTATTGTTATTGGCCTAAAACTAAGCAAACCTTAACTCTAGTGACTGGAGAAAGAAACACATAGAGAGATGGTCAACAAAAGAACTAATAATGACATTTTCTCCACTACAACCTTTCTTCCTGTCTTTGTTCTTATCTCCCTCCATCCCTCCATAATTGTCTCTTTCACTAAATGCTCGTCAGGTCTCTCAGTCCTTCCTTTGCTTCTGTGTCCCTCTCTGTCACTCTGTCGGTCTCTCCCCTCTCTCTGGGTAAGAATAAGGAGCAGCAGTGCTATTCAGAGCGGTAATTACATTTCTGTCCTTTGTTGGAGCCGAGTGTTATTTTCCATTAATGGTTGGACATATTATATAAGAGAGTCTTTATGGGAGTGATAATGGTCGAGGACAGAGGAGATGGCCGAGCTGGCAAGTGTATCAGTGTTGCTCTTTTTCACAGAAGGGCCACGGCGGAGCTTTCATTAATCCTTGAAGAGTACACACCTAACCCTGCTGACACTAAACACACACGTGTACAGCTCCACACAAGGGAAAAGGTGACACACACACACACACACACAGGCACAGATACACTCACATGCACATATGTGGTTACCTCCCACGCACACACACACACACACGCCCGGTTCACACACACATCAGCCCCACTCACCATTCAGAAAAGCAGAGAAATAGGCCATGGTGATATGCTGATGCAGAGGTTATGCCCACTTTCATGGTATAATTTATTCATCTGTTGTTTGCAAAATGATGTATGAAATATGGATGGTCTGAGTTTGGCTTTAATGTTTCATACGATCACGAGTGTGGGAGCAGGAAGACCGGGAAACATGGCCTCTGTCACACACTCAGTGTAATCACAGTGGATGGATGGATGGATGGACGAATGGATGGATGGATGGATGGATGGATGGACAGATGGATGGTTGGATGGACGGATGGAAGCAGGAGGCAGAGGTTGACACAGAGGTCAGTCACATGCGTATGTTAGCACTGTGCACTTTTCTGTGTATGTTTGCTATATGTGTGTCTGTAGTAGTTGAACGTAGGGGTGAACGGATGGTGAGCAAATGGAACTACAGGTTTAACTCAGGTTCATGACAGAGGTTGGACAAAATAACGGAAACAATACTGGACAGAATTCAAGATAAAGAGTAGGTTTGGAGTTAATATGCATATTTTCAATTTGCACATAAAGGAACAGAAACAGAAAAAGAAATTCCCATAACTTGAAAAAAAAACCCAAACAAACTTGAAATATCATGAAAAGTGTTTAAGCTTGGCTGAGGTGGAAAATGTGGCGTATCAATAAGGGCAAAAAGTGCAATGGAAACAGGCTCAGTGAATAAATTATGAAGCATGTGACTTAAACGTCTTCCACTCAAGTGAGGAGACTAACAATAGCAGCAGCAGCAGCAGATTTTAATTAGCTGATTATTGGTGGCTGTAATCGTTCCTCCTCTCCAAACTAGCCTTGAAGGAATCCCTTCGTAGAGCGACTGCACTTTAAGAAATGGGGGTAAAAAAAATCCAAATTCGTCATTTTGCTCTTAAACTAAGAAAGGCTTCAGCTGTCTGGGTTAGAAACTGAGTGTGCATCTTGCAAAGTTCTGGTCGGTGTTTCTTGCTCACCTGTGGCAGGGATACACGCACGTGTACAAACATACTTGATTTGTCTGAGACTACTGAAGCTGAGCTGCTGAACAGAGCAAACGTATTGCTTCCCTCTGTCAGTATGGAAAGGAGGAATGATTGCAGCAACCAAGAACTCTTTCAACACACATTACATGCAAGTATTGCAATACAAACGTTTAGCAGTATGTGTCAGGTATAAAGGAGGAGAAGTGTATTTATCAAGTCATCTTTTAGGAGCCAGTAGTTGTGACCTTTTCTCTGCACAGTTGCAAAACGGCCAATAAATTTTAGGTTTAATTAAGAGACCAATCGCAAACATCGTTCACTCACTTCAACATTCACACAAGTCATGATGAAAAACCACAACTAAGTTAAAACTTTGTGGAAGATTCTGGTGTCGATCTCAACAAAACCCAGACTGTTTTTAAATGTAGCACTTGAAGCAGCTTGGCTTATTTAAGTTAACGTACATCCATGATTCTTCCAATCTTTGGGTCGTATCCACATGATTGAATGTACTTGTTAAAAATCACTAATGAATTTAATGAAACATAAAAGTAAAAGGCCTCATGAATTAGTATGTTACCACCCTAATTTGATGCATTTCTTTTTGAAACAGGATGCCACATAGCACATGAAATGACATATAATGACGATAATGACATAACACTGTTTACATGATTACATCTCTTCTTCCAGCAGCCTCATTTCATCCACATCTAATTCAGTATATCTCAGTAACAAGCACAGCCTGAATCCACCACTGTCAGTCCCTCTGTTGTCCTTTTCATTCTTCATTTAAACCAGATTTTACTGTAAAATATGCAACGAATTTTCCGCTGCGCACACTTTTCATGATGGCGCTGAATGAAAGGTGCAGTTGATTTTGATGGTGTTTCTAATATTCTGTCCAGCTACAACATGCATTTATGCACACGTTTCCCCTGTGACTGCTGAGTGCATGTTTGCATGTACATGGTATGCACTGGAAGGATGGATGGATGATGGCAGACCAGATAATTCAGCATATGGTTTCAGTATGATGCACAAGCGTAGATGTATAGATGACTAGTTAGGTGGATTGTCGGACTGGATGTGGACTGGATGGATGAATAGCTGGGATGTATGGTTGAATTGTAAATTGACCATCATTGATTGTCTGCAGCTGTGGTTTTCTCATGAGGCCTGTACATGAGGGGCTCGATGTGCTTTGGTAAAAGGTAAAACATAAAGCTGCTGCTGTGTCCCGGACTGTGGATTACACACAGATCAGTTCACATGTAGCAGCAGTTTGCTTCCTACATGGAAAAAAACAAGCATGAGGGTGAGGGGGGTGGTAATGTATAGTAAAATGATCATAATGCGCTCTGCCAGAAACACCTTTTCACTCTCATTTCACAATAAAATGCAATATATAATTCAAATAAACTATGATAATACGAGATTCTGCACCACAGGAAAACGTACATAACGACGCACCACACAGCCATGTAGCGTCATTTTTACTGCCAGAGCAAAGCATGATGGGAAGTGACAGTGGTGCCTGGGGCAACATGGGTGAAAGAGAGGAGAGAGAGATAGGAGAGGGGATGGGAAGCGGAGGACGGGGCGAGCTGTACTGTTACATCAGTCCATATAGCGACGCACACATATAAATCATGCTGCGACAGTAAATGAGGTTAAAAGGACAGAGGCTCTTCTTTGATATGTTTATGAGCGAGACACGATCACAGAGCGGTGACAAACATATAGAAACACCACACAGGTGGTCATGTAGGTTGTCAGGTTGAACATGCTACTAAAGTGAAACATGTTCATTAGTGATCTTTAGATGAGACTGTGACCTTCAGACGGGCCTGATGTTTCCCCCTGTTTCTAGTCTTTGTGCTAAGCTAACCAGCTGCTGCTCCCATATTTATCTGACAGACTTAAAAGTGATATCAATTTTCTCATCTAATTTTCCAAAATGTCAAATTAGTCTTTTGAATTGTCAGCCAGCAGTTTCAGTTCATTTAAATACTGTATGAGAACTTGAGATAATATGAATGGAGCTTTATTTTTTTCTCAAAGTAACATTAATCTTATGTTGTAATGCCGTTTGGACAACTTGTCCTTGTTAAAATATTGAAGGAATGATTATTGCCTGACAGCAACAATTATAATGCAAGATGAATAAAATTCATCATTTCCTCTTGGCAGATTTTGCATTTCAGAATTTTCTCAAATGCATCACTGAAGATGACTTTTTACTACGTGCAGCTGCAAGACGACATGATGGTAAAGTCATGTAGTGTGACTGATGACCAATTTCAATTCCCATACCAGCAGGAACTAAAAGCAGCGACTGTCCGGCGAACAGGAATTTCACTGTTGCTTGACTCATTAAATCAGCAGGCCATTATCCAAACATATTCAATTCACAATGATACAAACGAGCCAGAAATCCTCACGTATGAGAAGCTCCAACCAGCAAATATTTGACATTTTTGCTTGATAAACGACTGAAACAATGAAATGGATTTATCAAAATTGTTGCCAATTAATTTTATATCAACTGACTCGCCGATTAATTGACTTTATGTAAAATACTCAATTTGTGGTGAGGAGACTTGAAACTTGAAAAATAAGGTCACAGTGATGAGACCAAGCTGCACAAACAGCGCGCAGAAGCCACCGACCTTACAACCTTGTCTCTCATTACACACACATTAACACTCCAGCAGAAATAATAAATAAAAAAAAACAACGTACCACATTAGACTCTGAAAGTCAAGTTGTTTGTGCTTGTATGAAGAGGACGCGTGTGATTGATTACACCGAGCTGAGAAGGATCTAACGTGGCGTCCTTCAGCTCCACCATTATTCCATGTGCCGGCAAAGGTAACATTGCAGAGTAATCACAACAACATCTCTGCCTCATAATGCCTTGTAATGAGATTTCCAGCCTCACGTCCATTGATTTCAGCCTGTCGGCAGCCTCTCGAAGAGAAAGAGGCCAAAATTGGTTCTGACACCAAGAGGTGCTGAAAAGAGTCAAAGAAAGAGAGAAGAGAGAAAACAAAGCTGCTCAGCTATTGTTCTAAAAACATTTCCTCTCATGAAGGTGATGGAGGATCACTGTGGCGTGATAATAACGAGGTGTGTGTGAGGTGCGCGCTGAGAAAATGTTTGTGTTTGCAAAGCCATGTCTAATATTTGCATATGCATGGAGGCTAAATGCACAGCCACCCATGCATGTGTGTACGCCTGTGTGTGCATGCACGTGTTTACATTATGTGACAAAATGCCACAGTTGAATGATTTCTGATTTCTTTGAGAGATGATGTCGGTCTACGTGATCTAAAGACCTGTCATTAGCTGATACAATGAGTCATTATCAAGACGGCACTCAGTCTCTGATAGAAACCAATTTGTACGCGATCTTGTCTTACATGATTGTTTTTTATTGTGCTGTGTGTGTGTGTGTGTGTGTGTGTGTGTGTGTACCTGTGTACATGTGCGTCTGCCTGTATTTGAGTCGAAGTTGCCAGCAGGTTTTCTCATTAGTGAAGAAAGAAGGCTCTTTCATGCTTTTAACCCACGAGACTCTAAAGATAAAGGGAGAAAGACAGGATGACAGACAGGGGCTGGGAGGGGGATTATAGAGAAAGAGACGATGATTGACTTAGTGAGCGACTTAATACGTTTTTAAATGAGAGAAAAAAGAAAGCTGGAGTGAAAGCAGAGGGTAAAAATAAGAAACAAAAGTGGCGAGGGTGAGGCAGAAGGAGGTAGACGGGCAGACAGCAGACATAACATTATTTATGGGCTGGGAGTAAGGTAACATGAAGCTACATCACAGATTGGATTTGTCTTCTAAAAGCCATGTGAAGACTCACTTTTCTCTGCAGCTCGCACACGCTCACACACACTCATACATGCTGACAACACACACATGCACAGTAGCACACTAACACACTCCCGATCCCATTCATCTATCAATATTTCAGCGTGGCAGGGTGAGGATGTGTGTCCCTGTTACCAGGCAGACTCATAAACAATGATTTACAGATTATAATCATGACCAACAAATGACAAAACCAACTAAACATGAACGACTGAAAACGACTGAGTCACAAAATCGTTGAGGTTTTGATGGTGATTCTTCAGTGTCAGTGGATGTCAGATGTCAGATAGATAGATAGATAGACAGATAGATAGATAGCTAGATGAGGTAACATGGTTTCACGTCGTACCCACAGAGCTTTGAGCACTTGGTGAAACACCATGTTCACTAAATGCAGGTCATTGCTAGTATTGCAATATTCAGAGGCTCGTGATTATTAGAGGCTCTGCACGCCACATCTAACTAATGTGCACCCACTGCATGTTCCCCTCCTGCGCCCATCACTTCATCGGCCTGGCTGCGGAGACGCGGGGCTGGCAGGCTGGGTGGAGGGACTGAATCAGTATCCAGGGAGAAAGAAGGGGGATCACATCTGGACCACAGACCGAGCGAGAGGAAAAGCAGGAGCAGGAGGAGGAGGAGGAGGAGGAGGAGGAGGAGGGGTGAACCATAGACTCAGTTGAATGAATCATTGCCCTAACACACACACACACACACACATACACACACACACTGTCACCCCATCTACCCTTCCCCACAGCATGTTGCACCCTGCAGCACCCACTGCCATACAGCTGCCGACCCCCCCCCCGTTAAAACACTCCAGCGCAGACGTAGTTACAGTGCATTCAAATCACACAGAGGCTCAGACAGCCACGCGAACCCTGCATCCAATTTCATTTCCATTTGGGTTTATAATATCACATCTAATTCGACAAAGCAGACTTTACAGAATGCCACATTAACACTCCCTCCATCAGCACTGAATTAGCATTTATGCACGCCTGAAAATTTCAGATCAATTTAAAGCAGCGCCCCGTGGTCATGTTTGCCCTGTTGTAAATATCAACTCCTAACTAATGGCATTTACGCTGACATTTCTACCACTCTGTTTCTCCTCGCAGACGGCGTTAATGTTTTTGGTGATGCCCAGCGTGCTGCGAAGCCTCCTTATCAGAACTTTGCCCCTCAGCTTTTTCCTGTTTGCGTGCGTTTTCCACGAACCGCACACGTAGACGCGGCCGGGCAGTCAATGGAGCTCCAGTGTGGTGCGGTGATTGTGCTGGTCAATGTGCTCCGCTGTGTGACTGCATGCCCCCAAGACTGAGGCTGAGTCTAGACACGAGTCAGCCAAGCCGCCCTGCTGACCTATATCCTACAGTTACACTAAGTGAGAGACATAGAGAAACAGAGAGAGAGGGAGAGAGAGAGGGGAAGAGCGAGGGAATACAGAGCGGGATGGAGGGGGAGATGAGAAGAGAGGATGCAGAAAGTGAAAGGCTGCCATGAAGTAAGAGAGCAAATTGAGAGAAGGGGGAAGAGATGGGAACGAGAGACAGAGAGCGAGCGAGCATGCAGACAGGAAAGAGGGGGATGGAGAGAGGAGAAGAGGGAAAGTGAGGGAGCGATGCGGCTATGGATAATTCAGAATGAGTTAAAAGGGGGAAGGGATGGGAGGAGAGGAGAGATTGGAAGTGGCAGCCACTAAAGCAAAGAGAGAGCGACGGCTAAGTACAGTAATGTAAAGCAAAAGAAACAGAGGAGAGAGCTCTGAAAAATCCCAGGAGGACGACGACAGACACATTAAATTATCACTTTAATATCAGAGCCGAGAATATGCAGCAAAACTGGCATCAGGATGTTATCGTCCAGCTCTCTTTCATATGACTGACGTTACTGTAAGATGTTTCGGGCATTTTTATTTTTGTTTAGAATTAGTGATTAAATGTTCAGCTGATTTCAGTCAGTAGTAAAGAGTCATCGATGAACCATTTCTGAACTTTTACACTATAGTATACACTACTATTGTATTGTTTAGGAGCCAAACTGTGCAGAAATCCTCCAATAATAATAATAATAAAACTAAATTGCTGATACCTGTGCTGATACTTGATAAGCTGCAGAAGCATCACGACCCATTCGCAGGTCGGCTTTGAATCCGACTCTTTAGATTTCGCATTTGACACAAACTGTGCTCAGTTGTTTATAAAATTCTGTATAATGAAGAAGATGTGGTTGTTTTCTTGCTTTGACCTTTGCCAGTAAAACACATGGCAAAGTTAGAGAAAGTTAATACAATAATATCCGAGTAACAAACGTCCCTTTCTGCAGTGTGAGTTATCAAAAACATGCACGAGTGTTGAACACAGTGTCGGACCGAATTGTTTCAGTGTCTCCAGCAGCATCATATTATTGTGAATATGTGATCAGTGATATTGTAAATACACAATCCTATTATTTTAGCACAGCGGTCGTCCTTTTGTCGAGGTTTGTACACATCCAGGCTCACTCAGGCTGCTCTGTAGCAACTTAAGTGTTTACCATCTCAACCATAAACCTCAATGGACAAATCATCATCTCTGTCTTTCCAATTTTTTCTTTCTCTTTTCCCCATTACTCTTCCTCCCATGTATGGGAGAATGAATGGGCCCAGACAGAAGAGGACAAAGACTTAACATGTTTTTCTCTCTTTTCTTCTGCGCATTGAGAGGATGAGCTGGACTGTACTAATAGTCTTTGTGTGTGTGAATGGGACAGAGGGCTTTTTGTGTGTGTGTTCCAGACAGCGGCGCATAAGGCAGGACTTAAGTAGATGTTCGCCAAAGCGTACGTAATGCCAGGGAAATATCAACTAATCCCTACACTCTTCTACCCTATACCCCTCCCTCAACATCCATTCTTCTCCTCCTCCTACTCATCATCATCACCATCATCATCCTACCATGTTATCACACTGAAGCCTTAAAGTAATATTTCTCGCTTGGTTTCTAAATTTTAAGGATTTTAAGCAAGTGTCAAAATCAAAATTCAGACATGCAATTACACACATACTGTACTGCACTCTCTCTCTCTCTCTCTCTCTGTCACACACACACACGCACACACACACACACACACACACTCCATGGGGATTGTTGTTGTTTCTTAATCCTGGTGGATTAACAGACTAACAGACTCATTTTACCTCAGCCCAAACAAAGAGCGATGTCAAATCATCCACCCAACGCTAAAGGTGATGATCGTATTAACATGATGAAGCTGTACGTGTTTGTGTGTGAATGTGTGCGAGCGCGGTCGTGGGGGGTTGGGTGTGTCGGTGGGGCATCATCCGGCGTCCACCGCATGAAGATAAAAAATGTTGAAATTCATAACACCTGTTGGGAGAGACATGCATAATCTCGCTCAGACATGCTCTCTCTCTGCTCCACGCTAAAAAACACAGCAGGATGTGTTCCGACATTCATATATGAATACATCAGAGCGCAGCATTAAAGGATGCAGCAGCACTCTGATTGCACTGGATGTCATTAGCCAATGTGCTAACTCTAATATTCTCACAGAGCTGTGAGTGTAAACTGCTTAAAGACGTAATCTTATATGCTCTGTAGGAAATGCTGTGTTCTGTCAAACAGTGGTGCTGCAGAGTGTCCACTAATCCACATGCTAGACTCCAGATTAACGAGAGGGGATGGGGATGTGGGCGAGGGAGGGGTTAAAAACATGCCGCCCGGACCCACCCCCACCCCATCATCATCGCACATACACACACAGATGATCACTCCCCCTCCCTTCAGATTATAGTGCTTAGTGCTGCCGCTGTGCGACAGACAGTAAGAGGATCTCTGGGTGGCGTCCCCCAGGGCTCCGTTATTGGTCTTCTAGAAAAGCCCCCCTCCGGACTGGACACCTATAGATAGGGTGGGGGTCACAGGTCAATGGTTAGGAGTAGGAAGGGCTATGTGGTGAGGTGGTTATAAAAGATACATCTGTTTGTTTTGACGAGAGGGATTACTGTAAATCAAGCCGGTGATGCCCCAAGAGAACGAGGAAGAGAAAAATAAAATTCACTAAAGCATTTCGGAGATTGAAATATGATTTTAACAACACAATGCACAAAAAAACAGGATGTGACATGTAGTGATTTCTAATTCACATACACACACACATCAGACACACAGCTTCAGTGCTCCTCTAATATCTGCAGGCCGACCCTTCTTTTACGAACCATCAGTGAACGTTAAATGAAGACGCAGATTTGCAAAGCTGTCGCCGTATCCTCCGTTGGTTTATATCATTACGAACCACTTCAGAAAATCAACATAACTACCAAGTAGCCCTGAACATGAAAGCCTCACACAGTCCCAGTTTGCAATTTCCTCCCCATTTCAACGTCAACGTTTATTAAGCTCTCCCAAAGAAATCAACGACGACTAAATTATTTTGAGAGAGAGCCTCGGGCTACAGAGGCATATTCGATATGCCTACCGAAAAAGAAAAAAATTATATATAAATATATATATATATTAAGAGGAACAAGGAGAGAGGAGAGAAGGGGAAAATGACTGACTCAAAGTAAAACTAGATTTAATATCTTAATGGCTTTGTGTGAAAAAAAAAAAAACAGATAATAGAGAAATCCAATTAAAATCTGATGATTGGCACTGTGAGGTAGAGACATGAAACTGTTTGTCTGAACCACTGGCTCTATATAAAGCTTTGATTAGATGATGCTAGTAATGGTAGCAGCCAGACTAATAGGTTGTATATTTTTAACTCTGACACTGATACACCCCAGGCTCTGAGCACTTAACACAGATGTATTACACCACGGCATCAAAAAGGGCTCGGACAAAGTGGCTGAATACAAATAATGGAATGGCTCATTAAAGGAAGACGTGAGGACAAAATTTTTGATTTGCAAGAACACATGGAATTGTCCTGAGCCATATTCAGCATGTGTGCATGTGCATGTGTGTGTGGTGGGTAAGCGTTTCCCCTAATGCCTCTCAAGGTGACTTGGCCTTCCTCCTTCAGGGCTTTCCTTTCAATTCTTTTTGGGATTGAAATTATGATGAAGTAATTTTTCTGCAGAAATTGCCTATGTCACTTGTGGTATCTCTCGGCAAATTTCTCAAGTGTATTTTCAATCCCTCTCTCTCTCTGTCCTCTTCTCTCCATCTCTCATCTCTCCCTCTTTTGGCTTTCTTTCTCTTTCTCTGAGCTCTCACTTGACATGTCAATGTGTCAATGTCACATTACACCGAGGCAATATACGTGAAACAATTTGGCGCATGGGAGAAAAAAAAAACAAGCACCGTCTCTATTTTGCACCGGCGATGCAGCCTGTCTTTGAGGTATAGTCTCGCTCGTATATATATATATATAAAGGCATAAAAAGACACGTGCACAGACACACAAACACACTCACACAAAGTCACAGACACATGTGCTCATACCCACACACACACACACACATATATATAGTTTCACAGTGAAAAATCACCTGCTTGTTTCAGGGGAAAATAAGAGGCAGTGTGGAACATGTCGTCAGATTGGAGAGGGAGATTCCTCAGAGACCTGTGGCCTAATTTCTTATTTTCAAGAGGAAACTTATCTAATTATATATAAGTTAACTTCCTAGTGGTCGATTCAAGGGCAGCGCTGACTGGTATGAATGAAGAGCCTTAAAAGAAACAAGGCTATCACATCCTGCTCTCTTCAGGTGAGCTGTCTCTCCTCCTGTCTTTCAACACACAGTCGTGTCTTACAGGAGCTTGACTGTAATGTTGTTTTGTTGTCGAGGTACAGTGGAAGTTCTGGTTTAGCCTTTTTAGCACAATGACAAACTGATGACTAACACACTGTTTTTCTGGTATTCTGTCATAACACAAAGTATTGGACGCATTAAAATTTTGATCTTGTGGTGGTGCAGGTGGAAAAGTTAATGCGTCATCAAAGTCACCAGGATTCATCCTCTGGGCACCATGAATATCTGTGCAAATTCACGGCCATCCAGCCAACATTTGTGGATATATTTCAGACTGGACCAAAGCGGCGGACAGACCGATGCCCCTCGAGCCACGCCGGCGGCCTGGCTGAACGAGGAGGGAAGAAAACAGTAAAAATGATGGACGCACAACAGATTCATCAGCCGCTCAGTAAACACCTGACCTTCAAGGCGGGAGGGCCGTCAGTCAGACAGGTAGACAGACAGACAGACAGACAGACAGACCGAGATGCAGGAAGCGATCAGGCAGCCAATAGAAACAGACAGTGAGACGCAGAAGGACCAAAGATCCCATCTCGGCGCAGAGAGCTGCTTTCTCCAAGTCGAGCCCTGAGGCATGGCCCGGTCTGCTTCTCCTGCTCCCTTCCTCCCTCTCCCCACCATATGGACGGAGCTGCCTCCACTCCTCTATAGCTCATCAAACACAGCCTCTATTTTCCTCCTTTTTTTCCAGCCTCGCTCAACAGTACATATTTGTCCACGTTTAAAGTCATCTCTCTGCTATCTGTGTGGCTTTGGGAGAAGAGAATAGCCGGCAATGAGGGGTAATCCTTCTTAATGGAGTCCCCAGCCCTCAGATGGATTGAAGTCCACGCAGCGTACAGATCACATAAGGACACATTTTATTGCTTTGACATAAAGGGATGAAACCGTTATTGTATTTTGAAGTGCTAACTACTCCCCCTTCTTTCATTCCAACCCCCCTCCCTCCCTCCCTGTCTGTCTGTCTTTCACTGTCTCTTCTTTTCTTCACCTCTTTCTTCTGTCTGCCTGTCTTCAGGAGCGTTTCATCCTGACCAGTCTGGGATTTTATCACGCTTGCTTTGGTCATTACATCACAATTATGGAGCTGTTGGTACAGGAGGAATAAGAGAAGGGAGAGAGAAAAAAAAAAAGGGAAGAGTGGAAAAAAGCGACAGATGAAATGTAGGTCAGTGGAGATGTGCTCGGGGCAGTTTTTCTCTCTGTTTCTCTCTGTCTCTCTCTCCCTGGGCCACAGCTAAAGAGGCTAAAAGAGACCGGGGGTGAAAGTGCCTCTCACCCACACCTGCCTCTCTCCTGCCTCACACAGAGGGACAGAAGCTCCGACAGGGTTACCTCTCAGAAAACCGCTCTGATGACAGACGCTGAACGCCGGGCGTGACGCTAACCGTGTGTGACAGGAGTGGCTCTTTTCAGCAGCGACAGGACGCAAACTCACTTCCACACATTCACGACATGATCGGTTTTTACATTTTGTTAATATTTCGCCGGCACCAAAGGTCACCAGGAGTCGGCCCCGGGTCAGAGAAGACCTGCAGGGGTTTCCTTTGGCTTCAGTCAGTCTGAACCTGTGATCGCTGACTATTCTGAGCCTATAGATCTTCTGCTGCACTGTAAAGATAAGACACAGTGAAATAGTCTCAGTCGTCCCTGTTTAACCTTGAAGAAGACAAAGCTCGAAGGATTTTAGCAAGGAAATTAAAAATGTTTTCTCATATTTTGCTGCACATGTTATATCATTTTCTACTGTAATGATCCATCAGATGGCAAATCAATGTGTTGCTCAAAGACTGTAGACAAGACAATGCTTATACATTAAATCATTCTCATGGGATTGTTGCTCCATAAAACAAACCCAACCACTTCATGCACTGTGTCAAACTGTAGCATAAAAACAAGGAACGCTGCCAGATTTTGAGTTTTAATATATTCAAAATGAGCCTGTAAAGAGTGATGATCATCCATCCTTATAGTTTTAATAAATATACTGCACATGCATTTAACGACCCTGCAGCCTGCTCCGGGTCAGTCATTGTACAGTAGGGAGGTCTAACGTGAACCTACTCTTTCTTTTTCCAGTTCAGTATCTCAGAGTTTCTCAGAGGAAGCGAAGGACCCCACCCTGAAAACCATCCTGAGGACACATGAGACGACTCGCGTCATCTGAGCTGCTCCTCTTTCTGTGACATAAGATCCACGAGCCCCTCGCAGATCAGGACAAAGTGACGTTTCTGATTATGGTTTTCAATGCATATATTGCTTTCATATAATAATCGCAGTAGTTACATGTTGAACATCAGCTAATAGCAGAAGATAATCAGTTGTGGAGATAAAGTATTTGACATTTTTACTTATATGCAATAAAGTATTAAAG
Source organism: Holacanthus passer (assembly GCA_025331565.1). Taxonomy (NCBI): domain Eukaryota; kingdom Metazoa; phylum Chordata; class Actinopteri; family Pomacanthidae; genus Holacanthus; species Holacanthus passer. The sequence goes on along the minus strand of JAFREQ010000061.1, from coordinate 2,061,770 downwards.
TTTCATCAATTAAAAAAAACAAGATTCTATTTAATTTACATTCAATATGAACTAAAATATGAGTTTATACTGAACCAAATTAATGAAATTTTAAAAATCTATTTCTTAACTTATGATAAAATTACGTTATGATAAAATGACTATATGACTGTTTGTATTAGATTAAGTTTATGGGTTAAATCTTTAATCTGCAGTTTTTTAAAATCATGCTAATATTTGAATCACCAGCAGTCACATTGTTCTTATTTAACTCATGAAATCAAGTATATGAGTTTCAAAGCTGGTCTTCAATTTGAAACCATTTGACTTCAGCTCACTGTAAATGAATTTAGTCAAACCACATGTTACTGTGAGAAAATTGGACCAAGAAGAATAAAATAAAAACAATAATCTCTTCCCACTAGATGTCAGATTCCTGCAGCCTCCAACATATGAGATTAAAGATGCACTTTTATTATATGCATGCATGAAAATATGTTAAATTGCATGAAGCTGCCTGAATGTGGAAGGTGACATTAAAACTTTGCTGTCTGTCTGTGTGTGTGTGTGTGTGTGTGTGTGTGTGAGGCTCCGGGCTGGAGGCTGAGCAGGAGAGAGAGAGTGGGAGGAGCGGAAAGTGCTCCAGTCCAATCCAGGCCGCCGGGTAAAGCCTCTCCTCTCCTGCTCTTCCCTCCCTCAGCCCGCAGAAAACAGTGAAACCCTCCCACAGAGGTGAGAGCGCAGATGTCATGAGAAAAGCGACCACACGACCAGAGCGCACCGACCGACGCACCGAGCCGCCTCAGCCCGCCTCCACGCGCCCCGCTCTGGGATGCTTTTAGCGCACGGCCGCCTCCTCTCCGGGCAGCAGCCAGTGGACGCGCATCAGCTGCACTCTCTCCGTTGTTGTTGTTGTTGTTGTTATTTTTAACCGAGGACCCCCCCCTCCTCCTCCTCCTCCCTCCAAACAACCCCCCTTTTTTTAAAGTGTTTATGTGTGTTTCTTCATGACTGCTGCTTTGGGAAGCGAGTCTCAGCTCCAGCAACACCAACACCATGCGAGGTAAGAGCGCGCACACGCACACACACACACACACACACACTTTCCCCCAGCTTCATCCTGCACACACACACACACATTACACGGAGGCTTCATCCCACATTTGGCCTTCAAAGTTTATTCTAGGAGTTTTTGGCTGCAGAGCTGTTTTTGGCCACTTTGGTCCACAGTCGATGTGATGGTGTGTGTGTGTGTGTGTGTGTGTGTGTGTTTCAGCACTTGACACTAAAAATGCATACAAGTTGATCAGGATGTGTGTGGTGTGTGCGTGTGCGTGTGTGTGTGTGTGTATGTGGAAAAGGCCACAGTTTTTGTTTTGTTTTTTTTCCAAATCCGTGCGTAAAAGGCTCCGGAGTGTGTCAGTGACAAGTGGCGCATGATGTTTGGATGAAGCTTTAATCTTTAATTTGAGCTCCTGTCCACGCCTGAAACTGTGCACACACTGACCCCAGATCAGATGAGATGATGTGCAGAAAAAGAACTTGGGTGAATTTTGTTTTGCTGATAAACTTCAGTGGATGTTTCAGGGACACTTTAACGCGCTCCACTAACCCATTTCCGAAACGCTGCGCACCGCCGGGATGAGATTCAACGTCAATGTTACCCTGCACACACACACACACACACACACACACACACACACACACACACACACGCTTTGCACTCTCACTTGGCAGTTTTGTTTAAATTCCCTTTAAATCGCATTTTTCTTTCTTTCCTCCCATTCGCTCCGGCTTTAATATCTGACTTCACTGAACCTGTGAGCTCAGAGTTTCTGCATTTGTTTTTATTTACTCTTCTTGATGTTGTGTAATGACGCAAAGTTGCGACACTCGTTCAACTGGATGATCTTGAACTGGAGTTCTAGACTCAATCTGCTGTGAAGCTCAAACAGCTGCTGCAGGAGAAAAGGCAGGAGAATTAAAGAGGCTAAAGTTCCTGTAAAATGTAGAAGTTCGGTTTTATAATGTGGAGAAAATATTATGTTGTCCAAATAAAACACAGCTTTAAAAATAAAACACACTTTTCACTGTGATCAGACGTTTAGTTTTGTGGTAATAATGTCAGAAGAAAAATGACTGATTTATTATTATTAAAGAAATTCTTGTTAACATTATTATCAACATGATTAATAATTATAACAATCAGGAATCATTTATAAAAGTAACTTAATTTTAATCCAGTTTTTACTTGACATAAATGTTCAAACTGTCTGTCTGTCTGTTTCCTGTTCTGCTTTTTGTGTCTGAATGTCATATAAAGCTTTCTGCGACCGGCTCCAGGCCATCAAACCTCGGGCAGGAAAAACCATGAGAAGGCCAAACGCCCCCCACCTCTCTCTCTCTCTCTCTCTCTCTTATCCCGTGGCAAACTCTTCTGTCATGCACCTTGTATTTTATCCACATTTTAATGGGCCTCGCGACCACTCTCGTGCATGGGAGGCTTTGGGGGGTATACGGAAAGCTCCTGCTTTCACTTTACAGCCGTGGTTGGCAGAAGAGGCCCCTGAAGCGTCTCTCTCACCCCTCGGTCTCCATGTATCTCTCTCTCTCTCTTTCTCCCTCTCTCTCTCCATCTTCCTCTCTCCCTCTGCACGCCCCAAAGGGTTTTGTCAGATAGAATTAAATCAGTATGGGCCGTGCGGCCCCCACTCAACCTGTGTGTGTGTGTGTGTGTGTGTGTGTGTGTGTGTGTGCGTCTCGGCTGCCCTTACACAGAAATGTGCTCACAACCACAAGGTTATAAAAAATAGAGGCCCCTCATGAGCCGTGGTAATTATCATTTAACAATAGCCACAACTCCTGAAGCCCTGACCGAAGATGATGTCACCCCATCGCGTGGCCGGGCATGGCCAGAGAAATAACAGACCGAATAATATCATCAGGCCTTTTCTCAATCTCAGAAAATGGAGCTTTGTGTTGTTTTTTTCCAGTGTGGCTTCGTGTTGTGGAGGATGTTGTCAACAGGATAATTATTTCTGCCTTTTCAACGGCAGCGTGATGATGCTGAGCTGTGAATGGTGTTCCTCTAAAACCCAACAGAGAGGTTGAGTAATAACATGATCTCAGTAACAGTGGCATTATAGTGTATTATATATTTTCTGTGGCAAAAGTTTTGGTGATAGCAAAGTTTAATTTCAAGAAATATAATGAAACTTAAACGGACAGAAAAGTAACAAATAACAAAACAAAAATGATTTCATTGTTAAGAGTCTATTAATTTCAATTCATTGTAATTTTAATTATTGCAATTTAAATGTTAGATAAGTCTAAAAAAAAAAAGGCACATTTATAAGAAATAAGTTATCCAAAGCAAATCAGAGCCAATCATCAACATCCTCCAACCAAATGTTTCAGTTAGTTATAATCAATTTGAGCAATGAGACACTGAGATTTCTGCTAAAACAACCACATGCATGTAAACACTTGGAATCGTATGAATATTCACAGAAACCACACAAACATAAACTGACAGTGTAGACGTGTATTCAGCCTGTGTCTGCGTACGCTTTGTATCACTGCTTCAAGCCTGTAAGCTTTTACACTGCAGAGATGCAGCCGGGTCAGACAGGTCAAAGAGTTCAGAGATGGACGGAGCGGCCGGGGAGGAGGGCTTCACAGCGCCACCCGATCTCCTCTGTTAGCGATATGTGTCAATCACAATGTCGCAGGCTCCTCCACCCTGGGAAAAGATAGGATGACAGAAACTGGGAGGGTGTGAAGGAGCAGAATACCAGTAAGGTGGCGACGAGCGGTGTCAAAAGAGGCGGACGGGGACCATTAAAAACTCATCAGTGGCTGTTCCAATTCCAACATCATTTGTATTAGCTTGCAAGATGGCATGTGCTCAAATACAAACAAGTGCTGAAAACATACACACACACACACAAACACACACACACACACACACACACACACAGCTGCAACACTACGCATGACGGCCTCATGCCAATAGAATTAGTCCCATCCTGCTTTGCTTTGGAGGCTTGTGTGAGCATCGATTTGTCCAACTCTAAAGCATCCCGGGATCAATTTTCAGCCCAAGCCAACAGAAGCAGTCTGTTCAGATAAATCAATGGAACACAACTTGGACGTCTTTACCTTTAATGTTATTAAATCCATAAATATGTATTCATTCATTTATTTTCGGTCTGTTTTTCTCTTCTAATATCTGTATGTATTATTTGTTATAATATGTATGAAATTGTAACAGTTTGCTTTAACCTCCTTATTTAGCATTTATTAGCAAACACTGAACATGTGATCATATATTTGTGAGCAGAGTTAAGTGTTTATTAATATATTTGTTATCAACTACGGCATATCTCCTTCTGTGGGCTGAAGAAAATGAAAGATAATGAAAGACAATACAGTAAAACAAATGTGAGAACTTGTGCTTTAAATGCTAAATAGAAGGTGGTTAAAGTAACAAGATATTAATAAGAGAAACATATGAGCAGTTTCAACCAAAAGATGATGAAAATCATAAACAGGAAGTCTGTATTAACAAAACAGCAACAATGAGCTGACAGGCTTCATACTGACTGATTGTTTGGAAACCAGGAGCCTGTTGTCAGTCAGAAACAGCAGGTTAACTCAGCTTTTGTCACCAAATCACTGTTTGTCATCGTTGCCATGAAATCAGTTATTGTGCACAGCAGTGGGCACCTGGCCTGAGTGAATGTGGTTCGCAGTGTGATCAGGGTCCGTGCGCTCGAGCGCCATGTTGTTGATTGTGTTGTTTATTGTGTGTTTGTGCTGACTAATGGCCCGGTGTTATGTAAGAAGAGAGGAGAGATTACCCCAAGCCCATGCAGGCCACACTGTTAATCCCTCAGCACAGTCCTACTGACTGACTGAGGTACCGCCACAGTGCTGTTGCAACACACACACACACACAGGCTTACACTCAGGACTCACTTCCCACAGCCTGTGCACCTGTCTGCAGATACCCACAGTCTACTCGTCACCCAGCGTGGCTGCCTGACCTTTTTTCAGGCCGTCTAGTGAAAACATCCCACCATGCTGAGTGCGTGTGGCCTGGATGGCACCTCTGTGGTCCCACTGAGCCGCTATCATAGCCCGTGTTTGTTTAGCATGTGCTCAGCGTGCTCTCCATGTTGGTTTTATCCCTCTGCGGCTGTCTGGGGGAGTCTAGTTTTTCTCCTCAGTCAATTCTCTCTCGCTCGCTCTTTTTTTTTTTTTTTAATCTTTATACACACAAAGCGTGGGCTACGCGGCACGCTTCGGTTTGTGTCTCCACTTTATCTTAGCCAGGAGGGATTTCAGCCTGAACCCCTCCTAAACTCTAAATCTGCCTTGAAGTCATACAGTCCTCTGACAGCTCCTTCTGTTTTGTCAGTTTTACTCATCCATGAAGCCAGCACGTCTCAATGGAGGCACAATGACATTCAATATTCACATTTTCCTTCGATTTACATTGAAGTAAAAACCGGGGGAAGAGGGTGACTGCGCTTGTTAAACACAGGAACCGGGTAATGTATGAACAGAGAGATGGTAGATATCGTTGGATGGGTGGCTTTTCTAAAAAAAAAAAATGTGCTCATAACGAGACCATTTGAGCAAGAAGTGAGTTTTGCTGTCTCATAATCGGAGTGGGTTTGTGGAGGGAGATATCGAGTGCAGTGTTTGATAGTCCAAAGTCATCTGCACTTTTAGACTCTGGTTTCAAGAATTGTCGTGATGTAGAAGATCAACTATTGAATTAATGCAAGAGTAAATAGAATTTTGGGCAGTTCATCAGATCGTAGCTTGTAAAAACATATATAACATGTATATCCACAAGCAGAAATTCAGCAGGTTCCAACCTTTTTAGACTAAACAGAAGGAAGCAGCTCAATCAGATAAAATCAAAGCTGCAAGTAGCAACGAGCAGGTTTCAGGTTTCACAAAGCTCAGCAAAGTCACTTCAGCTAGTTTAATTGTTTGTGAGGCCAATCACACACTTTCATCATCATGAAGCAGCATTTCAATAACTGAGCACTCAAAGTTCGGCCGTTGAACAAAACTTGGTGTGTTTGTTTAATCCAGATCGCTCGAAGTCGTGCTTGGGTCGTGAACGTTTTCTAAGCTCCAACCTTTGCAAAGTTTTTTGCTTGGTGGCGGTCATGTTTTTCAACCGATCTTGCTCATCTGTAATATAATTGTGTATCTCAGTCCTGCAATGCTGCATGCAAGATGTGGTGTTGATACAGCTGGACTTGTGTGTCCAAGTCAGTCGGACTTATGTTGTGAGGAACGTGGCCCTAACAAAACTGCATTGTTGGGTCTTAAATACAGCGCCACCATCTGGCTGATTGGGCTCATTTGGGAAGTACTCACACATCATTTTCAGTTATTGGGCTGAGTTTCATGTTTCTTGCTCATTCCAGCTTAAAGCAATTTGAGTTGCTGTGGTAGAAAAATAATAATGATAAATTGGCACAAACACAGCAGGGTTCCTCTCCTTTGGGGTTTGAACCCCAATCATATCAGGAGCAGGAAAATTGTGCTGCGACTTGGCTTTTTTGTTGTTGTTTAGTTTTCTCTTTTATTTCAGTCACTTTGTGAATGAAACCATTTCCTTTTCTGCATCTTTAATTTAAATATTGTGAATCATTTGAGAATCTATAAAGTGAAATGCAAAGAAAGACACAAAGAAAGGAGAGAAGAGAGGAAGTGAAGGAGTGAATGAATGAGATAAAAGAGAGCAAGTAAGAGTTTGACTAGAGAGTTATATAATAGTGCAATTGTGCATGTGTGTGTGCTTGTGTGCAAAAGTAAGAGAGAACAGAGCAGAGGGTGGATAAAAATTCTGTTTACTTGCATGCACACACACACACACACACACACACACACACTATCCTGTCCTCACATTAAACTTGCACAGTGTAGCTGCCCTCAGCAATGAATAACGCCAGAACCTGTAATAGTAGGGTCCAAAGTCCACACTTGCTCACCAACTCTTAGGCTTCAGCTAACACTCAAAGCAGATTAGTTCATATAGTGCAGGCTGGGGTCAGTTCAACATTCCAGCTTCTGCTTCATACATACACTGTGCATATAGACCACTGTTTGTCTTAGTCTTAAAAAAACTTTGCATTGAAAACAAATTGCAAAGCTTAAAACATTTTCACTTTTTAAAAATGTTATTTAACTATGTCACTTTTCATTTAGAAAAAGAGAAGGAAGAAAATGGATGACTTGAAAGAACTGTATTGTTGTTACTGAGACGGCAGCATTTGTCTCCCCACAGTCACAGTGAGGAAGTCAAGCAGATACTGTACATCCACATTAGCTGTTTGAAAGATCATGTTGCCAAAAGCTTCCACTCTGTGAAGGTGTTCGGTGCTGGCAGGTGCGTAGCACCCACTAGCAACAGTAAGCCTATAATATGACTTAGCCGACTGCGGCATCTTTTCTTAATGACAAAGATTAGCCTGTTTTAGTGCTCGTAATCTCATTGAAGAGATTCTTATTAGGTCTATCTTTCTTTCTCTCCACATCCCTCTCTCTCTCTCTCTCTCTTTTTCAGTGTCCAAATCCTGACTTACTTCTCTTAACCGTCTGTGTGTGTGTGTGTGTGTGTCCTAAGCAGTGGCTGTTAATGTGAGGTCTCCTGTCATTCACATAGAGTATGCAATTATGAAACTGACTGCTGCTGCTGCTTTTGCTCTCGCAACTCAGATTTAATGTTCATAACGCATTCTGTTAAATCATCCCACTAGAGAGAGAGAGAGACAGAGAGAGAGAGAGAGAGAGAGAGAGAGAGAGAGAGAGAGAGAGAGAGAGAGAGCGAGAGCAGGTGAAGAGCAGAGCCGACTGGGCCGAGCCGAGCTGAGCTGTGTGATAGTCTTTGTGATCAATTTGCCTCTGTGAGAGATGCCCCTGGGGCCACTTTGGGGAGAACCTTGTTAGGCTGAGTTAAATTGTTGCCCGAGGTGAGCTATTAGCGGCCATCCCTGGGAGAGGACACACACATACACTCACACACATGCGTGCTCACACACTCACTTTAACAGACACGCTGAAACGCGCACATACATACAAACCTCGTTAAAACTCATTCATATGTTCAAGCAGGCAGCCTGTTTCACCCAGAGGAATGCATAAACCCACAACCAGCAAGGCAAGAATCTTTGCTTTAGTAGTAATACTGCAGTGTAAAATACTACATTAGAAGTAAAAGTTGGGCATATCACTGTAACATTTAATTATGATATACAGCTGCATGTTTTGGGAGATGACTGGCAGCAACATCTGGTGCAAGTAGTTATTTGGCTGAAGCATACAAAAATATGTGGTCTTTTCTAAGTACACAAGTGTAATAAAAAAACATTAAAGTATCAAAAGTAAAAGTACTCAGAATGAAACAAGCAGCAAAGTATGCAGAATGCATATTTTATCATATATTTTGTTGGAAAAATATTTACCTGCAAAGTAACTAGAATCTATTAGTAACTAGCTTTCAGATAAACGGAACGAGGACAAAATTAAATTTCCCTCTAAAATAGAGAAGAGAGAATAAAGTAGCACAAAATGAAAATACTCAATTACTTCAAAAATTGTCCTTAAGCACAGCACTTAAGTAAATATACTTCATTACTTTCCACCACACAAGTGTAACCAGGTTTATTCTGTACGTATACATTCAATAACATCCAATCAGATCTGGAAGGAAACAGCTTCATCCTCCTCTCAGTGGTTTCATTCTGTCAGCTATTCACACTAAGTGCTGCTCTCTTCATTAAAGCTTTAGAGCCCAACCAACCTCACTAATGTTGATGTTCCTGCTTCCTGTTTTATCTGACTGACCAACAATGATCGCAACAAAGGACGCGACTCAAACCAAACTGGGGGCACATTTCTCTGCATCTTATGTAAGAACTGAAAGCAATTTTCTGTCTGTCTCTCCATGGATGTCCCTCTCTTTCTGTTTCTCTCTCTCACCACTGGGAGAGCCACCTTTCCTCTCCCTTCCCCTCACACACACACACACACACACACACTCTGTCATCTACAATTAGGCTCAAGAGAAACACCATAGGAGGAGAAGCGTGAGGTTAAGGGAGGATGAGGACATGGCCAAAGCCAACAGAACGTTATTTTTCTCACCTCAGGAATGAAACAACAGGATCTCAGTCACTGTGTGTGTGTGTGAACATATTCTTCTCTGCTTTGATTCCCCTCAACAAAACAAAATGACGAACCTCACGACCTTACTCTGTTTTAACAGCTCAGTGAGCACACATGCATGTCTGCTGGAGGAAATAAAATGTATAAGAGAGAGCTTAAAGCACTCTGTGTGTGTGTTTGCTTCAGCAAGTGCACCTCAGTGTGTGTGTGCATTCTCATGGCTGATTTCAGGACGGTAATGACCAGATGCAGACCTCTCACACTTGGACTCGTTCCTTCCACTCTGATGCACTTGCTCAGTCCTTAAGGAAAGGTCAAAGGCCGTCAGGGTCCTACAGGTCACCCAGGGGGTTGGAGTGTGTGTGTATGTGTGTTATGTGTGTGTGTGTGTATACAGTGACCATGAGAGGCAGATCTGAGAGGGCAGATGGGCAGACTGCGTGTGTGTGTGTATATATGTGTTCAGGCAGGGGTTGGGTTTACCCTGTGGATTTTTTCCCACGCCTCCATCTCCTCTTATCCATCTGAGGACACATGCTGCACTGGGTGGGAGACTGTGTGTGTGTGTGTGTGTGTGTGTGTGGGAGAGGGGGCAAGCATAGAAATCATACTGTAAAGTCTGCTTTTTCAAAGGCAGTTTGCAGTAATGTATGCATTCGAGCATGTCTGAATGTGCCTCTGTCTGTCTGAATGTGTCTCTGCAAGTGTGTGTGTGTGTGTGTGTGTGTGTGTGTGTGCCTGTGCATGTGAATCGATGCACTGGATGACAGCCAGTGGCCCCCTTCTGTTCCCTCTCCGTGGTGTCCAATCACGCTGCGGCATAATATTCTAAGAGCAAACCGCAGCTGATCCCAGACCTGCTATCTGAGCAATTACCCAGAGTGCTTTGGGGCCGCATGGCAAGCTGGACAAGCTCATGCCCTCTGACATACAGCATGGGGGGAGGGCGAGAGAGACTGTTTTTCTGACTGTTTGTATGTGTGTGTGTGTTGGCAAAGTGCGGGAGGGGGGTCGATGACGATAGACTGATGGGAAAAGGTTGGGGGTTGTAACATGTATGCTCATGCAGCAACAGTGTGACTGTCTATATTACAGAGTGGACAAAGACATGCTTGGCAGCGAGGGATGGAGATGGGGGAGGGGAGATGGGCCCGCTGCATGGCATTGCGATTATTGCTATAACGCACAGAAGAGCAGACTGTAACAAAGACAGAACCGGTGCAGGACTGTGTCATCTTACATTAACGTGGATGGTTCGTGTTCGTACGTCAGCGCTTATGTTTCTGAGTCAGATCAGGCCTAGATGTTTCAGTGAAGGACGATAATCTCCAGCATGGAGTTCACTGCTGCTGATTAGAGCTGTCTCAGGATTATTTTTATTATCACTGAATCTAACAGTTATTTTCTCAATTAATTAACCAAACGTTTGCTCCATAAAACACAAAACAGTGAAAAATGCTCGTCACATTTTCCCAGAGTCCAAGGTCTTATTCTGTTTCACCAATAGTCAAAGTCTCAGAGAAAATGAATCTCCATTGACAATCAGAGAAAAGCTGGAACCACAGAATATTGTCAGTTTTGCTTAAATAGTTATTATTTTTCTGCTGATTAACTAATTGGTGTTTACAAGCTCTTTCTTTCTAAATACAATGAATAAAAGCCATTGATCAGGCAACAGTGATGCTGTCAAATGCATGTTTTTACACGAGCTTTCAACATTTTTAAAATGAAGAGAAAATCTTTATTAAATGTTTCCGTAAGCGTAAATAAATAAATAAGGCTGGTTACTGAAGCTAACAAAAATGTGTCTGCAGCATTTAGTGTTTAAAACTGTAAAGAACCAAAAGATGGAAAAGTCCTGTTATGGCTGCTTATGTTTAGTTAATGTTCAAAATTCAATCTGGCTTCTTTTGTCACATGGAAAAAAATGGTTTTGTAGGACAAAGTTTCAGAGTTTCAATCCTGAAATCATTAATCAAAAATGAGTCTACAGACTAATTAGTGATGCATGGTGGTCAGTTGTAATGTAAATAGGAGATACAGATGATAAGTTAAGACTCAAACTGGGGAAGTTTGAGTCACAAAGACATAAAATGGACAGACAGCGGCGAAGACGGAACAAAGTGATTAAAATGTACTTTTTTTAATTTATTTTTTTAGGAGAGCAGATAGTCCACCACTCCTCCATATATTTTTTAGATGCTTCAGACAGTGAAAATAGACAGGAAAGAGAGAAAAGTATGACAGCACATAGCACAAGTCCGTTTGAAACCATATGCAGTGGCTGTGTTTCATTGATTTTAATGGGACAGTAAAACATGACAGGAGACACAGGGGAGAAAACCCAAGCAGTGCTGCTATACGCTATTCCCAGCTGTGTGTGTTCATCCACTCAGCGATCACGCCACCAAAAGTTTTCTCAGTGTTTTTCATCATTGGCAGGAGGGGGGGAAAAAAACGCTTGTTTCTCTCTAAGCTCTGCGAGACAGGGAAGACAGAGTTACGCTGAGAGATGGAAATAGATCATGAAATACAGAAACTGAAATGATTTCCCAGTCACACAGCCACTTACAGCGAGGAGGAACACTCAAATGAAAAAGTCAAACAGACTGAAGTGGAATGGATGGTGAACAGTGATAGCATAATTCACAGTATATAGACATCTAAGACCAGAGCTGGGGTTGTTCAGATTTAACAAGGAGGGGTGGGGGGTAGGAGGGGGGGGTAAAGTGCTGATCTCCTTCATTTTCCCAGAAGATATCTAGTTAACTGGTAAGAAGCTATGCATATTTTTAATGAAGTGAAGATACCACCCACATTCATCCCCAACAAATCAACCCTTGGGACTACAGTAGGAGTTGTGTTTGCATTTCTGAAGTGGGAAAAGTTATGGTAGAAAGTGACTTCAACCGTTCTATAAGCTGTGATACTACAGCTCCAACCTCTAGTGTTTAACACTGTTATGATACTGCACTCTGTGTGTGTGTGTGTTTTCTGTTGTAGACGCACCCTGCAGGCTGAATGAATGAAACATGCATGTCCAGTCTGCCCCACTTGAAACACACACATGCACACACACACACACACACAGAAACATGTACAGCAGCACCTAGTGGCCCTAATTTGCTGTTACATTGTCAGTACAGACGGGGGGGAGCTGCCCTTTAAAATACTCATGTCATTGTGTGTCTGTGCATGTGTGTGTAACCCTTTAGTCGGTGTGTGAGCTACTTGTGTGTTTTAGTTGAAGTATTGTTAAAATACTGGTGCTCGGCGGCTGCTTTTTTTCTGCAGCGCAATGTAGATAATTAGGACTCTATTTAGAGAGAGGGCCAGCCCAGGAAATACACAGGAGATCCTCACCTCATTAAAAATCAATTATCATAACACACGTGCCAGCGCGATACAGCCCTCATGGCCATAATCAGCTACACACACACACATGCACGTGTGGCAGCGCTCCACAGTGAGCTACTATCTAACTACTAACTACTAACTACTATCACAACTATCTCTGCCTTGTTCTTTGTGAAATTCATCTCCAGTTACTTCTCTGTGTTTTTTCTCTCTCAAGAGATTGTGCAGGCCTGATCCTCCTCTTAGCTGAGGAATCGCCAGCGTTGCAGTCCCGCTCTTACATAATAACCTCAGGATAACACTCGCGCTCCCGCTGGCCGAGGACGCTGTCAGTCACTCGGCTCGGAGTGGGTCAGCTCAGGTTGGAAAGAAGGCCCTCCCACCACTGTGAAAGACATGTAGCTAAGAGCAAAATAATCTCCGGAAAACAGAAATGAGTGGCTTTTTTCCACTAAGGTTCAGTCTGTAAATGGCCTGTCAGGAGAGGTTAGGGGAGAAGCTGCATTAGATGATTTCTCTGCAGTTCTGTTTGAGAAGTTCACTTTCACTACAGCTTTGAAGGTACAAGTTTCTGTAAAGTAAAACAATATAATCAAACACCCAAAATGTATTATCATACATCCTAACTTTGAAAACAGTAAGAACACACACTCGTCTGAACGCCCAACAGATAACGAGTCTTAATTCAGCTGTAATCCACCACTGCAGCTGAAGTGTAACAAGGCACGTATTGTTGACTGGATGTGGAAGTGGGAGTCCTCTGGTAAACAATTCACAAAGCCTTCGCTGCTGAGAGAGGCCGACAGGACCAACAGTGATGATACACCGAGTTGGCTCAGCGCACCGATGACATCACTTCCTTTAAGAGCGTGACAGCTTAGCACATCATCGCTGTGACAGCCAGACGAGGGCAGCGAGTGGGTGGTCACCCTGGCAACAGCGATGCTGTCATGACTGTCTCCTTATATCCTACCTGACAGTCCCCGCTGGCAATGAGCACAACACACACTCGACAATGCACACACCCACACACACACACATTTACAAACACTTCATCAACGCGACGACATGCACGCGTACTTTATCTTTCGCTGTGTCTTTTTTACAAGTGCAACGCTCACTCAAACCCTCCCCGAAAAACACACACTGAAACAATGCACATGCCCACACGCCCATGCTCCTTTGGGCATAATTATGTGATACAAAGAGGAGTACAATCTCCCAGGGGGCAAAGAGAAATACAGTGAAGATATAATGTAATCACTGGAGAAAAACCATAAACACACGCTCCTCTAAGGTGGAAAAATGTAAAGAGCTTTCTCTGAAAATCAACAGAAATAATATGTATATCCACATCACAGCAGCGGCAGCAGCAGGTGTGGGCTGGACGCATTCAGCTTCTTCAAACCCATAGATTCACTTGTTTCATGATTAACAACATAATCAAAGAGTTTGACTGAAAGTACGTGCAGCAAAGAGAAAGAGGATTGTGAGGAGAATGAAGGTGATAAGAAGCACGGCCGTCTCCTGTTTACTGCTCACATGTGGTCTGCTGATAACGGCCACCTCGGGTGCAACTGACCTGTTTTACAGACTATAAATGGTGTGTTGCAGGTCGCGTTCGTCGACAGCTCTGTGTATGTGTAGTCTGAGTGTCGTCCCAGTCCGGTGCTCTGCTCTGACCCAGTTTGGAACCAGTTGGCTCTGAATTGGTGGAAATGGGTCACGTCTTGAGCTGCACCAGAACGCACAGCATGAGCTGCGCCACCTCGGGCACACAGTCAAACAGCACGACGTGCCGTCCATAGGTCATTCACTCACAATCTACTGCGAACAAACACAATGATCTATTGTTGGTTTTACTAAATTGTAATTTCATAAGAGAGAATTAAAGGGGCTAAAGGCTCATTCACATCCTGAGTACAACCATAAAGATAACTAAACAACACACAATGCAATAGGCATGAAGGACGGTGCATAGTTCAGGGTCACAGTGGTTTGAAGGTCAGTTTTAGTCAGTAGACATTTTAATGCATCTGAGTGGCCACTAGGGGGTAAATGGGCAAGTGAATGAATGAATGAGAGGAAAAACAAATGAATGACTACATGAGCAAGTTGATGGCTCTACGAGATTCTTTGTTTGTTCCATCAATATCTCCATATTCCCACTTAACTCATGTTGTCCAACAGTGTCTCTGCACATGATGTTGAGGTACAGCGCAGGGAATCAGTGAGCACTGGAAGACCAGCTGTGAGGATCTGTGTGTTTTTAATTTAGTGATACTTTTGAATGTGAAGTGGTTAAACTCCCAGAGGTGCAGACAGAGTGTATAGACAGCACTGACCGTTCCTGCTCAGTCGCTTAGACAGACAGAACTGTCTCCAATGATCCTCATATAGGATTATCCAATTATATATACTGCACACTCATTCCTCCACAGACATTTAGCACACACACACACACACACACATATACCTGTAAAGTATATATACAATTCATACTGTCAAACCAGAACATATATTGTACACTTTCTTACACAAAAATAACCAGCTACAAACTCCTACATATGCACTTTAGTCCGCACACACATACACTCAAAACACACTCACACATGCACACATGGACACACACAAACACAACACACACACCGCAAGCACACACCTCTGAAGCAGCTACACGGTGCAGGTTTTGTATTGTTCTTAAGGGGAATCAGAATTCATGCAAACATGAACAACTTTTATTTTTTGTTCTGCTTGTTGATTTGGTCTTTATCTGAACTTCTGAGAACATTTGATGAAACATGCAGAATCTTCCTACAGGTGGGAAAATGCAGGGAGATTACAAGTGAATGGCTATTTCAGCTGTGCCTAAGCCAGTGCTGAGCAGAGGAGGGAACCAGCTCGTCGGGAAATAATTTAGGATTAGATAGGCTGTCTAATCTCTTTATAGAGGGTGTGCTATCTCAGCAGACATACCTGCCTACCTCTACATTCATATCTCTTAACAGGCACCGCGGCTTTCCCTTTCCATATATTATGGATAATGCGTTCAAAGACGCTGGTGACAGGTGCTTCTGTGTGTTAGATTGAAATACTTTCTGTGCCTTTGTTTGTGACTGTACATGGAGCTGCCAATACACAGTGAGTAACATTTTGGCATGAATGAAAAGTAGTTAAATTAGTACAGTTGCAGATGAAGAGAGTTAAATACTGACAGCATTAAAAAGGTTGTAGAACTCAACGTGTGTGTGTGTAAGAGAGAGACAGCGAGTTGAAGAGCGGTCCTTCAGTGATGTAACCTGTTTTCTCATTATGTGCAACCTTTCTAACCTGCAGGGGTCTCTCCTTCAGCCACGACACAAAGAACCCACACATGCACACACTATTAACGCTATCTTGTCATTTATGTGTGTGTGTGTATGTGAATGAGTGTGCCCGTATGCAGTGTCTCGGTTCTTAGAAAAACTACAGACTTACAGAATGTCCAGATGTCACGGTGCCCTTGTGAAGTTGAAATCACACACACATACTGTTCACAGACACATTCACACATTGTAACCTCAGTCAGGTCCTGCAGCCAACCAGGTTTTTTAACCTCAAATTAGAACACCAACTGTGAGGTGACTGAATCAGAAAAATCACAAAATGTGTCTTGTAACACACGTCTTTTCTGTCCTTTCTCTCCTTTCTCCTTGCTTGCAGCCCAAATTGAAGTTATACCATGCAAAATCTGCGGAGACAAATCATCAGGTATCCACTATGGAGTCATTACGTGCGAGGGATGTAAGGTGAGACTTAAAGCGATGTTTCATCAGAGCCTGCTTTGCTCAAAAATTGTGCATCCAATCATGCACATTTCTGTGCTCTACGTGCATCTGTAAGTCTGCATTCATGCTCTTTGTTTACATATAACCAGGGTTTCTTCAGACGGAGTCAGCAGAACAATGCATCCTACTCCTGCCCCCGCCAGAGGAACTGCCTCATCGACAGAACAAACCGCAACCGCTGCCAACACTGCCGCCTGCAGAAATGTCTCGCCCTAGGAATGTCCAGAGATGGTGAGGCCCAGAAATTCAATCAATCTTTATCAATGTATATAAAGACATGATCATCACAGAATCGTATCTGCGGTGCATGAGTGTACTCACAAATACATGCAGATCCCAAGCACGCACATAAGATCTTAAAGCTCTGTCAACCATTCAACAAACAAGCTTTTACATTGTTTGTTTCTTAGTGATTTATGCTACCTGGTTATGACAGTTTTTAGAATTAATGTTGTCTCCCTCCCTTGTTTTCTCTTCCTGTACAGCGGTAAAGTTTGGCCGCATGTCCAAGAAGCAACGCGATAGCCTGTATGCAGAAGTCCAGAAGCACCAGGCACGACTGCAGGAGCAGCGGCAGCAGCAGACGGGTGAGGCTGAAGCTCTGGCTCGTGTTTACTCGTCCAGCTTAACCAACGGACTGTCCACCCTTAACCATGAGATTGGGGGCACCTATGCCAACGGTCACGTCATCGAGCTGCCCAAGGGTGGCCATGCTAACGGAGGTGGAGTCCCAGGAGGATACTACGGGATGGATTCCACCCAGCCGTCTCCAGACCAGTCAGGTTTGGACATGTCGGGCATGAAGCACATTAAACAGGAGCCGGTGTACGACCTGACGCCAGTTCCCAACCTGTTCAGCTACGGAGGCTACCAGGACAGTCAGCTGGGACCCAATAATGTCAGCATGGGAGAGCTGGGTAAAGATGATATTTAACTCTGTTTGTAACACAGACACAGTCAAATGCTTCGTCGTTTAAAATCTACATGAATTATCCACATGGAAAAATTAGCCACAAAGCAGTCCTGGTAGAGAGCGTGAGTCAGAGTGCTAATCTGAGAGCAGAACAGGAGATCAGACAGGCTTACACAGCTAGCTGACAAGGTGTCATATTACTGTATGTACAGCTCAGGCTGTTAGCGCAAATTAAGATTAAGTTAAAATTAAGGATTTAACACAAATCGAAGGGAGTGTTAAATTAAGGAGTAAATGGGTAGCATCATGGTAGCTACAGTGTAATGAGCAGAACACATGCACAGATTTATTTAGTACCGTGCAGCCCTGCTTGTTCACCAATACACATACCATCTACCACTGCATTAAATGTATACATGAATGTAATAAATGAATGACCACACTGTGCAGAAAGGAATAAATTAATAAGAACAAATGTCTCTTCCAGATCGTATTGCTCAGAATATTATCAAGTCCCACTTGGAGACATGTCAGTACACAACAGAGGAGCTGCAGCAGTTAGCCTGGCAGACACACTCCTATGAAGAGGTCAAGATGTACCAGAGCAAGGTGAGGATTCATGTTCTTATAGTTTCATTTACAGCCACTCCTGCAATATTTGAGTTACAGAGATGCTTCATCATTCCTTATACCTGTGTGTTCAATGCCTTAATGGCCACTCATGTGAAATGCTTTGCAATCATTTGTCATCAGAATTTGTAGAACGATAAGTGGTTGAACAAACAGACAATTTGTTGATGTACTAGAGACACTTGCAGGAGAAAATAGCTTTTAGCTTTTACTGAGTCCAGAACATATAACCCTAAACTGGGCGTGTTTGGTTCCAGCCCCGGGACGTGCTGTGGCAGCAGTGTGCCATCCAGATCACCCATGCGATCCAGTACGTGGTGGAGTTTGCCAAGCGCATCTCAGGGTTCATGGAACTGTGCCAGAATGACCAGATCCTCCTGCTCAAGTCAGGTGAGTTGACCCGACTGACGATGCCAGGTGGGGGAAATCTCTTTGCCCTGTTACAGGTCAGATGACGTAACTCAGGGAAGAGTAAGTCTTGTCTTCAGAATCATCACAGTCTGTCTGCATGCTTGTTCCAGGTTGTTTGGAGGTAGTCTTGGTGCGGATGTGCAGGGCATTCAACCCTCTCAACAACACTGTGCTCTTTGAAGGGAAGTACGGAGGCATGCAGATGTTCAAAGCTCTAGGTAAGACATGACTACCTCTGCGTTTCTTCTTGGTATGAATGAGGGAAAAGACTAATTGATGTGAGGTATTTATTGGTGCTTACATGACCAGAATAAGTAATGAAAATCTCCCTCCTCTGTTTCCTTCCAAGGTTGTGATGACTTAGTGAGTGCGGTGTTTGACTTTGCCAAGAGTTTGTGTTCACTGCAGCTGACAGAGGAGGAGATCGCTCTGTTCTCAGCAGCTGTACTAATTTCCACAGGTCAGTGCACATTCGCTAATATTATTAGAATACAGGAAGCAACCTGCGTGAACTCAGCGCCTGCACTGAATCAAGACACTTAGCAGTAAGCAAAACAGTCACACTGGTTTTGTCAGTGTCAAGCTGCATAATCACAGTCGAACTAATTAAGTCCATGTAGTTCTACTGTTTTGTACAGGGGCCTCTAGGCTCTCCAATCAACACAGTGTCAACTCAAAACTATTAGCATTAAAAAAATCAACACTTTTTTCCTTTTTTCTACTTAGATCGGCCGTGGCTGATGGAGCCTCGGAAAGTACAGAAGCTTCAGGAGAAGATCTACTTTGCTCTGCAGCACATTATGCAGAAGAACCACATGGACGAAGACGCGCTGGCTAAGGTAAGCTAAGAGTTTGTATTAATCTCCTTTCTACAATCCTGTGTTCACAAAGTGTTGAACCTCTCTCCATCCTCGCTTGAGAACGACTGAGTCTTTCCAGGATGAACCTTTCATACCCAATCATGATCCTATCACCTGTTACCAATCAACCTGTTTACCTGTGGAATGATCCAAACAGGTGTTTTCAATCAGTCCACAACTTTCACAGTCTTTTGTTGCTCCTGTCCCAACTTGTTAGAAACATGTTGCTGCCATCAAATTCAGAATGAGGAGATATTTACAGAAATCAATGAAGCTGATGAGGTCAAACATTATTGTCTTTGTACTTGTTTTCATTTGAGTAAATGTCAAAAATGGATTGGTAAAATCTCATATTCTGTTGTATTTATGTTTTACACACATCCCAACCTTTTTTGAATCAGGGCTGTAGTTCACCAGTCTAAATTCCCTTGTGCTTGACTGTGTCTCCCTCCTGTCCGGCAGCTGATCAGCCGAATCCCAACATTGTCAGCCCTGTGCACGCTCCATACCGAGGAGCTCCAGGCCTTCCAGCAGCTCCACCCAGAAACAGTCAACGTCCTCTTCCCTCCACTCTACAAAGAACTCTTCAACCCCGACCCCAACTCTGCCATGGCCATGCCCAAGTGACTGCCTGTGGTCTCAATGCAGCAAACAGCGTCAACAGAGGAACCAGAAAATAAGAAGACGGCCATGTCTCACGAGACGACCGCGGCTGCGTCCACTATGTCAGCACTGTGGCAACCACATATTCCTGAGCTCCCCCAGCCTCATTTCAGGCTGGAGGGTGAGGAGTCATCTGCCAGAAACTTACAGTTACTGCCAACAATACTAGGAATGTCCAGCACTTATCCCATCCTGTTCACCGATACAGTCTGAAGAATGTATATATAAATGAAACGCGCCCCGAGCCACATCCTAAGCAGGGCTTCCTCCTGTCTCCTGAACTGAACTGACTGACCAGAAATGTACAGACTTTAAAACCATCTAGGAACAATTTTAAGCTGTCGATCTTTTAAAAAAAAAATGGGTAAGTTAATTTGTTTTAACTTTGAAAAAAAACTTTTTCGTTTGTTTGATTTTTTTTTTCACGTGAAGAAATTGTGAAGTTGAAGAAGCTGGATGGGGGAGGGAACTGTGGATTTAGAGAAGCTATTGTAGATATTCTTCTAGTGCAGAGCGGATTCCAGTATTACTTCTTGTTCTGTTAAAATAAGTTAGTCCTAATTTAAATATACAGCAGTCCACTGTGGCTGACTATACCTTGTCTATGTGTTTTTATTTTATTTGATAGTTTCTTGTGTACAGAATTTGTAAAGTTGAGACTTGTAAAAGAATATTGGGTAAAACCGGGAGTTGATTCGGGTTTTGTTGATATATAGAAGCCTTGTCTGGATTTTGTTCATATGTAAAGAAGGTACTGCATCCTTCTGATGAGAACTTATAGAATTGTAAAGAGAGCATATGAAGGAATTTAAAAAGAAAATAATGGCTACTACTTTTCAAGGTGAAGATATATACATAAATATTCTATTTTGCAAGTAAAAGAATCTGGCAGATTTGCCGTCCTATCAATCATTTTTTTCTCGCTGCAATAATTACGTCCAACAAAAGCTGGACTGCTTTCGAACAATCAACCAGAAACAACCAATCAGAAACTAGGACCTCACAATAAACCCCACCTCCTCCCAAATCCCCCCCATCCATGCCCCCTTGTTTCTTTTGTATTAGGGCCTTGACATGAGATTTCGGCAAACAGAAGAAATCACAATAAACAAGTGGATAAAAATTCCACCAAAACAAGACAATAAAATGAAGACAAACTTGAATTTAACTTACAACTTGCCAATCTATATAAGCCTGTATGAGTGCTATCTGCCCTCATCCCTCCCATCACTATTTGCACAATCCAGTCCATGGATGTCAATCACTCCAGGCTGTGAGTATGAAGGACCCTTTTCTCTGAAGAGCAATAACTTTCACACTGCCTTTCTGATCTTTCTCCTCTCCATCTCTTCCTCTTTCCATCTGTTCAAAACAGGGTAGCAGTTTTAACAAAAATGCACTATATTTGACTCTTACATTAATTATGTCTAACAATCATTTCTATGGATGGCACTCATTCCACCACAGACTCTGCAGTGTTTTTAATGTGACACAACATGATCTGGGGTTAGGACATAAGACAGAGGACTGACTGAAAGATGGGAAGACATGGAGGTCGGCCTCCAATGATCTTTTAAAGCTACAACGTTGACAGGTCACATAAAGCTGTGACAGACAATCACTTTTTTGCTTTTTTGTTAGTCATTCCATAAATGTTAGCACTTACCCATTGTCATTTTTTGTTGCTTTTTCTACATTCATGTAATGTTGATTAGCATTTGGCCACTGTGTAAACTGTGGTTGGAGGTTATCACTTTCTTGTGATAAGTGAATAACCAATTTGAGACTTGATGCTCTGTATGCTTTACTTTTGTAAAGAGATCGATGATGAGCTATGACAAATCTCCAAGTGCAACTAAAGAGCCTCCTTTTAAATGAGCTATTTACCAAAATAAGTGACCCATTAAACAACAATAGCACAAAATAAATCAGCGTTTGGTACTTGGTTAAATAAATACTTGTTGGACACATTGACAATTTTGCTAAACTTTTTGATCAAAGGCAGCACTAAGACTTTTACCTCAACTTTAATTACTATGATTGGTAGACTCTCATGTTCTTTATGCACTAAAAGTGGAGATCTGTATCAGGTTGTTTGAGTTGCACAGTGGCCAAATTTTCAACTTGCGCTAATTATGGGAAAGTCAGACGAGTTGTGCATTCATTAACATTACAAACACTTGAATCATTTTCATCCTCACATATGTTTTCTCCACACGGGGAACAAATAATGTCAACAGCATGGGGAAGGAGCGTCAGTGATAAACATTAGTGATCTGCTCACATCCATCTGTTCCATCCACTCGATCGTTCCTTCGACCCCTGACCCGACCCCAGATCAGAGGCCAGTGACTCTTAAGACAATCACTTGCTCATTAAGGCTCGATGCACTACACAGCATCTCTCAGGGAGCAGCTCTTTTTCTGACTTTGCATTAAAAGAGGGTTTAATATTTTTGCAAATTTACAAAAATTTAATTATAAAAGAATAACTTTTTAGGATAAAAAAAAAAAAGGCATACGCCGCCAAACGTATGCAGGCAATGGAATCAGCCCAGACAAGGCTTTGATAAGTGTGTGTCTGTGTGTATGTGTGTATAGAGCATGAATTCACTGTCCAAATCTCTGTAGAGCCCAGGCTATAAGACAAGCATTGTTACGTAGCCCATGAAGAAAAACAAAAAATATATACTGTATGTCGGTGTGCTCTTGTCACCACTGTGCACTCATGTTTACTGCTTATTTTGCTGCTTTGGGGACAGTGAGGGAAGTCCACTAGTAAGCTGTGAATCAAGCGCCGTCACAACACCCCCGGGACAGTGAATTCCAACTCTGAATATGAAGTTTTTGCGTGTGATGTTTTTATTTTCCCTTGTTAGACTGTGAATCAGAGGGGTGGGATGGGGTTATGAGAGGGGATGTGCTGGCAAGAACGAGTGGCAACGCAACACTGTAAGTAAGATACTGTAGCAATAAGAACTGGAGGCATTTACTACTGTCATGTTTGCATTGTAAGATTATTTTTTATTTTATTACTATTTACTATTATTATTGTTCTTATTATGACTACTATTCTTCTATTACTATTAGCCTATTGTTGTTCTGTTCTATTTGCATGACGTTTCATTGCAATGAAACATTTGGGGCTTATTTGTGTTTTCTCTTCTCATGATATTGTGAGTTTCGTGGGAGGGGCTATTGGCAGGGTGGGCGATGGGTTTAGGGCAAATTCCACCTCAATTCAGTCAGTTCAAAGTTAAAAAAATTTTTCACAAGCTGAAAGAACTTTTAAATAAAATGCTCTTATTTATACACAACCAATTTAAAATTTGTTGTTCGATTTGACATGTTTTTTTTTTTCTCAACCTTTGAATGTGTGAGTTGGTGTAACCAGTCAGCCCTTTCTGAACTGGCCTTATTGAACCGGATCAGAGACCCTGAACCTGCGGCGGGAGGGAACGATGTGGGGAGGGTAACCTATTCTGAATGTTATGGAGTAGCCTGTTCAGTGTGAGGGGCTGAACGCATCATGCGCCTTTACCACTCCATCAACACAGACTGACATCGCAGAGCGCACAATGAAACTAGCCGACGTTCCACGCGGCGGCTCGGACAAATTGCGCAGACATTTTTAATACACTTGGTTTGAAATACATTTCCTACACTTAGTCAAATACACTCCACCCCAAACCTCCTCCTCCTTTTCCTGAGAAAACCTGTGTGTGTGTGTGTGTGTGTGTTTGTGTGTGTGAGAGAGAGAAACAGAGAGAATGAGTTGATGTTTGCTCGACCAATGCTTTGTAAACTTTCTTGATGCATTACACATGCGTGCAATTGGGGTAGTTTTGAAAATTGTTAATTTATTGCTTAGAATGTCTTTGCATCCCAGCAAGAGCAAATAAAACAAAATGTAGCAATCTGTAACCGAAACCTAAAAGGTGCTTGGTCTACAGAACCTCTTTTACACGGGACTAACGAAACAAAACAAAAAAACAATAAAATGAGACTTTTTTTTTGTTTTCAAAGTGCCATAGTTAGCGAGGAAAGGATTGGCAGAGTGGGGCGTAGATGCTTTACTGTGTGAGTTTACTTGAGAAACCAATCAAAAAAAGGGGAACTCCAAGGAAAATGTGTATTTGATTACACTGACAAACTGTTTTTACATTTTATGCTTTTTTCATTTGGTGAGAGGGGACTCTGCTGGACTCTGAACTCTGACTCTACTTTTAATCCATGAGCTCTTCTGTAATTTTTTATTTTCACATGAGAATGAAAGCGTGTGCGTGTGTGTGCGTGTGTGCATGCATACATTTGCATTAAAGAGAGCCACTAACACCCACATTTGATGGATAACAATGGGTTGAAGTTCAGAGCTATGCAGGGCCCTTACTGAGTCCTCCTTTGAGATGTATATACAATGTGAAGGTCTGAAGTGATTTTTGTTAAATTCTATATTTTATCGCTTTTGTAGACATTTTGTTGTGGGAAGAAAAAAAAAAATAAAAGAAATTTTATGGGTGCACTTCTGCCTTGTTTTTCTGTCACACACATACACAATATTTATTTTAGCCAAACTTGGAACAATTTGGTACATTAATCCATAATGTATTAGTGTATGTTAATTATAACAGTAATTGTCATTGTGTCAACATCAAAATATTTAGAGAAAAAGTACAAAAAAGAAGTAATCTAAAAAGCATTATGTTACATCTGCATTATCTACTATGATTCATGAGATACAGCTTAATGATATAAACCCTTTTTAATAAGAATAATCTGCAACATTTCCGTCCTCCTGACAGGACTTCATATGCTGAAACCGAATATATTAGCATCCTTTGTACAAATTTCAGATATTAAATCTAAAGTCACAGACTGGTCATGATAAAATAAAATTCGTTCATATTTCTGTTTCCTCTGCAGAGGAATAAGGACTGACGCAGGACATGTGTCAGTGTGTATATTCAGGCAGTCTCGGTACATGTGTTGGTAAAAGTGCATGTGTCTGTTTTTTCCCTACTTCCTGGGTGAAAGGTTACATCCGGGTTTCATCGTCCTCTTGTTCTTTTGTCCCCAACGTCAGCTCTGCCTCACTGCTGTTATCGCTGCTGTCCGAACGCTTCCTTAAATCTGACAACAGAAACATCAGTTAGCAATATGTCGCTCCAATAACGCAGTCATTACCACAAGAAAGAGAATACTGACAGGCCTGGGAGGAAGTCCACGCAACCGGCATGAATAATTTGGTTTGATTTGTTGGAGAAATCTTGGAGAGGACACAAGAAGAGGAAGAGGAAACACAACGCACCTTTGAAATATCAAAACAACTGTGTCTGAATGTTTGTGTTTGTGTGTTTGTTTGCCGGGCTTGTTTGTTTTTGAGCACAGTGTCTTTCTGAGCAGTTATCCTCTAGATGCCGGTATCGTGCCTACCCAGAGACGTTAATTAATAGCTAATCAAAGCTAATGTCTCAGCAGCACATCGCCAGCACAAAGACATGATTAATACGTAATCAAAGGCCGCGGAGCACAACGCACAAAGCAGGGCCCACCCCCATGCCTCAAACACTACTGTTGTTATAGAAATAAACGAACACTCGCGGCTTAATTAGCTGGCTGTTGGTGTATGTTATCTTCATTTGAAGTTGTTGGGGATTTATCTCAGAGCCAACGTTGGCCTCCTGAGTGACGACACAGAGGTGACATACGAATACATGCATATATACACACGTGTACGAGATAAAAAAACACAATAATGACAAAAAGAACCTTTGTATACAGTGAGGAATGCAAATCATATATTAGTTGAGACAAAAAACTGCATTTTAACAATTTTAACATGCACATATTCTCTCTCACCCCTTCTGTCTCTCTCTCGCTCTCTCTCTCTCACACACACACACACACACCGATGCAGAACATTTCTGACCTGTTAGGCCCAGTTTGCGGCAGCAGGCACCGCAGGAGTGTTTCTGCAGGAAACTATTGATGGCAGCATCTCCAAGGTTATCAGGACCGAAAAGCATCTCGCCCCTGGTACCACTGCAACAGGATCAGAACAAGGTTTTATCTGTTTTATCGATGTATATATACGACATCATCTGAAGTTCTAAAATCAGAATGGAAAGATTTCTGAAACTCGATGTCACTTCAATCTGGCACTGGTCACTGTACCTTGGATCGTCTGCCATAATGACTGTCGGATCAGTCAGCACCTCTCCTACTCCTGCCCAGAAGACATAAATAAATAAAGAGGTACACAGGTAGATACAACCTCACCAACTCACATGTGCACATATACAGGCGTCTCCACTACACACAGTGAAGGAATCTACCTTGTATATCAAGCACCAGAAGCTCTCTGCATGAGTACTCATATGTCCAGTGGGAGAACGCCAACAGCATTTCTTCCAGTGAACAGCAGGGGGCGATCTCTTCTCCTGTGTTGTTGTTGTACTTCCTGAAGTCACCAGACATGTTCCTCTCGATAGTCAGCCACTGGCCATTTGAATGCCAGAGAACCAGTGACACATCTAGAAACCTGGTGGAAAGAAGAGACAATTAGCACATGCACAGACACACAGAGAAGCAGATTTAAGAGAAAACACACACATACACACACACACACACACACAACACACACACACACAGACACACACACACACAGACACACCTTGGTGAATGGTGCATGTCATCAGGTTTGATCTGGTTGAACACTTGCATCATCTTCTGGGCTGCTCTCTGCTGCTGAATGTCCTTCAGGAAGATCAGAGGTTGATCATGAAGTTGAAGCTTCCAGAATTTTGAAATTGTGAATATGTAAATAATTGGCTTGATTTTGCCAACTGGTCATGACATCGGTTGCTAGAAATGTCATCAACAACCATTCAGTGCTTCCCTCCCTATGTGCACTTCACTTTCAGATAAACTTACCCTTAAACACAGCTGCAGTGCCGTGCTACCATGGAAGTACCTCTGCCAGGCACGAACCACCTCTGGCCTGAAGGCTTTGACCACATATACCAGACCAGGTCTCAGCACATCCTGTTCGGCCCAGGTGCAGAGCACTCTGACACCCTGCCGGAGACCCCCATCCAGAGAGCCCTCTTCACTGAGGAGGGGCTGCAGCATGGCAGACAGGCCTCGTGATGACCAGGAGGAGACTGTGTTGGACTCAGGGTCAGCAACAGAGGGCACTTCCTCCAGAGAGTAGATGCTCACCTCTTCACCTCCTGCAGAGAATCAAAGAAGATTCTGTCAATTTTATCACCTTATCAGTTTCAAAACATCTCGCCAAAGGACTGCAGTTGAAAATTAGCAGGCTGGCTAACACTGGCACATTCACAGAAATGTTTATTTGTGTGTTTCCTTATAAATAAATGAAAACGAAATGGGAATGAAATTAATGGAAAGAGACAGAAAGAAATTCAAGATGGTAATGAACAAAAAACAGGTGACACCAAACAAAAAATTACCAAGAATGGAAACAGGTGTGAAGGGAATGGTGTGAGCCAGTCTCATCAGGTTGTTTTTCTCCATGGCTGTTAACACACAAACACAAGAGATGATTCCAGGTAGAAAGAGCTCTTGGGATCTACAGCAGTGCACCAAAAATACCACAATTAACTACATTTTCTGCATACTATCTTAATACCTGAATAGTGCGGGTACAAATTGTCAGTGGACTGGAATGAGGAGCTCTTCGCTGCCGCGAGCAAAACAAAGGGAAAAATTATATAAAAACTGTGAATCTCACAATAATGAATAAATGGACTATATGAACACATTTCACAGGAAATGTATCTGCACGGTATGTTCATAAATACCTTCAGGGGCAAGCCCGCTCTGTAAACTGAAACAGAAGCACAGAGAAAAAAGGCTGATTGAATTATTGTATGATTGTTTTGAAATTCATGGATACTATGGCAGGTCAAGAGAAAGGCTGACTTACGAAGACCTGGCCCTGCTGTTCCAAGCTGAATGAGTGGGGCTCCACACATCCTGAAGGCCAATGCAAAGATAATCAGACCAAATCTCACTGACATACACTCAATAAATCTTCTACTTCCTCATTATTTCTAATGTTTCCACAATTACTATAGTATATTTCCATAATTTGGCAAAGATTCACCTGATGGGAAAACACTTGCTTCTGCAACAAATCCATTGGCTCAAAATCTGAAACAATATTGATATTTTCAATATTTATATCTTTACAACAACAAAACTTGTGAATATCATTGCACATTAGGTCACTGTTCCTTGTTTCCTAATTAATACCCTGGATTGATTACACATTAAGAGGCCAAACAGACTTTTTATTATCTTTTATCTTAACTATGCATTCAGGTTCAATTGGTTGACATATACTTACAGAAGCACTATAATTACTAATATGTATTTCATTTAAATAGGACAGTAGGTCCTTACTGAGCTGACTGAGGCTGGCTGAAGCAGACCAACATGTAGGTTCTCCTCTCAGTCTCCAGCACCTTCTCCAGCAGGCATCAGACAAGTGGGACTTCATGGTGACCTGTTTTCCATCAGTGATGATGGAAAATGTTTAGGTGAAACAATCACAGAATATAAAACAACAATTAGCAGGTTTTCAATTTTATGTTTCATGTAGTATTGAGTGAATCATCGTGGAGAAAGTTTCAATTGTCATTAATAAAATAAATCTCAACAGTATGCTCTGAAGTACACATCTTGTGTCACATTACAGTATCTGGACTGCTCTCTTGTATCTTCACTGTCTTCCTGTTCTGGCTTTTTCCTCGACTGTCAACTTGAGTGAAGTCAGAAGACTTGGACCACTCTGCAGAAACAAACAGAAACAAAAGCACATGTAATCTATTAGACAGTGTGGCAGCATGACAACACAAACAAAGTACAACCAGAAGTTTTTTAATTAGTATATAATTAGTATCAAGTTTTTTTCCATTATATACAGGGCAGACATGGAGAAAAGGAATGATACATATCTGAATAATGTCTCGTTATAAAGGGCCAGTTCCAATACTTTCTACATTTATGAGCTAATAGCATATTCTTTTGTTTTAAACCATCCACTTGTAACAAATAATTCAAAAATAATAATTCTAATCCCTGCATTAAAAACTAGAACAATACCTCTGTTCCTGCTGCATTGTAGCAATGAGTCGTCCTTAAAACTCTTCCCACCAGACAAACTCTCTTTGGTCAGAGAAGGAAATGATCCCCTCATTGGACTGAGAGGTGCCCCAGAGAAAGTCATATTCTCCACGCTGGATGAGAGAGACCTGCACTGGCCGTAAGGTCGGTCTCTGGACAGACAAGCCCATCTGGGGGATTTCAGAGGTCTTCCCCATTGGCTGAAACGTCTTGACTGAGAACTTGGTTGGCTATCATCCTGAGAAAAGGCAGGATTTACCAAACCCTCAGAGATGTCTCGAGGGTCAGACAGAAGGACAGCATTGCTAGAGGTTCTGGATACTTCTGTATCAGACAGCTGTTCCTGTGTTCTTTCCTCCTCTTGCTCTTCCTCTTCTTCATCTTTGTCTTCCCCTTCTTCTTCTCCTTCTTCCTCCTCTTCCATGGAAGTTTCCTCCTGACTGGGATACAGGTATGGGTCACATGTCCAGAGTTTAGGATGTGGTGATTCCATGCCTCTGGAAGACAGAGGAGACCCGCAGCGGGATGGTCCACAGGACTCACAGGGTGTCTGTTGGGGTGCGGGTCTGGAAACTCCAGGCCAGTTCTCACTGGGATGGTCAGCAGTAGCAGACTACAGGAAAGAAAGAATGTGTTAAAATATTTTAAACTGTAGAGGTCATTAGTTATTCTGTGGTAGTTTTATTGTTAAAAAGTTAAAGATGATAGGTATTAAAATAATGATACTTTCTGGGTCCCTGTAATAAAATTCTCTTTTCCCCTTGGCTCAGCTTAAAGGTTGAGGTCAGGTTTGCAACAGCTGTTATGAAATGACAGCATTAAAAGAAAGCAGTAAGTATCACCTTTGCTCCTTCCTCTTTTTCTTCCTCCTCAGTGCGTCCTTGCTTTCCTCCCCTACTCCCCCTGGCTCCTACATGGCATTCTTGTGACGCCAGTCTACTCGCCACCAGAGTATATCCCTTTAGCAAAGAAGGTGGGGTACTTTTACACGACTTGGCAATCACTCGCCGAACATTAAGTACATCACAGTCTGCTCCATTTCTGTGCGGGAGGCTGCAGCTGTGAGGGAGGATGTGCCGGGACGCAGTGATGGGTCGACACTGAGCCAAACGTGCCTCCTCCTGATGCAGGCTGTCAGAAGCAGAGAACAGAGTGAGGGTGTCCACAGCCAGAGCTGAAAGGTCCTGGAGTTGACCCAACTGAAAGTCCAGCTCTGACAGACTGTGCTGTATGAAGTTGACCTTCTCTGAGACCTCCCCCATCATCATGCTCATCTCCTCTGCTCTGGTGAAACAAAAAAAAAAAACACAGTACAAAGATTTTTTTTTCATTTCTGATAACGATATCACATGTTTGCTGCTCTTCCTGTAAGCTGAAAGAAATAAGCAACACAATTAACCATAAGCTCAATGTTACAATGTGACTTCAAGCCACTGACAGGAGACGACACTCAGTGACGACATTTTGGATACTACTTTGTGTCACACGTAAAATAAGCGATTGTGTCATCAAGCAAACATACACAGAGCCTGTGTTAGTCGGACAGGAACACATACTCACTAGATTGTAAATCAAATTTGTATCTATTTACCAAAAAATCTTAGAAAAGACAACTGTAGTTTAAGTTTACTTTTCTTAATAAACTGTATATGTGCATGTGAATAGTAAGAAAAGGCAGATAAATGCTGCACTTTTGACCTTATCCTAATCCCTGTGTGTGTTTTCTAGCATGTGACTTACTTTTTTCTTTCTTTTTTTTTTACATATTTTTACATTAGTTTCTTTGATGTCTGTAGATGAATTGTCCATGTGTATTTCTGTTTGCACGCTAGCTTGCCTTGAGTTCACTGAGAATCAGCTGCATCAACTTAAATATCTCATTATCTTTTATGCTCATTAGATAATGTGGGTATAATATGATGACAGAAGGATCCATTGTGGGTGTAAGTAGGAAGAATGTTTTGGCTTTAGCATCAGACACAGATGTTTGATGCACTTACTACAGAAACTATAACCTTTACTACATTATACTAAAACTAACTTACACAAGGCAACAGAGCAAATCTAGCTTTAGTTTTTAAGACCTTCTTCTCAGTTACATCAGAAAGAGCTCCCAGTGCTTCATGTTTCTATCCAAGCTCACTGTTTATGTAAGAATTAACTCCAGTCAGTCAGTAGCTGGTGAAGAGGGACCAGGCCGTGGTGCAGCAGGAACACACAAGAGCTGGAGGGTCATCCACATTCTACTTCTGGTTTACACAAATCAATTAGGACTTCAATCCAACCTCTCAGCCGTGGCTCTGATCCTGTTAATCTGACTGCTGTGGAGTCCATCACTCTTCTCATGGAAGTAGGCCTGTACACATTTCTCCTCAAACTCATGGAGCTTCTTACGATCCTCATGGCCCAGGAGGAGCTCTGATAGGGACGGGAGCAGTGAGTTTATTACGAGACACATTCTGTGAACTGACTTGTAATATGTGTTTAGATAACTGCTGGATTAGTTTTCCATCCACAGACATACACACTGCAGTACTCACTAAGTCCAGTTCCTCTCTCCTCCCGCTCAGCGTCTCCACTACATCTCCTGTAGATGGCTCTCAAAGCGAGGGTCATGTGACTGAGGAGGATAAGGGGCGGAGGTAGCCACGGTCTCTCCTGATAGGTCATTATGTAGCGATAGCGGTTGTACTTCCACAGCTTATTGGATGTCGATGCCATGTCAAAGTAGATGTTGCTGTGATTGAGAACAGTCATTTTAAAAATAATGTATTGGGGGTCCTGCTTTGCAATAAAAATAATTCTGATTTGTTTTTTATAAACATGCTTACTTAAAAAAGGCAATGAGAATGTTGACCATGATGATATACTGGAAGAACATATAGACAGCCTGGAGGAAGGGCGTGACGAAAGATGCTGGAGGACATGGATGACCGTCATCACACATTGTGACACAAACACACACACAGACTTTACACTAGTGGTAATCAATACCTTCATTAACAGTGTGAATACACTGTAAAATATCTTTTACATCTTGTAAATATGAGTTAGCAATCAAGTTTTGTTTGTTAACTCATTTACTAATGTCAAAAATAGCGAATGTACATTTTTTATAATTCTAATTTTTGATCAACGGTGTGATTTACACAAAGACAGAGCAACTACAAACAGACTTGGAATTTGCTTTACAGTACCTCTGCATCTACAGTACACACAGCATCAACTGCTGCATTAGTTTTAGTTAAAAGAGTCCTAAAACAGTGAGCATAATCGCCTCATTCCCTTTTAGCTTAATACCACACATTGTAACACAAAGTCATCATGGTTCAATTCCACTGCTTTAAATCAACACTGTTTAATAAGTATCTAGTGTTTTCTATTGAACCACTAACCATCTATCTCTGTTGCATAGACCTCTCCATAGATCATCCAGTAGGGCTGAAAGACTACGTCTCGAGCTAGGCTCCAGGACGGCTCCTCATTTGGTGACAGGATGGCCTTCCTGGACACGCCGAAGCTCAGCAGCACTATTGCCATCATCACCACTATGAAGAACATGTTACTGGTCTGAGCAGACACAGAGAGAGGAGAGAGGGATAACAACAAAAACATTTCTCCACTTTCTTCCTCTCTAACATGTAATGTGCAGTCTCTACCCACCATCTTAGTGATCATGGTGAGGTACGGTCCAGCATGCTGGTTGACAGCCAGCAGATCCATCACCCTGACGAACCAGAAGATGATGTCCAGACAGTAACTGATGCGACCTGCTGTTCGGTAGGGATTAGCATGCCAACGCATCACTAGTCCAGCCAGGAAGAGGATGATGGCAATGAAATCTGATATGTTCCAATACTCTGAAAACCAAATCTTCAACTTCTGGCTCAGCTTCCTTGGTTCAGACATTAGTACCTAATGAAGAGGGTACATATTTGGATATTCTTTTGTTATGTAGCATTAAGCTAAATGCATACACAAATGCACATAAATAGTTAGAAAGGAAAGAGAAATAAATAAGAGAACATGTTTCTCTACTGCTACTACTCTCACCTCTCTGGTTTTCTCCACTGCAGTGGACACAATGTACGCTATGACCAGCCACTCCTGAACGCTGGGCTTATCCCCCATCTTCACCAGGATGACGTACGAGAATAACATCAGAAAAGCCAAGTAGGACATCTGAAATGGAATCAGAGACAAGGAAAAAAAATCATAGAGAGAGAGACAGACATGAGGAAGAATCTCAGAGAGATTAGAAAAAAGTACACTAAATTCCACACTGCTGCAGCAAACACAAGGAGATACTCAGCCCATCCATGTAATGTGTTTACACAAAGAAAAATATTTCACATTTATTCACAAGTACAACAACATACAAACCACCTACTGTGTGAAACCAGAACTTGACAACAGGCGCTGTGTAGAATTCATAGAGTCTTGTGATCCAGGACAGACAATGCACAGTCATAGAGGATACAGTTTCTGACACAGGAGCAAGACATCTGTCATGGAAAGACAGGCCTCGCTCTGCATCCTGACTGTCCTGTCAGAGTAGAGTAAGACAGGAAAGGAGACAAGAGAAGTGTGATACTAAGGCTCTTAGGATCACAGGTCCAGTTTCAAAACAGTGCTGGATAAGTACACTACTGGCACTTTACCATGTGATCAGTTCCCTCGTGGGCTGATGCTGACTTCACAGAGTCACGTCCAAACAGCATTGCCTCATGGGACTGTGGTACATGGCACATTTCAGCTTTGCTTTTAAACTCCAGTAGCAAGATGGCAGGGGGCAGAAGAAGGCTCAAAATAATCTGAAAGAATGAGATAACAAGTGTGTCATGTAAGCTTGTGCAACTATCCAGAAACAAACATAAGCTTAATTAAGCAATATATTTTTTAATAACACTGAATCAAACGTCTGAAATCGCAACGTGAAAGGAATGCTAGGAGTACAGAACCCACTAAGAAATCTGTTCATAAATTAATTTATCTTTTCATAGTGATACAAATACATTAAGAAAAGAAAATATTTTATGATACAATCAGAGAATATGAATTTTGTTTGGTTTATCTGACAACTCTCACAATGTTTACAATGTTACCTTCAAAAAGGAGTTTTTTCTCATGTTGAGTGGACCAGTCCAGAGATCTGTGAGGAGGGTCTGGGTGCAGGAGTGTGAGACGAATGGTCTGTGACATGAGGAGACAGCCATCTGCAGACAGGTGAAGTGGCTCCATGCCTCCATCTCTGAAGTCAACAGCTTCATGGCCATCTGCTCATTCTGACGAAATGCACAGTCTAACACATCCACCGCCAGCTGACCAAACTCACTGAGACACAGAGACAGGACGCACATGCAATCATATGCAGGCTCATAGCGTATCCATAATTTAAAATATATATATACAAACATAAGAAACAAAAAACCACCAGTGCCACCAGAAAATTAAAAACACAGGACCAAACCTGTCATTACTTCAAAAATGATTAAAGGATCTTTTAATACACAAACTCACACCACACAAGCCCAGACTAGACCATAATTAAAAACTGGTCAAATCATGCTATTTCAATCCTTTATAAGGTTACAGATGTCACCTAATATTGACTGATGACAAACACAGAGTGAAACACATACACTCACAGTGAATATGTCTTGAATCGCTCTGCAATGTTGTCATCCATACTGCTCTGCCGTGCCTCGAAGGCCATGGAGCGGTAAAGTTTACAAGCCACTGTGGCGCGTGCCAACGCCTCCTCGCCATGCTGCCACAGGAACAGTGCCATCTGCTGTCGTTGTTGAAGCACAGCCCACACAAACAGGTCGTTGAAGTTGAAGGAAACCAGCAGTTGAGCATCACCAAGGTCAGGGCTCAATGTGATCTCTTGACTGCTCTCGGCTGACGCATCTTGCTCCTAGAAAGAAAAGTTAAGAGATAAATAAAGGAGGAGAGATGCAACATGGAAAAAAGAAAAAGTGAAAAAGGTGAGACAGAAGGGCAAAAAAGAGAAGAGATTTTATCATGTAAAAATAAAATGTTTGTACAGGGATATTTTAAAGACGTCAGGGCTGCCTTACAGATCCAAAAAGATGCCTACTAGAAACAAAAGCATGGCTGTAAAATGGTTGAGCTGTACAGAACTAGATAATTTCCTATAATGTACAAATCTGAATAGTTTCATTTCTGAGGTTTGAATGACATAAGGAAACATTTTTTTAGACAGCATATAACCCATGCTTAAGAAAATCCCCTACCAACCTTGGGTCTGTGAGGCTGAGCAGTTCTAAAAAACTGCAGGTCCTGGAGGCTCCTGCTTCTGCTAGAGTTTGGTATTAATCCCCATCTCTGTTTAGACAAGGAGGTGGAGCTGTCCCGTCTTCCCTCCTACATTATTTGTAAGAAAGGTCAAGTCTAATTATAACAATAACCAAGTCAAACCATTTTATAGGACATTTATCAACAAAGTGGACAAAAAAAGTTCGAATTATGAATGCTCACTTTGTCCTGCAGGCGGCTGTAGGCAGCTCTGAAGTATTTCCGTGTATAGGTACTGCGGTACGCTCCTCCTATGAGGTACTCTATCACCAGGCCCATGTCAATGAGAGAAAGACGGTAACCTATGGGAAGAGAGGTCTACTCTCTCACACACACACACACACACACAGATACAATAAAAATACACACACATGCTTGCAGCTCAACTCAATATCCTGTGTAAACGTCAATAGTGTCTGAGTAAACAGTACTGTCTGTCATGTAAGATAATACTTATATGATTATAGGCATTCAGCTCATCCTCATTACTCACCTGTTTCACATCTTCAGCGAGGTGGTGGAGGAAACGGTCTGTCTGCCCCTGTGGCTGTGGAGAGAAATTTGCAATATTATTCAGAGAGGACAAGTAAACAGAAAATAACAACAATCAAATCAAAGCAAAAACAAAATCTACTACTTCTTAACACAGTTGCACATTACATATACAGTAGCAGCTCTGGGACCCTTAGCTCGTTTCTTAGTGGGACTTATTATCCCAGAGTTATGAATAAGTAAACAGGATTTAATACACAAAAGATAAAGGCAGTGTGGTGAAAGCCAAGAGTGAGTTTATTGATGATAAAGAGTCTTGTGATCTCAAAAGCATCCTAAAACAACAACTGGGGAAATACCCTGAATGCGATTGACCAGGAAGCACAGAGAGATTATTGGTGCAAAACACTTACAGTGATTATTGTGATTTCAATCAAAGCAACAGTTTTGGAATTTGTGCTTCAAGAGTCACAAACAAAAGAACTGAATTTCTTCTGTTTGTGTAGCAAAGTGCGAGCCAAGGGGAAACAAAAGAGGAAAGAGTACAGCGAAACAAAAGCGGGGTTAAAGTATTTTCAGAAAAAAATATTTTAATATTTTTTTGTCTTTATTTATTCAGATGTTGCAGTTGCACAAGAAAGACAAAAGTATAATAATAATAGTAATAATATGTTCTATTCTTGACCAATGACATAAGTAAATAAGATGGGGCGTCACCAACATTACTAGTAATAGATCATAAATAGTAGATAATAAACATATTGTAATAACCGTGTTATAGAGCTCCTCGAGGCGATCCACAGTAAGGAAGCGGCTCATGGTCATGCCGTTGTCAATCAGCAATTTGACAAAACTGACCCGGTCCATCACCAGAGCATCCAGCATGGCCTGCTCCAAGGAACCCACCTATATACACCATACAATTATTATGACTAGACAACTTTGACAAACATTTTGAGAATATAAAACATTACTTGTGGGCAATAATATCATATGATTACAAGTTTCAGTAGTGATTTACTCACCTGCCAATGCTGTCCATACACCAGGACATCTTTCTGTGCAACGTCAGCCCTGTCCCAGGCCAGTGCCATACTCAGCTGCTCTGCAGGACTGGCCTTGGTGCCTGTTCATCATAAAAAACATACAACAGAACATATATATCCGTGGTTTAAGACTGTAGCAGACCCTTCTCTTGGCTGACATTTTGGCTTGTCATAGCAGGAAACGCCCACGTCTAACATTAATAACAGTTGTTTCATTCAAGTGCACCAGTAAGTCTTTCCAGTGAGTTGGCGTGTACAACAGCAAGCCAGGAGCTGGTAAACCTAAGAATGCAGCAATTGTTAACGTTAAACAATTACACCTGCAGTTTTCCGGCTATGACATGTCAAAGTGACGGCAGTGAAAATGCCTATTTTCACAACTGAGAGGAGAAATATAAATACCCTTGAGAGCAGTTGTCAAAATGGCTGCATCAGACGCCATATGGTCCTCTGACTCTGAATCAAAGATGGTTATCTGTTCAAAGGCATATCGAGTAGTGTGAGTAGTCCATGAGTTAAATCACAACACACACTTTCCCAAATGGTGTTTTACTTACAGACTGTCTGTGATCCATACACTGTAGGAGGAGGTTGTAGAGCTGAGAGGCTTCTGCTCTCTCTACTCCAAACACATTTTCAATCCTGACAAGGAAGTCCTCTTTAATGTCAGCATCCAACTGCCTACAAAATGCAGTGATGTCTGCTCAGTAAACAGTTGCTACTTACAGTATAACAACACAATCAAACTAAACACGGAGTTTAATATCACACAGTTAGGTAGATTCTTTAGATGTACTACTGTAGATCCATCAAGGTAAGCGTGGATACCTGTCAACAGCAGTCTGCTTGTGTAAGAAGGCGAGGAGGTCGGCAGCCCTGCCTGATCCCTCAAACACAAACACAGGCACAGGGGGCACATTGCTAACATAGTCCAACACAGTTGACACAATGGCAGGGCCTCCCTCCACCACCACACACACCACCGGCACGCCTTGATTCAGTCCTACAAAGAAGGGAGCAGAGGTGGATACAACATCAGACACATCAAACCCTGCTGCTTTTCTCACTTCTTGTACATATTACACTAAAACACACACACACAATGACTCACGAGGGTGTATCTTCTGTAGCTGGATGTGCTTCTCTAGCTTCTTCCTGAGGCCTTGCTGGCAGCCATGTTTTCCCAGTGTCCCATCATCCACCATCAGAAAGTGGGAGTGGAAACGATTAAGACAAGCCCTCTTGCTCAAAGGGTTCCCCAGTGGCTGGTAGGGTCTGAACACCTGAACCATGTTGAGTCACATCAACCAGGAGACAATCATAGTAAAACAACGCACTAGGATGTGTCTCATCATCAATCTCATCAAACAATAAATAACAAATTTTAGTACTCACATCTCTGCCTATAAGGTCCTTGTTGTTGTCAATGACACCCCATGGTGTGATGCCGATTGTGTTTCTCTTCCTCAGGTCATGGCCCCCGAATGTCTTCACTGCCTCGCCCACATACTTAGACACACCTAGAGAGTATGTAAAGAGCAGGTGAATGCACTGCAAATATACAAGTCCACAGTATAAATAAATAAATCAGCTGACATAAGACAGGCATCAAACACACCATCTCGCTGCGTAACAATCAAATTCCATTTTTGTGCAACTGCAAACACATGGACATAGCACGCGGCTACGCCCCACAGATTAGACCCAGGGAGACTGACAATGCATGGACTGAAACAGGAGGTACTTTGACAGCAGCATGGCAGACAGAAATTTAAATGCTATTCAGAATAAAACGAGGTATTTAGCTGCTTGACACCAGGACCAATTAAACTCAGTCTCATTGTATGTTTAATCTTCCATGGCTGTAATCTGAGTATTTATCAGACAATAGCCCGAGATCCAGTGTCGTTCAACCCACGCATACGCAGATCATAGAAGCATTTGTAACACCTACCTGTATTAATGCCATCGGTGAGTATCCACGCCCCTGTGCTGAGGGCAGCAGTGATTAGCCCTTTGCTGAAGGCCTGCTCGACTTTAGGGGGCAGGGTGAAGTTTTCTGAGCCTCCCTGGACAGTCAGTAGGAGCTTGGGTCTCTCCATCTGCCACTCCCTCAGCATCAGTTGGAGCAGTGCCTCTGGCTTTGAGTCCACAGCCACGCGAACATACTGGACAAGAAACACAACAAACCGTTGGGGACTGAGAGGTTCTTTGTGCTTCAGTCAGGAACTGCTAGTGTGGCTGTTTTGTTACTGCTGTTTAAAGTCGATACTATCTGACATCATAGCAAACTGACTAGCAAACAATTGACCTTCATTTTTGGAGTAAACCCTTGTAGAAATTAGGAGTTATCAAAATTTGGTATGGTGATTGAGCAAAGAAGCATTTCTTTGGCCTACAAACACATATCCTGTACAGTTAGCAGACTCACTGACCTTGGCCCGGCAGACGCGTGTGGCAGTGTCCTCAAAGTCCACAATCCCATAAGCGTTGGTGGGACTGGCTTTGGTGTGCAGCTCTATGGACCAGTCCTCTTCCACGTCCTGTCCAGGACCAGGACAGAGGGAGATGGGGGGAAGAGACTCTTCCCAAGAATGCTCCCCCAGCAGGCGGCCACAACAACATCTGGCCAATGGAAAGATTATGTAACTGAGCATAGCAGGTGCAGATTTTTGTGTCTGCACAGAAACACTGTTCACTTACATGTTATTATTCTTTTTGAGCTAATAAAAAAGTAGATATTTGCTAATAATGCACCCAAAAATCAAGGTAAGGTTGTTGTGTATGACTCATGGACACCTGACAATTCCTCACCTGTTCCTGTCTCCCCCCTTCCTTCTACACCTCCCTTTTCCTTGGGTCTACATCTCTATGTTTGGTTTTGTTTATCATTTAACAGCCCACAAAAACCACACACCTCTGATTCATTCACACATCTCCTACACTGCCAATACAACTAACTTCCACACCATATATTTACTTTTCTTTTTTATAATACAATTAATTAATTATAATACAATTAAAGTAAATTATTATTTTCATCGAGCCAGTTTGTCACACTTTAAACAATTAGTTCATTTTTAAGTATTCAATGGCATAAAAACTGGCAAAACATAAGAGAAACAAAAAAGAAAAAAATGGGGGCTGGAAAAAGCGACTCAAAAAAACTACACAACACTAAATAAAGTGCTTCATTGGAATACGGGGGTGGAGTGTAGGAGGGGAAAAAACTGAGTTTGAGGAAGATATGAAGACACACATGAACACAGAATTATACCTGATCAAGTTCTGGCATACTTGACAAACGGGAATACATCTGCAAGAAACAGGAAATAACACATTATCAAAGAATCCACATAGTCTCTATTCCTGGAAGGAAGGGCTGAGTGCCAAATAGTTTTGCTCTCAGAAAAATGCTGTTTCCAACCACTGTTAATATTATTCTGTGTACTAACTAAACAAACTGTCCGGTATTTCTTCTGAGAATCTTAAAAACTTTACAGTTTTTGGAGGCTCATCAATGAAATCTGATTCCACTTAACCTGTGCAAGTCCCGAGACGAAGGGATAAACTTCACACACTCTCTCTTGAAGAAGGTTTCCTCAATCCAAGACTTTCGTGACTGGAAGAGGAAGAGAAAATATTTACTTACAGATCCCGGAGCAGCTAAGCACTATAATCTCGGCTGTATTGTCAAACTCATCCTCAAGCAAGAAAGCACACGATTAGTGAAAAACTTGTGATCAGTGACCTTCTCAGTGAAGCTCATTGCAGTGCTGGCGGCAGCCTACATGCTGGACCCACAAGGAACTAAAGAGTAGGTCCCTCCCAGTCATAGAAACCTGAACTGCTCTCTTGAAAACGCTGGCGGGAAGTGAGTTATAACAATCCACCTCTCAGTCAACTTCTCGGCAGTCTTTTCTTCATGCTTCCCCTGGTGTTTCAAGGTCTGTCCTGCTCCTGTGCTCCGTTTCCCAGACACGTTCAACAATAGCCTTACTGAGCAGAGCATTGTTGGTAGGAAACATGCACACATCCCCTTCCTGTGATTAGTACACTTGGCTGGGAGCTGGTGTGCTGCCTCCCCGGGTCAGACTCTGTAAACACTAAACAGGCTCCTTAAGTGAATCTGATGAAGCTCACAGTGTTTTTACAATGGATTTCTTTATATACTATAAACCTCACTAGTTTACTTTGTGCTGCAACCATTTTAGAAAAAACACGTGACTAAACATGAATCAAATCAACTAAAGCATTAAAGATCATGTGCTCTACATTCATTTTAGTGAGTGTTATTGTTGTTCCATAATTATAATTGACAACAATCTAGACATTTATAGTTAACATTATTCATCTCAATTTCTTTTTTTTCCACAAGAAACATATTATAGCCTATTTTAACCAACTTCATAGTAACAGATTGTTGTTTTTGATGACAAACCCGGATGTGATTTTTTTTTAGCATGTAAAATCATTATCTGGTATTGACTGGTATTATCTGATATTTAGTATAAAACACACATTTTCCTGTGAAATGCTGCACAGTTGAAGTATGAAGTTGCACAAAATGTAAATACAGACTCAAACTAACTAACTAACTTAACAGTATCTTAGCTAGACTTTTATTTAGCTTGTAACGTTAAGTACATTAAAGCTAATTAAGCAGGCTAACGCTAGTTAACATTAGTTGACGTAAACTCATTATTTATTATCGCTAATTAAACAGCTAAACTTTATGAATATTGACAGTAAGCTGTAGAAATAATATATTATTTATATTATAAGTGTATGCTGGAGACGATATTTAAGTATAAAGCAGACTTAACTGTTTTTAACCAACCTGACTTTTAGCTAGTTTACGTGTTTATGTTAGCTAACTGTGAAACTTTGCTAACATTAGCGATTTGCTAACAACAGCTAATAAGTTGAGTTGTAGTTAAGTGAATATGGGAGTTATTTGGAAACAAGATGACCTCTTCAACAGATGCTGCTATTATTAAAGTATTAGTTATATTTAACTTACCATGGCTGGAAACCTGAGTTAAAAGACATG
Source organism: Holacanthus passer (assembly GCA_025331565.1). NCBI lineage: Eukaryota > Metazoa > Chordata > Actinopteri > Pomacanthidae > Holacanthus > Holacanthus passer. The sequence goes on along the minus strand of JAFREQ010000061.1, from coordinate 2,019,871 downwards.
AGTCAAACCAACCCCTCAGTTCATCTTTATTCTCCTGACTCGTCTTTTATGAGCCGCAGGTCCAAAGAGCAAAGAGTCTCTGAGGAGCCTTGAGGAGTTCATGACCTTCTCCTTCAAACACACCCAGGACTGGTTCACCTCCTCAGCTGCCAGCAAACAGTGGAGGTCTGACTGTGCCCCCCATCCTGGTCCTGATCCAGAACCAGGGCCTGGTCCACAGGCAGGGAGGTGTGGGGGTGCAGCAAGAACTATGATGGAAACTACTGGTCTTTAAGTGATTGGTCTTTTTTTCAGCCCCCTGTCAGGTACACACCAACACACACACACACACACACACAGTCAATCAGAGCACCTGAACACAACAGAGCTTTATGGCTTTGAGCTCTTCTGATCAATAGTTAAACCACACCCAGAGAAGATCAATCAATTGTACAGCAAACAAACGTGATTGTTAGTATTTCCTGCATTACTTGGTTTTACTTGTGTGTGTGTGTGTGTGTGTGTGTGCGCTCGGTTAAAGTTGCATTTCCAGTTTATTGTCATGTTATTCGCTAACATGTTTCTTTCTGTATCTTTAGTTTTTGTTGCTTTGGTAGCATTTAAAGATCTGACTTGTTGTTTCATTCAGTTTTTCTGTTGATCAACTGACATATTGATAGAAAAATAACATTAAAGTGACAAAAAAATAAAACCACACAGGATTGAAGAAAATGATTCTATTGTCGATGAAAACAAGTGGCAGTGCTGTAATTGGCAATAAGTTCTATCAGTAACATGTAATTAAGTTAATACAGAATAACCTAAAGCTTTTAATTTGGTGTTTTTAAAAATGTACTTTTCCCATAACATCAGTCATAAACTCTACAAACAACAGTTACACCAAACAACACGCTCTGAAAGTTTGTTTAGAATATGAACAGATTTTATAAACATTATTTATACTATTTTACAAAATACATGGTTTACAAGGTCGGTGTTCTGCACAATACAAAAGAACATCGGCTGTGACTGTCACACAAAGCTGTTTTCAACTGTAAGAGAAAACTATCTACAATTTAATGATGGATGAGCAGCTCTTCACAGGTTTACAACAGGCTTTGATCCCCACTGTCAGAGCAGGATTGTTGCAGATCTCACCGCTGCTTCACCCAAGTCTCTGAGATCCTACACCAGCATGAGATCTCACTGACTCCAGCCTCGATCTCTCTGACAGAGCTGCAACATCAGGCACCTCACCTGGAGGCATTTCAAGCAACTTTAATGTGCTTTTGACGTGTCTATCTGCTATCACATTTCCATCATCATGTTTGCATGCTGATGTCAGGACAGAGTAAAACCACCATCATCTTCAGGTTTCCATGACATCAGAGGAGGAGTTTTTCACTTTTGACTTGTCTTTTGTTTCCTCTGCGTCTTCCAGCAATGAAAGGTCAAGTTCAGGTAAAGGGGTCCTCCAGAACTGGAAGGAGTTGTAAATGCAGTCTTCAGTGTTGGTGTCTTCATCAGCCTGAGAGTGGTGAGAAAGAGAGGACTGAGCTCAGGAGAAAAATGTATGAAACACCTGGACCAGGTAAATCTAAATCAGAGGCACATTTTACCCACTTGACAGCTGGAAAAACACAGGCAAAGGGTGACATCTAGTGGACATTAAGAGCCACTACATAACTACGTCTCTGAGCTGCTTCACGTTCTGCAGACTAAAAAGACTAAAAACAGCTGATGCATGATCAATAACTTACTTTATCATTAACCTCAGGAACAACAGTCTCTGGCCCCGTGCAGGGCTCCTCTCGAGGTCGCTTCTTGGAGCCTCGACCGTCCTGGAAACTTCCAGAAATCTGCACCGTCAACACATTCCCTGCATGAGACAGAGCCGCTTCTTCTTCTTCCTCCGGCTCCTGGAAGTAGTAGGGCCTCTTCCTGGACCGGCTGCCCAGCAGAGCCAGCAGGGACGGCGGGTGCACCCCCCGGCTCCCGGCCTCAGGTCAGCCCCGCACAGCGAGCGGCTCCGGGCGCATCTTTTGGAGGGAGAGTCGTGGAGCAGCGCGTCCTCGGCTCGTCTCTTCGCCATGAATATCAGCTGAGTCTGCGCACTGAAACACAGCAGGACACCGGCAGACAACCAGAGATTTAATTCTGATTAGAGCTGCTTTTCACTGTCTGTATAAAACGCGCATGTGCTCAGGTTCAGTCGCAAAACATTCAGTACCGGAAGTAGATGTATTGCTGCGAAGTCCGCATAACCAATCAGAGGCGAGCATGGCTGCGAATCCACGCCTACAGCTTCCTCTCTTCCTGTTCATGCTCATGTGTGATTCTACTCTGACATTATAAAAAATTGTATAAAGGTTTGCAAGTCACTGAGTTACACCAGCACGAGGCTCACTTACTACAGCATCTCTGATTACTGACTGTGTCCTTTGTTGAATTTATGTTTACTGTATATTGATATTTCTGTATATTTCAAGAATTTCCTTCGGGATTAATAAAGTTCTTATCTTATTGCCATGTTACTTGCTACCATATTTATTTCTGTAACTTCAGTCTTTCTAGCTTCTTGTAACTTAAAGGTGCATTTAAACATCTTTTGGTGCATATCCTGTTTGTCACCCCTGTAATTTGATTCCTAACTGATGAGCAAGAAATGTGCTGTGTTTTAATGCTGTTAAAATCATATCAAACTTAAAATAGCAAAACTCCAGAGATTAATATTGTTTAAAATGTTTGGCTTTATTCCAAAGTGTGATTAGAAACCAAAGAAGTTGATGAGAGTCAACAAATTATTCCTGAAGAGGTGAAGCAAGTTTTGAACATTTTCACTGTTGATCAATGCAAATGTGTAGACATAGTTATTGGCACCATATTTGGAAAAAATAAATAGATTTCAAAAGCAAATGTTCACATCACACTGTTCACCATCACTCACTCACTCACTCTCTCACACACACACTTTCAGGCAGTTGAAGTTAATTGAGAAGAGAAACTAAGATCGCAGTTTTAAGAAATCTACTCTTCATGGCTTGAAGCTGACATATAAATGACTAAAAACAAAAGAGCAACCAAGGGTAACTGACTCATCTCAAACACAGGTCTCAGAGATGTAGAGTATATAGATGTTATTCAAGTGTTACTCATAATATAGTACTGCAATATTATATATTACATTGTACAGCTTGAGCCAATTTGAGTTTAACCAGTCCCAGATAAACACAGCGCCTGCAGGGTTGGGCACATTTCTCCATGAGATGCATCATAAAAAATATAAAAATGCAAAAAAGAAATTTTAAGTCCACTGATTTTTTTGCTGTGTCCATTTTGTTTATGGTTTTGTCAGTCTAATCTTCCCTTAGTCCTCTCAGTTCATTGTTTTTGTCACGTTGGGCTGTCAGGTTCTTCTCGCCGTGGTGACTTAGCGGCCGGTGGAGAATTTTGTTGCTGGTCGTCTTCTTGACCATTAAAGCACAGGCCTGCTGGTTTTCGTGCCACAAAGAAGACACAGTCGTAAACGTATCTCAACATAGAGCGTTCGTTCTCTGTGTAGGTTGTCTGAACCGACTCTTTCTCCACCTGAGAAAGAATAGAAATATAAACATTGTTTCACTACTGGAACAAGATTTCTGAAGACAAACATAAAATTAAGCCATGAATATAAATCCTTGACTTAAAGTCCTTGACTTACCTCAATGTGGAAACCAAAGTTAACAATCGCCGTCCTAATGTCTTCGTAGCTAAGTTCAACTGAGAACTCATTGGCCATGTTCTCAAAGTGGTACAGCAGAGGACCTGAGGAAACAATGAAGATTTAAATGTTGAAATAATAAAAAAAGATCACATCATAAGACTGAGTCAAACAATTATTCTTTCTACTGAATAAGAAATATTCACTGCAAAATGCTTCAATCACTTTTGTACATCCTATTCATGGGACATTTTGTTGTTGAGTTGTGTTATTTTCTTTGGTTTGCTGATAACAGGTCAAACATAGGTGTGATTACTAATGTAAAAATGACAATACGCACTAGTAGTTTATCTTATCTTAGTATAACTCAACAGACTGGGTCACATAAAGAGTCACCAACTGAAAGGTTAGCTAAGTAAGTCGACAGCTAAATAATTAAAAGAATGCATCTAACAGTGTTGAGAGTATGTTAGTGTGAAGCTTCTTTTAATATTGTCTTATTCATTGCTGCGACGAGCACATTTTGCTATGTTGGTGGTGTATTTGTCTTTTTTAACTTGACCAGTTTCATCCACTGATAGAAAGCATTTTGTTTGCTAGTAGAGTTTAAATATAAACACATACGTTTTTACTTAAGCTGACTTACCCAAGTTGATCCACACTCCACCAGGCTTCAGAATCTTCCAGATAGTCTCCACATACTCTATGACATTATGAGCTGTGTCAATAAAGAAGCAGGTAGCCACACAGTCCCAGGAATCTGACAGAAACAGACAATACAATGTACAATTCAATGATGATTAATTATTCATCATTAACAGTTCATTCACTTCAACATGATTATATTTTCAGTCATTCAAATAGGTGCTTTTTAGAGATCGTGTGTGTTGTATGGGACAGTATGGGAGCAAGTTCTGCCTGAAAGAACATTTTAAAGGGAAATAATGTTAATTCTTTCTGGCAAGATTTCAAATGTGTGGAAGGACTGATGAGGTTATACAGTTTGACAGCATGCTAGTTCAGTGAGAAGTTCAAAGATCTAAACAGCATTTACTGACCTGTGTCGCTGTAGACTTCCACAAAATCCCCTGCTACCATAGAGAAGTCTGCATTTAGTGGTAGGCTCTGAGGGTTGACATCAGGGAATCTGATTGGTCGTGTTTGGTCTGAGGATTTCTTGTTGTTGCTAAACTGGTGGATCCAGGGGTACAGGGTCAGAGAGTTCACCTGTTCACACCTGAATGGAGCAGTGCAAATGTATTAGAACAGGTGGAGGGATGGCAGTGGTATTCTGCAGTAGCAGGTCAGAATTGTTTTGCCAAAGAAGTAAATTATGTGTTCTGGAGTCACAGGAGTGTCAGGGTCAGTATGTACTGTACCTATTGAGAACAAAGTTTGAAGAGAACAGCATGAAGAAGCTCCATTCGTTGCCCTGGCAAATATAACCCAGCCGAGCGATCTCCCAGGCTAGGCGGCCAAGCCCGGCACCCGGCACCAGCACACTCACCTTAGACACATCACTGACATAATAAAATGTACAAAATGCACATATCACATGGAAAAGATGTAATAAGTCATACTATCAGGATTATTACAAGGTATTCCGATATAGCTCATGTAAAAGGTGACTGTATCATTTACTATCCACATATCTTTATGTCAAAGTGTCACTGTTCTTTGTTTTCTTGGCATGCATGCAAGTGTTTGTGTGGTACTCTGTGTGACTGAGTATGTTTCCTACTATTGGTCACTTGGGAAGAGTCTTTGGATCTCTTTGATGATGGGCAGGTAGCAGGAATCCCTCTCAGCCTGGCCCACCTCGCTCCAGTCTCTGACAAACTGCTTTATGGTGGACTTAAGCTTGTCCATGTCAAATGTGGTGGATGGGCGCACCTTCCGTGGATCCTCCTGGAAGTTAAATGAAGACAACACCTTTCCCTAAATTTCTTGAGCAAATAACAACAAAAAACTAAAATACAACACGTGTGTTTACCGTATATGTACAGTACCTGGTGTAAATCGAGTCTTACCCTCTCGCCGTATTCGATGTTCTCGAACATGTGGAGGCTGTTGTGAACGATGGAGTGCAGCAGCTCCTGGTTGTGGTCAGCACACTGGCTGATCCGGGCCAAGTTGGACAAAACATCTGGCAGTAAATTCTGGTGGTGTTTTGGTAGGCTCTGAAACTGACGCTCGGCACGCTTGACCTGCTCCTCAACATGGACCCTGCAAAGAAGAGACACAATAAGAGCAAGAGCTCGTGTCAGGAGTTCCCAGAGGAACATCACGTTAGTCACTTGAGGAGCAACTTGCGGGCCTAACACTTTGGTCCAAACAGTATATTATATTAAGTAGTATGTTATGTATTTACTCTTTTTATTGTCCTAATGTGACATTGCAACAATGTTTCTCTCTTAAGTTTGTTTTAACTTTAACTTTAGCTTTAGAGGGAGAAATGTTGGCTCATGGAGTAGAAGTGATGCCATGACATGAGTGGAGCTATAGTCAGATGATCAGTAAATACATTTCACAGGAAGCTGGTTGAATAGAAGCTGAATTAATTGTAGGAAGCACAAACCAAAGCCTGAACAAAGGTGAACTCTCTCAGTTAGCAGTTTTCCCTCCAGACCGAGTTTTAACGTTATCTGTCCTTTGCTATTGTTATTTGCTAACAACATCGTCCATTGGCACAATCTGCTCGGCTCGTACTTTACTTTAAGCAGTGAAATTATACCTGTAAAATCTAAAAGCGTCGATTATCCTCCAGAAATGCTGCCTTTCCAGCCTGGCCTCCTCCTCCGGGCTGTATTTAATTCTCTCTTTGTGAAAATACGGTTCTCTTTGCGCTCCTTCTCCGGCTGTTTCGGCCATGTCTGAAAATTACAGGCGTCCAATCAGAACGCGACAAACTTCTTCTTCTCGGGATACGTTAATTCAGCCAGCCAGACTCCACGAGGTTGATTGCTGCCACCTACCGTCAGAAGATGAGACTGCAGCTAGTTGCTCTGATACTATGGATGGAAGCAAACATTAATAGACAAACAAAATAATACAACCGCACTCAAAGTAGATTATCATAATAATATACTTGAATGTAAAGTATAATAGTAGCTTATAAAATACCCCCTCAACCCCTGATATGTACTCCAATATGACCCATTTTATTATCAAATTATATTACAGGCTGTTACAGAGTGTAACATATATTTAATTTATTGAGTGGGACAAACCAAAATAAAAATTTTTAGTCAAAAAGATTTGATTGTGTTGGGCTGCTTGATTTTAAACAAACTAAGTAGCTAATCAGTAACTATTGTTATTTCTGACATGGTGAAAGACCTCCTATAGTTGTAAACAGTTAGTAATACTATACATATTACATTGCATTATATTTGGGCTGATGTAACGTTTAATTTTCCTCATGAACCCACCTGTTCATATAGCCAATGCTTACTTAGTACACAAAACAGGCGAGTCATATCTGGTGAGAAAAATACATCTTTTTTTTCTGCTGAGATATATTGAATTACCATCTTAGATGTTGCAGAAATGGCCCAGCACTCTGTCAAACACTAAAGAGTAGACTGAAGGAAAATGGAATCCAATGAGTTTTAAAATGCTCCATACTCCATGAATTTACTGTATTTATTATGAAAAATTATCCCTATAATTGTCTTCAAAAAGCCACTCGTAAACATTAAAACTGTTTGCTAGACATTCAATAATAAAGCAAGAGACCACAGGACAAATGATTTATTTCATATGTGATGCAACAGCTGTGCTTCTGTACAGCATTTATTCCATCAGATGTTTGGATTGATAATCTTGCCCATGAAGAGGATGTTTTCTGTGTTGCGGTTGGTGATGATAACCATAAATGGACGATTGAACTTCAAGACAGGGATGTAGTGGAAGGACAAAAGTGTGATGCCAATGCCTGTAGCAGCTGCAGCTGTGGCTCCAGCCTCATCGACATCCAGGGAAGCTTGGTGCACAACCTGCAGAGCAGAGACGGAGTGAGATGAACTGTGGATGGAATAAAGGGATGGAAATATGTGTGCAATAACATAAACTGTCCTCACCTCGGAGACTGCCAGTTTTTGCCCCTCTGCAATGCCTGTCAAATCTGCACGATCACCAAACATGTCTGTCATTCCCATTTCAGTCAACACATTATTCATTGTGTAGGAAGTCTTGATGGAGAACTTTGGCAAATATATGTCATATGTCCTAAAAGAAATTGGGAAATAGACAAACATACGGTGATTGATCTGACCTGAAAAAACGAGTAGTCCATACAGTCTCAAACCTTCAATTATAGAAACCAAGACTTTTAAGAATGAATTTTAGATTTTCCCAACCTGGGCTTCATCCATCTTAGCCATTTGGTTACATGAGCCGGGTCAATGGCATCCTCCAGTGTTGCCATATCGTCAGGAAGCAACAGCAGCATGGAGTAGGAGTTGTTGAAAGGGAGGTGGAGGACTGATGTGTTAATCGCCTGATCGTAGTAGGTATGAAAACGGTCCTCCATATTCATCATCTGGACTGGAACCTGGAAAATGACAATTTAAACATAAAGTTTGAAGTATTTTTGTCAAATAAACCAAACCAACTAACCAACCACCATTCTGAATAAATGAAGCAGCTTTGAACCTTGGTGTTCTCATCCACCATGAATATGTCCTTCTGGTTGAGCTGAGGATCAAATGGATTCTCCCACTTTCCTGTTTGACGGGATGAGCAGAGTCAAAACACAACTTATGGTTGACACATAAAACGTAAAGGTGTGACCTTGAAGTGAGCCAACAAGTGACAAACCACATCTGAGGGAACCTTTTACCTTTGTAGTGGATGTAGCTGATGAGATACATGACTGTGCTTGGATCCAGGCTCTTGACCAGCTCGTCTATCTTCCCATTGGTCTTCTCCTCCACATACTTATTGATGGCATCGGCACTGTCTGTGGTTTTGGTGAAGTCAACATTGAACCCATCTGTAAAGTAGGACTGCTTCAAGGTCTCCAGGAACTCGGGTCGTGGCTTGAAGCGGTTGTCCACAAAGACGGCGGTGCCTTCACTGATGTCTTCATTGGATGTGTTGTTTGCCCTTTCGAGGAGCGTCTGAAAGGCCTGGTTTACATCTGCCTGCGTCAGTATGGTGTTGTTAAAACCCAGACCACTGAAAAGCTGCTGGTGGGTCTCCCCCCGTGCTCCTACGGACAAAGCAGCCAAGGCAACAGACACACTAGCTGGGGAGTAGAAGATATTCTTGCCTTCCGAGTCAGCGTGAGCTGCCAACGTTCTGTACAGACGGAAGGCAAACTCTTTGTTTGCTGAAGTCACCAGTGAGACCATGTTGGTGCTGCTGTCGAGCACAGTGTCTTGGTCTGCCTGATCTTGGACGTCATGACCTATGTGATGATGGCCTCTCCCCACGCAGATCACTGCTGACAGGATCCAGATACCCAGGGCCGCGTGCATCATTGTGAACTAAGACAAAAGTTCAAAAGTGCAGCATTGTTCATTTGTATTACACAATGTTTGCTATTGCTAATGTTGATCTTCCTAGAAGTTACAATAAATGTGTGGTTTTACAGGCCCTGAAAACAGTTTTCCAAAATGAGTAAACTTTTTTCCTGCCAACATTGGAACAGTTTTGGTTATTTACATACAATCAGGGTTTAGCAGCATTTTAATGGTTCGGTTACTGTCAATCAAATCTGATGAAACCACACCCACGCAGTCCTCATGAAGCAGATTAGCTGAATTTTGGAGAGTTAATTTCAAAGTTAAATTACTTAATGAGGTTTTTTTCTATTTGATTGATTTGATGTTGCAATCTAAGTCATGAAAAATGTATGTTATAAAAAATGTAAAGTTTTCAGTTTTTAATTTTAAAAACCTGTAATTACAACAACACAACCAAGAATAAATCTAATCTGAAGAATTAACATTTACAGTTCTAACACTTGGTTAAGATTTTCCAGTTCTACTGAGCATAATTTTGAACTGTTGGCAGAGTAGTTCAACTTGTATTAAACACATATTGCTGAAACAATTCATTAAATCTCTTTCCTTACCGTCTCCTGGTTCACTGTATGTCCAGCGAAGTGAAGGCTGTCTGAGGGAGATGTCCCTTTTTATAACATTGATCAGATCAACTGAACTTTGTCTTTGTTTATTCACTAGTATCTCAAACTCATATTTGCTCTGCCCCTGCATTTGTTCTGTGTAATGATTACTGTCGAACCATTGCGTTGAACTGCACAGGACAAAAACAGAATAAAACAAATCCTCTGTATCATACTGTAATGTTTCTGTATGCAAGAAGCACTGATGTGTAAACTGACTGTAAACATTCACCAAAAGATGCATCAGATTCATATTTTAATGTAAAACTTAAATCCATTGAACATGTACAAACTGACACAGTATATTGTTAATGAATAGTGCTAAAAGTAAAAAAAAGACATATGCAAACATATAATGAAATCAGTATATCTCATCTGCTTAACATTGTGGAGTATACTTGAGCTATCTTTATCTTCACTAAAGGAACATGAAAGCTGACCCGTAATGCTATCAGTGCGTGCCAAAGAGCTGGACGTCCAGTTTGATGAGCTGTCGAAGGAAACCCCGGTTGGGGATAACACCCCGGTTATCTTTCACAGCACAAATAGCCTCCACGAGGGTCAGGTTCTGCTTCAGCATCAGGTAGGCCAGGACCAGGGTGGCGGAACGACTCACTCCCACATGACAGTGCACCAACACCTTGCCTGAGAATCAGAGAAACATAACATTTCACAACAGACACTGAATCAAATTGCCTTTCCATTAGTCAGGATGTTCTACCCGTCCCCTCACCTCCCCCGCTGAGAGCTCTGTGGATAAAGTCTGCTGCTGCCTGGAAGTTGACGCTCATGTCAAACCCACAGGAGTCGTGAGCCTCTATGCCCATGTAGGTGATCCTCATGCCCTCATAGATCTCCGGCCGTCCTCTGCGTTTACTGTGAGCGGCATTCAGGATGTGAGTGACTCTGTGCACGGATAGATCAGCCTGGTTCTCTGCACTGTGTCTGAAAAACACAACGATTCAGTGCTTCCTGATCAACCGTTTGCACGCAATGTATTTCACAGTGATGGATTGATATTTAGAAGACTATTTCAGACATGCGAGTTAGAACACATCAAGAAACCTGAGACAAGCTTTTATGCCTTCCTACAGTGGAAAGTCTCACGTAGCGGAGCTGTAGTTTACGCGTGTTCCCAACATGAAATGCAGCTTGTTGGATCTTAAGTTACTCCTTCTGCATTTGAATCTGATTTATGATCAGTTCTCCTTTCACATGTTTGAACTAGATCCAAGCCTACAATTGGGTAATATTTGTAGAAAGGACTCAGTCCACTCTCTGTCACAACATCACAATATTTGGAAAGTAACACACACAGCAGAGAGTCACAAGGCCATGATTCCTTCTTATCAGCCAGTTTTTACCAAAAGAAAGAAGTGAGTTACTTACTGGTCACCAATGTAAAGCCTTGGCCACACTTCATCTGCATGGCTGATGATGGCTTTACCAGTAAACAAGAGTCTTTCCAGCTCAAACACTGCTAAACCAGGTGAGCTCAGGTCAATTTCTACTTTCCGAGGAGGAGGTTTATCATTCCAGGACGCAGGAAGTTTGGATGTATAGGACATCGCTTCTTTCTGTACGGGGTTCAGGCAGACGTCTGAACGCTTTCCTAACTATGGAGGCAACTTTTAGTGCATTAAAAGTAGAAAACAAAAAGTTTTTTTAGTTTACCAAAAAAATGTGCCTTCCAGAAAAAAGTGGTTCAAAAAATGATTTCCTAACAAGCTGTCTGGAACCACTGTGCCGAACTGAGCAGCATGAATGAGTCAGTCTCAGGCTACTTCACCTCAGATTTTCTCACCACAGGTGCTGTCAGGCCATTTGACCCTTGAATTAAATCTAGACTGTGTGCCTCAAGCCGTCAGGGGCCTGTGTTATGCTTTTGCATCAAAATAGCTGTCTATTTAAAGATGTGAATGCTGGCTGACAGATGAAGGGAGTGTGAGTCCGGGCACGGGCAAGTTTACACTTGACAGGAAAAAATAACAAGCAATATTTCAGTCTTGAATTTTCATAACAGGTGTTTCTACTTCTTTTTCAAGAATTTAATATCCTTATTTATCTGTAGCCGCTATTCATACAGAGCCAAATATCTCACTTTAGATAAATCTGTTAACTGTATTTGTATAAAATATAAAATGTGAGAGAAAAAAAAATAATTCAGTTGATCACAGGTTAAAAAATATACTGACATTTAATAATTTCTCTGCTATTTTCTCACTTGTAATAATTTCAATATTTATCAAGCAAAGATTCCCATCTTGTGTTGGAAACATGCATTACATCTGAAACTGTACAGTTGTGCTCCATTTAAACAGAAACTTACCAGCACAGGAAAATGAACACATATGACAGATGTTTTTTTGTTTTTTCATGCAAAGCTTGTGATCGTATTTTTATTTTTTTCTAATTGTATAAAACCATCCCATGAAATATGGCACTCTTTTTTTCTAAATCAACACATCAAGAATGACTCTACACAAGAAAATGGATTATGGTGCAAATCTGGATTTGATATAACGAGGATGTTGGTGCGAGAGAAAACAGAAACAAGGTGCAAATTAATCAACTGATCCAAGTTCTGTGACCAACACTGTCCTTCAGCACAAAACATTACTGAAAATGTTAAAGTACATCCTTTCTTTTATCCTTTACAGCAACTGACTGAACACTTAAGTCAGAAAATACAATTCACTTCTTTAGTTCTATATATATTCTAAATATTCAAAAAGGGATAGAAAGAACATAACTTAACAGTTTTTCAAGTAATTCTTAAACTTGTCTTTATGTATCTGCAATAACAGTAGTTCCTAAAGTGAAATACATGGCATTCATATGTAGGTCTGATTCTAGGTCTGCACGTAGGAAGCAAGTCATCCAAACGGAATGGAATAATGGGGACAGCAATCTGCAGGGGTTTTCACTAATCTGCTACGTTCTGGGCCCATTTTTCAGCTCAGAGATGTCGTGACTGTATTGAGGGCTTGTCTGACATTACAGTGCATGCAGGGTTGGGAGGACAATTGAAAAAGGAAAGCATTGCACGTATTCCTGCACACACATGGAAAAGTAAGTGACTATGGGCAACTAAGTGTATGGTCTCTATCTGGGGTGGGGGCAATATCATGAACATGCAAATGGATTGTGAAATGTATTAGTAGACAGCTAACAAAGTGCACGTGTTGTTAGATGTAGGGTCAGACTAAAGCCAACCCACGGTCCTGAGGGACAGCGTGACGATTAACATGACCACTAACAGTTGTAATGTGGCACTAAATAAATTCATCTTCCAGTGACCCTGCCCCACATTATGCTGGCAAAGGCATGACACAAAAGATAAGCTGAGCCAGAGTGTCAAGTTGTTTAGTCGGCACAGTCACTCACTGAGGCTGAAAGTCGCTTATGATATGTACAACCATCAGTCTGCATGTCTAATGCCACCACATCACTTATGCCAGGATAATCATGTTTTAAAGGTTGATTCCATGTACCAGTAGTTGCTCAGTCTTGTTCTTGGGTTCCTGCCTCTTACTTCAGGCATTTTACATCATAGAGTTGGAAAAAAATCTTAAGATAACACAGCTCTGAGAAACAAGACTAGACCCTCATTGTGTCCATGGAAGATCTGGAAGAAGAAAACAGCGAGACTTAGTGACCCACAAACCAATGAATAAGTCCAGTTCAGAAAGCTTTCTTCTCCAGCTGGTCCAGAATGGCCTGAATCCTCTGCACGGCCTCCTTTCGTGCTTGCCGGACGTTCTCCTGTCCCTGAGTCTCCACGGAGTCCAGCACCAGCAGCTCTTTGGTCAGCAGTTCCTCCAGACACCGATAACTCTTGTCTGTCTTTTTGCCAACAAACTCATCAACATCTTCCTGAAGTAGTAGCACTCTGGCCATGACCTGTTGGACCCTAGCTAGGCTCGGGTTGTCGCTCAGGGGCTGAGGTCCAGCCTGGCCAGGAGCTGGAGCTGGAGCTTGGGCCGGTGCTGGGGTTGAGGGTGGGGGTTCCCCTTGCGAAGGATTAGGCTCACCTCTCCCAGTTTTGTTGTACATTTGTGGAGGTGAACTTATTTCAGCAGGTTTTCCATTGGGGGGAATCGGGGATGGGGTTGGCCTGGGTTTAGGTCCCACTTGTGGGGCACGTTGGTTCTGTTGGTCCTACAGTAACACAAATCAAAAGATTGTTAAATATGTGCCAAAGATATTTGCTAATCCTCAATCCCAATAACATATAGGCACATAATTTGATTTCATAAAGTTACGTTACTCTACTGTCCACACTTGACCTAAAAAGAGCTCTTGTGGGCTTAATGTCTCCTGTGTACTTCATACTATTATTACTTCTTATATTCTCACTGTTAAAGCATAAAAGATTCACAAAAATAATATAAATGTTATTTTGTATTTTGAACATCATGTAGCATTGCTACCAAGATCAGATGTTGTGCACCCAGAAGAGATTCATTCATCAAAACAAGTGTGATTGCACCACTTTCTTGGTTATTAGGCACATCATCTCCTGAGGTTATAGTACTTTAGGAGTTTATTTCTGTTTCATATGAGCTCACCTTTCCATTTACCTCATTTAATCAACAACTGTAAAGAAGATTTGAGGTTTAAATTCATACCTTGGGTTGGTAAGGTGGTGGAGCTCCAGTTCCGGTCCCTGGCCATGCTGGAGGGTGCGCGGGACGGACAGGATTTCCATAGTGGCTTTGTGGAGGCTGCTGGCCTGGCTGCCACTGCTGCTGTGAGGGGGCGTACGCACCAGAGTGCGCCCACGCATCAGTCTGGGGGCTTGGGTGGAGAGGCTGACCAGAGGGGTACGGGGGGTTTGGAGGCATTGCATGGCCACTTTCACTGTAGTGAGGGTACGGTCCGGGAGGATATCCAGGACCCTGAGAGTAGAGGCAGAACAAACATATTTAGTATTTCCAAAAATATTCATTTTCATATTCAATTGTGATGTTATGTAAGGCTACTCCTATTTCCTACATTTGATCAGGGCATGTGTTTGAATGAACTTACCCCTTGACAGTGTGGACCAGAATAGTGATGATGTTGGTGTTGAGAGTGTGGCTGCCCAGACGGCCCACTGCTCTGCTCCGCCGGACAGCCCTGGTTAGCATAAGGACCTGGAGCCGGTCTCTGAGGGTCAGCACAGTAGAAAGGATTGGATGGGTGGAAACCACTTGTTGAATATTGACCCTGCGCTGGGCTGTAGACACCGTGGCCATTTGGATAACCTCCAGGCATTACCTACACAGAAAGCACAAGAGGGGGGGGATTAATCATGAGAAATGCTACTGACTGAGTGCAAATATCTAGATCAGAGCGATGTAACTGTTTTGACACAGTAGCGGACAGAGAAAATGTGAGGGAAAGGTGAAAGCACTTAAGAGACTTAAGATAATGAGTAGATTTACTCTTAATATACACCCACGGATTTAGAGGCTCAGGTTATGTTGCATCATGAGCTGTACCTGTGGATTGTACTGAGGCTGAACATCTGATCCCGAGGGATAGGTATTTGCATAGTGTCCTGTGGAATGAGACTGGGGATACCAGTAGTGTGAAGGGTAGCCTGGATACTGAGGAGCATCCTGTAAACACAGAACATCAGAGTTATTTGAAGAGGGAATCTCAGTCCTTAAGTGCAAGCATGGGTAATATTTACAATCTGAGCTGTCCAGCAAACTGTAAACCACATGTTTTCACTGCCAATCCCACAAAACACAGTAACTAAGTAAACAAAGACAGTGGCTCATTTAATGCTCGCTGAACCAGTTTGGCCAACGCACATTAATGCTAACCGGAAACGGACCAAGCTGAATATTTGAGAAACATACTTTATTGCTAAAATCATTTATATGCTGTAGCACGATTATCGCGGTTGTTACACCAAGATAAAGTTCACAACCTCGGGCAACAGCTGAACAAGCAGTGTAACTCTTACATAATGCCAGCTAGCTCCGTTAGCCGTCTAGCTAGCACGGACTGAGCTCTAACGTTACGCAAGCTAGCAGGCTAACAGTGTTTTTCTGTACAAAATCGGGTCATTTTCAGATGATTAAACACACTCAAAGACAGCGGACAAACCCTGGAGGTGTGTCCTAACTGTATACACTCACTTACCATGGTGTTATTCCAGTTTCCGTTGTTATTTTCCGAGTTGCAGGTCGAGGGCCAGACAGGTTTCAGGTTTGACTGCATTTGATGATGATGCTCCAGCTAACGGCTAGCATTTCCCGTCACCCCCCATTTTAATAGAAAACAACCCTTCAACAAGCCAAACGTTACTTATCTGAGCCGCCAGTTGGTCCAAACTCTCAACAGCAGTGTTGCCGTTTGTCCACAGAAGTCGAGATCAATTTATTGGAATCAGGAAATGATTGAATGACACCGAGTTCGAGCAAAACCTGTCCTGTCTCTTTAATGAGGAGCTAAATGACAGAGGTCTCACTCAGATGCTATTTTCTGGTACCATGAACGTCATCACGCTTTGGTGATGGAGGCGCTAAAATCTGCAGATATTTTGCTCATACTACATAAAGATAAAATAGGGATTACGATGTTTATGAAAATCTACCGTTTGTGTGAAAAATATTATTTGAATTTAGCTGATGTAAAGGCTTCACGAGCTAAAGTGTTGAGTTTTTCCGAGTCTATCATATTGCTCCTTATAAACGATCTTTGGTAGCGCTTGTGCGTCAGCAGCGCTTTTAGCCAATAAGAAAAAACATCATAAAAATATTCTAATTTTCAATAATAATTTATATTTGTAATAGTCAATAGCTATCATGTATTTGGTGTTACATTTATTTAAAGGTGTATTCTTAACGTTTCAGTCCTAAAAAGTGAATGAGTAGAGTTTTAATTGGATCGCAGCACTCAAAGGGTTAAAGGTCTACCGGAAGTTTGTCCCGGTCGTGTATAAAGACGCTTCCGGTTCTCCTCTTAAAAAGAAACATATTTTGAAGCATTCATGGCTTGATGTTACATTAAAATACACGAAGTAAATAAGCAGCAGCCCAGAAGATGAACTACGTACCAGGAACAGCGAGTCTCATAGACGACATCGACAGTAAGTTTACAGAAGATCCGGTTCCTCAGAAAAAAACTGGTTTGGAGAAAAATGGTTCCGAGATGTGCATCGTGTCTGGATCACTTGTCACCGTTCAGTGTTGTGATTAAAGCTGCTTGTGTTGGTTGTGTCCTGCAGAGAAACACCTGGTGCTGCTCCGGGATGGACGAACACTGATCGGTTTCCTCAGAAGCATTGATCAGTTCGGTATAATTCATTTAATTATCTCCCACTTGTTTCTAATCAAAACACGAGCCAAAGCATTTTCAGCTCATTCTCAATTCAAATGTTCAAACGGTTCCAACCATCTCATGTTTTTATCTGTCTGTTTCTCCTGAAGAGTGTTATTATATGTATAACACTGTGCTTTATTGATCTGACCTGTTTTTCTTGTCTCCTCCAGCCAATTTAGTTTTTCACCAGACAGTCGAGCGGATCCACGTGGGGAAAAAATTTGGTGACATTCCGAGAGGAATCTTTATTGTGAGAGGAGAGAATGTGGTGCTGCTCGGAGAGATAGTGAGTGGGAATATGTTCATGTTGTTTGTGTGTGTGTTTCAATGATGGAAGGAGCTGAAGTGATGCACATTTGGGTTCAATAACAGTGGATAGTTTATAATTACTACCAATAATATTAATCTGGCCTCAGTCAACAACTACTTTCTAATAATTCTAATCATTTTGTGTTTGATTGCAAGTGAGGCTGTTTTTAATAAGATCACTTGTATTGTAAACAAGGATGCTGACCAGACAATGTAGGTACATGGAGGATGGGATGGTGAGATGTGTTTTATGTTTAATGTATTAAAGCATCTGTGATCTTGATGTCCTGTAAAATACAGAAAATTACAGTCGAAGATCTGAAACCTACTGAGTTTAGCCACTTAAACAGGTTCTTTATCGCAACATTAAGGAAGAGTTGCCATAAGTAAAACATCCCTAATATTTGATTTTCTATCTCTAATGTATGTGAATCTGTGCAGGCTCACTACAGTGACAGTATTGGACCTTATAGGCCTGCACACAGTGCAAACATGACTCATGGCCCCAGACTCCATATCTCACTCACATAAACATGCATCATATATTCAGTCACAAATCTCTGAAGCTTACTGCTGCCACAGAGGCTGTACAGTATGCTGAGTACAGCACTTCATATAGTCAGCAAAGAGTCTGTGTAGAAGTTATTGGCATCATGTGATAATTTAATACCGTTTTCTCTTTTAACAGACACAAGGCATCAATACACTGTTTTGAAGCTCAGTGCTTCAAAAGATGTTAATGTATTTTGTGATAGAAGAGATTTGCAGTAGCTTGATAATTGTACTAAGTTGCCATTTCAGTTTCATTATTCATTTATTACTTACTATTAATTTCTATTATTTGCTGATGTGGGTGGAGATTTAGTTTGCATGCAGGCTGAGCTTGTGGTTGTGTAGAACCGGTGCCTTTTCAGACATCTCTGGTGAGATATTGGATGATCACATTTGGCCAAAACAGTGGTCAAATCAGTCAGCATCAAAATGTTTGCATACTGTATGTTAAAAATATTCTTGTGTCATGGGAGGTGAGAGTGAATAGTTTGCAGTTTAAACAAGGTAGAAGCTTCATCACAGTGTTGAGCAATGAAAACTAAATACAGCTGATCAACAGTAAAGCAGTTAATGCAGAGCACAGAGCAGCTCATTGTTTTTAGCACACGCATTCAAGTTTGTTTGAACTGTGTATTAATGTACATAATATTTGATGAATATAGCTGGTGACAGATGAAATGTTGTCCCTGTCTCTGCAGGATGTAGATAAGCCCTGCGACACACTCCTGCAGCAGGTCTCCATCGAAGAGATCCTGGAGGAGCAACGGTTGCAGCAGCAAGCCAAACAGGAGACGGAGAAAGTGAAGATGCAGGTCCTGAAGGACCGAGGCCTTTCCATCCCCAAAGCTGATAACTTAGACGAATACTAACGCAGCCTTGATTCCATGAGCCTCTTTCTCAGTTTGTATTGGACTGAGAGGTTTTTACGTTGAATTTCAGTTTGAGAGAACATGAGAGTGTGTTTTATTTTTGTGGGTACATGGCCGCATCATGCCGGGCCTGTATACTGTGGTGTACTGTATGAATTTAATTCGATTTTTTTGGAAGAAAAAACGTGATGGCTGCTCTCAGTTTTGCAAATCATGACAGCAAAATGAAAAATTCATGTGTTTGTCTAAGAATCACTCTGTTGACAATTTAGCAATTATTTGACAGCAGCACTTTCTCTTTTGTCAGATACGCAGAGTCTTTATTTGAAGATCAGTCGACCTGCTTTTGACAAAAACTACTTGCTATGCTCCATTAAAGAGTTTAGTTTTTCATTATGAAAGGAGTGCTTTGAATCATTTGTGTCTGACCACTGTTTTACTTCCTCTCTTGTATTTAATGTGTTACTGAAGCACGAAAGGCTGAAATATTTGGGACCATAGCGGCTCTACTGGTCCTGAGACGGCTGCAATGTGACATCCAAGTCGTGCATTTGTTATGAAATCAATGAGAAAATGTAATAATTCATATGGATAATTCAGTTTACCAGAGCATCAGACTCATGTCCTGTTTATAAAGATCAGAGCTCATCTGGACAAATTGATCCTATCTGCCTTCATCAGTCAATAATAATCTTGTTAGTCATTTGGACGGATGCAGTGCTGGTTGGTTCCCCTGAGAAATATTTAAAACATGTTACTACCATAAGCAATCACACTGTCAGAGGACTTTAGAACTGTGGTGCATTGAAATAAGAGAACCTTCTGCATTTTGGTTTTTGCAACTCGCTTCACCAGGTAATACTGGTCCTTTCCGACCATACGGCTGCATTCTGAAAGAGCAAAAAGTGTACACTTACATTTTTTGTTAACTTTTTACAGAACTGCAATGGATGCACAGAAAGAAAATTATCATTCAAGACAACAGTTTTTGCTCAACACTGTGCAACACAGAGAGATTAGTGCACATTTTATCGTAAACAAGTTGGATTATTGTGATGTTCTCCTTTTTGGTCTTCCAGAGAATACAATAAACTGCAGTTGATTAAAAATGCAGAAATACTGGTGCCAACATAGACTAGAAGACTAGAAAGGCACACATTACACAAATTAAAATCTTTACACTGGCTGCCTGAGATTTATCTTATTGATTTTACAATTATTATATGAGTTTTTAAGGCACCGGACGGCCTCTCAGAGATACATTTAGTTTACAAACCAGGACAGCCCCTAAGCTTCTCTCTTTTAGCTTCATAGATCAGAACAAAAATTGTTGATGGTACTTCATTTAGCCATTATGAGTAAGAGGTATTGTTGCCTTCTAGTGAAGGCTGTTGATGTGGCCAAGTGGTCAAAGGTGCGGGATTGAAGCTCCAGTCTGTTTGGTTTTGGGGATGTGGGTTCAAATCCCACTGTTGCCATGGAAACAATTATCTCATTCTGTTTAATTTATGTTTTACGCAGCATCCCAGCTTTTTGGAATTGGGATTGTATGTTATGAAGAAGGCGTCCAAATAAATAGACAAAGCTGTATAAAATCACTGTTTTATTGGTCAGACAACACTAAGGTGCTGGTTAAAAACCACCAAGAAACCAATGTTGACTGTTGACAAAGCAACCTGACACACTTCACTTCACTTCCCCGTGTCAATTTGTCTGCAAAGGGAAGAGAACAGAAACACACAGTGATGGCTGAGTGGTCAAAGGCGTGGGATTGAGGCTCAAGTCTGTTTGGAGCCTCATGTGGGTTCAAATCCCACAGTTGGCACGGAAACACAAAGTGATGGTGGAGTGGTCAAAGGCGTGGGATTGAGGCTCCAGTCTGTTTGGAGCCTCATGTGGGTTCAAATCCCACAGTTGGCACGGAAACACAAAGTGATGGTGGTCAAGGTGTGGGGTTGAGGCTCCAGTCCGCTTGGAGCCTCCCGTGGGTTCAAATCCCACAGTTGGCAAGGAAAAACACACTGATGGTGGTCAAGGTGTGGGGTTGAGGCTCCAGTCCGTTTGGAGCCTCCCATGGCTTCAAATCCCACAGTTGGCAAGGAAACACAAAGTGATGGTGGTTGAAGTGGTTTGGAGCCTCCCATGGGTTCAAATCCCACAGTTGGCACGGAAACACAAAGTGATGGTGGTCAAGGTGTGGGGTTGAGGCTCAAGTCCGTTTGGAGCCTCCCATGGGTTCAAATCCCACAGTTGGCACGGAAACACAAAGTGATGGTGGTCAAGGTGTGGGGTTGAGGCTCCAGTCCGTTTGGAGCCTCCCATGGGTTCAAATCCCACTGTTGGCAAGGAAAAACACAGTGATGGATGAGTGGTCAACGGCCATGAGAACATCACACTGTTCCCCCCCTGCTGTGGGGGGCAGCCAGAGCAGTGGGAACCGGTTATCAGTGATCATCTGACTCTACAAAGCACATCCACCATTTTCAATGTGCAGTTGATGACCTGACCCAAGAAGCCAAGGACGTCCAGAACAAACTATGGCCACTGTTCGAGCAGGCGAGGAAGGAGGGGAAGAGAGCAGGCTTCAGAGGTCCAGCTGCTTACGTCAAGGGAAAAAACATGACAGTGTTTATCATGTTATTTTTGTAGGAATGCCAACTTATGATATTATAATATTGTGGTAAAAGATTCTGTTGCCGTTGCCGTACAGGTTGCGATGACAAAATCTTCTCACATATAAGGGAATATCATGTCAAAATGATCTAGTTTTGGTTTGATATCACACTGGACATAGAATCAGCTTCAATGGAATGATCACCTATTAGATTATTTGACAATTTATTTGAAAAACCCTACATCAAAATCTTGATTGATTAATTGATGTTTAGTTTTTGTTTAAAAGTATGGATATTATTATTATTATTATATTATTATTATATTATTGATATATATTACCCATTATTATTGTTGTTGTTGTTGTTGGTGGTGTCTTGTTGTTGTTGTTATGTCCATACTTCATAATCTTCAGTAATACAATAACATTTGGAGTGCAAGGGGCGCTCCTGAAGACCTTCTATGACACTGTTGTGGCATCAGCCATTTTTTATGGAGTTACTTGCTGGGGCAGCAGCATCTCGGCTGCAGACAGGAATAGACTGGACAAGTTGATCAAGAAGGCCAGCTCTGTACTGGGTTGCCCTCTGGACCCAGTGGGGGTGGTGGGAGAGAGGAGGATGATGGCTAAGCTGTCATCCATGTTGGAGAATGACTCCCACCCCCTTCAGAACACTTTAACAGCACTAGAGAGCTCCTTCAGCGATAGACTGCTTCACCCGAAGTGTGTGAAGGAGCGATATCGCAGGTCTTTTCTTCCTGCAGCTGTCAGACTGTACAACCAGCACTGCTCCCTATAGGCAATACACCACCATGTCTGTACCTGTGCAATATCTGTATATTTCTGTGCAATATCTGTATATTTATTCCAGATTTCATTTACTGGGCAATACTCCATTCAAAAATTCAAGTGCAATATTCATATTGATATTTAATTATTGGGCATCTGTGCATTACTCTTTTTGTGCAATACTCCACTCCATCAAAGTCAAGCCAAGCATTTCATATTTGATATTTAACATTTCATATTTTATCCTTCTGTACTGGTCATATATATCATATCATATTCATCTTCTCATGTACATCTGTAAATAATCCGGTTTAAATTTGTAAATTTTGGTAAATTTGTAAATACTTTTTTAGACTGTTTATTTTCATTCCTGTTCTATCACCTTGCTGCTGTGCACTGCAAATTTCCCCACTGTGGGACGAATAAAGGTTTATCTTATCTTATCTTATCTTATCTTATTTGCCATAATGTAATTCTATGTGGACATTACTACATTCCACCACCAGATGGCAGCTTTACCTTTTGCCCAACTCCACAGTCACTCCTGCAGGTAGTGGAGGAGGAAGTAGTCAGATCCTTTACTGAAGTAAAAGTCCTAATGCCATACTGTGAAAAAATACTGTGTTACAAGTCCTGTATTGAAAATGTCACCAAGGTAAAATGTGTGAGTATAATTAGGAAAACATACTTAAAGTATTCAAAGTAAAAGTACTCAATGCAGAAAAATGTCCCCTGTGACTGTTCTACTATTATATCTTATAGGGACAACAGAGATTTTACTGTTGGAGTTGATTGAGGTGGAGCTCATTTGAACTATTTTGTACAGAACTGCAACTAATGATTATTTTCATTACAGTTTAATCTGCTGATTCTCTATTAATTATTTGATCGTTACACCTTCACAATAAGTAAAATTAAAATACATTATCAAAATAGTTAAAAGAAAAAGCAAAGCAAATCTTCACATTTGCAAAATGGGAACAAGGAATTATTTTGCATGAAAAATGACTTAAATGATGATCGAAATTACATTTCTCCCAATTAGCTCCTTAATTAACCAACTGATCATTTCAGCTGCACCACTGAGTGGTTGGAGTGAAGCACAGTATTTCCCTCTGAAATGTGGTGAAGTAGAAAGTGGCATGGAAAGAAAAGACTTAAGTAAAGTACAAGTACTGCTCTGATTGGGACTGATTGAATCTGTGAATCTATGTTGGAGTTTGTTGAGATGAAGGGGAAAAGAGCAGCAGAGCCTGACAGGAGGTCTGATCAGGTAACAAGAGGGAAACACCAGACACAGCTTCAGTGAGGGGACACAAGGTCATTTTAAGATCAAATATAACTAGAAGAAATATGAAAGTATTAACATTGTCAACAATTTAAACAAGATATACACTATAGACAGGACAGGTGGTTTAAAGATGAAATGAAAACAGTGTCATGACGTAATGAGGTGTGGGGTCCACTGGCTCATCGCACGAGCAGTCCTGGTGCTGTGCTTTTATTTTGTAGCCAGGTGAGCTGAGCCCGTGTCGGAGCTCTTCCTCTCTGTGGCTTGACGGAGACACACCGAGGCTCAGCCCACTTTCATTACGCACCAGCAGGGGAGGGGGGCGCGCTGCTCAGCCAACCCCTGCTGCTGCTGCTGCTGCAATGCAAAGCTGCTAGTATCCTGCTGCAAAGATCCGCCGAAAGGACCCGGTTTGCAGAAACATCTGAGCCTCTAATGTGACCGTTTCCAGCTGTCGGAGGGACCCCGCATCCAGATCACGCATGGAACGGTTTGCGGGTGTTTGGAGTGGAAATGCTGCGCCGCACTTCGAGCCCACAACAAGAACCATGCCCAGCTCTCACTGCAAGCAAATCTATGACATCCTGTTTTATCCCACACGACTCTGATATGAGTGAGATCGAGGAGTGAAGAACATCAGAGAGGCTGAAGGACAGAAGAGAGAATCAAAACATCTGCATTTAGGATTTTTCTTTTCTTTTTCTTTTTTTTTTTTTTTTTTTTTTTTTGATGGAGCTGGAGAACATAGTAGCCAACACTGTACTGCTCAAAGCCAGAGAGGGTGAGTTGACACATAAAGGAGTAAGTAGGCCTGTGCATGTGTGTCATTTTGTGCAGAAAAGGTGGGAAGAATCCAGGTAGATCCAGATGCAACAGAAAATGTCTCTTATGCAACATTGCAGACAGCATGAAGAGATGTGATTGGAAATGATCAATTTGCACCTGGGATCATTTTGGCTGCACAGATTCTGACACTTCAGATGCGTTTTCCCCACATATGTAAAAGGAGAGGGGGGTCTCTGCCTCCCACATCCGCTTTCTCTGTGAAAATGAATTCGCTCGATCATACATGCTGAGACACACACAGGAGCAGGACACAGGTCTGAGTGCAGGCTGTGATCATCCAGGTTTGGGGCCTGCACACACACACACACACACACACACACACACACACACAGTCTGGCTATCAGAGGATGAGAGGGGCCACATGCATGTTTGACTGTGTGTAGTCTGAAATGTGAAGGCTGTCATTAATGGCTCTGTTTGATGAAGACAGGGTGATGATGGCTGCAGGAGGAAGGTCTGCAGGTGAACATCATGCAGCCTGATTGTTTCCCTCAAAGTCTCCTGAATCTGTTATGGGAACCAATGGGTCATGCTTCCTTGGAACTCTCTGCCTGTTTTTTTTTTTCATCTTTCCCATGTGAGTGATGTAATATTTCTCAAGCAGCACTCTTAAAATCTAAATAACTCAGGTCGGTCAAACATGCACACACTTGCACAAGTGCACACACAAGTTTGGTCGCAGGCCGCACGTGGTTTCGTGTGGCAACAGTCTGACGCAGGAGGCTGCAGCTCCTTCCATTTATCTCACGATGATGACATGCTTGAGGTGGAAAATGGCTCGTCCGCCGAGAGGGCAGAGGGAGTTTCATGGGAATTAATGGCATAATAAAGTGAAACAGGAAGCCGACGTGCTGTCGGGAGATGCATTCGCCTGCGGGTCAATCTGGATGCTTGTTTTATGGGAGCAGAGCACGACTGGGCCGGCTGAATTAAGCCTCATGAATTAATAAGAGCGGCTAATGACCCATGACAGATCCTGCTTGTCCCAGCTGCTCCATTGGTGCTCATCCAGCCTCCGTCCCGACTGTGTGTGGGAGAGAAAAGGCCTTTATACAAATTCACATTAAGGGATGAGATGGTTCTTTGAGTTAATAGCTGAAGCACGACTTTCTCCGCAGCTTGATCAATGGGCCTACAAACGCAGCCATGTGGGAGTAGATGAGCAGTTGGCTTTATTGCACTGCTCACACTCAAACATGTCACAGGTTGTTGGGAGTGTATTATTGGTGGTGTCCTTTAACCGTCTGAATCATTAGAGGTTTTATCTTACAGGGCCCGGTGCCAGAGATCCCTGTTTGCTGCTGGTGACTCTCTCCTGCTCCTGTCTCACATGTGTGGCAGAGCCCAGTGAACACAGAGGCTCGTTTTAGGCCACGCACCAGCAGCAGTGAGAGAATGTGAATGGAGCGAATAAAGAGTGTTTATTCCTGTTTGTTTATGGGAGTGCGTCTCGAGCCCCGCGTCCTCTGTCCAAACGCTCCCAGGGATGCACAACAGGAAGGCCCGGTTTACGCTCGCAGTCTCGGCCGCGTTTGAGTCCTCACACCTCCCCGATCAGGAAAACAGAGCGAGCGGCAGCGAAGCGTGGAAATAAAAAGCTATTGATATCTCCAGGCCAGGAGCGGCGAAACAGGCCCTGTGCCAACCTCGCATCGGCTTCTGGTTCTTCTTTGTAAGCAGTGACTGATCTGACAGTGCTGGTCTGGGTTCAGCAAGGTCTTGTGAAGACGAGTCATTGATTGAAAGAACCTGGAGATGGAGATTTAGATGAGAAAACTTTTTGATTGACAGTTAATATGCTGTGAGAGAGAGAGAGAGAAAGATATTTTGATTTCCATTAAAAACAGAGTCAGCTCTTATCATATTGAACCATATCCTTAAGTGACCGCTGTCTTACATAAAGCCAAATGGTATTATTCTCTATCAGTCAGATACAGCCCATAAGCTATTTAATCAAATTGATCGTTACATAACAAACTGAGTGGGCTACTGCCATCCGAGCTCCATCTTCCTGTGGAGCTGCTCTCCGGTCTCTGCGGAAGATACTTTATAGATGATGAGTGTGCGGTGAAATGAAACACCCCGATCTCCAGCGAGATCATCTGAGTGTCATCTGACGGCTACGGCCCCGTCCGCCATGACGGAGCAGCAGGAAGTGCTGATGCTGATCGTTGTCAGCTGAGGAAATTGGGGGTCAGAGCAGATCGAAAAGGAAGTTCCACGAAGTCATTCAAGCCTGACGTGGCTGTTTGTTTCATTGATTAGTTTGGATTTGTCTTTTTAATGTCGGCTCATACAGACAGAGTGAGCGGGTCTAATACCAGGGTACACTGTGGATTTATGTGTGTGTTAGCAGATGAGGGGTGTGGGGGTGAATTCCTTTGTTTGAATGTAACCTGAAGCCAGCCGTTGTGACGAGAGCAACATCGGTGCAGTAGACCCTGAGCTTATTAAGAGTGTGCGTGTGTGTGTGTGTGTGTGTGTGTGTGTGTGTGTGTGTGCGCGCCTCCCCATTCACAACTCTCGCTGGCAGCAGTTGCAGATTCCTAGCCAGGCGAGCGAACGTCATCGGCTGTCGAAATGAATGAGAGTAAGGAGGAAAAACTGCATTGCTGCATCCAGATGCCTTTCTTGAATTGCGGTAACGGAGCCGGGATATTTAGTTTGGGCTGCTGGGCTGAATTCCACTCCCAACGCCTGCTGGCTTTCGCGTCAGGCCTGTCATGTTTTTGCAGGTTGTAGTTACGCAAGTAAAAATCAAGAACAAATCACTTCTGTCACATTTGGTGTAAAATTCAGTAGAAGGAAATGTTTCATGCAGCACGACAGGGACATGAAACACGATACAAACATGGATGTATCAATGAAATGGGTAGTGAAGTTTATTTCCAGGTAACTAAGGTGAGACATGATGATGATGATGGGAACATGGCAGCTGTTCTCTCCATTTGTTTTCCTCCTTCATCATTTTCACAAGCTAAAGACTTGTTGCCAGAATGATTTTGGAATGATGCTCTGCAGTGATTCATGTTTTTGTTTTGGGCCTGAGGAATCTCTTTAATGAATCAGCGGCCTTGTTTGACAGCGTATAAACAGTATCTGCTGGTCTGTCAGTATACGTATGCTTTAGTTGAGAAGTACAGTATAATCTAGAGCTGCAACAAGTGATCGATTAATCAGTTAATCAATCAAAAGAAAAACATTGATAGTTATAATAGTTTTTGTCAATTTTCTAAAGCTTGCTGCTTCCAGCTTCTCTGATGTGGGTGTTTTCTCTCTTTTATTTAACAGTAAACTGGATATATTTGTTTTTTCGATTGTTGGTTGGACACAACAGGACATATGAAGACGTGACCTTGGACTCTGGGAAGGGCGTATTTTACTGCTTTTAGGCTCAATGATTAATGGATCGAGGAAATAATTTGGCAGATTAATCGATAAAGATAATTGTTACTTGCCGCTCTTGTATAAAAACACGTCTCAAATAGTGCTCATTTAATGGTCCAGTTCAAAATGGGTCCAGAATCATGTGGCTTTTAATAAACGTCGGACTCATTCTTGTGCTAAATTACAAATGGGAGAATCCATAGAGACTGACATGATTAGTACATATATGGTGATGTCAGTCATTGTGGATCCTCCAAGGTGCAATTAGATTGTCATAGTTCCAGATTCAGTTTGCAACAAGCCCAGATTGGATTGAGTGAAACCAAGCATATCATGTTTCTTCTCTCAGTGTCTACAAGAAGCCGTGCAAGATAACATAAGATAACAGGTATGAGGTATTTGTCTGTACAAGTGATTTGTGTCGGCTCTAACCACGCACGGTGTCGTCGACTGAGGAGGGTGGGGGGTTGTACGGGGGGCGGTGTTGCTTCATCATGTGATGCCGCAGCAGGTCCCAGCAAGCCGGGGGAGCTGCTGTCGTCAGGACTAACAGAGTTCTAGTGAAGTGAGCCGGGTAACCTGTTCCAGTCTGCAGCCACAGCTGTCGAACACACAACACGGGCCTTTGTTGTCCTTAACTGTAACGTCAGCAGGAAGAATCTACTGTCCACACACACAGAAACTTTCTCTCCAGCTTCCACACAAACAAACACACTCGTCTGGAGAGCTCCTCCCCCAGGACCCCTCTGAAAGGACGGGGCCGTGACATAATGGCGTCACCTTTTATTGGGTAGAGCTTTAATGGAGGCAGAGTAAAATACACAAGGGGAGAAAAACCGCCTGTGGTTTGCTCACCGACTTCTTCTGATGGGAGAGAAAAAGAGAACGAATGAAGATGGTTGGAAAGCTGCCGGCCTGCTCGTCACCTAATCTTACACATCTTATATTTATCACTTCTCTCAGAGGTGACCCACTTTGATTACTAAGAATGAGGAGGAAGAAACCTCCTGACTTTGACTGTCCTCTTGCGTCACCAGCAGGTCGACATTTGTGGTTTTGAGTGAAATGTGTTGAAATTTGGTTCAGACATTTGTTGAACTGTAACCTTGATGATCCCTTGAATTTTCATCTGGGCACCGTCAGTTTACTCTGTTTTGTTCCAAAATCACACCCAAATAACTGAGTTCCCATCAACCTCAGCTGTTTTCAGTGTATTTTGATATTTATGAAATATAAGTTTTCTGATAGATAATTTAACAGTGAAAGTGTCACAGATTGTACATTTTATTTTAGTGGTTTTCCATTCAGATGCTTCCAGATGCAAATATTCCACCAAATTAAACTATGAAATGAAAATAATCCCCTTCTTCAACATTGACACTGAAATGCTCAGTAAAGTATCTGGTATTATTTCGATCAAGTCATTATTTGATGCAGTTGAAATGGAACAAAATTTTCCTTCATCATTTAGTTCAGGGTTGTTGTTTTTGTGAATCCTTCAGGACTAAAGTGCTTGTTCTCTTGGCTCCTCATCTTCGACCAGCATTAATACGTGGCGAGATAAAGCAGAGAAGCAGCAGAGATAGCCGTTTCTCCATCGACAACGCGCCACAAGGCTCGCTGTGTTTTGAGTAGGAGTGTGACTCATTTTTTCTTGAGTGGAAAAATTCAGCTCTCTGGCTCTTACTATCTCTATTGTTATTGCTGCCTCTACCCACACATACAGTATACATAACTCAGCTGGATGCAACAAGTTCACGCCTGTTCTCCGGGGGTTGTCGAGTGGAATTCTGGGAAATATAGGATGTAATTATCTAAAGTAGAAGTAGATGAGGTGGGCTGAGGGGAAAGTGGATGCAGGAAAAAAAAGTGAGTTTTAACAGCTCGTCACTGAAGTAGTCCAGGAATCCACTGAGCAGCCGAACTGATTAGATCTCATTTCCCCCCATGTCAGACGTACAGATGATCACTTATGCAGCGTTTTATTGTGTCTCTGCTCGGCCTGAGATTCGCTTCCTGTGCTGTGCATTGCTGCCATATCTCTTTAATGGAACATCCGATGAATATTTGATGTGCATTAATCGGGGGAATAATCAATACTGTGTCTTCTGAAGCTTCCTCCCTCATGTCTCCTGCTGTACGAGGATTAGACACATTATCATTATCAAGGCTTGAAATTACATGAGGCCTCATTATTTAAGTTATTAAGTAAAAACTAAGGGATCTTTTCACCTTGTTGATATTTTTAGGAGGAGAGAATAGTCGTGTGTGTATGAGATGTAGTCCCACATGGGTCATTTATGGGAACCTATGACTTGGTGATTCTTTAGAGTTTATTCGTGGAGAAAATGATAAATTATTCTAGATCCAATATTGTAAAAATGATTAAATCTCAAACAGCAGCTACTGTTCTTGCTGTCAGTTTTTAATGATGAGGAAAAGCAGCAAACAACAACCAGAAAACCAGATAAATGGAGTAAAAGCTGAAACACTTTCTCTCAGCAGCTCAGCTCAGTTGAGGCCACGACGCACTCTCCAGTCCCTTTTTTTTCTTTCAAGGGATGTTGCCATAACAGGGACAAAAGAACATGGAATGTCAACATAAGAGCAAGACGTGGAACAAACGTCTTCATGAAGAGTGTGTGTGTGTGTGTGTGTGTGTGAAAAGGAAATGGAGAACAGCTAGAGAGAATAGAGACAGCTTAAGAAGACGAGTGTAATCACTTTAACCCTATTTCCGTGATGGGTTTTTGCTGTATGTGTGTATGTATGTGCGCGCACACACACACACGCATGTTCAATAATATCTGTCTGCATACAGTTGCGCCACATGTTCCATCAGTTTGATAAGTCGCATCTCTTGTTTTCACTGGAAGCGGTTTCCTCCATGTTTGCTCACTTGTGATGTAACTGAGTTTCGCTCGGAGCGAGAAGAAATAAAATCATCCCTCACAGAGATTCAGGATTACGTCGCCATAATGTCCGCACTATCAAAACATTTATGGAGGTGAGCAAACACGCGAAGGCCGTGTCGGAGCGTAGGAGCGCCCTGTTATGGCGAGCTTCATGTGGACTATGCTCTGTCCTCCTGGATCTTTATGGATGAGCAAACAGCATGTATTATCCAGCCCTGACCCTGCGCTGTGTGTGTGTGCCGCTTTGATCGGGCAGACTTATATAATTTCAGTCTATTGAATGTTTCTCCCCCCTCACATTCCATATTTTTTGTATTTATAGAACAGGAAACTTGTGGCACATGACTCTTGCAGGAAATGTACCCGGCCTTCTGCTGCTTTTGTCAGATTTCTGCTCTTGCGTGCAAGTTTTCACACTCAGTATCTTCCTGCACACAGCTCATGAACACACACACACACACACACACACACACACACACACACACACTGAGACACACACAGTTACTCCAGCGACAACTGTCACAGATCACCAGCTCTGAGGTCACAGACCGGTTTGACCACCTCACTTTGTATCAACACTTTGCTCCTGCCCTTGGGCCGGCTGCTATTTATAGCACTCATGTTTACAAGGACATAAAGACAGGAAAAAGTCACACTTGCATATTTTTTCTTAAAGCTTTGTGCAAACGTAGCAGCATCTAACGCGCTGAATTTATGTCTAAATCAATCTCTAACACATAAACACGTAGCTTTGATGCTAAATACAGCGACATTGTTGAGGTCGAGTTGGATTCGGGCGTCATTGTCGATGCAGCGCGCTCGTTGGGACGCAGCTGTACACGAGCATCAATACTGCTGATAGGATCTCTCTTTTATTGTCTATGACTGATTTTGAGTTTATGACCCCTCATTAAGTGGTTTAACATGTGACCCCCCGCGGCAGCCAAAAGAATAGTCGAGTGTTGCCAGGTAAATAAGCGTACGTCACAGATGTTTGCTTTGAGCGCGTTAGCAGATGTTACAGCCGGATTATTGTGTTATTATTGCGCTGATGAGGGATACGTGGACGGAGAGGCTCGTTCAGGATGGCAATAAGGCGGCTGGACAGAGGGACCGACATGACATCATGGTGGAACAGGGCAACAAAGAGCTTCTTCCTGCAATAGTCCTCCCCTTCTGCTCAGGTCTGGGCAGAGTTTCCATCGGCTTCCTGTGGCACAGACCACACACACAAACACACACACTTGTTACAGTTAAAGTAAACCTCAGGGCGAAGCCTGAAATGTCATCCTGTCAATAACACGTTTTTCACACGTAGAGATGAATGTGGACTAAATACAGCCTCAAAATGTACTGTAAGGTTAAATCAATGAAAAGTATGGGAACACTTTATTTAAGGAGGCGTGTATAGGACTGACCCTGATTCCAAAGGGTGTCAAACATGAATACAACCAGATTGCAATCATTCACAAACTGTGTTTTCATGTCCATGTATTCATCTCCTTTATCCAACCATGTGTTCACAAAGTGTTGAACCTCTCTCCATCCTCGCTTGTGAACGACTGAGTCTTTCCAGGATGAACCTTTCAGACCCAATCATGATCCTATCACCTGTTACCAATGAACCTGTTTACCTGTGGAATGATCCAAACAGGTGTTTTCAATCAGTCCACAACTTTCACAGTCTTTTGTTGCTCCTGTCCCAACTGGTTTGAAACATGTTGCTGCCATCAAATTCAGAAGAAGCAGATATTTACAAAGATCAGTGAAGCTGATGAGTCAAACATTAAATATATTGTCTATATTATATTGTCACATTCTGTTTTATTCATGTTTAGACAGCATCCCCACTGTGTTCGGAATCAGGGTTGTGTTTCCAAGCTCCTCCCTCAGTACTATTGCAGTACTAGAGTACAGGAGATAGATGGATCTAGTACCATGTCTATGTGTAGATGTTTCTTACTATAAAGCAAAACTGTGATGAATCATTCTGCTGAGAGGCAGGCAGAGGGTGTTTTAGAGAGAATGCAAACTGGATAATACACTTGTGTGTTTACCACCATGTTTTGCATACACAAGGACACTGGCCCTTACCTGCAGTTCTAATGCAAATCTAATTTCCACATATTGAACAGTTGGACTTTGTTTGAGAGAAGGAAGAGGGAGAGGAGAACAAAGGATGATGGTCTGGTGGTAGTTGGCTTCAGTGTGTTGGTACCTCACTGACCACCGCGCTGTGACTCAACCGCAAGGCCGACATTTAACAGATCAGACAAAGGAGGTGATGTGAGAATGAGTTGGACATTTGTTTGTGAAGAAGAATAAAATTTTAGGTCAGTGCAGGGAGGAGATGAGAGCGAAGAAATCTCACAAAATCTCCCTTTATGCACAGTGTAGGTGTCGACAGTGCTGCATATTGACTCGTCTTCACGAGCGCTCTCACATCCCGTTCTGCTGCACATGTTGTTGTTACATATATGCACAGCGTGAGCGTCAGGATGTGGTTTCGGCTGGTTGTCCACAGCAGATCTGACTGCGCGTCTGGAGTGACAGTGTGAGTGCAAGTCAACCTCAGAGACCGTGTGTGTGTGAGCTACAAGCTGGTTAACGGCCTGGATTCTTCTGTGCATCAACACTTTGAGAATATAACCTCGCAGCCAAGCGGGGACGTTTTTGAACGTGTGGACGGACGGAGCCTGCAGAAGCGCCCGAGTTGGTTAAATTGAGCGTGAGGACGTTACAAGAGAGAGGTCACAGTAGAAACACGGCGCGCACACACACTAACACACAGATGTTCGGGATGCCGGTAACCCCCTGGTGCCGCGCCAGACGGATGTCATTCCCTCTCTGACCTTATTTTTGCTTCACTTGACATGCCTTGATGATGTCAGAGCTGCTAAGCAGAAACACAAATACAGGGCGGCGACCACACTGCCCTCATGGAACAAATTAGGCCGACGAGTTTGGGAGCGCAGCGTACCCACGGCGCAGCGCATACTTCTACTCATGTGTAAGTGACAGCCCATGAGAGACGCTCGATAGAGAAAGAAATAAACGGGGGAGTGAGGACAAGAAGGTTTAATGGACGACATTTACGAGCGTTTTCATACTTTTAATAGCCCAGTTCTGTTAAACAAGAACCCAAAGTACTGATGTGGACATAAAACAAAACATGTAAGTGGATGTTTTCTTCCTGCAGCTTCACCGTGATCTTGATCTCTGTGCTTCCTTCTGTGTTGATATTTACAATCCTTCTGTAAACTTCCCCCCCAGACCCAGTTTGTTACATCCCGCCAGAATATTTCCCCTTCAGCCGCCACATATACAACAGCTCACGGCCACCAACAATGCAACACAGAACTCGAGCTCTGTTTGTTTAAGGCCGCAGAGATCAGAGATGTCAAAAGACACAGGAGGCCAGACAGGAAATTACTTGTTACGTCCAGATGGATGAGTCTTTTGTGTGGAGATGAATAATTAATGCATAATATTTGCATGTTTGTGGGAGCGGTTCGGTGTGTTCACATGTGTGCGCTCAGATCTCAGGCCTCGGCCGTTGCTCATATTTCTTACTGGAAGTCCTGAAGTGGTTTGTCACAGCTGGACACGTTAAATTTGCCGACAGGCCTGCTGGTAGGAGTTTGCCAAGCAGTTTGGATGTTTTCATCTCCACGAACTTTCCCACATCCTAAATCTCTTTTCATGCACAGTGAAGAATGCTATTTAAAGTTTTATTCGCCGTGATGTACAGTATATGCTGTATTTGGTTAAATGATTCTGGAGTTTACTCTCATCTTTATTTTTTTATTATCACCCCTATATATTCAACCTGTAGAGCACATAGATGTCACTTTGTTTCAGCAGTCAAAAAACCCAAAATTAAGGAAACCACTTGCATGTAGTGATGTTCTGTTTCCAAGCTATAAACTATAAACCTATGACCTTATCCAACCCTAAACGAAACAGGGGGTTGATGGGCCTGAAGCAGCAGATGAGGTCAGTCATTGGCTGACAGCGATGATGTAGAGATGCTGGATCACAGGAAACAGAAAGAGAGGAAGGTGATGGCAGCAGTGACAAAAAGCAGGAAGGGGGAGATGAGGAGGGAGAGAAAATGAAAAATAAATAGGTTTGGAGAGCAGCGAGAAGGAAAGAAAACAGGACACAGAAAGAAAAAGGAGGAACTACATTATTTGTGGTTGTCTCAGCATTGTGTGGAAGTTGAATGCCTGGGTGGAGGGTGGGTGCTTGGTACAATTATCTGACATGCCGGTGACCCTCCACAGGAAATCTATGCCATTTGGTGGGCGCTTTTATCCACAAACGCCTTACAGAAGCATTCATTTATAGCCGGGGGGGGAGGGGGGGGGGCGCCTGGGGGGAATGACCTTCTCCATTCATTTGTGCTTTTTGGCAGATGTCATGTTTTTATTAAGAGAGATATAAGATATTGGAGACACAGCAGCACAGCCGGCGTTTTGTTGTGGAGCGTGACTTTACATATTAACTGTTTTCAGAGAACAACTGGTGCTTAAATAAGGAAGTGAGCCTGTTTATAGCTTGTTTGGTCTACAGTAATGTTGATGAGGAGCAGGTGCTGGGAGTTAATGATTCTCTTAGGGGATACTTTGACTTGAGTTATTAATACATTCATGCTTCGTGTTTGTCTGCGGTGATACGGCCGCCGCTCTGTGTGTCAGCTGTGGTGACGCCGGGCCCTTTATCTGAAAACACCCGACCTGAGGTTAGGATGAGGATTCCTGCAAGCCTTCAAAACTCTCAAAGTGTAAAGAAGCTCAAGCCGCAGTCATATGCAAGAGCCCTCATGTCTAATGTTTGCTTAATATATGTCCTTGTATCTTTAGGGGAATTGAAATTTTAAATCTGCATAAACTTCACTGATTTGGCTTTTTATTATATTCACTTTTACCTTAAGCTTCCTATTTGTATTTCTCAGTCTCAGTGTATTTCCATGTTAAAATAAAGGTTGATGATAATCGATAACACCAAAACATGCCAGATTCAATCTTAACTGTTATTGTTGAGTGTGATTTAGATTTCTTGAATTTAAGCGAGAGTGTCATTTAATATTACAAAGACAACAAAGTGCATTGAGATTAAAAGCTGAATTTCAAACGGCCGGAGAAGGAAGGACGAGACAGTAATGCAGGAGGATTGATGGGAAAACTGCTCAAGCTTTCACTCAGCGGCTCCAGCATGACGTAGTGCTTCTCGCATTCCTGGGTTATTACTTAAAGATGTCTGCTTGTCATTGCTTCTCCTGCTCTCATGCTCTCAATGTTGCCTCTCACATCGGACGAGCCGCTCGCAGCCAGTTTCCACTGCAGAGAGCAGTTGGAGGAAATCCCTGTCAGTTCATTAGAGCCGTCCGCATGTTCAGAAAAAAATAACGCGGCTGAACATGACGTAGGGATCAGCACGGAAAAGAGTGGAATAAGTTCTCACAGTTTTGTTAAGGTGATTTTAATGTGGTTTAGTTGGGAAGTGTGGAGGCGGTCAAATGGGAAAGGCAAGTTAAAGAGTATATAAATGGGATTAATAGATGACCGCGCTGCAAACATCCCTTTTAAAGATCCAAGGAGACGATGTAAGTAAGTTTTGTTCACGCTGATGTTTCGTTGCCGCAGGAAGCTGATGCACGATTATTCAGAGAGGTGGAATCCAGTCTGGCAAAGTCCCGGGTTCTGATGGGAACTGAGCCGGTCAGAATAGGCTTTCTGTCTGTGTGGAAACAAACACACACACACACACACACACACACACACACTGTTCCACTTTCAGAAAAGCTACTGAGAGAGAAGAGATTTACGGAGGAAGTGAGACGTAATCTATGAATTATATATACACACTGAGACTATGATTTCATTCAGAGGAGAGCCCACACACACCCCCTCTCCCTCCCGCTCCTTTTAGCCATTAGGCCTTCATTTGCTCCCGACTGATGAAAATAAACTTTGACAACTTTATGGAGTTCTTCCGTTATAACATTTTCACCTCTTGTTTTTCTGTGTCGCCGCAGGTGGAGGAGGAAAGCGGAAAGGAAGGAGCAAAAAATGGAAGGAGATCCTTCGCTTCCCCCATATAAGCCAGTGCACTGAGCTGGGAAACAGCATCGGTGAGTGTGTGTGTGTGCTCACCTGTTTGTCCACCGCTGATTCAAGAGCAGCCTTTTAAAGTGTGTGTGTGTCCTTTTTATATCTGCAGAGCGGGACTATGTCAGCATCTGTGAGAAACAGCCCATCGGCCGGCTTCTCTTCCGTCTGTACTGTGAGACCAGATTAAAACTGCAGCGATGCATCCAGCTGCTGGACGCGATGGTACACACACACACACACACACACACACACACACACACACACACACAATGAGTGGGCGTCTTTTAACAAGAAGTTTGCTATTTAGAATCCCGGAATATCCCGGAGGAAAATGAACAATCAAATCTCTTTTTCCCTTTTAATAATTACCATTACAGTGTCTATGAAAGCATTTAACCTCTAACTGACCGTTGTTAACTGTAACAAGCAAAGTCAGGCCTGTTAAACTTTGGACTTCCCCAGTTTGTGAAGTGTTCATGGGGCTCTAATAAGAAAGAAGCTCGGTATCTAAAGGAGGGTGGTGCCTTTTTTTTAACCCTCCAAAATCGAAAACACAAGAGCTGAAGTGTAAGAATGGATTACACTGTTTCTTTATCTATATTTGTATCTATATTCTTTGTGACGTTATCCTTGTAAAATAACATCGATCATACCCAGAAAAGTTTGGGGCGTGGGTACCAGAATGCCATGTAATGCTCTTTATTTGGTTTGGTAGTGGTAACTTGCATTAGATAGTATTTTAATTTCCAAAGCTCATCAATAATCCTCATCCTCAAATCCCTTTTTCTCATTGAAGTGAAGCATAATGTTTAAAAACATGAGTCTAATGCATCAGTCTTCTGCACAGATCACCAACTGATCACGTTGACTTTTTGTTGTGGGACGTGGAGCTTTAGCCTGTGGATATTTACGACCCTTTCACAGGACTCGTGTTTTAAAATAAATCTGCTGGAAACATTAAAAAGTCAACTTGAGAACATTTTTCATGCAGCTGTAGCTACAACTGATAAAATCGACCGGCGTCAGTCGTCATTTCAGCCGACAGAAACCACGGTCGTCTGCTAAAAAAAGTTGTAGTTGTAAATCTGTTCTCATTATTGCAAACTGCATGTGTCATTCCATAATGGAAATCCTACAGATGTAGCGACAACAACAGGTGAGGGGCTTCGTGAGTTCCTCCAGGTGTGACTGTGTTAAGAGAAGCAGGAAAAGCAGCAGAGAACGGCAGCAAACACACTCATCCACTTTTTCAGTGCACTCGCTATCATTACAGCGCAGCCCGGAGCCGGAGCTGGGTCATGCAGCCGGAGGAGACAATTAAACTGAGTAGTGATTATTCAACCAGCCAGACCCCCCCCTCCACCCGGCTTGTTGTCCCCCCTCCAATCTCTCTCCGCGTCTAGACGGAATACCTCCAACATGACACATTTAAGTCTTTATCTATGCCCAGAATATCTTTGCGGGCATGTGACAGGACAGAAAGGACAGCATTGTTTCCCACACCACCCCTTCCAATCCCAACACCCCCCCCAACATCCCTCCCCTTCTCTGCCCCCTTCAACCACCAGGCCCTAAAAGTGACCGTCACCCTCTCTGCGAGGGGGAAGCCACACATCCCAAACACATGCTGCCGCTAATTCTGCCATCCATGTGAGCGAGGCCGCGCTCACTGTTGAGCTTTATACCCAGCACTTTACAGACAATAAACCAGGCCTGAGGGTGATTACAACCAGGCAGGTGCTTGTGTTTCAAGTGATTAAATAACATGTGAGTCCTGTGCAGTTATGCACTCGGGAGGTTTACTAGAAACAGTTCCATTGTGTAATCTGGTCATCAGACTTTCCAAAGTACAAAACTACACATTACAATAAAAGGGTCAATTAGTTTGTTGGTTAAATCAGGGAAAGTCTAAAAAAATCTGTGTGTGTGTGTGTGTGCGCGTGTGTGTGTGTGTGTGTGTGTGTGTGTGCGTGAGCCATGAGAAAGCATGAACACGACCGTTTGAGAGGACGAGTGTTTCGGTGTGTGTGACAGAGGAAGGAATGTGCTCGAGGGTTCCAGAGGTTCCTCTTACATCATGAGAAGGTGTGTGTGTGTACGATTTTATGTTTGCATTTGTTTGTGTGTGTGTGTGTGTGTGTGTGTGTGTGTGTGTGTGTGTGTGTGTGTGTGTGTATGTTGGATCCCCTCTGCTTCCAAAAGGCTAAAGGAGTGTCGTCTTTTCCCTTTGGCTGACCCCCCACCGGCAAAGGGTGGGATTCAGACAGCTCATTTACTCTGTGTGTGTGTGTGTGTGTGTGTGTGTGTGTGTGTGTGTGTGTGTGTGTGTGTGTCTGGAGCCTCTGATAACAAAGCCTCAGTTAATCAACACTTGGCAGCAATCACAGTTTGCTCTCTCTCTCTGTCTCTCTCTCTCTGTCTCTGTCTCACTCTCTCTCTCTCTCGCTCTCTCTCTCTCTCTCTCTCTCTCTCTTCTCTCTCTCTCTCTGTCTCTCTCTCTCTCTCTCTCTCTCTCTCTCTCTCTCTCTCTCTCTCTCTCTCTCTCTCTCTCTCTCTCTCTCTCTGTCTCTCTCTCTCTCTCTCTCTCTCTCTCTGTCTCTCTCTCTCTCTCTCCAGTCATATATATTTACGATCTTATACACACTTTGTATTTTTGTTTCTGGACTTCTTTTGACTTTGTTCTGAAGTGTCAGTGACGTTGTGGCTTTTTAAAGCCTGTTTTTCCTTAAGCTCCAGGCTTATGTGTGAATGTACTGTATATATACATGAGTGTGTGTTTGTGTGTGTGTGTTTTGTAGTGGAAAGCTGGTGACGCTGGTGTGACACACTGTGACACTCCAGGACCTCAAGGAATCCCGTCGTGTTTACTGTGTGGTTGCGAGGCAACACAAGGCCATGTTGGAAAAAAGCCACTGACAGAAAGAGTCGGGCCAGCGTGCAGCGCGGGCGCCATGTTGCTTCCCTCCTTTTTGAGAAGTTAAAAGTGGCGGCGATGAAATGCGTCAGAGCGCTTTTCATGTCGTTGCCTCTGCGAGATGTCCAATATGTCCAAACCTGTTTGTGTGAACGGCTTCGTATGTTCAAACTCGGAGCCAAGAGCAGCATATGTTTATGTGAGAGTGACAGCGACACACAGAGATGCAGAGAGTGAGAGGTGTGTGTGGCCTCGTCACCACCGAACAGCAGCTCCTCCATCAGACAAATTAAACAGCGAGCAAAGTGTTTTCTCTCATTCAATTCAGAGAGAGAATTTTACAGAAGTTTGGTTTTGGGAAGCAGAGAGAGAGGAGGGAAAGTTCAGGATCCAGTCTTAGTTCCTCTGGTCTGAGATCAGATCCTAGATCATCCACAGATCAAACTCCTTGAATGGAAGAGCAGACAAAGTTTTTTTTAATGTTTTATGTAAGAAATTCTTTTTCTAATAAATACTGCTCTGCCACTGCAAAGGTCTAGTTGGTGACCTTGAAGTCCATCTGAGCTTGGCACTTATCTGTATCTGACACAAACAGCTTCAACTTTCTAATAAGTCATCCATTATAAAAGGCTTGTAAGTTGTAATGTTAATGTTTACCAAAACATTTGCTCACTCTTTTTTCGATCAGTTGCCATAAATAGAAACTTTTAGGTTGCAAAGTTGTGAAAAGTCCCTTTCAGCTGATCTTTGTCTTGATCATTAATGAAGGTTAATGAGTCAAGGTCCATTGGAGAAATCTGCCTAATGATTTGAAGACTTAAAAAGATAAAGTGTCATGGTGGAGGAGGATAAACACCAGCTGGAGAGATGATTCACAACCTGGCAACCCAACAGTTGTTGTTATTAAGAACTGATCTATAAAACATTAGTAAATGATTTATTAACCATTAATAATGTCTTTACTCACAACTTAGGTCTCGATGCCATTCAGAGCTTTTATTTTATCTGTTCTGTTGTTAATGACGTGACGATGTTATTTATGTTGTTTAGGAGGATTATGAGGTGACGCCTGATGAAAAAAGAAAAAGCAGAGGGGACAAGATCATCAAGACTTTTCTCTCCAAACAAGTGAGTTTCCTCCTCTGATGCTTTTTTCAAAATCTGACTCTTTTCTCATGCTTTATAGTGAAACTGAATTTTACAGTGATCAATGTTCTGCATGTTTCTCCTTAGTCTGATGCATTGTGTGTGATGAAGGTAGTGTATATGTGAATGTGTGCAGACATGTCACTGCGTGTGTTTGCATGTGTTGATGCAGTCGCCTCAGCGCGTGGACATCGCAGAGGTTTTTGCCGACCAATGCAGAGAGAACCTCGAGCTCAGTCCATGTAAGGAGATCTTCAGCAACTGCCGCAAGTGAGTCTCCGTCTTCAACCCCCCCTCACCTGTCTGCTGGACTCTCACCTGATTTATTTATTTATTTATTTTTTACCTCATGTTACAGCGCGGATGTTGCTTTGTGAATTTTAACTTGCATCATTGTGCTGTGTCGTGTGTCGGATCAGGGCCGTCCATGACTATCTGAGTGGAGCTCCGTTCGCCGACTACCAGAACAGCATGTACTTTGACCGCTTCCTGCAGTGGAAGATGCTGGAGAGGTATGATAATAAGTTGTTCAAAGTGAAGAGGTGTATTAGTTAAGTCAGTCAACAAGTTAATTTATGTAGGTTTTTCTTATTAGAATTGAAATCATGTTTTCACAAGAAGGCTTAAATCCTCTTCCCTTTTCAGTCTAACACAAATAAAATCCAATTGTACATTTATGAAGTTTATAATGTTCAGTTTTGGTTGGCATCATTGGGAATGTCTAACTTCAATGATATGCTTATTGCTGAGGTTGTAGTTTGCAGTACTATTGTACTGGGCTACATTATGCTCAGCGGTGTTTCTCATTTTTTTGTCCTTCCTATTCACATTCACGAGGAGGCATTCGATTGTGCAGGTGTTCCTAATAAAGTGGCCACTGATTGTAATGAAATAATAATACCAATAATTCTCATTTCTGCCTTTGACAGTTCCTCTGATATCTATTTCTTTATTGGTGAGCTGAAATAATAAATAAAAAACTAAATGTCATCGATTGTCAGTTCTCTATTTCAATATTTTATGGCTCTAAAAACCACAGACATCATGAAACCTGTTACACACTTTAAAGGTCAGTGACATTTTAACCAAACCAGAAGTGTTCAGATACAGATATGTAAAATCTTAATCGGCAAAGTAAATAGTAACTGAAGCTGTCAAATACATGCAACAAAGCAAAAACATTTTCCCCGAAAATGTTGTGAAGTGGAAATATAAAGTATAAAGGGCGTATTTATAAAAGTGTATTTATATGTTCTGGCTCTTATTTAAACACATGTAATAACTCTGTCAGATCTAATTTCCCGCATGATCAGAACTAAACAATTAGCAGGTGAAAGGACTTGACTATGATCGAATCACAGCGGAGACACTTCAGAGGAGCGTGATCACTCCAGACAGGAAAATATATTATGCAGAGTGCATATCAAAGGCAGTTAGAAGTAAACAGCAGGCTTTCAGAGCAGCCTTGATTGTATCCGTGTCTGGAAAGTGAAATAGCGTCCAGGAGGCCCCACCCTCTGTACAGGAAACAGACTCAGGATGGTATCGAGTCCTGCAGATAATATCTCCGTCCTAATCGATACTATATGAGCGTCTATTAATGGATTTCGCTGTGTCTGTGTTCTGTCAGGCAACCAATCACGAAAGACACGTTCAGACAGTACCGAGTGCTGGGAAAGGGGGGATTCGGAGAGGTAAGAGATGCAGTTCGTGACGATAGCGACGCTTAAAGTAATTGTCATTTGAATAAATGTGTGTGAGGTTCCATTTTGTTTCCGTCCTCAGGTGTGTGCCTGCCAGGTGAGAGCGACAGGGAAGATGTACGCCTGCAAGAAGCTGGAGAAGAAGAGGATAAAGAAGAGGAAAGGAGAGGCCATGGCTCTCAACGAGAAGCAGATTCTAGAGAAAGTCAACAGTAGATTTGTTGTGAGTGAAGATAAAAGACGAGTATTTGCAGCTCAGTGTTTTTCTGCATGAATGCTGCTCATTGAACATGTTTCCC
Source organism: Holacanthus passer (assembly GCA_025331565.1). NCBI lineage: Eukaryota > Metazoa > Chordata > Actinopteri > Pomacanthidae > Holacanthus > Holacanthus passer. The sequence continues at coordinate 1,976,989 of JAFREQ010000061.1, read as the reverse complement.
TCTTCCTCCAGGTGAGCTTAGCGTACGCATACGAGACCAAAGACGCTCTGTGTCTGGTGCTGACCATCATGAACGGTGGAGACCTGAAGTTTCACATCTACAACATGGGCACGCCGGGCTTCGAGAAAGACAGGGTCCAGTTTTACGCTGCTCAGATCTGCTGTGGACTCCAGCATTTGCACAGGGAATCCATCGTCTACAGGTAACGCTCGTAAATGATCTTTGAGATGCACAACCATGAGCTCATGTATTAATCTCCTTCATACAATCATGTGTTTGACAAAGTGTTGAACCTCTCTCCATCCTCGCTGTGAACGACTGAGTCTTTCCAGGATGAACCTTTCATACCCAATCATGATCCTATCACCTGTTACCAATGAACCTGTTTACCTGTGGAATGATCCAAACAGGTGTTTTCAATCAGTCCACAACTTTCACAGTCTTTTGTTGCTCCTGTCCCAACTTGTTAGAAACATGTTGCTGCCATCAAATCCAGAATAAGCAGATATTTACAACAATCAATGAAGTTGATGAGGTCAAACATTAAATATATTGACTTTGTACTGTTTTCAATTGAGAATATGTCAAAGAGAATAAGCTAATTATCACATTTTGTGCCCCAACTTTTTAGGCATCAAGGTTGTAGTTCGTCTCATTAAAATTCAAACCAGATTCTTTTATTGAGTTTTAAGTTTTCAAATTCTATAAATCACCGATGAATCAATACTTTTCTTCTTTGTTGAATATTGCTTTTGTAACATGCTGTCTTATTTGTAGGGATTTGAAACCGGAGAATATCCTATTAGATGACAATGGTGAGTTCTGAAACTTCATCAGTTCCGTTCATTTTTGTGTTGCCGCTGATGCACATTTTTAAACTACATTAACACTTCATAATCCACTGAGCTTTGAGAAAATGAAATGTATGTCGCTCACTGCTGTTATGCTGCAGGACACATCCGTATTTCTGACCTGGGGCTGGCCATCAAAGTGCCTGACGGAGAACTCATCAGAGGCCGGGTGGGGACTGTGGGCTACATGGGTAAGACACACTGTAATCAACACTTCCGTGAGTAAATTCACCTCATTAATTAACGACCATAACAACCCGTTTCCCTTTCTCTTCAGCTCCGGAGGTGATAAACAATGAAAAGTACGCCATGAGTCCTGATTGGTGGGGGCTGGGCTGCCTCGTTTACGAGATGACCGCCGGACGATCGCCCTTCCGCGCCCGCAAAGAACGAGTGAAGCGGGAGGAGGTGGAGCGGAGGGTGCAGGAGGAGGAGGAGGAGTACAACGACAAGTTTACAGAAGACACCAAGGCCATCTGCAGAATGGTGAGCATCGACGGGAAAACAGTTTTTACAGAGAGATGGATGAAGCGATGAATAATGTGATGATTCATCTGTGCTGCTGCTCACCCAGCTGCTGACCAAAGACCCTAAGCAGAGGCTGGGGTGCCTGGCGGACGGAGCAGCGGGCGTCAAGGCCCACTCGTTCTTCAAAAACATCAACTTCAAGAGGCTGGAGGCTGGAATAGTGGAGCCTCCTTTTGTGCCTGATGTGAGTAATTTATACTACTGTATCAATCCCACTGCCAAAACATGTTCTGAAGCTCTTTGTAAAGACCTTTTGTTTTAGTCCTCGCACTCACCGAAATAGTCCGAAATGGCCACGACAGGAAAAATGTGTCCTTTCAAGAACAGCAAGTGAAAATTCATGATGATGAATTATCTGTTAAGATAAACTTGTCTCCTGTTCTTCCTCACACCCCCGTCTTCTCCTTTGCCCTCTCCAGCCCCGGGCAGTGTACTGTAAGGACGTGTTGGACATAGAGCAGTTCTCCACAGTCAAGGGAGTAAATTTGGACCAAACTGACAATGACTTCTACTCCAAATTTGCTACAGGCAGCGTTTCCATCCCGTGGCAGAATGAGGTAAGTGTGTGCACTTAGTATGACACTTTGAAATGCTCAGTGCAGTTTGTACAACTGCTGGAAGAACTTGTTTAACTGAAGTTCACCAAGTCTCTCTTTTCCTTTCCTTTCCTTTCCTTTCCTTTCCTTTTCTTTCCTCACCCTCCTTCCCTCCTCACATTATCTCCTCTCTTCTCCTCTAGATGATTGAAACCGAGTGTTTCAGAGATTTGAATGTGTTTGGACCTCAAGGGACGAGACCTCCAGATCTGGACTGGAATCAGCCACCAGAGCCGCCCAGACGCAGCCTGCTGGACAGGATCTTCAGGAGGCATGTAAGTGAACACACACACACACACACTCATAAACCCACACTCACACACACACACACATTGATGAGTGCATATAAAACTAACTCATACACTACATTTCTCTCTCTCTCTCTCTGCTGCAGCACCCAGAGGTGTCCATTTCCCACAGCCGTGTTCAGTCTTCCAGTGTAAACTCTGTGGACTCCATGTCCAACTCTGCCCCCTAGTGGCACAGTGGCAGTGTGGGAGCCACACATACACACACAAAGGGAAGGAGCTCTGAGGGGGCTTCCCCGCTGCTGATTGGTCCACGGCCGGGGCCTGAGCAGCAGCCGGAGACAGCCTGTCTAAAAGCCTAAATGGTCAGCCCATGGGGGGGTGGGGGGTTTGACCAGGCCCTGAGACCCCGGGCATTTGTAGTGGGATGGTCAATGTTGCAGAGACGTTTGGAAATATTGGGACAGACCTTACTTACCCTCAGGATTGTTGGACTGTCGAACAGAGCCACTGACGCCGATGAAAACAAGCTAATATTCAGGGGATCCACTGTATAATAAAGACCACCACAGGGAATAGAAGATGGGGTCTTGGTGAATTTTTGTTTTTCCAGAAAAGGAATTTCTTTTTCACTCATTTTCAGTCCTCTACTTTCTGGCCTGTATCTTGTACCCATATCTATCCATCTGCACCGTCTGTACAACTCTTAACTTATTCTTTCTCTGTATTTCCGCCTCCCATACCTCAGATCACTCCTAAACATTCAGAACACATCACCTCAACAACCTCAACACATAATGTACATTGCCTTGCGTACACTCAGGCCAAAGATTACGGTTTAGTTTTGTGATACTGTTGTCATGTTGATTTATTGGGTTTTTTTTGAAGGCGTCGTTTAGAACCACAGGAGGATCCGGGCGTGATCCGTTTTATACACTTTCTCTAAATATGAGCCTGCAGACATATCATATTGCTTAGCACACATACATACACTGATAGACATACACAGACAGAGTCGTGAGAATCATGTTGTGTTTTCATTGCATGGACAAGTGTAAGTATGGACAGCTGTATCCCTTTCGCTTCTGCATACCTCATTCCATAGTATACCCGCACCACACGGACGTCTCCCTCGGTTTACAGTGTCACTTTATATTTGGCATTATGTGGAGTTTGAATTAATATGCTGTACAGAAACGGAAATCTCTTCTTTTGTTCATCGCTCAGTTTTCCGCACAGTCCCCGTGGAGTGGAGAGGAACACATGCACTCAGCCTGACGTACAAGTTGCACAATTTAAAATGCTGTCATGCTGTTTCTTCACCAAATGAAAGTGTTTTTACCTCTGATCATTAAGGCACATTGTTGTATTGATATTGTCACACGCCGCTTGTTTTCTACATGCAAAACTAAAGTGTTCTTGTTCTCCCTATGCCTTTTTTTCCATCTGAAGATATTGCTGCATCGCCGTTGTTGTCACATGTACAGGTTTTTATATTTTGCCCCTTCAAAATGCCTCACAAATCTAAAGGGTCTTCCTCTTGTTTTGTGTCCAACTGTACAGGGTGTTGACAGCTACGTGAAAGCTTTATCTTATCTGAACTTTATTTAATCGGCCCAGTTCATTCGTGTCCGAGCAGAGGAGGAGAGGAAGACACCAGAGGATCCCACGAACACAAAGAAGTGGCCTTCTCGCAGCAGCACAGCCAATTAGAACGAAGGGAGGGCTCGATCTCTTCTGCTTGTTTTTAAGAATGTGGTATTTTCCCAGTTCGAGGTATTGAAAGCTGGTCCATGCAGTAATTTTAAATCGTCCTTACCAATCTCACGCTCTTTTCTCTGAGTACTTAATATGAAAAGGAAAAAAAAATCTGAATCAGACTGAAGTGCCTCCTTGTTAGCATGATCTCCCAGACAATGCCCACACAGACATCAGCACTTTGTTTATTCTCTGACTGTCATGCTCTGTTTGTTTCGCCGGGGAACGCGTCAACACACAAACACACACAGACTCGCACAGTTCGTTGGAAGTGAAGGGAGGAAGGGAGAGGGAGTCGATGAGGGAATTCTCCTTCTTAATGCGATGTACAGCGAAGTGCTGAGTGCATGTGAAAGCCAAACCCACTGTGTCCTTCAAGTCCCAATAAACTCTGTGCTATAGTTTGAGTACTCCACAGTTTGTCCGTCTCTTTATTCCCTGACTCCTCCGTCCACGTGGCCACAGGACATTTCCTTGTTCATATTCAAATACATTCAAATGATTAGAGATATTCATCAGTTTGTTGTAGTTCTTCATGTACATGGAGCAAAAGCTCTTATCTATATAGTGACTGATATAATTCAGTTTTACAGTAGAATCATACACTGTAATAACATGTCCACTTAACATTTGTATTATTTAAGACAGCGATTCCCAACCAGGGCAAGATTGTAGAGAGGCTCAAACTGAACTGAACATTGACAGTTCAATTGTATGGAAATATTCTAATATCCATATTTTAATGATTATTAGTTAAATAACATCTAGTTTGAATTTAATTCAAATGAAAAATGGGTACTTGAGTTTATAGGGCTGGACTGTGGGGGTAGGTCTTACAAAAAAGTTTGGGAACCACTTATTTAAGAGACATTATGAACCTGGAAGACAATAAATCCTCACAGGTTCATATGACATATTAATGTACAATATTAGTGCAGTTCAAAACTGTGTTCTCTTACAGTCAATTATAAGTGTGCTGTGAATCTATTGATGACTTTATTTAAAGGACACAAGTCTGTATATTGAGAAGGTCAGTCCTCTGCATACCGGCCATAAAGAGATCTTTCGATAATGTGATGTAAGAGATATGTTCCTAAATGAAGCCAAAGCTGATTTCAAGTTTCAGCAGTTTTAGTGAAATGAATCAGGAAGATATTTCCAAAGTTTCAGTGTTTTTAGTACAAAATTTCATCTTTGCTAAATTTCAAAGTAAAAATAATATAACTTTGGAAAATACTTCATTTGAATATGTCAGACTGCTGAAGCCTCAAAGTAATTTCAGCTTTTGTCCCCAAACACTTAAGTTGAAGTTTCTTCTTTCTTTTTGGCCACTGTAGACTGAATATTGATTAAACACTGTTTCAATGTTAATATGGGAGAGTCGCTGTCTCCTGGTACATTTATTAACTGAATAACTGCACATCTAGCGCAAGAGGATATTTTCATTGCACCATGGATCTGAAAACAACAGCTGCAATCAGCTCTTCCTCACAGCCAGTTACAAATATGACAAACGTGACCCTTTTGCAAATCCCATTGCAAATGAACCCTGTGGCTGCCCGACTCATGAGATAAAGCAAAAGTGCCGACTTCAAGGATCCTGAATAAACAGATACTGTAGATACTGTACCAGAAAGTCATAACAGGGTGACATCTTTTTTCCTGAAACCTTTTAAATGCCAAACAAACTTTTAATTAAATGCAATGCATGAGAAATGTGAGTAAAAGAAGAAAAAGTGTCCCAGTGTCATCAAATCCAACAAACCTCTGAGACAGGAAGACAGCAATACAACATCATCATTTAGTAACGATTCCCTGTTGAGGTGATGTGTTCCTTGTCTGGACATTAAAGGTCAAAGCACAGGACGGCAGAGACGCTTCTAGCAGGAGAGACTCTTCAACTTTCCTCAGGTTTCAAACTTTTGCAAGGTTCATTAAAATATAATTCTGCTCTTGTCGAATAGAGAAGAAACAGGCATCTGACCCAGTTTGGCTCTTGAGCTTCACAGGACCAGAGACCTGGGTGTCTGATGTGTCCGTGTGGCTGAGTGATGGCTCAGATAGTACTGGGCCTGTGTGTTCTCATATTTAATGAGAGAACCCACCCTGCAGAAGGCCACAGGGACTGATGGATGGTCCATCCAGAGGGACGCGAGGTTGCAGGTTAAGGTGACTTCAGTCCGTCTTGAGGATTTATTCATCTGTTGCTGTTTTCTCTGTGCTCGTTCCTGTTCACTAATCAGATGACCCGCTGCTCTCTTGACAGGTTTCCATTCCTGCAGTCGTGCATTGTTGACTCTGAGCGTGCGTTTGACGTGCAGCTCGCTGAGGCAATATTGCTGTTAGATAGTTGGGATTTTGCTTGGACGCAGTAATCAAGGTTGTCAAAACATGCGAGCGGCTTGATAAAACATGTTATTAACAGATCGCGGTGCCATTCGACGGTTAAGCTGGAAAAACTTCCAGAGTGTGATTCAGTCTGACTGACAGAAAAGTCGAGGCAGAGGCATGAAGCTGATGTTTGGATGTTGGTATTATAAAATGATGATGTGTTTGGCAAGTCTGACCGGCATGGAAAAACTGACAAGGCGGCTTTTGAACAATATTAAAGCCTCGCTGAGTCGTTCTATTTAACCTTTACTTTGACAGATTAGGTTGAGTTTTCTGAACATAACTGTTTACTGCGATGTCCTGTCGTCTGTATCATCTGGGTCTGTTTGCAAAGAAGACAACATAGCAGTTATACAAATATAGTTATACAAAAATATATCTAAAAATAATGTTTTTAACTTCTTAAGTAGAGAATGACAGGCCAATTCTTCATAGTGTCCAAAATACCCTGCAATAAAACACGTTACCTACCCCTTTATAATAAACTGCCCAAAATATAATCCCACCCCGTCGTCTAATTACTGTTACCTCAAGGTTTGATCCTGATACTGTAACTAAGTTTATGGATTCACATTTAACCGTTGTGTTGTGTTTCTCTTAGCTTTACTTCCTTAATGTTTGGGGTCCCACATCCCTCCTACTGTAATTACTATAGTCCCACCCATGCTATACTGACCTGCTCCCTTTAACACAATCTGATTTGCTGAAAGTGATGAATTACAATATTTATATTTACATTTCATGTTTTATATGTTATATGACCTGTGCATGCACTATTATTTGTTAAAAAAGTGATTCACTGACAAAGAAATGTGCAGTAGATTAGTCCACATAGTTGATGTGACCCTGTTCGACCTATGGCGAATAAAAAGTTTTACAGACTCTGAGACTCCAAACAGAAGCCATGTGTCCATTTCCGTAGCATCTGGAACGTAGCATCAGTTCATCATGTTTGTAAGAAAGTCTCATAAAATTGGGTCAAAAAAATAAATCATTGAGTCTTGAGTTAATAAAACAATGTAAGTTTTGAGCCGTTAAAGAAACCCAGCAGAACATTAGGGTTAATCCACTCTGTGATATTGACACTACAGCTTTAGAGATGTGCTTCTGGCTCAAGATATCAATCATAACGGGGAAAAAAGAGGCCAAACTCAATGGAATTTTTTTGTCCTCAAATTCCAGTGAGTGTTTAGGCTGTAATGGACCATGAAGGGATGGATGAGTCACTCAGGGTCTCTCCCACTGACCTCTCTTTTGGGCACGTTCATCATCGAGGAGAGGGTGCTCTCTCCTATGTCACCCACTGGTGTGTGTGTGTGTGTGTGTGTGTGTGTGTGTGTGTGTGTGTGTGTGTGTGTGTGTGTGAGCAATCCAGTGGGCCGGGCACTGGACGTTATCTGACACAGTGTTTGTGAGATTCTGAGACATGCTCGTCGTGTCCGCCGGGCAACCTTGGGGACATGGCCATCAGGAACAGTGAGGTGATGTGTGTGTGTTTATCTACGTGGTGATAGCACTGTGGCCTTGTGGGCAACGCTCTTATAAATGCACCACTTTCAAAAGACTACAGACAGAAACTCTCTCTACAGCTCTGCCAGACATTTGTCCACTTCTTTCCAGAAGATTCACAGCTCACGTATTGAGTCTTTTTGATCTATTTGCTTTTACACTTTCTAGTACTCTTAAAGCTCCTATAACAGAAAATGCTGCCTGCAACCTTCAAACTGTGTGCCGGCATCTCCTACCGGCATATGAGGAACATGACAGGTGAGTGAGAGAATCCGTTTTGACCGACATTCAGTCTCTTGACCTAGTTTTCTCCCTTTTTTACTGTATGCTCAAAAACGCACGTTTTCTCAGTGGAGTTCTGCATTGAGTCCAGAGTGGATCAATGAATCAATGAAGATTCATTTCTTTTGAAATACTCTTGTAATTGTACTAAATGTGTACCTTTCACCTCTGTCTCCCAGGTTTGAGGAAGAACGCCATGGTGGCCATTCACCATGAGCTGAACAGACTGGCAGGTCCCGGCCCCAGTAACTGGATCAGCCAAGTGCGCCGACGGAGCTCCCTCCTCAGTCAGTTATTACATGTGATGATTTGAGTCAGTGTAATATCACACAGATAGAAACAATGGAGTAACAGACTTGATATAACAGCTGAAACTGCACATTATAAGAGCTTTAGGCTAAGACATAAACCGATATGTCCATGTTTTGCTTGTGAGGGATTTATCCCAAAAATACAGAAGCATCATAGTGGATGTTGACTTACAGTTTTACCTCCTGCGCTCTTTGGTTTTAGGTTCTCGTGTCAGAGAGGAGGTGGGGTACAGCGAGGAGGAGATGTCTTATGTGAAACAAGGCGAGGATGCTCTGCAGAAGGCCATCAGCATCCTCAGCGAACAGGACGGCTGGACGCTCGAAACTGTGGCTGTGAGTTTTCAGACAGGACTCACAGAATAGAATCATAGTTAACTGAAGTATTTATTGATTCAAAATTTGCAGTTGGCACCACCTCAGACGACTGATGTAAAATGTAGGACTCACAATTTACAGTTCTGATGAGAATACATAATGTGACCACTGCATATTTTATCAAATGTGAAAGAAAATATGAGAATACTTTTTTTTTTGTTTCATCCCTCTTCAGGCAAATGGAGACAAAGTCCTGAGTAAGACACTGCCTGACATCGGGAAGGTGTTCAAGCTGGAAGTGATGTTGGAGCAACATCCTGATCATCTTTATGAAGAGCTGGTGGGAAATATGGAGCAGATGGGGGAGTGGAACCCGAACGTCAAACAGGTCAAGGTGAGAGAGCATCAGGGGCTGGAATATGAACAGGGTTCCCTTTAGATTCTGCTTCTTGAATTCACATTTCAGAAGGAGACAAATATCAACATATCTATACAAGAACATTGATAGAATTTCATAATGGATCCCGCAGATCCTTCAAAAGATCGGCCAGGAAACAATGGTCACCCACGAGGTGTCTGCAGAGACGCCCGGCAATGTGGTGGGACCGAGGGACTTCGTCAGCGTCCGCTGTGCCAAGCGCCGGGGCTCCACCTGCTTCCTGGCCGGGATGTCCACCAAGCACCCGAACATGCCTGAGCAGAGGGGTGTGGTCAGGTGAGTCCAGGGGGAAATGATTGACTTGTTGTGATATGAGCGTGCATTTATGTAAGGAGTAAATGGATGGAGGCAGAGATGAGACAAATCTGTGTGCAGTTGATTCAATTTAAACTGATACATAAATTATTACATGTTTCAGAGCGGAGAACGGACCCACCTGTATAGTTATGAAGCCCTGTGCTGAAGATCCAAATAAGACCAAGTTCACCTGGTTACTAAATATAGATCTAAAGGTAAATTACTGTCATGTCTGTGGTTTCTTTTCCAACAGTAAACACACTCATTTACACGGAAATGTGTTCAAGAACTTCAAGCCTAGTTCCAAAAAAGTTGGGACACTGTGCAAAACATAACAGGATACGATCATTTGCAAACAAACTGAGTTTACTGACAGTTTTCTGAACTGTTCCTGAGCTCATGTATTAATCTCCTTCATCCAACCATGTGTTTGACAAAGTGTTGAACCTCTCTCCATCCTCATTTGTGAACGACTGAGTCTTTCCAGGATGAACCTTTCATACCCAATCATGATCCTATCACCTGTTACCAATCAACCTGTTTACCTGTGGAATGATCCAAACAGGTGTTTTCAATCAGTCCACAACTTTCACAGTCTGTTGTTGCTCCTGTTCCAACTTGTTTGAAACATGTTGCTGCCATCAAATTCAGAATAAGCAGATATTTACAACAATCAATGAAGCTGATGAGGTCAAATATTAAATATATTAATATTTATATTTATACCGTTTTTAATTGAGTTTATGTCAAACAGCATCATGTGACTAAGTCTAACGTTGCCTCTGTCTCTGTCGTCCGCAGGGTTGGATTCCGAAGACAATCATAAACAAAGTGTTATCTCAGACGCAGGTGGACTTTGCCAACCACCTCAGGCAAAGGATGGCTAATAATGTTTCTATGGAGATGGCTCACGCCTGCTGACACAGTCTACGCACTAGACGCCTCTCGAGCTTTGGCACAGTGCTCTCAACAGTGGAAGGAGAGCAGCAACAACTGCTCATTAACAAATCATTTAAATCTGCTTTTAACTGCTGAAGAAATACGAAAATCCAGAGAGTATTAAGGAGATCAGATGACGCTCGTCTGAGATCTGGTGAAAATCTGGGCACAGATGTTGGTTTCAATTGGCACTTCTTGCCACTCTTAATAGAAAATCTGTCATGAGATTTGTGTGTGCCTCGATTGTTCCTGACACGTCGAGTCAGCGTGAGTTGAAAACATGCAGCAAATTGCACATTGATTGCTTCTGATAATGCTCCAGTTATTGTCCCTCTCTCTGCTGTGAAATTGCACTTTTGATGTCAGTGTTTTATTTATTGATTTATGGATTACACCACAATGACAGCCAAGTGGATAAAAGATTGTGATGTCGTTGATATTTATGTCTCTATGCTTTTATTACGCTGCCGGAGAAGAAGAAAAGCAGTTTGGACAATGATCGCTGTCTTTGCCTGATGCATGAAAACTGAAATAAAGGCTCATAAAACATGTCAGTGGTGATGCTTAACTCAAAAGTCTAAAAACACACACTCACTAGGTCACACACTTTGAAAACAAAATTACAAAACAGAAAACCTAAAAGACATCTTGGAAACCACACAGCAGTTGCACAATTATTCCACTTCGACAGGGAGGAGATGGACGGTTTTAAAGGTTCTCTTCTAAACCATGAAAAATGGATCTCGTGAAAAAATGTCCTCCCGTTCCTTGATGGCTTTTCAGACTGACAGTTTGCCAGAACGAGCAGGTGTTTGGCCGTTCAGATGTGTGAGGAGCCGGCAGCGAGCAGCCTCGGCGCGAGCCAGCAGCACATTCCCCGAGATCAAGTAACGGTGGACTTCATCCCAAACAGGAAATCTGTCCTCCATTATTGCCAGTTGTGTAACACTTTTTCCTATTTTGTGTAGTTTTAATCGCTCCAAAATGTTTTGTAACAGCTCGTTTTCTTGGATGCGGAGCAGACGACGGGGGCCAGGATTCTCACTTTCTGTCTCACATGATTGAGTTGGCTCATATTCACCAGCGCTGCTTCAGAGTTATATTATGACATCCTACTGAAGGATGAAGGATGTTTCTGAAGTGAAACAGGAAGTGAGCAGACTGTAACCTGTGGACTGTTTTTCACTTTCTCCCAACAACTTTTTGAGGCCTATAAGACAAATGCCCAGTTGATCCCAAATCCAGTGGACTCCACATAAACCTTAGACCTCAGCAGAGCACTTCCAGGGGCCGGCTGGTGTAATGCAAAACAAACATTGTTTTTCTCCTTTAAAGAATGTTCCACAGGGGTAATAACTGACATCTGCTTGAAATCCCTCAATATCTGAACGTAAGCAGATGTGAGATCTTGCTTCATTATTTGTGTAATAAAAGGAGAAATTCTGTGGCAGGAAAGGAAAAAATCATCCAGCGCTGATAAGTTCTGTATCGAGGCCAGAAAGACAAAACAAACTATGTGACAGTCGTGTTGAATCCCTGACACCGATGACAGCCTTGATCAAATGGTTTTTTTCATCCAGTGGTCATCCATGTGTCCTTGGCTGAAACTCCACACATCAGCTTTTCTCTGTCTGGGAGAAATGATGGCAAAACACTATCTATTATTTTTAGTATATATAATTTTTATATAAAGATAAGCTTTATTGACCACTGACAGGGAAACTTTACAAGTTAGAGCAGCTCACAGGCAAATCAAATACTCAAGTAATAAAAATAGGCAAAAAGTACAGGTGGCAAAATATGACAATATAAATGACAACAATAACAAAAATAATAGTAATTAGAACCAAATAAAACACCAAACACTATTAATTATTTTTGATATAGGGCTTAAAAACTATTATCATATCAATTATTATTATATAGAAATAATTATTAAACATTTAATGAATCATATTATGTTTGATTCAGAAAAACGTTTAAACCTTTTTCTGTACTTTAAGTTAAAAAAAAAAGTATCTGCGCTGATGGGAGATAGAAAAGGAGGTCAGAGCAATGACGTAATGAAGCTAGAGTCCTACACAGGAAACCACAATTCCCATGATGCACTCGAAATTACCGTGGCCACTGGACGGGGGAAGGGAAGCTGAGATTGGAGGGAGAAACAGTCACAAACTGAGGTACTTTTCAAATGCTTCAAATGGCTGAAAACAGTGGGACAGGACACGGCAGCCGCTGTTTCTTGGTGTTTTTGACGTGTGTGGAGGAGAAAAGCAGATTAATCCGGTTGTCGCTGTCGGATTTGGACTCAGACTCCATCCCCGTTACAGTCCAATAGAGCAGCTACAGCTAGCCCGTTAGTTAGCCTGACAGCTGGCTTTTCTCCTGTTAGCGACCTCCCAACTCTCTAACTGCGCTTCACATTCAGGACGTGAATCGTTCGGGTGTTTGCGGTGAATTTGTGGCCGGTTTGCACGCAGTGTTTGCGGACGTTGCGGTGTCGGTTTGCGGAGAAGCCGAAGCTGCGTCTTTGTGCCTGCGGGGCTGCTAGCTGACAGCCTGCTAGCTTGTTGGCTAACTGGCGTCAGGATGCTAATGTAACGTTAGCTGTCAAAAGTGTCATCTGACACAAATATAACTATTACACACGTTTGGTTGTTTCTGTCCTCGTGCTGTGTTTGTACTTTGAAATTCTAGTGTTGTGATTTTTTTTTTAGCATTTTTATCCTCCTGTGATTCAGACAGTGGTGGAGGAAGAATTCAGATACTTTACTTGAGTAAAAGTATCGTTACTATACTGTTAAAATACTCTTACAATTCAAAGTCATGCATTTAAAATATACGAAAAAAAGTTCTTGATGTGGAAAAAAACAACCCCTGTGAGTCTTAAACTATTTTATCATTGACTTATTTACTTACTTTTAATGTGTAATCAGCATTTTATTATTAGAGCTCGTTCGTGACTGTTATATGTACTTTGAATACTTTAATCTTTAACAATGCACAAACTACATAAGCTGATTATATGTTATGTCTGCAAAATTAAAATCTTTAAAGTAACTAGAATAGCTGTCAAATAAATGTGATGGGGTATAAAATGAAGTACAGCTAGTAAGTGAAGTACAGTTACCTCAGATTTGTATTTAAGTATTGTACAGTACTCGAGTAAATGTCCTTATTTAGTTTACATACATACAATAATACAAGGGACAAGATTTTGTAGCAAGCAGTTTTTGTATTAAACCGTATGTTGCTCCACATTTTTTACATGCATCATCGTGTTAGTAATATTTAATGTGTGTGTTGCTCATTGACAGATGTTCATTAACTTTGTGTATGTAAATAATTTTTTTTTGTTCTAGTTTTCAGATATTGTGTACATATGACAGCCCCTCTTCAGGACCATACGCGAACTCCATCCATGACCCACATCTCACCGGACACCTGCACTTCTTACTTTGGACGTGTGCTGCTGTTTCATGTGAGGCTGAAGACATAACACAGCTGTGGTGCAAGTAAATTCAACTGTACTGGTACCACGAGGTGCGTCCTGGATTTGTCTTCGGTGCCAAAGTGATGAAGTGTCTCGGACGGGGAGAACCCAGCCCTGAAAAGCAATGTCATCATCCAGTTTCTGTGCACCTCTGATGGGGCTGAGGAGTGAACCCACCAGCCAAGCAGATCTGTGGAGGAGAGGAAGGAGGCAGGTTTCCAGGAAACTTGTGTATTGATGGATTGCCATTTCCTCCTGTCAGCTCTTGTAGACTGGTATCTGCACATTCCTCTCAGTGTGCACACTCAAGGTTAGACTTTGGAGTAGCTGCCATCAAAACTACACAATCATCGCTAAAGAGAATATGATGTGCACAACATGGATTTCTTCTGCCAGTGACAGTTTTGTGAAATCGTTGTGGTGACTGTGGACGTTGAGTTATCTGTGTATATGAGGAGAAAAGGAGAAAAGCATAGATACCTTCAGTCACTACAAATGTGCACTACAGAAACCATGGTGGTCCTTGCATCAGCTCCTCAGTCCATCTCAGTCCATGACTTCAGAAGCCTTTAGAGGCCAGGATCAGGAACACGCTCGTCAGCCGACACACTCATATGCAATGGAAGAAGACATTGATGTCACATCCCACACTGAGGTAGTATTATTTCACCTTTGGTCTTTTAAGTTTAACCTCCTAATGTTTAAGCAGACATTTAATCTCCTTCCAGTGTTTGGGTTCAGAGCAACTTAACACTATTAAAACAGAAAGCTACACCTGCTTTGTTGGTCAACAAAATGGAAGTAGGTGCTGCCACATTGATGTAGTCACCCTCAGGGATAAATGTTCCCTTCCTGTTCCACACTGTTGTATAATGTTAAACAATTAAGAGCTCATTTGTTTAAGCAGTTCTGTCACATGTGTTTAACTTAACCTAAGGTCAACAGTTCTCCCTCTGCTTTAGCTGTAATCTCTGGTCTGGCTCGCCTGGCATGTTGGCACGGCGGCGACTGATGGAGCATTTCCCTTATCCCCAGCTTGGTTTTTCTAGCCGTAACATTAGTTCTTGCTCCCTGGCCTCTAGCCTTGTGTTTTGCTTCTTTTGTAAACAGTTGGATAAGTGTGTCCCCTGCCTCGCTGGATGCAACGTAGCAGGGCAGGGACAGTTATCCTCAAAGGAAGTGCACTCTTAAATTACCTAATTCTTAATGAGTACATCAACCAACACAGGAAGCATCCTAATAAGACAGACGGAAAAGGAAGTGTTTGCAAATTTGAAACTTCTGAGACATGTCTGAGATTTTATTTGGCTTGTTGTACCTTTTCACAAGTTAGTTTTAGATCTTAAGGAAGTGAAAGCTGCACTATTTTTGTGTGCATGTCTAAAGCCTCTGCTCTGTGTTGCTGCCCCCCTGTTAGGGCCTGAATGGTTTGTCCCGCGAATGTAAACCATTAGAAGAAATCACCAATGGACACTCCAACCATAAACCTGTGAGTATAGCTAAAACTTTTTTCCATTGTGATCCATTGTATTTAGTTTTTTTCATAGCAGATCTGATCTGAAATTGCCTGGTTGAATCTTTTTCTTCTCAGGTCATGAATGGACTGATAATTAGTCATAACGTCAAAGACCACACCAATGGCAGCGCACCACTCAGATCCCTGCCGGTAAGTAAATTCAATTCTTAGTATCTCACTTCAACCAGCATGGCCCTCCTTGAACGTAAGTTAATCCATTATTTGATAATCGTCCAGATTTCAGCACTGAAGCAGAATGGTCTTCTGCAGACCCTGGCAGCCGGAGGGGACCAGCCGAAGCCTGCAGGTAACACACGCTCTCACCCGACCTCTCTTTTGTCTCACATCCCCTTCCCTCAGGAGTTTGTGAGTGTATCCTAGATACCAGGCAGCCGTTGCAGGTAAAACCTCCCTCAGGAGTGCAGATTGCCTGCTTGGAGGAAGCGCAGGGTCTCAGTGGCACTCTGAGTGATGCAGGAAGGATTTATGACTGAGAATGAACAGGATGGGCGTCGGCCTTTGCACCGTAGCTCATTGGCTGAGTAGATACTCATCCCTTATCAGTGCTTCTGGTGAGGTTTGTGTGTGTGAGAGTTTGTGACACAGTCGTGTGTGTTGGTTTGTTTTCTTACGTAATTACTTGAATTCTCTACACAGAAGAAAATGTGGAGTTGGAAAAGGCCAGACAGGAATGGGAGGCTCTGGAGAACGTCCAACCAGGTACGAGACATCTTGCCATTTCACCTGTTTGAATCAAAATGATGATGAGTTTGTTACATTTTTTTTTTCTTGTCTGTAATTTGTTGTTCTAAAAGAATCACTTTTTATGTGATATCCCCCAGCTCTCACTGAGGACTCAAACCCCACCCCGATCATCTCCTTCAATGAAGCCCTGCAGTACTTCCAGACCACAGACCTCGGGGACTTGCTGGTAAGGAATGCTGAGCAGCAGAAATTCTCAAATAAAAGCTGATATTTCAGTAATGGCCATTTCTCAGATAATTGCAGTTGGAGTGGTTTGTTAGAAAAAATAAAGACTTTTAAAGACCCAAATAAAAGCTGGAAAACAAATCTACCTGCACTGTAATCGCTCATCTGGTATTTTCAGCATATACATGCTATAACCACACTTTTGATTTCACAGCCAAAGCTGGGAAGGGAACTGCTGGAAGTATTTTATTGTAAAACTGGGGAAAATATAAGAAGTTGAGTTTGGGATTACTTCCAGACACCACCAACGGCAAATCAATAAAGCGAGGAAGAGCAAATCAGAAACAAAGAGAATTTGAAATGCAGACCTGTGCCACTCATCAGTGAGGTACATTTACAGTTTGTGTGTGAGAGAGGGACAAACTTAACATCCTTTGTCTACGGTGGATTCCTACCACAGAGAAAAAAGGATCATATAGTAGATTGAAATTGCTGTTCTCTGGTCTACTCATTATGATATAAATATTCAGTAAGATTACTTGTAGGTTTGCTTAAGAATTTTATTGATGGCTCTAACCATAATTTTAAAGTGGTATTGTATTTTTGTTCCCACCCACTCCTGTAGAAAAACATCCAGCCAACCATTCGCAGGACAGGTCTGGCCGCGATCACACACTTCCTCTTTGGACCTCCTCGGCTGCACAGGGAACTCCTGGAGGAGAGGGACCTGGTCTTTGCCATCGCACAGTGTGAGTGTGTGTTGGCTGCACCTGTTTGTGAAATCATCCGGCCAGGTGTAAAACTCATGAGTGTTTCTAATAAACCACTGATTTTCAGTTGACACATTTGTGTGTGTGTGTTTTCTATAGGTCATGTGGACAACAGCCAAACAGTCCACATGCGTGTCCTCCAGACCATTTATAAGAGGCTGATTGGCAGCAGGCTGGACTGTCCTCGCTACGGGGCGCACTGGGAAAACATCGGCTTTCAGGGTAAGACAGTTTTACACTGCTTCGCTATGAATACAGTGATTCATTAGCAAAGGTCAGTGCAATGCATGTTGTTTCTACAGTATTAGATATTTCTATGAATAAATGCATTAATAATTTGAAAGAATTGGTTCTTTGTGTGATGGTGAAATGCTATAATAACTATTTTTGAAAAGAAACTCTGTATTCAAAATGATTAACAGTATTGACACCAGCCAAGAAAACACTAATATGTGCTGGTTTGGTTTCTGTCCTGCAGGTACAGACCCAGCCACTGACCTACGTGGCACTGGTTTCCTGGGACTGATGCATACTCTGTACTTTGTGATGGACCCAGAGACTCTACCGCTGGCTAGAGACATCTACAAGTTATCACAACACCCTACTCAGGTACCACCATAACAAAAGAGCAAATGTGTTCATGCATGCACGTTTTTCTTTTCATTTACTGGAGGTGTTTTATGTTTATGTTCATTTTGGAGAACTGATCGAGGAATCAGATTTCACCAATCCTTCAGAGAGGCACTGGAGCTCCTCCCACTCCCGGCGTGCTGCTTTGTATCTGACCCTGACCTTTGTCCTCCCTGCAGAGGGAACTAGAGCGAAAAGAGAATTTCCCCTCAGGGATCAATAAAGGCAACAAGATGAACGTATTTCAGGACTTGCTCTCTTAGCCTTTGTAAGTGTTCCTTGTGGACCTAAATTTCCTTGTGTATTTTCTCTGGTTTAGAACTTTCCATTCAGTGTGATGTCAATCAACATGACCCGCATCGCTCTGCAAGTACTCAGAGAGGAAGCCTTGTCCAAGTGAGTCACTGGTCCTCAGTTTTTATTTTACTGTATCCTCTGTAGTTTGTATGTGGCTTGCTGTCTATTTACCACACAGTATCTCTTCACACCAATGCTCCTCTCTGTCTCCGTTCATACCAGGGAGTGCAATCGTCGTCAGCAAGTGGTTGGTGTGCTGAATGAGTTCTACGTCGCCACGTATCTGCACCTGTACCAACTGTGGAAGACCCAACAGAAGACCATTGCTGACTCTGGCTTTGTACTAAAAGGTAAAGGAACTTATTGTTTCTACTATTACTGAGCACCTTGAAATCATGCTTGTTCATTCATTCATTAGTTAAGGGGATCTACACATCAAAGTCTGTTAACAGGTCTTGTCTCGTGCTGCTGCATATGTGAAAAAAGTTGTTTAAAGCCTTTTGCTGACTCCGGAGGGAGCTTCCTGAAATCTGATAAATTGCCGCAAGGGATCAAGTCACTGTTTGTTGGATATAAATATGACAAGTTCTAAAATTAAAATAAAAAATTTTGAGTTGTGGAGTTAGAAAGAAGTGAGCGTACCAGACATCTGGAGCCTTCTCCTCATCTCTGTTTGACATCAGCAGGTCAAGGCTACATTAGCAGCTATTAGCATAACACACCCAAATCTCCAGCCGAACCACAATGGTAGTTGCATTGTGAGTAATGTAGATGCCAGGTTTTGATAAAGAAGAACATGTAGAATAAAAAAGACAATATCGCTGCATTGATTTAGGTGCTTATTTTTACATTTGTGTTTTACACACTAAACAGATTATATAACATATATATGTTAGTTAATAAGCTTTAGAGGTGCTGGGAGGTGGATTCTGTTAGCTGGTTCCTGTTACCAGTCCTTGTGCTTTATATAATCAACGGATATGTGTCCATTTGTAACATGTATTTTCTAAAATGTCAAACTCTTCCTTTATAACATGAGTCAGGGATCTCTGTGTTGAACTCAACACTCAGATTGCAGAAACACAGTTAAACACAGATTGTTGTCCCGGTGTGAGTCCCACAGTCTCTGCCTTTTCTAACCCTTCAGAAGTGGAGCTGTTTGCCAAAAAGAACCCCAAGCAGATGCTGCGCCGACTAGAGGTCTTCCTGAAAGAGAGGCGAGCAGGTGGAATCCCCCGTGGGACGTCGCCAGACCCTCAGGCCCAACAGCCCTCTCCCAGCCTGGGGGAACGAGGGGCCAGAGCCGGGACGGGACAGGGCAGCAAGGGAAAGGAGATGCACTTCACAGGAGTGTGTGATCTACCGCCAGACATGGAGGGAGAGGCCAGACTCATCTAAGCTAGACTCTGTGTGAGTGTGTATGTGAGCAATCCTGTTTGTGAGTATATCTATTACGGTATGTGCAAGTGGCTTACTCTCACGGAGCTAGAACCACACCAGACCCTGATCTAGGACCTGCTCTCTGAACCCATTCAAACACTTCCACTCCTTCCACTGATGCTGGGGTGCTGCACTTTGATCAGATTAAGGTTGGGGGTCTTTCAGAGTTACAATATGATTTTTTTTATTAATGATTAATTTATTTTTTTTAAACAGAGAACATAGAACAGTCAAATATAAAGAGCTGATGCAGGTCAGAAACACAAGATGTCACAAAAACAACAAGAAAGTGAATGTTTGCACTTTTCTGTGGATTTCGTAGCCAAATCGATAGCTGCCAAATTCTTGTGGTCAAACTCTACCTGCGCATAAGTCCAGAACGTACACACTCGTGTCCCTAGGATCTCTCAGTCAGGGTATGTTAGAGGAGGGAGCATGGCACGGAGTGGCTTCTTAACAGGCTTGTTCTCTCTCGCTCCAAGATACAGCTCGATCACACAAGCTCATAATGCAAGCTAAGGGCAGCATTGTCAGGCATATTGTTAAACGCTCTGTTAACTTAACATTGATAAGAGAGACATGAATCGGTTTCGAGACCTGCTACTGAGCAAACAGAAGCAGGTTTTCTCTCAGCATGAGTGGAGAGCGGCAGATAGAAAACCCACAGAGTTTACAGATTTTTTTGAGCGGGGAGCAGAAATTGCTGGAGGCTGTTCTCAAACATCTTACACAGTAGACTTTGAATGCAGCTTGCATTCTCTATTAGAGCGTGGATGAAATATACGTCATGTGAAAGATGTAGGAGAATGGATACTCAGTCCAGATGTGTGGAGGTTTTTCCAGGTGTTTGTGTGCTCGTGGTGTCTGTTGCCAGGGGTCTGATAGACTAGGTCCAGAGCTCCTTCTTAATATGGGGGAATATATTTTAAATAATTTAAAAATAACTATTTTAGTCTTTTCTGAAGGGACAGCTGTCATAACTTCAGTTATGTATCAGAGCACTTCAGAATTTTGTTATTAAACTGCTGGCTGAGTGACCATGAGAAGGATTTTTAACACTGTTAAATTTCACCAGAACATCTGAAAATCTTCTGACTTCTCAACTTTTCGTGGTTTAAGCCAAGGAGACACTTCATAACTGAGTCTGTGTGTTTGGCTTGGTCCCGGCTAAAGTCGAAGGTCTGGTATGAGCTTTCTCTACATTCCGTTAAAAAGCATGTGATTGTAATTTTTTTTTGGCCAGTTCAAAATTTATTCCAGTGTGTGAGTGCGTGCGTGTGTGCGTGTGTGTATGTGAAATGAAATGAATGAGCTGATATTGATGAAGGGTGCCTCTCCTCGGAGATGTATGGTACAGTATGCAATCCCAGCTCTTACTCAATGATAATCAAAACGATAGTGCTGTGTGACGATAGAAATCGTTCCTAACTTCAGGGTTTGTGCGCTTGTGTGTGCAAGCGAATGCGTTTGTATGGATGTGTGTGTGTATGTGTGTGTGTGTTGTATGACAGGAACTGACTACAGATGGGGTGCTTTCCTCTGCACACAATAAGCCAGCTTTACTAAGTACTTGATCCATCAAGCTGCAAAGACGGTACTTTTGTCATTTTAAAAATGGTACATAACATTTCTGAGGACAAGATGTCTCCTGAAAGAACACACTCTTTGGTTTGCTTTTGTAAAAGCCACACGTTGCTTCTGGACGCCGCTGGGTTCAGCAGCTCTGTGGCCTGGAATGGGTGGAGCTCCTCAGCAAAGCTGGTTCCTGCTTTGTGCTAATGTGAAACCGTCACCCATCGTTGTAGTCTCAATCTGTAGCATGTTCAGGTAGCACTAGTACTGTAGCATCCTATAGCCTCCTCCTCTTCGTAAAGCTTGTTGATGTCACGTCTCAGTTACAGTCCGTAGTGTCAATGAGTGCGCAAACTGTTACTACTATAACACATTTATTTCGTATTTGCATTAAGTCTCCTTTAGTAGACACACATTTAGGTGGCGCAGCGTTTGTCTCAGAGAGATGTGGTCGATGAGCTCAACCTTGTCTTCTAAGAAGGTAACAGTAAAAACGGTGCCTACATCCAGTGTAGCCATGTGGGGTAGAGTGCTGGTTGGTCCTCGCTTCGTTTTTTTTTTTTTCTTTCATTTGAGCCACCGTGCCACAGTAGACTTCCTCCATTCATGTAACACAGTGACCAGAGTTGGCATGACCCCTAAAACACGCAGGCCTAATGGATAAAATATACATAAAAATACACAGGCATGTCAGTTTTCTATGTCAACGTCTACCCAGATACTGTTGTACTTTGCCATCTGCGTTCTCCATCATATGACTTCAAAAATGAGCTGATGTAGTTGAGCCAATTGTTTGCGAGTGTTTTTGACTGAACAGGAAAATTTGCACTGTTGTAGATATTTGATAGTGTGTGTGACGTATGCAAGAGGAAACAGGCCATCTTCAATAGCCATAATGTTCATTATCACCCACCTCATGAAACAGGCTTCGTGGAGTCCGAGTCCCCCTCCTCGCTCTAAAAAAAATTGCACCGCGGATATGATCTCACATTTAGTTTTCTTAAATTTTAAACTGAGGAGCAGTACAGTGTATGTAAATCAGGAAGTTTGTATATAGAGAATTAATGATTGTAACTGTATGATTGTCTGTAGGGCATTATACTGAAACACATTGCTTACCTCAAGACTTGAGACAAATCTCTCCTTTCTCTCTCCTGATGTTTGTTTGGCCTCTCAGTCAGACTCTTTATCTTTTTATGTTTCCTTGTACCTAGGCCTTCTCTCATACCAATTGGACATGTTATATAATGTACAGTATATTCAACACCTGAAGCACTATGTAATAGCAAACTAACACAACAGCTGGTCAATGTTATGTGTATTCTATTTAAAGACACATTTATAGACACTATTATAGGCCCACACACGCTCTGATGCACATCTGCAGATGAAAAAAAAGATCCTTTTTTAAAACGAGCTATAATTGGCTGATGTTTACCATGTTTGAAATAAGCTGGTTTTCTTGTGGCTTCAGTGATAGTACAGTATACTTTTGCTGTGTTTAAGTGTTTGGTGTCGGGAAAACACTCAGAAACAATCCAGTCTTTACAGCTACGGTCACAAACAAACAGTTCAATATATGATTGTAAAGATATAGGCTTGATTAGCAGTCATAATACGGTGTATGCTTTGACCTTGGTATATATTCAGTATCCAAACAAGGCCTGATTTGTCCTCTCATATTACCAAAAGTTATATTTTCTGCAGTTGTAATAGATCATGTTCTTATGCGTTGATCATCCTTTGGAATCTCCTCAGTTGTGAAACCAGAACCAAGAGAAAAAAAAAAAACGGGTTCTTGCAGGATGTCGGATGCTCTGAGAGGTGTGGTGTGAAATTCTGCTTCCTACAGCAGCAGCTCGGCAAATACAATCACTTCTCTCAAGATCCTGCGCTTTATATGAAGGTGTTTTACTGTTGCCGTCGTCGTCATGTCCCTCAGAGCATTTTATGACTGTACCTTGATTGTAGAAGCCCTATTTTATACTGAGAGTTATTTCAGAATACAGTATGTGCTGTTGTACATTAAATGTATTGTATGGAGAAAGCTAAATAAATGCTGTTTAAAAACAAATGTATTTTCTCTGTGGAATCACTGAACTGTGAATCTAATGAATAATTCTATTAGCATGTCCCAAATCCACACATGCATATTAATGGTCTACATATATTCACTTTCATTATATGTTTCTTTTTCTATTGTATCAACAGGAAATGGTACAAACAAGCAGATGGACGTCAGTCAAACTGCAACTGCAGGATGTCACTGCCAATTAAACTTTCCAAAGAGGAGGCAAAAGGATTTTCCTCATATTCCATACTTTTCTTGTTGTTTCAAAGATCTTCCTGGAGCTTTCTCACCACTGTGCACATTTTTAGGGCTGAAGCTGAAAATAATTTTAAGACACATCTTTATTTTTTTCAATGAAATGATTGATGATTGATTAAAAAAAACCCATCAAAACATCTGAAAGCCTTGTAAGAGTTTGAGAGAAAAGCAGCAAATGTTCACATGTAAAAAGCTGAAACATTTTTTTTTCCATTTCTTCTTGATATTGCTGCAGATTCATTCTCTTTCGATCAGTTAATCAACTTTTAACTATTTGTTCATCTTTTTGCAGTGAGCAGCTCTTCCTTTTTCTTTGTGCAATAGTGGACATCACCCACACACTAAGAAATCAAGGGTTTTAGTTTGCGTACTGACATTCTTGAGCAGTCAAAGCGTAGATGTACTGTTTCATCTGGAATTGGGACACAGAGATGTTTGGTCGTGGAGCTTCTGCTTTTCTGTAGCTGTTCTGTAATTCAGCCACTAGAGTGCACACTTTGATAGATCTGCTACTAAAAGGCCCAAAGCTGTAGGAGACGTCTCAGTCTACAGGTGCTGCATTCTTCACAGGCTATTTTATGTATTACTGCAAAAATACCCTCATGTACACAAATGATCAGCGCAGTCCGTGTGTTCGGTAGCAGAAGTTTGATTTCCGCACAATACCATAAACTATTTGTCAGAGCTTTAGCTTTCAAATCGGTATCTGTTCCCTCCTGTGAAACCTAATCTGTATTTATGCTCCTTTGGTTGTTTAGTTTTAAGTGAACCTCCTAAGTTCCTCTGGTGCTTCATCATTAGGGCGGAGCAGCAGTGCTGGCAGGCTGCGGAGACTCTCTTTAAAGTCTGAGCCACAGTCCAAGGCCTCTCAGTCTGCACTCCATCTCTCATCAGGGAAACAAATTACTGAGACGCCATTGAAAACCTATTAAACATAAATGCTAGTATTTGTGCATCCTTGTGTCGGGTCACTGCAGCGATGATGTTGAAATACTTGCAACTGATCAGAGAGGGGGGATTTTGGTCCTGGGTCAATAAAGTTGAGATGCCTCCAAAGGAATCTTGCATGCTTCTACATCTGTGCTCAATCAGCCTCGTGGCTCCAGTCCCACAGTGCCAGATGACTGGGCTGCGGTGGACCTGCTGAATCACAGCACACACAGGATGGAAAAATATTCCAGCCAACCTTTTATCACTAAGTCGAAATCACGGTTCCATAAGCCATTTTTCATATCTGCTAATAGTTGGACGTGACGTCTGTGCTTGTAATAGAGTCCTTAAATGTGCACGTGGTTTCTGTGGAGAGCAAAGGACAAACGCAAGACACAGCTTATATCACTTAGGAGCCGCTTAGAGGGTTAATAATCTAATACGCAGACATCCGTTATGTGTCAGGTATCCTGCAGGAATGTTTAGGTGTCCACATGCCCAGTGGGAATGAAGAGAAAAGAGCAGGATGGAGTTTTATAAATCTGTTTCCATTTGTACCTAGTGAGCCTGCTGGAATACAGCAGCTTTCTCTCACTCTCTCTCTCTCTCGCCTTCCCTCCCCCAACGTTCTTCCTCTCTCCTTCTCTCTCTCTGATGTCATTGTTTCCTGCTCAGTAAGATGCTGACGCTCAGCTCAAGGCTGTGTGCACGGACCCTAAACTTAATGTATATGGCTCTGCTGAATTTGACCTATAGGAATTTACGGACTCAATTAAAAGTGATGTCAGGTCTATTAAAACTCTGTAAAGTGCTGTTGTCTGTTGTTGTGTGGCCACTGTGAACTGTCGTCATATGTGACTTAATTTAAGGCCTCAAGTGTTCATGGTCACTGTCTGTCTTCTCTCTGTGATTATCATCCAAGGTGCCTTTCGAATTTTGCTCGAGCTTCTCAGAAGGAAGTCACCAACACTCAGGCTGATATGTAAAACTGTGGAGAGTAATCACCATGTGAAAGGTCAGTATTTATTTCATTGTATTCAGGTGCAGCTGCACTTCCACTCTTGTGCACAATGGTGGTGGTTCAGATACTTGGGTAACGGCATTGAGCTAAAAAACACAATATCGCATGTATAAAAATAGATTGAAGTAAATGAATAGATTTTTTTAATCAGCAAAATGTAAGTTTCAGAAATAAAAGTACTTCAAGCAGAACGGCCACTGTATTATATATTAGCAGCTGTGGATATGAGTACATTTACTCAAATATTGTACTTCTACTCCAGTATAAGTCAATGGGAAATATTCTACTTTTTACTCCACTACCTATATGTATCTATAGTTAGTTACTCACTTATTCACTCACTTACTTACTTAAGATTTAACTTTCATAAAATATGATGCATCATTACAGATGAAACCACCTTCCTGCATATAAACTAAAATTCTAACTAAAAATCTGAAATTAGTTTGATCTAGATTAAATAACATATAGCATAATATTTTACAATCATAATAATAATAATAATAATCTGCATTAAAGTACTTTTTAAGTCCATTTACTTAATAATACTTGTAATTTAGGATTTCTACACTGTGGTATTAGTACTTTTGCTTAAGTAAAGAATCTGAATGTGTTTGTTATTAATGAGGCATCAAAGCATGACTGAAATAAAAATGATAAATCATCCACTTACAAATGAAAAGCTCAAAAAACTCATAAACAATAAAAGGCACCTAACTGACATCACTGAGTCATGTTGCTGACTTTATGAATCTTTTACATTATGTTTCAGCTTCTACAATTAACTTGTCACTTTTTCCAGCTGCTCAGCAAAAGTTAGGTTGACTTTAAAATGCTGTTAAACAGAATAAAATGAAGAAGAGTAAGTATAATATTTGCCTGTTATAATATTACTATATTTCTTGTGAAGAAGTATAAATGGCACAAAATGGAAATTAACCCCCAAACCCTCAAAATTTTAAAGTATTTCATCAATAAGTGGCAGCTCTGACTTTCCTCTAATCCGTGTCTTATGAGTGAGTGAAGTGATTCACATGTTGTTTTCCATTCTTTCATTTGGCTTTTATTACTGAAATCTTTGCCCGTACAGATTTCTGTCTGCATTGTGAAATAGCTCGGGTGAAAAAAAAGAGAGAAGAGAAAGCCTTTTCCAGCTCGCTCCCCTGCGTGCGTTTGTATCCTCGCCAGTTGAAAAGGCCTCTGCTTGACCTTACTGTAGTCTGAATTATCTGCTGCATTCTTCGCAGCCTAAGTCATATCCTCCATAGATATGTTTGCATGTTGCAATGCACTTTTCTGAAAATCAAATCCTCCACAGTCTATTTTCATTTCTAATGCAATTCTATTTTATTGCCCTCAATCTGAGAGGATATGAACGGAGTTATTTTAGCAGGTGTGGGTGTTTGCGTGCATCTGGGTGTTTGTGCCACTGTGTCTGTCCTGCCTCGCTCCGGTTGAAGCACGTTCAGAGGAAATCATTCTTACGACTGTCTGAGGAGGGTTTATAGGACGCCGCTGGGCCGTGCACTGTTTTGATCACCCTGCTTTATTCTAACATCAGGCCTTTCTGGATAATAAACCTCCTCTCATGGATGAGTGCAGGTAATGATGGAGATTTTTGGAAAACTGGAGCAAAAATTTGAGCTGAGGTCATCGCATTTTGAGGAATGTCTGCATTAGTCAGGGTTTTCACTCTGACATATTTCTATAACAGTCTTTCTTTTACAACGTGATTGTGTTGAGAATTAAGACATTTCACTTAAAATGTTCTGCCTCACGTCTTCATCTGGAGCTACATGTCAGGCCCAAGATGGATCTATCATATTCCTGGCTGAGAATAAATAGCTCCTGATTACCAGGGAGAACTAGAGGATGTACTTTGACTGGTGGCAAAATATACTGCACATCCAGCGTTTGGCCGTGGCTCTGACAGGCTCTCCAAACAGTCGGAGGAGGAGGAGGAGGAGGAGGAGGAGGAGGCGATAGATGGGGGGATGGCAAAGAAAATACCAAATCTTAAAAGGTTATAATTCTGTCATCTGCTCAAACAATTCTGCCGTCCTGCATGTGCGCTCCTCCATGGCCCCCTTGCCTACCATAACTTTTTCTTTTTCTCCAGAAAGCAGAAAGCGAGCTGTGCAACACACCGAGGAAAGAGTGACCGAGCACCACGAGACAGGATGGAAAGCAAAGATTCATTCCCAACCAAAACAAGCCCTGGGCTGAAAAAGAATTTATGTTCTACTCCTGCCTGTTTTCATTTTCTTTCAATTCCTCCCTCTGATGATTAGTGGTGCTTGGTTTTGTTAACACACACACACACACACACACACACACACAATCCCTGTCCTCCCCCTTTCTCCTCCTCCTCTTGTTGTGGAATTCAGTGTCCTCGGAGTCACTCCTCTCTCCTGCTGTTCTGCTCTGGTGGTGAGTCTGCAGGGCGAACAGCTCTCCGCCGAGGAATTCGACAGGAGCTGAGGACGAAAAGGAGCTGGCTTCTGTCTCTAACCCAGGAGGTGCGAGCCCTGCAGTCTGAGGCCTCACCTGCCCTCCCTTCATCCTCCTCCCCCCCATCTCCTGTCTGAGCCCTGCACCTGTTCTGACTCGTCGGCCAGGTGAGGGGGATCCTCTGGTGTTTTTTCAGCTGACCGTAGCTGTGGGGCAATTAGGAACCCAGTCTACTCATTTGACCGGACTGCTGTTTTACCCTGTATCTCTCTCTCTCTGTCTCTCTCTCTATAACCCACCTCCCTTCCCTCCCTGCCTGTCCCTACCCCCCTCCCACTCCATCTCTGTCTAGCCCAGTCTGAGTCTGCTTGACACTGTGGCTGTGGGTATGTGTGGAGCTGCACAAGTTTCCCTGCTGGAGTAAAAGTGTGGATCACATTGCAAGGACAGGGGGGAAGAAAGGGTGAAAAATAATTCCTCTGGTGGAGAGACGAGGTTGGATTGAGCGTCGGACGGCTGAGAGGGAGAAAAGTAAAAAGTCCAAACCAAAGGATTCTGCAGTTGGAAGAGCAGCAGGTATGAAAAGCCAGGCTGTGGTTGTGTCTGTGGCTCTGCTGGCCCTGTGCTGCCTGCTGATCCCCAGAGGAGGGGAGAGCGCCGGGGGGATACTTTCTCTCCGGCAGACTGGAGGAGAGGAGCCGGCGGGGGATCAGCTGCGAGACGAGTCCCTGGATGACCCAGAATGTGAGCAAGGACTTGTCGTGGACCCCCACCCACTGGAGAGCAGCAAGCACAAGAGAGACACAGAGGAAGCAGCACAGGCAGGTGAGTGGAGACAATTTTACCAGTAGAAATAAATATACGATGCACAGATGAGACATCAAAGCTGTTCAGGTCTGAGCTCCAGCACGACATGGACGAGCAAACGCAGACACAAACCTTCAGTCTGTGACAGCTCCAACAAGCATGAGAATGTCCAGACCCTCACCTGTCCAATACTACGTCTCCACAGCAGGGAATAAACAAGACAGACGGATTCCTTTGGCTCGCAGCAGACGAGAGAAGAAGACACTGAGTCGAGCAACTTGCAGGCACATTTTTACGACTCTGACCTTTTCCACTGCCTCTGTTTCTGTAACCCTGCGTGATTAATGCTGACTCTGATGCACAGTCACTCCGGTGGGATGAATATTTGAGATAAACCTCTTTTCTGGAGCTTTGTAACTAAGCCTGAAACTGAACGCACGTCAGTCCAAACTAGCTTTTTAATGAGACTCACTGATGGGTTTATGCTTTATGGGAAGATGTAGCTGAGGTGATAGTGATGCATTTATTGAGTATTTGGACAGATTTAGTGTCATTAAATCTGAATTGTGGTTAACAGAGTGCAACTAATGGAAAGAGAGAGAAGTGTTTTCCATGAAGGTTCCTCAGAACTTCAGACAACCTCAGAAGGAAATACTGATGGACCTCCAGCAACCACTGAAATGCATCTGGCTGTCTGGATTTTCCCTGGCAGCCTTGAGTTTTGACATTGCAGGAAAGAAATAATTGCATCATTTAAGTCTCACATTGCTCATAAATGATAAAAAAAATAAGAACCAGTATTACGTAAGCTTTGAATGTTACCTCAGTACTCGACGTGCTTTCATCAATTAATTATTTGGCAGAATTTGACCTGCTGAGAAATTGAAAAGTATAGAAATAACATCTGAAGCTGGTTCATTTCAAATTCAGTTAAGGAGATTGATTGGACTTGTGATAGGAAGCTTGTGTGGGAGAGATTTGAGAGAAAACACGATAATTCATGCATAAATATTTATTCCGTGTGATTCTAACCAAAAACCTCCCTCCTCCCCGGTTTTCCTCGTCTCTCCAGGTGCTTCGGGCCGAGTGAGGAGAGCACCGGACGAAGGCAAGAAGAAGAAGAAGGACAAGAAGAAGAACAAAGAGCCAAAGGACCCCAACGCCACCAAAAAGCCCAAAACTGACAAGAAGAAGAAGAAGGACAAGCTGACCACCACGACTCTGCCACCGACCACGACACGTGAGCACAGAACAGAGCAGGTTTGTCGCACTTGAACTTAAATGAATGATGTTGACCTTGTGTCTGTCTGCTGCCTCCAGCGATCCCGACTGAACCGCCCACTGAACCTGAGCCATACACAGAATACACCTATCCTGATGCTGGTGAGTCCCACAGCATTTTTAATACCTTATTTGGATCCTACCAGTGAAAAATTTTAACACCTTCCTCCTAATATGTCAAAATATAGCCCTGGGTTGGTACAAATCTTTCCACCATAAATAAAAGGCAAACATGATTTAAAGGGGGGCTCCACCCATTTCAAACATCAGTTTTTGGGGAGGGCGGCCACACATGAGAAAAAACCTTTATGAAGTCTGATAAACTGCCTCAAATGATGTCACTTGAGTCAATGTGGAAGTGGAATTAGAATTTTCCACATGTTGGCAAACAGCAAAGTTGATATGATGCAGAAGAAACATAAAGGACCAAACAAGTTTTGGGAGAGATAACATTAATTGTGGTGAGAAAATGAAATCCCTGAGATGGAGACATGCGAATGGAAAAGCGCACCTTTATGATCGACTGTGCACCCATCACATCTGAGCGATTGATTCAATTTTTTATTAATCCTGAAAGGGGATGCTGTAATATACATTTGGGGTCATAAAAAATGCTCTCTCAAAACAGTCAGACTAGCCTCCCCTCAGCAAAGATAAAATTTGTAACCCTCCTCGGTTGCTCCAACAAAACTTCAAAACAAAAGCAGTGCAAATAAAAGTATTTAGAACCGTTCAAATATTTCAGTCTGGACATCTGATGCTACCTTTCCATCTGTTTCCCTGTCAGACAATGATTACTGGAAACCGGATGACGATTACTGGGACGCTGATCCCACACCATCCGGGCCTCAGCCCGAGACTCAGACCACAGATCTTCCATATGACTACTGGAAGCCGGAGGAGGAAGACCCAGCCGGTTCAGTCACAGACGGCTACGATGACTACTGGAAACCAGAGGAGAGAGAGATGTCCACTCCGGCACCTGACGGTTACGATGACTACTGGACGTCAGAGAAGAAAGAGCCGTCCACTCCGGCACCTGACGGCTACGACGACTACTGGAAGCCAGAGGAGAAAGAGCCATACGCTCCTGTGACTGACAACTACGACACCTACTGGAAAGAGACGGACCCGACCCCCCGGCCCCCGAGGTCGATGGGAAGGTTGGGACAGATGACACAGATTACTGGGACGCCACATGTACGTCTGACTCATCTCCTTGCTTTGTTTTGATTGAGGGGGTTTGTGGGGTGAGAGTTTAGAACACGAGATGAAACTTTAATGATCCCGTTATTGTTATCACTGGGATTCATTACAAGGACAAATAAAATGATTTGTAAGACCAAATCAGATTCTGGAACTCGATTTTGATTCTGATGTTTTGCAGATAAAAAAAATATTTTTGAGCAGCTAGTTGTGTTTGCTCAGTTTAAGATGTTTGCATTATCCAACTTAAAACTGTTAGTTCCGTCAACTGAAACTTAAAACTTTTAAAGTACACAAATTTAAGTTGGAGCCGACAACTAGTTATTCTGCTAAAAGCTGTTTAACTTCTGTTTTTCACTCGCAGGTTTCATAGATCTGTGAATCCTGGTTTTCAAATCTGTGGCTGGAATGTGTTTTCAAAGCAAGAGTTCGGGAAGTGGTTAAAGTTGTTCTCCACCGTGGATGACGATGTTTGAATTTTAATCAAAGAGCGTATGACTCATCTGAAACAGACTCATAACTTTCCTTAAATGAGAACAAAGCTTGCTGGGTAACACGCAACAAGTTAACAATGTTTTTAACAACTTGACTCGATGTTTTCTTTGAATGATCAGTTGGACGTTCGGTCAACTCGTGGTTGGTTTAAGTTCTAAAATGGTTCCGCAACTAAAAAACACAAATTAACAGAGCTTTTCTCATCATGACTCACTGTTGTTGTCGCTTACTTTGTTGCCACAACTGAAAATTTTTGTTTAAAAAGTGCAAACAACTTGTAATCAGTGTATAAATTGGCGTCAAAATTTTATAGCAAGTTTCACGCGTCTGTTGCAACAGAGGAACATTGATCGACGTCCGCTGGCTGATATTTCTTGCAAAATCTTCCAAATTCGGCCCTGTGATAAACACATTGTTCTGTCATTTTCAAATAAAGCTGAATGACTAACAGCTGCTACAATTATCCTTAACTTATTGACTTGAGGCTGAGAACTTTTAGGATCATTGCTGTCTCATCCAGTCCACCTGCAGTCGACAGTGACTGAACTGGTTTTTCCACAGACTCAGGTGTAGGAAACTGCGACAGTCTGGACCGGGCCGACGTGTTCTCATTACTCTGTGTTTCCAGAATACAGCTCCGGTGCTCGCCCAACGTTTCCACTGATTCACTCGCCCGTCCTGCCTCTTCTGCTACCTTCTCCTGTTTCTCAGTCTGACGCTAATATAATCCCTCCGTTTGACCTTTTACATTTTTTTATTGTCTTATTTTTCCGCCCCGGCAGTCGAGGTGCCAGATAATCTTCCATTCCCGGACGGAAAAGAGGTCAGCCCCGAAATCGAAGTAGAAACTCTGCCAGGTAACTGCAAACAAGTTCAATTAACATCCATCAATCAATATGTCAAACTTTCAATCAGACAGCGAACCAGTGAGAAATCTCTGTAGACACGTGATGCAGATGAAATGTCCATCTGTGGCTTTCGGCCGGGACCAGATGAGAAGCCATGAGCAATTCAACACATGGGAATAACATTATAGTGAGTCTGTGAGCGAACCTGCCCTACTTTTCAAACAGGAGTGGGTGGGTTTGCTTGGTTCCACAGAGTCAACAAAACCTTCATTCAGTTTTGTTGTGGATTTTTTAAAAAGCCCTGTCATCACATCGCAACTCTGTTATGATTCTCGTAAATGTAAATTAAAGATTTAACAAGTTAATGACACAGTAGGCGTCACAGTGGCATCCAAATAGAGAACAGTTGCTGTGGTCAAATAAATCAGGGCCGTACTAACCTGTAAAACTGTGCAGATTAAACCATGTAAGCTCATAAAGAAAGACACTCACTTGTAATGTTATTTTTTTTACAGAGGAGCCCACAGCCACTCCTCCCTACGAGGGAACGTGGTACGACGAATACGACGAATATGGGATGAGTATGTGCACACAAACGCACGCGACTGAAACATATCCATACACAAATGTTTCATATTAGACCCACTGGTTAAGCTGCACCGAGACTTCCTGCCAACGAAGCAGGCACCGAGGAAAAAGGATAAACAGTTCAATAACTTTCCAGCTTTATAACTGATCCTTTGTGACCTTTTCACTGTTTATTGTCGCTAATGGTTTGCAAAAACACAGAAAACACACGTGCGCGCTGCTGCATACGCGGCTGGTGTATTTATAGCCATTTCTATAAAATTATCCTTGATTTTATTTTCCACAGGGAGGAAAGAAGACGAGACAGACGAAAAGTGGATTGAGAAGGAGAGGGAGCGAGCAAGAAAAGAAAGAGAGCGGGAAGAGAGAGGTAAGAAAACCCAGATGTGGATCCTTCATTTCTTGCATAACACCGCTCTGCACATTCATGTCAGACTACATACGATAGTGTAGTTGCCAAAGCAAAGAACATGGCCTGCGACCTGAGTTCAAAAGTACTAACAGATAACAGCTCGAAGGTGCTCGCTCCCTTGCATCACATTTCTCTTATAAGAGAATGCAGATGTGATTTCCCACCATGTCCGCCTTTGGTGCTTTCTATAACTTGCATGGAAGAGACAAGAGTTCATCCTTCCAAAACAAATAGAGATTATTCAAGAAGTTCAGAAATCTCTTGTGAGCTGGACTGAAGCAAAGCGATTAACGGGAGTGGGAGTCGACCGAGAACGATCCTCATGAAGCAGATTATTGTGAGCGATGAAGAAAAAGCACAACAAGGGAGAATTAGCAGGCAGAGGATGTCGAAATGTTGAGCTCGATCACATTCAGCTCTTTTTCGCCACGTGTCAAGATGTGTGTAGTGAGGTTAGCTGGTGGTTAAGAGAGACAGAGACGATGATATACAACTCTGTCAGGACTAGTGTCAATAGGGCACTTCCTGTGTGGATTTTCACCACATTGTGAGCTGACTTTGGGCCCAAGTTCAGAAGAGTCTTGAAACACTCATCCATAACACTGAGGCACGAAGGCAGCGTGTATCTACACTCACGCACATCAGTGTGTGTTAACGGGTGTGTGCGTAACTTATGGCAGCCATACCACCAGCAATAAACTACAGTATGTCAATGTGCCAGTGTGTTAGAATATGAATGATAATGATAGATGGGGTTCAGCAGTCTGCTTCAGTAGTAATCTCTGATCAGAGCCCACTTGGACTGGGAGCGAAATCACAACATCTGGGTTGTTTTTTCACCTCACTCCAAACCTCCAGGGGGCTTTTGCCATATAAAATGTGCAAAATAATGATGAGTTCCTGGATCATTTCTGGGCAGAGGGAAACAGAGAAAATATTCAGCCAAGACAGTGCAATTTATTTGGCGTTAAGACTGTTTTTCTGACCTCTGCCAGAGAGAGCGCAGAAGCTGAAGGAGGCCGAGGAGCGAGCCAGGAACAGACCACGTGTCTTCAAAGAGCCAAAGAGTAAGTCTGTTCAGAGCTGGAAAACATTGCGCAAGCGTTGCTAATACAATTAACATATCATTTTCTCTGTTGCGTGTTTGTGTACGTGGCAGAGTGTCCTCCCCTGGGCATGGAGTCCCATAAGATCGAGTCAGACCAGCTCTCATCCTCCTCCATGTCTCAGTATAGTTTTGCACCTCAGAGGGCGCGTCTCAACATGCAGGTACACGACAAACGGAGCAGGACTCCTGTGGTCTGAAAGCTTACATACACTACAGCTATCACTTACATGCTGCCAAGCCTCGAAATAAACACCGGCTACCAGACACATGTTGGAAAATACTGTTATTGCTGACTCTGTCACTTCCATTAGCAGCTCTGGCAGTTTCTGTTCAGCAATATTTATAGTCCAAGAATCTTTTTAGCAGCTAAGTAATTAAATCAGCCATAGTAAATCTTTTCTGCCTCCCACTGCTGATTTTTAAAAACTCCTTTGAACAATAAACTCTAAGTTATCATTGCATCTGTGCAGTTAAATGACTTGCATGTGAGTGCAAGATAAGCTGATATAAGTAAATACGTGAGCTCAATATGTGACTGAGTCAAAGGACCCAGCAGCATGTGTTCTGGCCTCTGTGGTTCCCAGGGCTCAGATGATGAAGATAACATGAGAGGTGGAGCCTGGTGTGCGAACTCAGAGGACAGGATCCACTGGTTTGAGATAGACGCTCGCAGGGAGACGGAGTTCACCGGGGTCATAACACAAGGACGAGACTCCTACAATGAGTAAGACACAGAAACACACAGATGAATACTCTGCATTTTCTGTTTACAAATTAAAACACGTTGCTCACGTCTTGTCTCGTTTCAGGAGTGACTACGTGACATCCTACTTCCTGGCTTTCAGCAATGACAGCAGAGAATGGACCACCATTCATGATGGATATGCAGACTGGGTGAGTAAAATGATGTCACCTCCTCAGACACCATGTCCGATGTCTCCTTTTCTCCTTTTTCATGACTCACTTTTCTCTCTCTCTTGTCCAGTTGTTCTTTGGAAACAGTGATAAGGACACTCCGGTGATGAACCAGCTGGCCGAGCCTGTGCTCGCCCGCTACATCCGCATCATCCCTCAGAGCTGGAACGGCTCCCTGTGCATGAGGCTGGAGGTCCTCGGCTGCCCCCTGCCCGGTGAGCCTCGAACACATGAACACACTCACATATGCAAGCACACTAAAATATGCAAAATGAGTGATACATTTGTCCATTTTTGTTTGACAGATCCAGCTGAAGTTCAGTACAGGCAAAATGAAGTGACTCCAGTAGATTATTTGGAGTTCAAACATCACAGCTACTCGGAGATGGTCGCAGTGAGTATCCTCACTTACAGTCAGTCGGCCCACTGAACTCCACAGGAAATCCTCAGCTGTTTTCCCAAAGAAAACAAAAAAAAAACATAGAACATTGAATCAGGAGGGCAAGATAACTTCTCCACAATGCTCATCATGAACCGAGCCCAGAATTCTCACAACTTTTAAGAGCACTGTTGATGATTTTCAGTTCAGATAAAGATCAATCAAAATGGCTTATCGTTAACTTAATTGGCTGCAGGGATGTTTATCTGCTGTGACACACATTTGTGAAAAAGGTTTGACATTCATGCTTTGAACAGTAACATCAGCTGTTTCATAAAGAATGTGTAAATATAATGATATGCAACACTTTGCACACTGACTGTTTCCTTCTTCTCGCGTGTTCAGCTCATGAAGTCAGTGAACAGCGAGTGTCCCAACATCACCAACATCTACAGCCTGGGCCGCAGCTCCAAGGGACTGGACATCATGGCCATGGTCATATCTGGAAACCCCACCGAGCACGAAATAGGTGGGGATGTGTTTAAACGACCAGGAAACATGAACACAGAACTGATTTTAACAGTTAAATAGCTTATATTGCAATATATTTCACTTTGCACTAACAATACCAAAGTAAAATCCTAAATGTGTTTTCATTCAAGGTAAATGCAAAACCAGCAGTTTTCTCTCAAGCGTTCCAACAGACTGAAATGCAAATTGGTTAAAATTGACACCTGAGGACTGTTGGGCCTCGATGGCACCACCAATGATTCCTGTAAATCTTAATAAACACTAGGTGGAAGTCAGCAAATTATGGTTAAGGGGCAAACAACTACAGTCTTCTCCGGTTGTCTTTGCAGGTGAGCCAGAGTTCCGCTTCACGGCAGGTCTCCACGGAAATGAGGCAGTGGGTCGGGAGATGATCCTCCTTCTTATGCAGTACCTGTGCAAGGAGTACAAAGACAGAAACCCCAGAGCCCAGCAGCTGGTGGAGGGAATACGCATCCACCTGGTGCCCTCGCTCAACCCTGACGGACATGAGAAAGCTTTTCAAGCAGTCAGTGATCATAAAATTTGAAAAAATGTGTTTCTACTTAACTGGCAAATTAAAAGTTAAAAAAAGAGAAAAAACAAACAGGAAATACCAGTGAATCATGCCACGGTGGTGGTCTGGGGCGAAGCTTATCCAAATTCTCCCTCGCAGGGATCAGAGCTGAGTGGATGGACCACGGGACACTTCACTGAGGACGGATTTGACATCTTCCAAAACTTCCCGGACCTGAATAGTATCCTGTGGGATGCTGAGGATAAAGGCATGGTGCCCAAGCTCACCCCCAATCACCACGTACCCATACCAGAGAACTTTGAGTCCAACAGCTCGGTAAGGAGGAGGACACTGTTCATGTGGGTTGTTGTAAGTCAACTGGCCACTGAAGAAAAAAAAAAATCAGTTATATATCCAAATACAACTCTTTAGTTTTCCCTTAAAAGCTGCTCTCCTCATATAAAAGTGTGTGTTTTAGTATAAAGGTGGTTGTGGTCTACTCAGTAAACAAAAATGAGGATATACTGGGTTTTTTGTTTGATCCTGATCTTCCTGTTTTTGTTCCAGATCGCTGTGGAAACCAGGGCCATAATCACCTGGATGCAAAGCAATCCATTTGTGCTGGGTGCAAACTTCCAGGGCGGGGAGACAATTGTGGCCTATCCTTATGACAGCTTACGTCTCAACAAGCCAGCCGAGAGCCAGAAAGCTCACAGCCGCAAGAAGAGACAGTACGACTTTTTGCCTTCTGTTGTCGTTTCCCTTCTTCACACTTATACATACTCCTCCTTTCTCCTGCATAGCTCTCCATGAACCTCTCAGTTACAAACATGTAAAATTATTAAATAGAATAATTTCTTACAGGTATGAAGAAGAAGGTTTCGATGTGACAGAGTGGGGAAGGGGCTACCACGAGGAGCCAGAGGAAGACTGGAGGGGTCGGGGATACGCAGAGCCAGAGGAGGAGTGGAGGGGTCAAGGCTACGACCACGGGTACAATCACGGCTACGATCACGGCTACGACCACGACCACGGCTACGACCACAGTTACAACCAAGGTTACGGCCACAGACAGGAGGAGGAGGAGGATGACAGAGGAAGAAGCGCCGGATACCAGTACGCCGAGCCCGAGGAGGAGCCTCGTGTGATTGCAGACGAGTCCCTCTTCAGGTGGCTGGCCGTCTCCTACGCCTCCACGCACCTGACCATGACCCACAACTTCCGCGGCTCCTGCCACGGAGACACTCCCGCAGGGGGGCACGGCCTCGTCAACCGGGCCAAATGGAAGCCAATCACAGGAAGTAAGTACAGGCCAGGGGTTCATCATATGTTCTGCAGGTATTTTAACTTTCTTCATGTATTTATAACACACCCTGGTGGACAAGATGTGCAGTGCAGGCTCTGAGGTTGATAATAAAAATACTAAATGTATCTATGTAACAACCTTTTAAAACATAGTCACAAAGTGTTTTGGAAAAAAAACAAACATTTAATTAAAAAAAAAGAGAATAAAACAAACTAAAAGCCATAAAAACACATTATAAAGGAAATAAAGTGTCATTAAAAACAAATGAAATCACTGAAAAGCACTTTTTAAAAAGTGGCTTTTAAAGACAAGGCAGAGTTTACAGACCTGATCTCCTCGAGCAGGTCCTTCCAAAGTCTAAGAGCCCTAAAGCAAACGCTCTATCACCTGTATGTAGTAATCTGGACCTTGGAACAAGGAACGACGCCTCTGAGGATCTCAGGGTGCGAGAGGGGACATGGGGCAATAAAAGAGCTGATATGTAATCAATAATAGCCTGGAAATCAATTCTGATGCAACAGGTAGCCAGTGGAAGTGAGAGTCCAAATCCTGGCAATAGAGTTTTGGATGAACTGGAGACGAGACAGGAATTTTTTACTGATGCCAGAGAGCAGTTTCCAAACATTTGGTGGAGAGAAACTGTCTAATACTTGAAATGTTTCTGAGAAGTTCAATATGTTGTTAGCACCAGAGAAACAGTATGGGATGGTGGAAGAACTGTCCTCTGGTAGATCACAAAGGTTAATGTGTGTTTGTGTGTGTTCAACCCCCTCTAGGTATGAATGATTTCAGCTACCTGCACACCAACTGCTTTGAGCTGTCCATATTCCTGGGATGTGACAAGTTCCCTCATCAGAGCGAGTTGGCGAATGAGTGGGAGAAGAACAGAGAAGCGATGCTCATCTTCATGGAGCAGGTCAGTCGCACACGATCACATAACATGTGACAGAACCATGTTTGGAAAGAGTTTGAGAACATTATACTGAACATAGTGAAGAAGTGCACTTAACTTCCAACATTATTTAATTAAAAGTGGCTCTAAGGAAGACTCCAACTATTAAATCTGGTACAATGGACCCTAAAGGACTTTGTTGATACCCTGGATTTTCATCTAATGCCACCATCAGTTCAAAATGTTACTTTCTCTATGACTAAATACCTGCAAAATGATTCCATTCCCATCAGCCTCAGCTGTTTGTATGTATGTTAAAATGTCACTGTCATGGTAACAAGAGAACTTGCAACTAGTTTCGTGCCTCCCCTTAAACGATTCCCATCTCTATGTAGGTGCATCGTGGCATCAGGGGCATTGTGAAGGACCAGCAGGGGAACGCCATTGCAAATGCCACTGTGTCTGTAGAGGGGATAAACCATGATGTCACTACAGGTCTGCTGAAAGACTTCCTCTCTTCACCTTCTTGAGTCTCATATGTTTTAACTCAGGTGCTTTGAAACACAGTATAGCATAAAACAAAAGGTCTGTCTATTCTTTGTGACTGTAGCATCAACAGGGGACTACTGGCGGCTGCTGAACCCGGGGGAGTACCGTGTGACGGCTCGAGCTGAGGGCTTCTCCCCTGTGACCAAACTCTGTGTGGTGGGTTACCAGTCAGGGGCGACCGCCTGCAGCTTCAACCTGGCCAAATCCAACTGGGACCGCATTAAACAGGTAAGGCACTGCCATCCTGACAAACCTCGCCCTCGATGTGTGTCTATCTAGAACTGAGTAAAGTGTCTTTCTTCATCTCTCTGCAGATCATGGCCCTGCATGGCAACAAGCCAATTCGACTCAGCTACAGCAACAGCAGAGTGCAGTACCCTGCAGTGGTGAACAGCAACAGGCGTGTGGTTAATGGCAATAGTGGTTATTCACAGAATTCACAAATCAGCGCTGAAAGGCAGAGGAGGCTCAGGATAGCTCGTATCCGTCGCCTTCGCCAACGGAGATTAATGAGGTTAAGATCAACGACGGCGCCAACGACAACAACGTTACCCCCAACAACAACCACAATTCCCACAACGCCAGAGACCACCACGTCCTGGTACGACTCATGGGTGATAGGGGAGGGACAGTCCTCAACGCCTGGCGGCTTCACAGACTCCATCCTGGATTATAACTATGAGTACAAGATTGATGA
The DNA here is from genome assembly GCA_025331565.1 of Holacanthus passer. Lineage (NCBI taxonomy): Eukaryota > Metazoa > Chordata > Actinopteri > Pomacanthidae > Holacanthus > Holacanthus passer. The sequence goes on along the minus strand of JAFREQ010000061.1, from coordinate 1,936,618 downwards.
CTATTAAACTAAACACACACACGATTCAGTAAACATGCAACTGTCCTCTCCTACTTGTAGTTCTCATTGCCATGTTGTACTTTGAGCAGGTTTACAAAGAGTCAAACGTGGAATCCTGTCTTTGTACATAAGCAATGGCAATGTACAGAATATTAACTATATAATTATATGAAGATTGTGTATGTATTACTCAACAAAATGCCTCTTCACTGAAACTGACCCTGTTAATTAACCATAATTCAGTTTGACGGTTCACATTACATTTCTCTAACTTTTTATTCAGTCTTTGTTATGAATGCTTTTTGCTTCATGAAAAGGTTTTTTTATTGTGGACGCACATTAACAAGTCACTACATTTTTCTTCACCAGAGTTTAATTATTTACACTGTCCAAACACGGCAGAAGTATTTTTTACAGTATGATCAGTCACTAAAGGTTTAAAATCATTCTTTCAAAGTTGGTAACAGAGAGTCAGAGGAGACAAGTTTCTTCTGTCATGTTTCCTCAGACACTGTTGGGGTAGAAGAGTTATTTTTCAAATAAACACTCGTTAATACACAATGCTTGTCTTGTCTTTTTTTAAACACCTTTGTGAACACTGATTTCTGGTTAACAGCAATTCATTGACCTTTATGACACTGGGCAACATAAGCAACAAGGACTGTGATTCTTGGTTCAATGCTGATGTGATTAGTCTGTGGTCAGGAGACAATAGTCTGAATATGTATCAATAGTGTCCGTGAAATGTCAGCATGTTGTGTGTGGATATGGATGTCAGTGGCTGATGTTCATCTCACTTTCTTCATCATCGTCAGCGGAGAAAGCTGAGAAGCTGACTGGCTCACATTCAAGAGTACGTAAATTGATCAGACATGCTGTTTGGGTGCTGCTGAAGTCTGGAATAGTAACCAAAAGGACTACCTGGCCATCAGGACCTGGCAGGAAGAAAAGAAGAAAAAACAGATTGGAACATGAGTAAGGAGGAAAACAGACAAAAATAATGTAAATATTTTGTCCATCCGGAGTCTAAAGAAAGACCACAGTGATCATCCAACACATTTCTTATGTGTACATGGACAAAGACACCACATACTGACCTTTGATGAGCTTGGACTCAAAGGTTGGAGCATTGCCACTGAAGTAAACATGGGGACACTCTTCCAAGATGAAAGGGTCTCTTTGGTAAAATGGGTAACAACCTGACACAAAATGCACAGAAATCAGTGTGAATAATATGAACAGATATCAGCCAGAAAGTTTGTCAGTTATTCAGTATTGACTATCTGACTAACCGAGAGTATCAGGTGCTGTAGGGGCCAGGTGTCGGAGCCGTAGTGTTTCCTCCAGTATTTCCAGGTGACTGTCCATGCTGCTGTACCTCTGGATGTCACTGACATTCTGGCCTGATGTGCCCAGGAACCTTCATGAAAACACACACAAACACCTAAACATCTGCATTCTTGCTTGGGATTCAATGCAAAATGGAAGATGGTGACTGTGCCTTTTATTGCTCACCTGACTCCATCAATGTTAGATTGGTATGGATTGGAGGCCAAATTCAGTGTGGGGTAGACCGAAGACAAGGGGAACATACAGCGGTGGAGAGGCTGCTGTGGGAGGGTGTAGTTGGTGGGGTCATACTGGCCTGGCATTACATCCACTGGAAGTGAGGTCTAGAACAGCAGGAGCCAGTAACACAGTGACAATTACATCTATATTATCACTTTTTGTTAGTTCATAATGATTTCATAGGTGTGTTTGACATAGATACAATCTATGTGTCACTATCACTTTATATGTATACATTTACATAGTTACATACAGTTACATCACATCATTTAGTACATGTTCTGGAAAATCAAGTAAGAAACTGTTTATGGATGAACTCATCAGAGATATTGAAGACATCGTCACCATAGTGTAAACAATATAGTGAAAGATCTGATGGTGTACAAGAGTATATAAACTAATTGTATATATTGTTATGTTGCACAAAATAAAATAAAAAATGCATGTGCACACGCTTAGAGGGGGAGGCAGACTCACCACCAGCTGAAGCAACAGCTCATCTAGCAGACGAATGGCCTCCACGCTGCCAGCCTGAGTCTTCTTGGTGAGGTACTTGGGCTAAACACACAGAGGGTAAAACAGGTATTTGAATGTTTTTAAGTGAGCCAGTTCACGTTTGCTTCTTTTCTGAGAGAGTAAATCCGATGAGAGATACCATATATAAATCCATGATAGACCAGTTCCGGCTACCTTAGTTGATGCATCCTTGTCCTGTGTACTTTGGCTCAGGAGATTTCCAGCCAGTAGGACCCTGGAAATTGTCGCTGCCCCGCTCTGCTCCACCTTGTCACTGAGCTGACCAGTTACCATGTCAATCAGCAGCTGTAACCCCAGCATGCTGTCTGCACGACTACTGCCAAGACCAAGTCCTGAGGCCAGGAGCACAAACCTGGATGATGACAGACAACAGCATTAGAATCCATCACCACAAAAGTCTGGGAATTTCTATCTTAGCTGTGTATGTGTGTGTGTTTACCTGTCAGAGCTGAGGGCAGGTCTTGGTGTCTGCAGGGGAAGATCAGCCATGCAAAAGTCCTCAACTGTGAACTTTCCATCATTCCTCTCAGCTCCATATATTGCAATAACACTACCTGTAAGAGAAGAGATGCCATGGCAAGAGAGACATGATCACAGCTGTATCTGACTGATGCAACAACAAGATCATTTAATGATGTGATACTAAGATCCTTCACAGTGTCTTGACCTCAAGAAAATTCTGACCTGTGACACACTTGTCTCTGTCAATTTTGCCCTCCAGTTTGATCCTTTGCAGCTCATCTTCCAGAATCAGCTCATCTGTTTCACTGATGTATTTGGCCCGTGCAGGTTGGGGCAGCAGGTTGTGCTGAGGGTGACAGAAAAAGCAAGAGATGCATGACACCTGCCAGCTGCTAATTTCATTTTGTCTGAGATGCAAGGGGTCAGTTGGTGAATTTAATATGACTACCAACCTCATCACTGATCTCTCTCAAGATAGACGGTTGCAAGTCCATACGCTTAAACAAGGTTCCCACAATGCAACACTGCTCCCCTGTCTGAAGATCACACAGCTTCCTGATAGGTACATCTGATCCTAGTGGAGACAGAAAAAGACAAAGAGATTAGAAATGACATGGAAACAAAATTCAAATGCTTTAAGAGTCAAAGATAAAACAATGTGCTCAGTTTACCCCACTTCTGCTGGGCTCTCTCTGAGAGCAACGGCCTCATCTCCATGAGTCGTGCTGCATAAATATGAGCATACTGGCGACTGAAACTCCTCTCCCCGACTTTGTAGCGCTCGGAGCACGGACTATAGGCCAGCGTCATCCTCTCAAACACCGGGTCCTGGTCCTCGGAGGCAGGCCGGCAGAGCAGAGAGGAGCCCTCCTTCTGGGTGCTCAGGTCTGAGAACATGATTGACCTGAAGCAGAGGGAGGGGAGAGTTTAGTAGAAATGAATCTACTTTGTTATTCATACACTGTAGGCTATCATGCACGTTTATGAAATGACATCGCAAATAACACCCATGTTTATATTCATACTTTATGCAATTTGACAAGGAAAATGTTAACTACTATCAGTGCAGATCATTTAATTGAGCAAACGTTTCTGTCTCATTATCAGTATTTTACAATTATTACATACATTGCAATATGCATTGCATAAAAATAGAATACATTCTTACTTGCAAGTAAAACAGTATTATTAGCTGTGGGTGCCAACAAATATGAAATGCAAATGTACTTCTTGTGAAATGTGGTCAATTTACCTTTTGGTGTTAAAACACACACACACACACACACACACACAGACACACACACACAGAGAGAGAGAGAGAGAGAGAGAGAGAGAGAGAGAGAGAGAGAGAGAGAGGCAAACAAAACAACTGGAATATCTACCTGTATCTAGGTTTTATCAGTCATGTTTTATGAGCTGTCATATTTCTATTTAAAACCTTCTTCTCAGTTTTAGCTGTCAGATAAAAACAGTGCAGTGAAAGTGTGTTTTCCATAAATTGAGTTTGAGTAAGTAGCGGAGCTTTCACGTCTGTCGTGAGTTATTAATTCATTGTTGTTAACGATATTAACCTCCTTTGCTTCCTTTATGAAACTAAATGAAAGACTTGGTTGCTGTTTTAACAAGCTAGCATGTCAAAGGTTTTAGCCTAAACTAGCCTTAATGACAGCTCGTGCTGCCTGAGCTCTTCAAAACACGCCGACTGTCTTTGAGGATATCGCTATCGTAACAGATTTAACTGGCTCACCTTGGAGGAGGGAATGTGGAGCTTCAGCTGCTATCAGTCTTAAATCAGATATGAAGTTATATTTTCAGATTTCGCCGATTTTATTCCTCCGGCGACCAAAACAGACGATTCCCGCGAAATCACCCGTTTGACGTAACTGTTTTTTCAAGACGAGAGCTCGTGTTCTCGCGAGAACCTGGACAACTATAAGAAATTGGAGAACACAAAAATCTAAAGTGACATAAACCTTAGCGAAAATGACTTACATCATATTTAAAAGAAAATTAGTAGATAACGATATATACAATATATGATTTTATAAAAGCTTTGTTCGGTCTACTTTATTTTTTCTCGCACCGTCGCGCACAATCTACGTCACGAGTCGCTCTGAATCGAGGTCACAATAGCGCCGCGGCAGCTTCGCCATCTTTGCAGCTCTTTGTGCGCCACTGTCTGCTAACAGTTTGCGTCTTTTATCGAGCGATTCGTCGACTCGTGTTTGATTCTGTCGCAAAAAAAAGATGCAAGGAAACAGAGGCCCCCAGCAGAACCACGGCCCCAACCGCCAGGGGGACCAGAAGAAACCCGGAGGGACCAACACGAACGGGCAGCAGCCGGAGCCCAGCGAGCAGAGCAACCCCAACGAGGCCTTAACCCTGGACCTGCAGAGCTTCAGGAAGCCCGGGGAGAAAACCTTCACCCAGCGGAGCAGGCTGTTTGTGGGAAACCTCCCCACCGGAGTCACCGAGGAGGATCTGGAGAAGCTGTTCGCCAAGTACGGCAAAGCCAACGAGATCTTCATCAACAAGGAAAGAGGCTTCGGCTTCATCCGGCTGGAGACCCGGATCATCGCAGAGATCGCCCGAGCCGAGCTGGATGACACCCCGTTCAGAGGCAGGCCCATACGGGTGAGGTTTGCCACACACGGGGCTGCTTTAACTGTGAAAAACTTGCCAGAGTTTGTGTCCAACGAGCTGCTGGAGGAGGCCTTCGCCGTCTTCGGTCAGATAGAGAGAGCTGTGGTCATAGTGGACGACCGGGGGAGGCCCACAGGGAAGGGGATTGTGGAGTACACCTCAAAACCAGCTGCAAGGAAGGCTCTGGATAAGTGTAGTGATGGTGCCTATCTTCTCACAGCCTTCCCTCGACCCATCACAGTGGAACCTATGGAGCAGTTCGATGAAGAGGAGGGACTCTCAGAAAAGCTCATAAACAAAAACCAGCAGTATCACAAAGAGCGTGAGCAGCCACCGCGGTTCGCCCAGCCAGGCTCCTTCGAGTACGAGTACGCCATGCGTTGGAAGGCCCTGATGGAGATGGAGAAGCAGCAGTACGAGATGGTGGACCGCAACATGAAGGAGGCCCAGGAGAAGCTGGAGGCCGAGATGGAGGCGGCCAGACACGAGCATCAGGTGATGCTGATGAGGCAGGACCTGCTGAGGCGGCAGGAGGAGCTGAGGAGGATGGAGGAGCTGCACAGCCAGGAGGTGCAGAAGAGGAAACAGGCCGAGCTCCGACAGGAGGAGGAACGCCGGAGGAGAGAGGAGGAGATGAGGATGCGCAATGAGGAGATGATGAAGAGGCAGCAGGAGGGCTTCAGGGGCAACTTCTCTGAAAATAGAGAGCAAGACATGAGGATGCATATGGGCAATCACGGCATGCCCATGAACAGAAACTCACTGGGTGGCAATTCTGGTCCTGCTGGTACCCCCGGCATGGCTGCTGAGAATGCTCCAATGATGCCGGGGCCAGGAAACAACAACATGCCTGGGGGCCAGGGTGGCTTCCCCAGAGGCCTCCCCGGGCCTGGAGACTATGGACCTAACAAGCAGCGCAGATTTTGAACCGCACATCTATTTTTCCCCTTTTCATACTCACTGTATTTTAAATTTGAGGTAGTGAGTGTTACTTTTTAAACGTCGACAACTGATGGCATGTTTTGTTTTTTTTTACTTTTTATTTGTACTTTTGAGTTATGTTTTTAGTACTAAAATGTCATAACTCTCCCAATGAGCCATGTGTTTTACTTTATTTTTCATCTTAATGTATTTTTCATATAGGGATAGAAAATGTTTATGTCCTGGATATGTTGACTTTTTTGGAATAAATTGACGATTCCCTAAGGTTTCTGTTTGACATTTAAGATTTCTCAAAGTCTTTCAAAGCATGTCCGGTTTTTATCCACAAAATTGACCAAATCAAGACACTTTTCTCTACGTGATGATGCTGACGCCAGGTGTGTCTCCTGCTGGGTGTGGGATCGGTGTGTAATCACAACTGTCAGAATGAACACTGATGAATCAATGGCCTGATTCAATGACACAGTTCCAAGGCAGCTTCTAATGTTACATCCACACCTTAATGTCCAGTGAGTCGAGCAGAATACGGTGCCAAAAGTAATAAAAGAGCAGCTCAAACTAACAGACTGTATGTAGCTTTTTCAGCACAGCTGCAGCTGAAATTGACAGTAGTTTTGAGGTCATGTTGGATTTATTGTCATGTGAATACCTACATTAAACTTTCTGTTTGATTATGGATTTTATTAGTTTCCGGTTTGTTTACCCTGCTTTGATACAATTGTGAAAAGGGTCAGTTTATATCAGTCAGTCAGCATAAATCACGTCTTTTTTTTATCATGTAACATTTCATAGCAGGAGAAGCACAGGTGTTATTAATATTATTATGGCTCCAGTATATTAAGGTGTGTCACTGTTAGGGCTTACCTGGACCCAGTGGAACAAAGCCATAATTAATGTCATAAATTATATCTGTGCTCGCCTTTCGTGGCAACATAAAGTTTGTGCTGTTAAAAACGTCTGTAATGGTCGCTGCTTTTTATTAACTGCCGACTCCCCAACAATTCCCTGCCTACCCAACTAGACGTCTCGTGACTCATCCACCGTTTAGCCAAAGGTTGGGGGTTATGAACCTGAGAGTTGTTGATCAATGGATGAAGAATGAAGGACAGTGACACTGAGGCTAGTGACTCCTGCATATGTCATCGTAACTGGCACTGACTAATGAGAGATAAAGGGAAGGAGGGTCTGTGTTAAGTCAACATTAAGAGGAAGTCATGGGAAGCTGGTCTGATTCAAACATTACCTTTTTTCTTTTTTTGATTCTGAGGGATCAGCTCTGTGTATTCACTCAAAGTTTAAAGGTCAATGTTGATCAATCTCAGCAGTGTAAAAGTATCAAATTTCAGCTTGCTCTTAATGTTGATTTCAGTACCGCTTCACACCATGTCAGCAGTCTGTCACACACATCATGCTCTTGTGTTTGAGTTTCATCATGAAATCCCTCATCTAGATGAAACCCAAATAGGAACACCGTGCAGAGAAAGTCAGGCTCGTAAACAAGGGCTGTGTTGATGGAAGTGGACTGAAACTGTTCAGGATTGTATAATAGCCGAACAGTTGCAGGGCACATGTGCCAGATGAGCGCAGTGAAAAGAGCCGGTTTACATGATCATACTAAATGTTGTGGAGGAGGATGAGCAGTTTGATTTAGTGTCACATTGCTGGAACAACTGCTCAGTACAAACCAAACATCGATACAAAAGGTTTGCTCCTGCTGAACATCTTAAGTGTCAAAACATCCAGCTGTTGTGATTTGTCACCTTCCTGATAAAAGAGATAATCTAATGGTATCGCAGATATTTGAGGATCCTCCTATCTCCATCACAAATGCTTTTATTATCCTCTCACACAGTCTTCAGCTGATAGCAAAAACCTCAGAGGAAACTAACTGCCCTTCACCTGTATCGGAGTCCAAAAAGCCAAGGTAACCAGCTTGTTCCATCATCCAGCAAGCACAATGAGAGCTCCATAAATAATGGCTGATAAGGGCTCGATCATAAAGAGGGGAAAGTGTGTGCTATCTGGAGTTGATCAGCAAGGTCTTCGAGAAAAATTATTCAGATACTATTTAAACAGTCTGTACCTTGATGACAGGAGGTTTTCTACAGCTCTCTCTCTCTGTAAGATATTTATTTCTTTTTTTTTTTTTTATTTGATTGTGACTTTTGAGCCTGCACCCAAGAAACATTCTGCATATGAATAATTATAAATGCACGACAGCATAATATTTAAAAGCCTGCGTGATTCTGTGAGTCCGACACGTCAGACAGAATAAATCAGACCCAGCAGTATTCGTTAATCAGCTTAACTTTAATCAGCATGTTTACATGTCAGGACCTTCTTAGATAATATGATTTATGTAATAATGGGTCCAATGTTTGAATCTTTTTCATGTGACCATGGAAAGAAAATAACATACACCCAAATTTATATTTATGCATTTTGACAAAGAAAATGTTAAACACTATCAGTGCACATCATTTAATGTCTCTGTGTCATTATCAGTAAAGTACAATATATTTTAGTAACAAGTAAATAAGTATTATGAACTATGGGTACTAACATATATGAATGCAAAAGTGCTTACTGTGACACACACACACACACACAAACTTACTGTACTTCAATCCGAGTAAGAAGAGGAACTTTCATTTCCGTCATTCATTAGTCATTATTAATTTAAGGCTCACAGCATTGACCTCCTTTGTTCCCTCTTTGAAACTCCATGAACCACTTGGGTGATTGTTATGTAAGAACATTTTATATGAGTTAGTTATCAAGTCATATTTGTTGATTTATTTAATACTCAAACCACTTTGATGCAGATTTCGTTTCAAAATGACAACGAGAACAACAATAATAGATCACACAGAACATCACAAGGAACAGAACAATAAAATTGATCCGACCATTAAATCAATATTTCTCTGACAGTCTCAACAGAAGTGTAACATTATCAAGGTAAACATGAAGATAGTATTTACAGGTATAAAAACGACCTCTGTGCAAAGGGACCTTAAAGCTGCATTTGCATTTGCACTCCATTTTGTTGAGACTGTCAGAGAAACATTGAATGCCGTGGTCATTTTAGTTGTTTTGTTTTACGGATCTGCAGGGTCACCACATGCTGTGCATTAATCAGGTGTTCTTGCTTTTGTGTCCACCCCTGCATTTTGTCATGTCAGATAATTCAGGTGAGCAGTTCTACATAAAAAGACTGTCCTCCTAAATTTTCACATATTTGTCTGTGTTGTCTCTGGTTAGTGAAAAAAAAAGTATTACCAACAAAATGTTGTTATTTATGCTGAATGTGCTTAAAATAAGATGCATTTAGTAGCTTATTTAATTCATGGAGTTATACTGCGTTGTTTTACATTACATGTTACTTTGTGCATTAAAGGTACCTGATGTCAGAATTGTTTGCAAAAAAAACATGCATTGGATGCAGATTTGCAAAGCAACATGTGCCAAACCTTTACATTAATATTACATGTTAAAATCCATCGTGCACCTTTGGATTTTTGCTTTTTCTAGGCAATTTCTTTTATAAATACAGATGCTTTTTGAATTTATGGCTTAATGTGTACTAAGAAAATCTATGAATGAGCAGAGTCCCTTGCATATGTGAGATCATCGTCATCTTTCTTTATGAGAGCCACAAAACAGAGTGGAAATAAAATGATTCCAAGATAAGTAAGAACAGAAATTACCTCATTCACAGAAGAGGAATGTAAAACACTGTGAAGAGAAAAGTCATGTATTTTTCAGGTGAATGTAACTTGATGGTTTCAGCGCTGCACAGACGCTGTTGCAGAGCTCACCTGTGCTGCAAACTGATAAACAGGAGATAAACAGATACTGATACTGAGAATTCACATGATTTTACCTTTTGTTTGGAATGAACTGCAGAGATAAGCAGTTTTTGTCACACTGGCCAAGTTACAAATTTTTTTAAGTGTTGTCGTGACTTATCAGAAAGAACAACGAACGTCACCATATCTGCCCCATTTTCTTGTCTTTTTACCATCTCTGTTTATCACAAATGAGCGTGCACCTTCACCCTGATAGTGGTGGTTGCAAGTTTTATGTCAGCGGTGACCTTGACATGTGATAACGACCTTAATTGCAAAGTTGATAATGTCACCATCTTCTCTCTGTGTAAGATTTTTCATTTTATATGAATCATGAGACAGAGACTTTTGAGCCCGCACCCTAGAAAGGCACAATCATTTAGTAGTTGTTTGTCTCCAGTTCTTCCTTGTATTTTTAATTTTAGTATTAAAAAAAGACTCAATAAGACTCAATAAATCAGCAGTCTTCCCAGTGTTTGTATCTTTAATCAGCATTTTTACTTGTCGGGACCTTTTCAGATAATTTATATAATTGATATAATAATGGGTCCAATGTTTGAATCTTTTTCATGTGACCATGGAAAGAAAATAACACCCATATTATTATTTATGCATTTTGACAAAGAAAATGTTAAACACTATCAGTGCACATCATTTAATGTCTCTGTGTCATTATCAGTAAAGTACAATATATTTTAGTAACAAGTAAATAAGTATTATGAACTATGGGTACTAACATATATGAATGCAAAAGTGCACCCATATTTATATTCATCCTTTATGCAATTTGATAAAGCGTTAACTCCAGTCAGTGCTCATCATTGAACTGAGCATGTTTCTGTCTCATTATCAGCGTTGCACAAACACACAAACTAAAACAACTGTAATATGTATTTTAATGTTGTTGTCATTTTTTTATGAACCTGTCATATTTGTATGATTTAAAACCTTATTCTATTCAGTTTTAGCTGTCATCAAAAATATAGTGCAGTAAAAGTAAATTTTCAAAAAAATAGAACTATTTTTAAAAATGTAAATTTTTCTTCAATACTTGAGTAAGTTTCGGAACTTTTGTGTTTGACATCCATTAATCAGTCTCAACAGAAATGTGACATTAAATCTAGTATTTACAATGAGAAGCTCTATCTATGTAAAAGATATATTAAAAATGCTTTTTGAGACTGTCAGAGAAATACTGATTAAACACCATTTAAAGTTGTCAGTTGTTTTGTTTTAAGTATCTGCGACCGTCACATGTTGTGTATTAATCATGTGTTTATCATAATGTGTCCACCCCGAGTTTCTTTTTGTCACATAAATCAGGAGGGCAGTTTAATGTCCCCATTCTTTATGAGTGTCACAAAACAGAGTGGGAATGAAATAGTTCCAGGATAAATAAGAATAGAAATTAATACATTCACAGAAGAACAAAGTAAAACACTATAAATAGAAAAAGTACTTTTCAGATGAATGTAACTTGATGGTTTCAGCGCTGCAAACTGATAAACAGGAGATAAACAGATATCGATGCTGATAAATCACATGATTTGACCTTTTGTTTGGAATAAACTGCAGAGAGAAGCAGTTTTTGTCACTTTGGCCAAGTTACAAAATTTTGAAAGTGTTTGTCAGTGTTGTTGTGACTTATCAGAAAGAACAACGAACGTCACCATATCTGCTTCATTTCTTCTTGTGTTTTTACCATCTCTGTTTATCACACATTGAAATGAACGTGCACCTTCGCCCTGATAGATGGTTGCAAGTTTTATCTCAGCGGTGACCTTGACATGTGATAACGACCTTAATTACAAAGCTGCTCTCCTGATGTTAGATTGTAGGATGTGATGCAGGAAGGGATTTGTTGTCTTGGCACGGTGTCCCGCTACCGTCTTCAGACTGTCACTGAGTTTGATGGAAGACTTTTACACAAAACTGACTCTGAAAACATTTTGTTGCACAGAAAAGTTTCAGGGACTTTATGGAGCTCTCTGTGCAACATATAGATCAGAAATCCTGCACACAGCTGTGTCACTTAGAAGACGGTCTAAAGGTCATGTTCAGGCCCATGTGTGTTTGCATGTTTGTAACATACAGCAACAGAAAAGCCTATATGTTACATGCTCTCCTGCACACACTGATCTGATTGTTGTTCAGTCTTCAATAGAAACGTTGCAGAGGATCACTGACATGTATGACTCAGGTGAAGAGCTGGGTGTGGTTGTTATTTCGGAGCCTCCCGCAGTTTCTCCCCGATGCTTTGGATCTCCCCGGGAACCCGATCGAAATCTCTCCCGTGTTAATGATCAGACAGAGGAATTGATCATCTAAAGCTGTGATTGGCTGGCTGGTGTATCAGGCCAGATAGGAAAGCTGTGACATCACATGAAGGACATTTCATGATGTTTCTCCTTCCACAATCCCCCCCACTGTTTGTCAGACAGAACGACGACAGGAGAGGACAGTTTGGACACCACAGATCACTGTCTTACTTTGTCTAATGTATCTTCATACAGGGCAGCAGTGATTCACAGACACTCCACCTTCCTCTACCTGTGGACCCTGACTCTTCTGGTGCTGACAGACTCTTGGGAATCATGGTCCGTGTCGCAGCCCTGATCACTTTTCTGGCTTGTGTGGTAAGTTTGTCTGCTCATCTGTCTTTGTTAGGGAACCTGTGCCTGATAGTTCTGTCATGGCTTACAGGAACACAAACACCTTTTTCAGCATGTTCAACACCATCACATTGCTTTATTCCCATAGTCCAGTATTAAAAACTTTATAGGTATAGAAGAAGATATGTGATTGTTTTCTAATTTAAATACAAAATAAAAGTAATCACCCATACAGAAGGAAAATGTTGTAATTAAAATGTAAAAAAAGGAGTAGAGTTGAATTTATTTCAGCAAAAAAAGCACCATAAATGTCAAAGCAAAAATTACACCTGTGTGTTTTGTGATAAGGTTCGAGTGAGATAAAACGTCCCCAGTGGTTTCTAAGTTCAACTGTATGGAAGATGTTAAATCCCAAAATAAAAAAAAACAAATCAAACACAGAAATAAAGAGCACATTGAAAGGTCGTGTACATTTTACTGTGTACTTTCTTTCACGTGATCTGTTTGTTTGATTTGTGTTAAAGTTTACAGTTTGATCCAGTGACTTTTTTTTCTGTTGTTGGTTTCGGTCGGTGTCCAAAGAATGAAAATGAGAGACAAAGTAAATCTGGATGAACGAATGCGCTCACATTTCATCACTTGAAATGAAATAAATTTGCTCAATCAAGGCAAAAGAAAAGTCTTATGCACAATCCTATAAATGAATAAATTATTATGCAATCATTCAAGAAACAAAGACGGGTTTTAAAAATATGATAATGGTCTAATAGTGAGGGACATATTATGCGTTTGCAAATTCTTGATAAAACCGTAACTATATGGAAAGATAATTATTACAGACTTACTTTAATATGAAAATGTTATCAATCTATAATTAATTTTGGATTGTGGTTGTAATTAACCATGAACATATCCTACATATTGGAATTTGAACATACTTGAACATTTTCCATTTGTCTTGTAACTTGCAAGGTCACAGTACAGCACAGTAATGTCCTGATGGTGAACATGATAAAACCTTGTTGCTAATCGCAGCTTCTTTTTTTTTTTTTTTTTTTTAAATATCATGCTAAACTTTTTATTTCTGGTAATTATTATTGCTTCATGTTTCAGTTTGGCTTTGGTTCAATGGTTTCTCCTACAACTCTGTCTTCCACACAGGTGCTGTCAGTGGCCCAACATGAACCGGGCTACTGCTCTTTCTATAACGAGTGTGGTGAGAACCCACAGGTAGAATCCTCCCTCATTAAACCCATCGTCCCCTGTTACAACTACACTCGGGCCCATGTCCTCACAGGAGACCACTACAAGAAACTCCAACAGGTCGGTAGATCCTGCTGAGTCTTTAATTGAAGCAGAGAATAAAGCATGTTTCTTCTTAAAGCATCTTTGGCTCCTTTTAAGAATAAAGAATATTTCCTTTGAAAAGAAGTGCACTCATGTTTCAGTCTGTCAGTTTATATAAAATAGCGCCTATTCTTGCTGCAGGTGTGTCCCATGTTGGACCGAGGAGTGAACAACACGTACGCCTGCTGCTCCCTCGATCAGCTGAAATCCCTGGAAGGCAGTCTGAGCCTGTCCAAGACTGTGCTGCTCCGCTGCCCAGCCTGCGCCGATAACTTTGCCCACCTGCACTGCATCACCACCTGCAGCCCCAACCAGAGCCAGATAGTAAATGTCGTAAAGGTCATGAATGTCACCAACAAGGAGAACTCCACTAACTTAGCTGTAGTAGGTTACCAGGTATTCCTCAGTGCCACCTTCGCAGACGCCTCATTTGGGTCTTGTAAAAATGTTAGGATCCCAGCCACAGGGGGCTTCGCCATCGCCACCATGTGTGGTCGGTATGGTGCTCAGCTGTGCACCCCCCAGCGATGGTATGACTTCCAGGGAGACTCCAGTAACGGCCTGGCTCCACTGGACATCGACTTCAACCTAGTCAAAGAGGGAAACACTGAGGGACTACCAGAGGGTGTGATTCCCTACAACGGTCGTGCTCTGAACTGTAATGAGACTACGCCAACCGGAGGTCAGGCCTGCTCCTGTCAGGACTGCAAAGAGAAGTGCCCAAAGATATCGCCTCCACTGCCCCCCGGCCCCTTCACGCTGTCAGGGACAGATGGCTTCCTCGTGATTTCTATTATCTTATTCTGTCTCCTGATATTTGCCTTCCTTTTGTACCTCTTTGTCACCTGCTTGGTGAGGTCTCAGAAAAGAAAGGATGAGGAGAAAGGAAAGAGACAGAGGAAAGGCAAAGACAAGAACAGTAATGATGTAACCCAGCAGGTCATTGATCCCTCAGAGGTGATGTGTGCTGACAGGAACAGTTTGGCTGCTCATGCTTTCCTGAGCTCAGTGTTTCAGCGTTGGGGAACCATCATGGCCACCTATCCCCTCGTGGTTAGTTTCACCAAAGTATTCTTAACATTTTATAAACAGATTAAAATTTGATACACCATGGCCATAAGAAAAAATGGTTGCCAGCCAGATCGTGAACACACGTCTCAGTTGTTAATATTTTATCTTCATTCAAGGTGCTGCTGCTTTCGGCTATAGTCGTGGCTGTTTTCGCTGCTGGCGTCAAGTCCATTAAACTCACAACTGACCCGGTCGAGCTGTGGTCAGCTCCCAACAGCCGCGCCCGCCAGGAGAAAGACTTCCATGACAAATACTTTGACCCCTTCTTCAGGACGAACCAGCTGATCTTGACAGCGCCGGGCAGAAAAGGCCAGGTTTACGACTCTTTGCTGTTTGGACAGCAGAACTTTAGTGGGCTTGTATCAAAAGAGCTCATCATTGAGCTGCTGGAGCTCCAGAAACGAATACAGGTAAAGAGTCCAGAATCAAAGTTAACAGTTGACAGTGTTTGTAAAAGCTCACTGTATGATTTTGATGCATTGATGTCTCTTCTATACTGTTTTTTAGAACATTAGTTTCTGGTCAGATGACCTGAACCGAGAAGCAAGTCTGAAGGATGTGTGTTACGCACCGCTGAACCCATCTAACCCCTCCCTGACGGACTGTGCAGTCAACAGCTTGCCACAGTACTTCCAGAACAGCCTGGCCAATATTGATGAGAAGGTGAACATGACAGAGCTGGGAGTGACCAAAGAGGTGGACTGGAGAGACCATTTAATCTACTGTCTCAAGTGAGAATTCGTGAAATGGAATTTCAAATCAAACGGTGGAAAAAAAAAACAGTGATTCATCTGCAATTGCTCGGGATTTTTGACAAAACCTTCCACTCTCTTCTCTCATCTCTTCTGAAGCTCTCCCCTGTCCTTCAAAGACATCACTGATTTGGGCATGAGCTGCATGGCTGATTATGGAGCACCGGTCTTCCCCTTTCTGGCTGTGGGAGGCTACGAGGGTGAGTGACTTTCAGCACCACCTTTTAAACATGAAATATCTGCTTGATAAACACAAAAAGTCGACTCAACTGAATATTGCACGTCTTGCTTTTCCCAGATGAGGACTACACCAATGCTGAGGCTTTAATCCTGACCTTCTCCCTCAACAACTATCCTCGCACCGACGTCAAGTTCAAAGTGGCCATGCAGTGGGAGTCGGAGTTTCTTAGAATCGTCCAGGACTACCAGAAAGACCCTAAGACCAACTTCACCTTCGCTTACATGGCAGAGGTACAGTAAAATCTGCTACTGACCTTCTGTCACAGCTTTTTCAAAGGACATGTTGAGTTGTCTCAGTTGGCCCCTAATCATTCTCTCCCCTCTGGTCTCCCCGTCTGTCTGCAGAGGTCTCTGGAGGATGAGATTAATCGGACGACAGCGGAGGATATCCCCATCTTCATGATCAGCTATGCTGTAATCTTTGTTTACATTGCTGTGGCACTGGGGGAGTACTCTTCATGGAAACGTATTCTGGTAAGACTTCAGAGATCTACCATTACTTTACTGCAGCGTTTCATGTCACTCAGCTTTTTCAGCCACTCACACTTGTTTGTTCCACCACTTTGGTCCAGACCAGTCAACAGTTATTGGATGGATTGCCATTAATTTTTGCCCAGTCATTCATTTTCCCCAGAGGATGAATCCTGCTCACTTTGATCCCCTGACATTGCTGCCATGCTGAACTAAGATGGCGAACATTATACCTGCTAAAGCATGTCAGTATGTTAACATTGTCACTTGGAGCATGTTCAGCTCTAAGCACCATTGTGCCAAAGTACAGGTAGCACGACTGTGTCCTGTTAGTCCTGTTAAGCTGTTACTACATAACTTGTTTTACTGTATGAAAGAGGTGTATAACATGTACCTTGGATACGATAAGCCTCCACCAAGAAAGTAAAATCGACGAAACAGTACCTATCACACATAAGATAAGGAGAAATTGCAGTGTGATGGCTGTGTCAGCTGTATAACGCTTATCTTTACAGTGAAGCCCGTATACCTATTGGCCATGAAGATATACAGTAGAGAAGACATGACACAGCAAAAGATACACAGAAAAGATTCATTGAGTTGAATGTCCATCTGGATTCTTATCTCTGCGTGCTGTAGGTGGACTCCAAGTTTCTGGTGGGTCTGGGTGGGATCCTGGTGGTCGGCTGTTCCGTCCTGGCCTCCATGGGCTTCTATTCTTGGATCGGCGTCCCCTCCTCGCTGATCATCCTGCAGGTGGTGCCTTTCCTGGTGCTGGCTGTTGGAGCTGACAACATCTTCATCTTTGTTCTGGAGTACCAGGTGTGTTTATTTCTGAGCACAATGAATGTGCAGTGTTGCTGATTTTGTAAGATTAGTGTTAAAGTTTTAGTGATGCTACCCGACTGTTTCTCCCTCGCAGAGAGATGTGAGGAGGTCGGGAGAGAAGAGAGAGGAGCAGATTGGTCGTGTCCTTGGAAATGTCGCTCCCAGCATGCTCCTGTGCAGTCTCTCTGAGTCCATCTGCTTCTTTCTAGGTAGGAACTTCCCTTTTTTTGTCTGTGCACATGTAACAGGTAACACTGACATGGACAAAGAGTTGACTGCAGTACAACTCTGCACACACAGTGTGTAAGAAGGGACCATTAAGTTTCTATACAATTCTGTAATCTCTGCTTGTGTCTGCTCTTCTACCCAAGGGGCCCTGTCCACCATGCCGGCAGTGAAGACCTTCGCTCTGTATGCCGCCCTGGCCGTGCTCATGGACTTCATCCTCCAGATGACGGCCTTTGTGGCGCTGCTGTCCCTGGACGCTCGGCGCCAGGACGGCAACCGCTGTGAGCTGCTCTGCTGTGTTACAGTGTCAACCCAGCGTCCCAACAAACCAAACGAGGGCTTCCTGCTGCCCTTCATGAGAAAATACTACGCCCCTGTCCTACTGCACAGCTACACCAGGATCATCGTGGTAAAGCTGCTTCCCTAAAATCTAGCGAAACTAACATTCTCTCGTAAAAACATTCACTTGCTTATCAGGTGCAGAGGTGTTTTAACTGGATATTTGTTGAGTGTGTTCTGGCCTGTGTTCTCTTTAGATGTTGGTTTTCATCTTCATGCTCTGTGGATCCTTATTCCTCATGTTTAATGTGACCGTGGGTCTGGATCAGGAGCTGGCGATGCCTAAGGTCAGTAAGCCTTATATAAATAGCTGCTATATAAATATAAATAAAGGCCTGCACACCCGTCGTTCAGTGTAACCTGACAAAGATTATTCTGTTTTTGCTGCAGGGCTCATATATGCTGAAATATTTCCAGTACTTGTACAAATACTTTGAAGTCGGAGTCCCTGTTTATTTTGTAACAAAGAGGGGCTACGACTTCACCACTAAGGCGGGCATGAATGCAGTCTGCTCCAGCGTGGGCTGCGATGAATACTCGTTGACCCAGAAGATCCAGTACGCCACCGAGTTCCCTGAACTGTGAGTTTGTTCATTTTCAAAAACTGGAGAGGAGAAACTGTGGCTGCTCCGTTAAACTAGCTCCTCTGTTCAGTATTGAGAAGAGTGGTTTCCTGCCTTTGTCCTTCAAATCATTATTTTGCACTGACAGATCCTTGAACCTGCTGATATCGTAGAGGCAACCTCTTACATACTAGCCATCAGCCAATCAGATCAGTTAATGATAAACTCAGTTACATGAATTCCACTAAGCAGATAAAAGGTGCCTCTAACTGCTAGACAGAGAGACCAAAATATCCCCTATAATTACTCTTCAAATGAGTAAATAGAATCATCCATTGTGTTATAGTTACGATCAGGCTAATTAATAGGAGGAATAAAACTATCAAAACATTTTTGCCTGTTGAATAAAGTGTCCTGCAGTATAGTATACCTGCATATCCAGCAAGCAGATAAAGGCATAAATGCATACATTATTCCACTCACAGTCTCGTATTAAATTATCTCATGATCACTATGACATTGAGGAAATTATGATTCACAGCACACTTTTGTTTCCTGGAGATAAGAAGGATTACGGTGCTATCTTATCGTTTGCATTATCAGTCGCTTGCTTGGAAAAACTGCAAGACTCTGCTGATGAAAGGGGAATTTTCAGGAATCACAGTATCGTATGAAAGTGAAATATGCAAGGCAGAGGAAAACAATGATGCTTGGTCATTGAATTTATGGGAAGGGCTTAGTTTTCAGAGCTTGTTAAAATGAGCTCAAATGGAGAACTCTGATAACTTAAATGTCACTGTCAAAAGTTAAAAGAATAGTTTGACATTTGTATTCCTTTAAACAAGAGGGCTTATTCTATATTTTCATACTGTCAGTGGCCTAAATCCCATGAAAAGACCAAACCAAAAATAACAAGTCGGTGTAGCCAAAGCACGATGTATCTTATTCCTCTGTGCTGCAGAGCTCCATTGTAAACTATTAAAGACACATCAATGAGTCACACTGTTGCACTGGGTGATATTTTTCTTTGTGACAATTAATGTGGGCTTTGCAGTTTATTTTGAGTCGGTCCCACACGCACCATCCTGCTGCTGGAAATACTCAGTAGAACAACAAATGTGTGTTAATCCGATTCTGAAAATAATCCACAATGTGACCTGATTTGAAGACTTATATCTCAGTCTCTTAACACTAGTGTTTAACATGGACATTTATATTCCTACCGTCCTTTAACCCTCTGATGATGTGCAGATCCTACCTGGCTATTCCTGCTAACTCCTGGGTGGATGATTACATCGACTGGCTGAACCCCGGGTCCAAATGCTGTCGTCTGTACACCTCAGGTCCAAATAATGGCACGTTCTGTCCTGCGAGCGAAGGTGAGAATCACTTCTGAGAAAACACCACGTTAACACATTCTTTACTGTGAATCGTGATGAAAACCCTTCTTTTATTAACGCCTACTCTGCTCACTGTGTCTCAATAGTTCAAAACATCTGTGGGAAAAGGTGTATGTTACCTCAGTTGGGCGTGCTCAGGCCCAATAAGAACCAATTCAACCGTTTCCTCCCTGACTTCCTGGGTAACAGGCCTGACCTGCAGTGCTCCAAAGGGTGTGTATCGTAGCTGCATGCACACACAAACACCCAACAACATGAAGACAACATTGTCACCGCTGACTGTCTATCTCTCTATCTAACAGCGGTCTTGGAGCTTACGACAAAGCCGTGGTGAGAGATTCGAGCGGAGAAATTATAGGTGAGTCGTCTTAAATCATCTTTTTTTCGAATTTTATATTCTTCGAACAAAAATGGTACACTCAGCGATCCTTTCCCTCCTGTGCTCCCAGCCTCTCGGTTCATGGCCTATCACACGACTTTAACCAACTCTCAGGAGTTCACTGCGGCGCTGCTGAAGGCCCGAGAGCTGGCCCACAACATCACGATGGGATTGAGGCAAATACCAGGCACCTCACCTGACTTTGAAGTATTTCCTTACACGTACGTATTCTTATTTCAGTCGTCTTAGCTTGATTCTCCTATTTAAGCTTGCCTCGTCATTATTGACATGGCGATGGCCAATAAACCTTCTGAAGTTTCTGATCAATGTGTCCCCTCCCTCCTTCTTCCAGGGTGACTAACGTGTTCTACGAGCAGTACCTGACCATCGTGCCAGAGGGGCTCTTCAACATCTCCCTGTGTCTGCTGCCGACCTTCGTGGTGTGCTGTCTGCTGCTGGGTTTGGATCTGCGCTCCGGCCTGCTCAACCTGATCACCATCATCATGATCGTCGTGGATACTGTTGGCGTCATGACCCTGTGGGGCATTGACTACAACGCAGTGGCTCTTATCAACCTGGTCACGGTAAGAACACGTTTAGGATGGGGACATTTCAGTAGTGTTTATTATCCATATATTTCACAGTTTCATTGGGATTTGCTTACCTTTAATCTTTTCACATGCACAAGTAAAATTCTAGTCGAATCACTATTGATCATTGCTATTGATCTGTAAACAATAATCAGTGATTCACCTCTGTGTGTTGTTTGCAGGCGGTGGGCATCTCTGTGGAGTTTGTGTCCCATATGACAAGATCCTTTGCTCTCAGCATTAAGCCTACACATGTGCAACGAGCTATGGAGGCAACGGCCAACATGGGCAGCGCTGTAAGTAACTACGAGGCAGTCGAGGCCAGATATCATTATATCGATATCCACATGCAGTAACAGCTGAGTTAAATATGTTTACTTTGGACCCTGCAGGTGTTTGCTGGTGTTGCCATGACCAACCTGCCAGGCATCCTTGTGTTGGCGTTTGCCAAAGCGCAGCTTATCCAGATCTTCTTCTTCCGACTAAACCTGGTCATCACACTTTTGGGGCTGGCGCACGGACTCATATTCCTTCCTGTGCTGCTCAGCTACTTTGGTACGTACTGTATAGGTGCTTGCATCACAGAGGTTTGAAGAGATCATTTTTTCACATCTTCGTGTTTCCTTTCCTCAGGTCCTGGTGTGAATAAAGCAGTGCTGCTGCAGCTCCAGCAGGACAAAGAAAAGGCCGAACGGGAGGTCGAGATGAAAAATAGTATCAAACAAATCTATAATAACGTGAGCTACGAAGACAACGAGATAGAACAGAAGCCACACTCAAACACCAGCAAATCTTCAAAAAACATAGAAAACCCACTGGAGGAGAAGGAGGAGAGAATTGACCATTTCTAAACAGCTGACAACAAAACTGCTTTCAAGCTCTAAATACCTCTGTAACGAACTGAACAAGGGCGGACACAGAAGAGGACAGAGATAGCAAACAAAGAGTCGCTTATTAGGCTCCGTATGGAAATCATTAACTTAACTATGTACCTCAATCAGAAACGGACCAGCGGGACTGAAGGCGGCAACATACAGTTGTGCAATATTACTGAGCAAAGTGAGAGTGGACCCTCCTGTCTCAACACGTGGAGAACCAGCGACACTGGGTGAGATTTGTTGTTCAATTGTGGAATTATTAAACAGGACGGGAAGTCGGCAAATGTTCTTGAATTAGTCATTTTGTTGTTTTTTTAAAATAAATGTAATTATTTTGTATGTGTGACTATTTCTGTTTAGAGTGATTTAGAGGAACTTACACTCCAGCATTTCATATTATTACAGTTTCTTTAATAACAGGATGGTGGCATTGCTGTAAAATGTGCAGTGAAGAAATATTAAATGTATTTAAACACTTGGCATCATGAGTTTTCATAAGTTATTTATAGTGCACACTAGATTCTGCACCATAAAAAAGGTCGATGATTGAAAGCTGGCGTATGGACGCTGAACAAAAATAGAAACGCAACACTTTTGTTTTTGCTCCCATTTTTCATGAGCTGAACTCAAAGATCTAAGACTTTTTCTATGTCCACAAAAGACCTGTTTCTCTCAAATACTGTTCACAAATCTGGTCTAAATCGGTATCTCATCTCGGTATGCCATCAATAAAATGCACCCGTGTTCGTTGTCCATAACATACGCCTGCCCGTACCATAAACCCACCGCCACCATGAGCTACTCGATCCACAACGTTGACATCAGCAAACCGCTCACCCACACAACATTTATATTTTTGTTCAGTGTAATTAAACTGTGCAGATTTTAATGTGGAGGTTTTTTTGTATCGTTTATGCAACAATTATTTATAAAATTATTTGCCTTGCAGAACTTTTCATCATCTCCATGTATTGCAGCTACATCACATGTCCATCCTGAACCAACACTGTAACTGTCAGAGCTTCTGCATTGTCTCTAGTTTTAGACAGAACATTGAGTAAATTCAGATATCAGTTATCAATAAAAAAAAAATTAAAAGTATGTCAAAATTGGGTATTTCAAATTTTGTTTTATTAACAATGCATCCCTTTGATAGGATTGTATGTTTCTTTAGGTCATCAATGCCCCCAAAAACATACTGTACACATTATACAAGGGAAACCACGATTCAGGCAAAAAAAAAAAAAAAAAAAAAAAAAAAAAAATCTTTTTAAATTATAATACAGTCTTGAGGAAAAAATATAAATAACTTTTTTTCTTCTCTGGTTGAGCTCACTCTATGGTACAGACATATAATAAATAGATCGGATCTGACATCACTCAGCTGATCTATGAATCATCTCTCTATGAGTCCATTTGTGTAGCAGCATTATAGCAAAAAACAAGCCAATGGAAACAGAGATCCCCCGTTTCCCTTGAAACCTTTTACATATCCTTTAGTCATCACACTCTCCCCCCCAATCCATCTCAGCCAATGACAGACAGTGATATTGCATTGCGGAAACAGATTCAGGGGTTATTATATTCCTACAATGTAATGGCAGCATGTAATGGCAACCTATTTTTTTTTTAAGTTTTACAAGCAAGAAACACGTTAAGGTGACGCTACAACTTTGCCATGCTTGTTGCACATGCAGTGGAAGTGGAGCACAGAGGTAAGAAGGCATAGAGTCGGGTAGCTGCTGGGCTTTTGCAGGTTTCGGAAACGTCTGTGAGCAGAGTTTGGTGCTAAATCTGTAACGAATCGTTCTACAGATAACTTGTACAGCCGGACATCTTTCCAAAGATCAAGCCACCTCCTGAGAAGCTTACTAATAATGCAATGGCTGAAGAAAAACATTAAAGGTCCTAAGCAAGTAAAGGATGGAATAAACTAGCATTAAATTACATGCTATTCTCCTCATGTACTGTGTAAGGGTGGCATACTGTATATAGTGCTTTAGAAAATACAATACTAGTGATGTTTGATTGTCTGAGATACAAGAAATAGAAAAGTAATTGGCTGTCTGTGCTGACAAGAGGCTACAGGTTGTAGGAAGTGGTGAGGCAAGAGAAGCGAAAGCACATATCTGGCTAGAAGAGATCACAGGTCGGGGTGGGATGTGAAGCGGGAAGGCTCCGGATAAGATTTAAAAACAGCAGGACCCCTCTGTAGTGTTTTGTTTCATAAGGAGAGAAGAACGCAGGGTCCGAGGAATCACTGGGTAGACACAACAACATGCCTTATTCATTTCATTACAGAAAAACACCACCTCTGGAAAGAGATAAAATGTTGAGAGAATTTTCTTCTTTTTATCTTTTAAACACAACGTGAGTCTTTGTCTTAATGATCCAGCTTGTCCTTAAGCATTATGTTGATGTATTATTGAGTGTTGCTCAAGATTGCCAACCCATCTGAAAACAGTATTTGGTTAAACTGCTCCCCCTTTCTCCTGTTAAAAAATAAAAAGTCTGAGACAGCATTAGGCGTGTCGGGTTAAATTTTGTTTACAGATGCCGACGTCCTTTGTTTCTAGCTTGTGTTTGCTAGAAGAAAGGCGAGCGATGACCACCTCCTCCTTTTCCTTGGTAGTCTGTTTTGAGCAACAGAAACATGCCAGACGCCTCCCCATCCTTACAGCCATATTTTATATTCTCTCAGTCGTTCTTTCCGTGTGTGTAGGGTGGCAGGATCGGGGCTGTGCAGGGAACATGAGGGGAGGATGATCAGGATTCTGCAGGAGGGTCAATGTCCTCTTCAACAGGTTTTGGTAGCTTTGTCAGGATTGCCTCTGCTTCCTCATACATCTAGAAAAGAGGAAAGAAGAATGTATTACATGGGATAGTAAACACAAAGATGTCATCTTCAGAAAATATGGCGTCATGTCTTACTGGCATGAATTGCACGTCCTGGAAGAGTTCCTGTATGAAACGTCTTGAGGTCAGGCGAAACATACAGTGGGCTAAGAGGTGAGAAACCTCGGAGTACAGGCAGATGTCGTCAAACGCATAGGGAAACTTCTCCTTTATGCTGCAGGGAAAAAAATGAGCAGGACTTAAAAAAAAGAACTTTTATGCTTCTGCAAATTGAACATGAATCTCATAAAGTGTATGTAGATAAAGGAGGTGTGAGAGCTTTACGTCAGTAGTCCTGTTTCGTGGCCTTTGGTTCCTACAGAGGAGCTGAGGTTGATGATGAGGCGGAGAACCTCCTTCCTCAGCAAGACGCGAGAGGCAGGGCCATCTTCTGATATCGCCTTGCCACCTAAATGACACATAAAAATAAATATTCAGTACAGGCCATAATAAATATAAAGAAGTACCACTGAGCAAACACCTTGTCAGGTGGGTGTCTCCAAGAGATACAATTCCATAACTGGCTCCAATGATAAGTTGAAGAACTTTTCGTGTTCTTACCTATGACGATGTCACCAGGTGTGGGTGTGCTACAGATTGAGCCTTGTGACACAGCAGCGTCACTGCAGCCCGACACCCCAGAGAACTTGGACTGAGGCATCACCTCCAGACGATGGCCACTCTGTCCTCCCCATGACGGGAAGTCGACGTAGTCTGGAAGAAGATCATTCGTTATCTTCTGCGCTGCATTTAAATTGTGTCTGCGTGAATGACTGGACGTGAGTGTTGCCTCACCTGTCCGAGCGTGTGTGCTGTTGATCTGCGGCTGTGTGGGGTATCCGAGGACGATGGCTCCTACACAGTAGAGACAGTTTTCGTCAGCGTGATCCTGCAGTCCCGTCTCCTCTGAGCCCACCGTGTGGTTCTGGCTGTCACCTCGGCACACGATCAGCTCAGAGATACTGAACTGCTGCTTCAGTATTGGGTGAGCAGGGCGATCACCTACAGAGGGAAAACACGTGGTAAGCTCAACATTTTTTCCTTCTCGCATTTTTGTGATTTAATGATCAATAATCACAGAGTTGCATTTACCATCTCCGTCACCAAAGAGAAAGCGTTTCCGCTCTTCTGACGGTGGGCTGATCCTCTGCTGAAAGTAGGCGGAGTCTCTGATGTGGAACATATCGTTGATGTCCATGGGCAGTGCTAGGCCGATGTAGTCATCGTTACACCCGTAGGTGGCGCTGGAAACCATTGAGCGCACTGAAGAGCAGCGGTGCAGGGTGCTTTGGTTGATGGGACTGAGTAGTTCCTCTTTATCCAGAGAGGCAAAGCTCAGAGCCTTCAGAAACCTAGGGAGGGCAAGAGGAGAGGTGCGTGAGAGGATCTGGGGGGAGAGACTGGGACAGAAAAGGAACGTGAGGAGTGCGTGAAAAAATGTTGGATAAAAGCACAGAGAAAGAGACTTAGTGAACAGAGAGTGAGAAGGAAGTTGGAATCACAATGTACTCTAAAGCCCGACATACTGTAGCAAGCTAGCTACGGGTAAACTCACAGCAGATGACCTGTGTGATCTCACTGCCTTAAAGCAACGTCAAGCCCCAATAGGCAGAGTTTTAAAATACACTGAAGCACCCAAGGATCAGTAGACTAAAGCTTCACACATAAAAAATACTAATGAGAGGTTAAACAGGCAGAAGTTCAAACGCAAGGTAAAAAAATGATGTGTCCAAACAATAAGATCACCGTATGCGATTTCTTCCAATCAACAGAAACATCATCAGCAAATATTTTGCTTCATTTCTCTGTTTTATATAACTGAATATCTTTGAGCTTCAGACAAAACAAAACATTTAAAACTTCAGCTTGGCCTCTACAAACTTGTGACAGACATTCTTTACTGTTTTCTGACATTTTGTAAACTAAAGCATCAATGAATCAAGAACTATTCAGGCTGTGCTGTGCTTTGAATGTGATTTCAATGTTGTGCAAGACTGTTAATCACCTGTCATTATCAATTAACAAGTAAAGTACTTCACAGTCGGTGTGAAGAGTTTAATATACAGTGTTTCCTCAGTGTTTGTCATTTCTTCACCCACCTTTGTTTAAACATGCATGAGTGACTTAATTAAAATCCATTTCATACTGCAACAAACACTAAAGCCACATCTATATTGTGGCACCTACGTCTGCCTGTGTGCTGCCTGTACCTCTGGGAGGGGTTACAGCTCTAAGAGGAGGGAACGATCGGCAACTGACCATGGGGCACAGTCACACTACAGGGCTGCGGGAGTCAAAGCGATGGCTAAACAACTGGAGGCACTAAGCTGTGGTTGTTACTAAAATAAAAGCAGCAGGGACACATTTGTCTGGATCTGTGCTAGAAGCTACATCTCTACAGAGGAGGATGCTGGGTCGGTCCACCCACCGCGGTACGAGTGTTCTGGACAGCCTGTGGTATGGACTTAAGACGCTGGGTTCTGGACAGGTATCCCTCCTATCTGATAACCTGACAGACATGGCAGGACAAAAAAACATTCTCACACCTGTCATTGCCAGAGTAGACAGTAACCAAAACACTACCCCAGACACTGCTTAAAGTACAGCGTCTCTAGAATGAGTAAACACACATCTTTCAGTCCAGGCAACAACAAACATCATTCAAAACAAAGTAGACATTCATGTAGACAAAGAAGAAATAGATGGATTCAGTGACTGCTTTCTGGCCTATTGTCCCTGTAGCGATGGCTGTCTTACCTGCGAGGTGTTAATCTGGAGTCCAGGCTGCCGGTCTTCATCGTGATGGTGTCGGTGAACAGCACGTCTTTGGCTGGTGAAGCCAGCGCTTCACTGTGAGACAAAGACGGGTGTATCCTCTGCTGCTGCAGCCTCTTCAGTGTAGCGTAGCCCAGCGCGTCCCGTGGGCTGGTGTACATGAAGCTACAGTCAGCCAGGCTCTTGATGGTGGTCACTGAAGGAGACTTGAGAGACTGAGCTCGGCGGGGCAGAGTGTGCGAGGAGCCGGGCGGTACCAGAGAGACAGTGGAGGACTTAGACGTGGACATGTGGTTGGTCTGAGCCTGGGGGGTGAGGGAGGAGAATGTTTTGACAGTCTTGGCTGACACCACTGTGTTCAGGCTCACGCAGTCAGAGGAGTCCGGCTCGGGTTCGGGGTGTTCAGGGTTTCCAACGGTCTCCCTGGAGGGGCTGGAGCTCATGGAGCTGATGCCGCTGGTCGTGGTGTCCGTGTTAAAGCTCTGACTGCGGCTTTTGAACTGAGTACCTCCTCCACCTCCGCCCCCTCCCACATTGCCTCCACTAGACGAGGAACCGCCGTCTCCTGCTAGACGCTCTCGGCTGCTCTGCTCCCTCTCCCGGCTGGGGTGCTCCACGACCCCGTGCCCTCCTAGACCACTGAGTCCGAGGCCTGAGCCCCCTCCCCTAGCCAGCCTGCCATCTACAAGCTGCTCCTCAGAGCCCCCCCTGGTCCCGACAAAGGACGTCTCTAGGCTGACTGTGGGACTCTTCGGCATTCCTCTACCATTAAACACAGAGGTGAAGACGTCCCCCTGGTTTGGGCTGTAGACAGAGGGCTCTGTCACTGTCCTGTTCCGCCTTATACTCCCAGTCTTGAGTTCAGTGGGGGTGCGAGAGCCTGATGGGGTCTTGGGGTCACTGGTGGAGCGAAGCTTCTTGCTGGGGAGTGACAAGGAGTTGAGGAAGCGAGTGCGTACGAAGCGTGTGGAGGCCAGGATTGTGAAGGGGCTGCGGTCCTTGACTGGTTTGGAGTGTAGATAGAAAGAGGGCTCGTCTGACTGGTCCAGAACATCACACTTGTCATCGTCCAGAATGTACATGTCTGACAGCACAAGGAGTGAATTAGAAACACGATAAGGGCTAATAATGTATAATTGCAATAAGTACATCAAAAATACCTGATTACTAAAATGGTGGAACATCATGAATAATATTAGTACATTATTTGTGACTGTCTACAAATGTAAAATAAGTCCTACGTACTTGGTTGAGACTCGCTCTCGCTGTTGTGACGTGAGCTGGTGGATTCAGAGTTCAGACTGAGCGTGCTCGGTACTGAGGAAAGTTCAGAGGTCAGCTGTGCGTCAACCTCTTCGGGAGTGACAGGCCACAGCGTCCTGCGACTGTGTCTGACTGCATCCCAACCATACTGCTTCAGCACCTCACAACCCTGCCTGGTCTTGGAGATCACACCCAGCACATAAACACATGTCCTGTGGACGGGAGAGGACGGTTAGTAATCATACTGAACATATAAATTATATATAAAAAGTTAACAACATCAACATTGTGCTCCTGTAAGAAACAACATTTAGGAGCATGGGACATGAAATCTAGATTTGGATATTATATAATATTTGGATATTTTTTGTGTAAAAACTGAAAATGGTGAGCTTACCCTCGTACTGACAGCACCTCACAGTGCTGAGCCAACGCAAGGATGTCAGGAATGACATTCTCCTCCTGCAGGAGATTCAGACCCCAGTTTGAAGAGCCAATGTTGCCCTAAGAGGAAAAACAACACCAGAGCAATCTCTGTGTAACTATTAATATTACAGTGACAAGTAACTTGGGTGACATAAATTGAGAGTAAGTGACACTGACCAGGGCCCAGAGAGCAGCCTTCAGCTGTTTAATGCCCTCCCAGGTGTCCAGCATCGGGGAGCGAACAGTGTAGCTGAGGTCAGGAACTACACTCTGGAGACGGAAAAAGACAGACTTTAGGACAAACGGCTGCTGAATCTGCACAACCAAGAGAAAAGAGTGTGCTGTGGAACGGCCAGGGAATGGGCTGAATTAGTTACCTGGGCCTCCAATAGATGACAGCCCGTCTTATCATGGACCAGCTGACCATACAAGTGCACAGGGAGATAGACATTTGGTCGTTGTAACCTGGAGACACAACCAGAGAAATTAGGGACGTGCTCTGCAGTGTAACCTGCGGCTCGTCAGGTGACAGCAAACTCCAGCTCCTCACCTTTGGTTGCTGCGTCTGACGTAGTTGTCTCCATCAACAGGTTTGCGGTAGGTTGTTAGTGCTTCGTTGAGCTGCTCCTCTATCAGATCCACATATTTCAGGTTGTATTCCTGGAATCAAAAAGGCATTTATGTAAAAGAGTAACACACACACATACATACATACATACATACATACATAAATACATATATTACTACACGGATTGCAAATGAGAATGTATTTTATTATCTGGCAATATCCTGATAATACCTTCTGCCATTTATCCAGCTGTTTGCTGACGTAGCCCCTCTCGTTGAGGTAGGAGAACCCTTTAGGAATGGACAGGAACCTAAACAGCAGAAACAAGAGTGCATTTTAAGAAGGCATGTAAATGCTGCTGGACATGGTAAGCAGTGCTGTCGTGGCAAACACCCACCTGAGGAGCAGCAGGAGGCCCTTGTCTCCCAGGTGGGACAGAGCTGGTTTCAGCTGGATTAGAGCGTGGAGGTTGGCCTGTGAAGCAGCACAACAAACCAAGTCAGACAACAAGCTGGACATGCAACGCTGCTGCCAGAGAAACACCATCAACTCAATCTAACTTCCTTTCAACACATTCATATTTCAGCACTCCTTCACTCAGCTCAAGGGAAGGAAGGATGCATCTAATCTGACAAACAGCCCTTCACTTCTACTGGACTGACAGCACTCGTGCTTTCAAGTAGTCACCTTGTCCTCACAGGCCTCGTCCAGGATGTCCAGGGCCTCCATGGACACAGCCTTGCTGTGGTCGTGGAGCTGCGTGACCAGCAGCTCCATGCCCCAGCTACTGAAGAACTCCACGCTGGCACGCAGCAGCACGCGGAGGTGCTTCGTGGCATACAACCTACACGTCTGCTCAGTAAGACCAGAAAGAGGGGACATTAGGATGACAGGTGTAGGAACAAGGCAGTGATTAGGAGTGGCTTTGCTGTGCAATCTTTTGGTAATGGGTGTTTATGAGATTTAAACATATTTTTAAACTCTCTTTAAAGTCTCAATTCAGCTTCCTGTGACACCATTTACATCCGAGGTCCAGAGTATGTCTTTGTTTTTCTGTAGCAATATAATTTTGCATCTTTAATGACTCTGAAATGTTGTGTCTAATGTGTTTTTGAGCCCTCTGGGTGCTGTTATGTCTTACGTCAGTAGCAGCAGTGAGGATCTTGGAGAGGATCACTCTGGCCAGACCGTCCCTGCTGTAGTCCAGTGTGGATACAGCAAGTTTCAGCACAGCATCCTGGTTCTTCACAGAGCACAGATTCAGCAGGCTGCACAAACAGAGGGTTGTTGGCAGATCCTTAATAAAACTTGAAATCATCAAACATTTCTTTCAAAGTCTGTCATTCTCTGGGCCTGCGAAAGCTAAGATATGCTGTGACTCTGTTTTCTGTAGACTTACCACTGAAACAGGCCACATTTCTCCAGCAGTTTGACTCCCTGTGGATGTGCAGAGAGCGTCCCCAGGAAGAGGAAGTAGTGTTGGCTGAGTGTGGTGAGCAGGCCATTACTTTGCAGGCAGCGCTCAGGCTTCAGCCCTGAGGACGAGGACAGCCATGACACCATGTCCCTCACCAGGTCCTCCAGGTAACCCTGGCCATCCTGGTGACAGTGGGAAGAGGAGGGAGAGGGAGAGGAAGAGGGAGAGAGAGACAGAGGCCAACAGGAGAGGCAAGTGAGAAAATGACAAAAGCTAAAATGGGAATGTGCATTTTCGTGCATACATACAAACTTCTCTTACTTCATCTGAGTCCATGAGGAACTCAACAAACTGACAGCCAACCACAGTGAGTTGTCTGGCCTTTGAGTGATCCAACGCCAGCCCTGCGTACAACTTACTACTGGGCTTATAAAAGTACAGCAGCCTCCGCACAAACCTGCATCAAACAGAAAGCAAAGAAGTATTTAAAACAAGATGTCAGACAAAGATGTCAAACTATTAAAAAGTCTTCAATAACTTCTGATAATATGAAGGAGTCGTACTTGTGCATCTGTTCATCTTTGTTGTTCCTGAGGTTTACATTTGGCCACTGGGAGAGAAACAACAACATATGAACATTCGATGGGAAAAAACAACTGACAACTGAGTCTGTGGTGCCACAAGAGAAGAGCCCGACCTTAAGGATGGTGGCAATAAGCAACCAGTTCCACTCCAGGTTCTGTTTGTGGTTGAGAATGTGACTGTCTCTCAGGTTCATCATCAGTGCTTCTTCTGTGTCCTGAACACAAACACAGAAAACAATGTGACAATATAAAAAAAAATACAAATACTAGCACAAATGTTGAAAGCTAGCAGAAGGCAGCTACACTTAAAAGCTCAAATCTGAAAAACATGTTCAGATTTACCTTAATGACATAGATGTCCCTGTGGGAACGCGAGTGTGACTCTCTGCGGTTATGTGAAGACACAGACTTGCGGATGATGTGGTCCAGATAAAGACTGTGTGGTTTCAAACCTTTCTTCTTCTTCTCATGGAAACGCTTTAGATTGTTGACGGCTGCACTTGCCCGACTGGAACAACAATAAACACACAGGGGATGATTGGATTTCTTGAACATTGCAACGGGCATTAGATAGGTTATATCCATAATTCACATCTGTCAAGTCAATGCAATTTTTATTTATACAGACTTGAACTGAGCCCTACTGATCAGTGTGCCTTTTTCTGAGAATAAGTTAAGAGATAAATCCAGTTTATTGTGAGAATATATCCTGTAGTTTGAGTAAATAAATGTTAGGACTGAAAATGATTTTGTAAGGGACAACAGACATGCATGTCTGAGTGTACTCACAGTCGTTTCTGCTGTGGGATGTCAAAGGAGGCTGCCATGTTGATGAGGGTGGGAAGGCAGTGCAGGTGGTGACTGTGGGAATGAGGAAGAATGGTGTTTGCCTAAACAAGAGAGGGGCGGGTGGAGGAAAATGAAAAAAATGCATTTAGTATAACAACCCTGATGCCAAAGACGTTGGGACACTGTGTAAAATGCAAATAAAAACAGAATGTTCATTTGCACCACAACTTTTTTTGTATTGAATTACAATAACTCAGTCGTAGCAGGAAGCTTTTCTAAAAACACAAATCATCCAGACTGTCATGTTTATTTTGCAGTGACACACAAGCACAAACACTTCAGGCTAGCTTCTTCTTTTGTGGGCTAGATTTCAGGATGCCAAACAACACTATAAATAAATAAAAATGTCAAAGATGCTTTCTGCATTTTATTATTACCATGTGTAGAAGTTCTCCCAAGAGGATGGTGGCTCTGACAGCAAGCTGATCATCGCTACTGGTCACAACTTCAACAAGACCCTGTAGTGACGAAGAGGATATGGATCAGTAGCAACATTCAAAACCCAAAACTGCTGTACACAAATGTAATGCAAATGTGTGGTGTGGAAGGTAACAATCAGAGAAGCCATGATGTGTGAGGCCCCTAAAACAATCAACTTAAATCTAATAACAGACTCACCTCTAACAGCCCACTGGTGATGAAGGCAGACAAAACAAATGCCAGGTAGTTGTCCATCAGATCAGGCCTAATGAAGCAAACAGAAAAAAAAAATCATTTCATGGATCATGTAAACACTGAGCTGACACTTATTTTGTCAAATTTTGTTCAGCTTAATCCATTTTTATTCTCTCATATCATCTCCCACCTAGATCGGGCCCGATGGGGAAGGATGACTTTGGCCTCAGCAGCAATAAACCCATCAGACAGTCTCCAGGTGTCCTGGAACCTGGCGGGGTCTGAGGAAGACCAGAGACCAGAGCAAAGATTCACTCATGCTGTGTGTGTAAAATATGGACTCACTGAAGCATTTTAGTGCAAAACTTTGGAGTATGCTTCTTGTCATGATCATAAAAGGCCCCTCAGCCAAACCACAAACACGAAAAATGTTTTACTCACCAACACTAAGAAGAGCTTCCGTGAAGTCTTGAGTTACAATGGGCACAGGGAGCCTGAATATCTCATATAGCACCTCCAACAAGCCTTTCTGTAGGGCAAATTATATAAGAGCAATCAGATACATTTACACTCGATACAACTCAAGGTACACGCAAAAGAGTCCTTCTAATATCTCAGTGTCACTGTAGGACAATACTCAAATTACTTGAGGGCAGCCTTGTTTTTCTTTGAATCCACTGGAAACTGTGATAACATCTGATTTGATCTATCTGTGCTGTGGCTGCCTCAAGAGTAAATCTCCCTCTGTGCTCTGATACTCTGATCCAAACCCAACAGGTACTCCATCTTAAAAAAAAAATCTGGCTCATGTCATCACTCTGTGTAGTGGAGCAGTTCAAGCCATAGAACTTAGTGCTAACATAACGCTAAGGCTGCAAAATGAAGAGTGATGGGACAAATAAACTTCATTATTTGCCCCGAGACATTTGTTTGTCTGCAGCTGTTTGAATACTCACCCTAACCTCCATATTTGGTATGCAAAGTAAGCCAATTAAAGATTGGATTCCAGAATTTCCAGCCTTGCATAGGTTGATAATCCCTGAATAAAGAAAGAGATATTTGAGTTACATTCAACAGTAAAGCACAAGTGATATAAAGCAAACTAATCTGTTTGCATAGACTTCTGACTTAAATAGCTACATTTATCAAAGTCCTTACCAGACCAGGAGCGAAAGGCTGCCACTATGGCCATTCTACTTGACAAGAAACGGGACTCTCTGTCTTCCCTGTGAGCATGACACACACACACACACAGACATTAAAAAGAGGACACCATGTTCCATACACACAGCATCATTATGATCTCTGTATGGCACTTTTCACAGAACATTTAAAGCATTTCACAAAGGATCAAACCTCAAAGAGAGTCAAGGAGAATCAATAAAAGATCTTTTTATATAAAAGCAAATCTTTCAAGAGTGATTTAAAGGATTATCATGACTTGCTTCACATCCTCAGGCAAGTCATGCTGGAGTCAAGCAGTCCTGATGACAAGGGTTGAATCACAAAAACACTATACAAACCCCGGACTTTCTCAATGCATGGTGTTACCATTATAGGAACACAGCAAATGGTAAACAGAGGGAAATGTCAGAACACTATCTTTTTGTTTCTGCTGTAACAGTGACACTCTTCATACCCCCCCCACACACTCACTTGAGTTGCCCTTCAGCCGTGTCTGCGTTGTGACGGTAGTGAAAATCTGTGAAAGGCGCAAGGATTTGCTGGAGGACCAAACACACACACAAAAGATTGATGAGTACGAAACACAACAGACTTTAAGGCTCTTCATTAGTTCTTGAAAATTGAGTGGACACATTCTTAAATATTCCCACGAAACGTCCTGCAGTAATAATTAACCTGCTTTAGATCTCATATGACACCCATGTGGATATTATGACTGTGGCGATGAGATGCTTCTGTCCTAGGTGTCTGTTTACAGACAATGAGGCTTTAGAGAAATGCTGTAACTGATTACAGTAAGCTCCATGGGAAAGAGACGGGCAACCTACGGCTGCTAATCCTGACTGGAATGACTCCCAGCACACTGTCTCATTTATAAACAGCAGCTTCCCCTGTATTCATATCTGAGTGTGCGTACCTCCAGTTCCACGTCAACGCGCACATACTGACGGGTACGTGGGTGGTTGAGTAGATGGAGGACGGTGGTGATCAGAGCTTCGTTGATGCGGCTCAGCTGACAGTCAATCACGCTCTTCAGGATGGTGCTGAGGCCTCCCCGTTTGGCCACCACCTCTGGGTTCTTCAGGGCTACAGAGGCAGCAACAAAGAAATATTAGAGGCTTTTCACTTTCTTCATAACAAACCAGGGGTCTCCTCACAAAGCTACTGTTGGTGCAGAATTAAAGGTTCTTTTACATCCGTGTTGTGTTGTGCACTCACCTAGCTCACAGACGATGGCGATGGCTGCGCGGACCATGCGGTCTCTCTCCTGTAGACCATCGGTGCCCACAGCAATTAGAGAGTTTGCAATAGAGGTGGGGAAGAGCATTGCATTGACTGTGATAATCTAGAGAGTGAGGGAGAGGAGGAAAACATGAATCATCAAACAAGTCCGGACAAACACGAGCAGAAAAATGACTACAATGTCTTTTTTCTAGATCTCTAGAAAAAGAAGACGAAATTTTGAAATACAAAAAAGGTAACTGGCTGTTTTCTGACGGTTACATGTCTCAGAATGTACAATCTAAGCAGCGATAACAGACATGGATTTTATAATAGGATAGGCTATATGTCATGGAATGAAAACAGGGGTTGTATTACTGTCTGGATGGCCGATAGTACTTCCCTGAAACCAGATCCTGACTCTATGTGTGTGTGCACATGAGTATGAGCGTGTATGTGTGAAGAGAGTTTACAGTAAACTACAGAAAGAGCTATAAATAGCCTCGCCTGCAAATCGTCCACACACTGACACTGCTGCTAACCCAACGGTCTTTCTGGTGGCACTCTGCTGCCACTAAGGCAAATTTATTGAGCATTACAACAATCTGACAGAATCGATCGGAGAAAGAATGGCTGAGGAGGTATAGAAATAAAAAAGTCACATTATCTTACCTTTCTGACTAGTCTCAGAGCCTGAGTCCTCTCCCCCTCATTGCTCTGTTGGATGTCAATGCATCTAAACAAGCACACAAAAATAATTAGTCATGTCCTTTTCCTTTTTACCACAACCAGCCAGCGAGAGAAAAATAAATGTGTCAGCAGGAGAAAAACAAATGTGACTGAAGCTTAACATTTCAAAGGAACTGGCAAACCTTTGAACAAATTAAGTGACGTTCAGAAATAGGAATATTCTTTGACAAAATGAAAAAAGTCAGACAGCACTTTTCACCTGACCTCTGTGGTCATAGCATCAACAAGCAGGATCTCACCTGGCTACCAAATAGTCCACCTGTAGTCTGAGGACCTTCTGCAGCACGGTGGTGTCTCTAATGAGGTAGCGGAGTGACCGCAACCCTGCAGCACGCACTTCCTTAGCCTCATTGAGTAGAGCTAGCCGCAGACTGGGGGTTAAATAACAAACACTTAGATGAGTCCAAAATTGCAAAAGAGACATGATTTACTGAGACTTTACCAACTGTTGCTATTTCCTACATTGTTTCATAAGCACAATGATCTCTGATTCCTGCTGCTTTTTAATTAAAAACTCATCAAATTAATGTTCCAAATGCAAAACATCCCAACTGATCAGCCACAGGGCCTGACTCACAAACAATCTCACTTCGCTGCATAAAGAACAAGCCAATAAATTGGATATAGAGCACATTTTGATCAAAAGAACATGATGTACAATCAGTAACTACTGGTTGTTGGCAACACTTACCAAATGATGATTTCTTCGTATGTAAACCCAAAGTTTTCCTCACGGTGGCTAATGCTGCATAGCAGCTATAAGACAGAGACAGGACAAAAAATAAACGAACTGGTTCATACAAGGAATGCATTAACATGGCTTTGGTCAAGGACAGAAGTGAGCTCAGAACAGGTGTTACGGTAGAACTAGGGCCCCTCAAGCTGTTCATAAAGTAAGCAACTCCAAAATGGCATCATCCTTCACCTTAGAAGCTCACAGTTTAACAGCGTTTGAGTCAAAAAAGCGTTGAACTGTGTGACCATCCAAACCAACAAACAGCAACACTTCCCTGCAGGGTGCTGCAGGAGCCATGCAGGTGTGTTTGTTGTATTTTTCCACTTGTCTGTTACATGCTGACTTGTTTGGAGTAGGTGAATCGTGACTGAATGATGTTATGCTCACTGATGGTAGATGGAGGTTATAATTACAAAGCGTTGGGGCAACACATTCACAGGACCAGCAGTCTGTGTTGGCTTGTGTCACCTCCACCATTTGTTGTTTATGAGTGCGTGCGCTTGTACGAATATATGTGTTGGATAAATGAAAATAGAGGGTGATAACAGGAAGTAAGCAAAAGGTTGACTAATTCTGTTGTATTCCTTGACTATTTGCTCCTGTTTTCTGTATCCTACCAGGCCTGGCAATGAAACCTGCTTTTAGCATGAATTGCCACTTTTAGCAGTTCCCTCACCACAGCTCCTCCATCATTAACAGAGGCCCACACACAGCTGGTGTGTACAAGATTCAAAACGTATGTACACAAAGGCAGTTCATTATAAAAACAATAAGTCTTCAGCGGCAGTCAACTGGCAGGCCAACAGTAACAGCAGCAGAGTCTGAAACTCATTACACGCACAAAGCAATGCGCTCCTTGGGCAAAGGATGCTGTGCCATTTTAGGACTGCCACCTTTCCTGTCGGCACCCTGAGGCACCTTCATGCTACCAACACGTCAGTGCTACTCCATCATAGTAGTTCAGTGTAGCCTTGCCTACCCTGATGCAGCACCAGCAGAGGAGGCGATGAGTGATTTAAACTGCCAGTTTTTGTGTGAACTATTCCTCAAAGCTTGAAGCTAAACCGCCTCTCTCTCCTTCATCAGAAATGGCCGAGCAGATCAGGAGGAGAGTCGGAGCAGGATGGGATGGGTGAACATGGTGAGTAGGGGGTTTTAAACCAGCTGTGATGTCAGAGCCCAAGCAGGCAGGAGGAGGGGAGAGGAGATGGGGAGAGGGGCATGTGACACTCTCCGGGGGGGATTGGGTCACCCTTACTGTCCTGGAACCCTTATAAGGAATCAGAGGCATGGTGCTCTAACAGACGTATACACACAGACACACACACACGTCACGGCTATTACCCTCCTGTCCGTTGTAAACAAGAGAGTTAGGCGTACACACAACCCAGACCCACACTCAGCCTTCAGCCTGCTGCAGTGCCAGCTGCAGAAGGCCAACACTCATCATCTGTTCGGCCACCAACGATCGGTGAAAATACATCCGTGACAGACAGTCAGACCGGGTTTAAGGCAGCGGGTTGCTCAGCAGAATGCAGCAAATGTCTAAGCAGGAATCAGTGGCTGAGGATGGTGAATGCGGGAATTATTCCTGCAAACTATGCAAGTATGTGTTGGCTGGAAGGCAGAAAAACACCCTGGAGAGGTCACTAGTCCATCACAGGGCTGACACAGACCATGTCCACACTAAGAAAAACAATAAGATCTAAAGCCACTGTTTACATGTGAAAATAACTTCCTTCTGCACTTGTTTTTAAAAGTGTTGAAAGAGACTTCTCTATGTCCACTGAAAGTCCAACACAATCAGAGTTAAATCTCTACTTCTTCCTCCTTTCATTTGCAAATAATAAATCAGTGCATCACAGCTATCGGCTGCTGTTAGACAGGACAGACACAGCTCAATTATTCAGCTTGGTCTCTGCTTTTTAAACCTTTGTTCTGATGACTCCTGTTATGGTTCAGTTACTTTATTACCATGAGAAATTTGGATGTACATCATTCGGTATGTACTTGGAAACCTTTGTAGTTCATGCACAAAAAGCTGACATTTAACCAGATGAAAAGAATAAAGTTGGGATTTTTATAAATGAGAGTGTCTGTGGTTTATTAGAACAATAACCAGACATTACAAATCTCAAGTTTCAAAGTCAGAGGGCTGCTCTTGATGCACATTAGTTCAGAGAGCTTTCGCATCGCTAGAGCTCCTGTTACATTCACTGTCAGCGTCACAATGACAGGCACGGCTAGGCCTGCTGGCAGCAACACCCAAGAGAGGAGGATCGAGGAGAGGTCGGTGGTGACTCTACAGAGGAGGGGGAGTATGCCCAGTCAATCTTTACAGACATCTGAACAGTGAGTCAACCTTCTTGAAAGGCTGCATGTTTGTATCCACAGCTTCAGCAAGTTCTTCATTTTTGAGAAAGAGTAACTTTGGTACTTTCGCTAACTCAAATAACAAATAAGACACTGGGGTAAAAGCATCATAACTCGGCAGCGTTACCTTTATGAAGTTGTTCAGGTGGCCCAATTTTC
Organism: Holacanthus passer; assembly: GCA_025331565.1. Lineage (NCBI taxonomy): Eukaryota > Metazoa > Chordata > Actinopteri > Pomacanthidae > Holacanthus > Holacanthus passer. Next base: position 1,897,100 of record JAFREQ010000061.1, on the reverse strand, counting down.
GCATGTTACTAACTCCGTGCGGTTTGGCCACATTTTGAAGGATTTCACGGAAGTTTTCTGATGGTTCTGCAGGAAAAAGAAAAGGAAATACAATGTAACCAAGACAAGTATTAAGGCATATTGCCATAATATCAGTCGATGAACCGTAATTGAGATGTTGCAGGAAGGAAGTTGGTTTAGCTGGTCAAACTCATTTTGTGTGTACACTCAAAACAAGGTCTACACAGTAAAAGCAAGACTCGAGCTGGGAAGCGTTTTGTTTTCAGTTCCTTTCTACAACTATGTGCTTACTGTGATGTTCTTCACAAAAGACAGATGGATTTTAGAACAGAATATTCTCTTGGCAAAAATCAGGGCCTTAACAGTAGTTTACTTTACATGGAAACCAGTTCCAGATACTGCATTTGAACAGAAAGAATATAAATACACCACATTCATTCACTACATTCAATATTTTTTCCTCTGTAACACAATTTGTCAGAGGATCAGCCAGTTTAAGTTTCAGACAAAACTATCATTTAAATGCATGAAAAGACAATTGTGAACTTCAAAATATTGGACTATTGCAAACTGCTTTGCAACCACTGGACTTACTCTGCCTATATGAGTACAAAATGTCCAAATGTTCTTTTATAGACAAGAGAAAATACTAAACCAAAGGGTGAACTCTGCAACCAGAACTCTTGCAAATTGATGTGGGCTGGTGTGAGCATGTGCCCCATGTAAGAATGTGTAAGCAATAAAAACAGTTGACATAAACTTTGCAACAATTTTTCGCTTGACATTCTCGAACCCTTGGGGGCAGACAGGGTTTAGTCTTCAGTTTTAGGATGTGAAGCACACAGCCTGACCTGGAATGAAACACTGGCCAACATCATACACATAGCAGATTTTTATTACAAATCCCTGATGCCCACAGATGAACTGCAGTCCACCTTTAATGCAGGGGGCTCGAATCCTGCCAATGAGGCGAAAATGCTCTTCGGCCTTTTGTGCAGCATTCATCTGTCATTTCAGGTGCAAAACATCCTCTGTAATAAAAGGGCCAGAGAAGCGCTGGTCCATGTAAACAAACTGTTCTGCTGTGCTGCTTCTGGAGGAGTAAATCTGAGCAGGCTGCAGCTGTGTATCAATGCCACAGAAAAAACCAGCCTGCGCACCCTGAGCTGTCTAAATGCTCCTCAGCTAACAACCCTGAAACCCTATTTCTCACACAGCCGGTGATGACCGATGCATGACTACAGCACTTATGGTCGGTTGGCTAAATAACAGGCTATCTTGCCCACTCACACCAATCACAACAACAGAGCGTCGTCATGGCTGGTTAGCCGTGGCAGCTAGCTATCGCTAACTCAGCTAGTTAGTTAGCTCGCTAGCGCCTGTTATTATGATATCGCTAGCAATGTTATTAGACGACACAGAGGAGGAAAACTGACTACATGACAGCAGCAATGGCAGGACAAGTGCACCGACGAGCTGGGTTTTCACTTCTCGGGGCTCGTGTTTGCAGAAAAGCTCCTCATCCATTTTGAACAATAATCGCTTTCAGGGTGATGTGATGAAGCTTACCTCTGCTCAGATCCAGCGGTACGTTTTCTTCCCCGCTGTCATTCCGACCTGTCAAAAACACACACAGCCGACATGTTGAGGAATCACTCCGGGGCCATCAGGTGCCTCAGATATTCTATTTTTGCAATATCCCGCTAATACAGCCACCAGTGAATCGAGTTTTACACGCTTACCTCGCATCCGAAGACTCCGGATAGGACGGCCGCGGAAGCTGGCCGCCATGTTTCCAGGAACATACACAACACCGGAAACTTCGCGGCGTCTCGCGAGAAGACAGACAGGCAGACCGGGGGGGTTTGTCGCGACAGCAGACCTGAGATCAGCTGGATCCTCCTTAATCCCCCTCTAATCTTACCAGGGATGAAAACATACATCTGACCTGGCGGCAGTATTATGGGTCTGTGAAGAGGAGCTATTTATGGATGGATGTAACATTATCATTTAAAGTATAGTAATAATAAACCTAGAGGTCAAAATAGGTTCAGAATTAATTTCACCACACTCAAACTTGAATTCAAAGATCTTTATTGTTGATCAAAAAAGCCACAATAATTCTCAGAGTACATGCATGAATCAATAATGAATAAACCATCTCAATGTATTGATCAATATGTTAATAACAAGTTGCTGAAACACACTACAATTTTCCAACCAAGACACCAACTGAAGATAAACAGAATTTATCCATACTGTATTTGTAAAAGCATGTCACCAATGCTCATTATATTCACCAATATCATGTATTAATCATAAATCATGTAATGCATGTATTAACGTTTCTTTATCAAACATGCTCTTTGATCACCCACCAACACTGTACAAACACTGCATACTGATATTTATTGCAATGAAATGATCCAGGATTCTGATCTGTGCTCTTCACATTGTCACATTGCCATAGGTCTGGTCTGTAGAAAAAAGAAAACTGTTAAGGCAGTTTAATTTATTTTACATTAATCCAACTGAACGAGGCTCACATCCTGTAAACTGTTAAATATACTCTATTACAAGTAAAAGTCCTGCATTCAAAATCTGCTATGTAAAAGTACATAATTTATATCAGTTGAATGTACTTGTTTACTTTTTAATGCTTTACTTTTTAATGTAAATTTACGATGAACAGACTAACCAGTAACAGCCAAAAAATATGCATTGCAATACAAATATGCATTGCAATACAAAGAACAATATATTTTATCTTATCTTATCTTATCTCTTATTCTTCTGTCAAAGCTGTACTCAAGTACAGTGATCTGAGTAGATGCAGAGTTCCTGGAACATACCTTCTATGATGTTATCATAAATATCACACCTGTGTAAAGAAACAATCAGACCTATCAGATACTACATATTATACTGTCTATGAGATATTAACATACAGATCATAATGTGCATATTTGTCTATTTGTAAGGAGTTAAAGTTAACACTCGCTACCTCACAAAATGTAGGTGAAAATATTCTGACATGACTATTGACATTATTACCCGTGAAAAGGCAGTGGAGGACTCTGGGAATCAACAACCTCATAAACATCATCTGTGGGCAAAGAGACAATTAATGTTTAGTATGCAACGATGACATGACCTTCACAGGAGTTTGTATGTACAGTAAGTGGCAAAGATAGGAGGAGAAATGCTGAAATATTTACCTTCATCTGTGTTTGGCTGTGGCAGAAGAGAAACTCTGAGGGGAAAAGAAAGAAAGCTTTAAGAAGATGCAGTGTGGTGGGTTAAAGCAGAGCTGAAGGTTGTATATTTAGAAGCATTAAATAAAGTTAATAGACAAGATATCGTAAACATTGGAACAAAAAGGTTGTCTTTGTGGTAACTGTGTACATTATAAGAATCAAAAGGGTTGCATTTGTAGAAATGTATTATGTTAGATTAAATTAGTTTACAAGGTTTCAGTTTCAGCATTGCAGCAGTTTATGATAGTTGCAATAATCATTTAACCACTAGGTGTCACCCATACATAATCCACATTTTGTCAAAAGTATGAAAAATTTAAATAAACAAAAGTGACACTTGTACTATAATAAACTGTAGTAAACACTAAAATATTTGTGTAGAGAGTGATTCTTTAATTGTAATTTTAAATAACACATGACACACGAAAGTGACTTCCAGTTTTTGGTTAAACACTGACCTCTACTGTCTTTAGCATCTGTTAAATTAAATGTAACCTCTGCAATTTCTAAACGAAAAAACATATACAGAAAGAGTACAACCTTGTGTCTGGATTATCCACACTGATGTAAACATCATTCTCCTCAGCTGTTTCATAATTGAGAAAGAAAAAAAAAGATCACTGTGAGTGACTATTATATTGTCATATTTAACCAAATTAATTAAAATCACAACAACAATACAACAACAACTTACGCTTTTGTGCAGTGAGCCCACTAAAAAGGAGTGAAACAATCAAATCAACAAGAGATCATGATAATATGCATGACCATAAAAAAACTTTTCACAGATTTTGTACTTTCAAGACATTGATGCAGTATGTTAGAGGCATTCTGCACCTGCAAACCTCAGCTGGCGCCCCGGTGTCGTCATAACGGTGTGACTCTGCATCAGGCTGAGACCCTCGCTTGTCCTTCTCCTCTTTTAAATCATCACGTCCTGCATCGACCGACTCAGTCTTCACACAGTCATCTGAAAGAACATATGAGCATATATCAGAAGACATGTGTTTGTGCACATATCATCCCCATCACCCTCTCTTCTTTACTTTCATAATGTCTGTTAAAGTAGCCCTCTGTGTTCCTGGCCAGGACATTGCCCTGTGGTTTACCTGCAATGTGCACAACCTCGACGATCTCACCTTGATTCAAAGACATGTCATTAGTTGTCTTCCCCTTCTTGATTAATCGAGCAGATCCTTTAATCTGGTTGAGGATAAGAAGGTGTCAGTCATTTTTTACTTGATCTCTGTCATTAAGGTGATTTGCTCTGCAGAATGCATGAATCTACATCCACACAGCGTCACAGTGGTAGTGGATCCAAATGTTTTGTGCTTTTACCGTGAACTTCTCTGCCTTTTGGGCCTTCTTCTCTTTGACTTTCCGTTGTTTCTTCTGTTTCTTCTCCTCTTTTTTAGTTTTCTTGTTTTTCTCTTTCATTTTCTTCTCTTTGATGGTTCCTCTTGGCTCCTGATGATCATAGTTATCATTGCATCAAACCTGTATTAAAGGCACCATTTTGGTTGCAAATATAAAGTTTATACAAGAACTTACTGTCTGTTTCGCCTCTGTGACTTTGCCATGGTTTGTATCTTCTTTTCTGCCTTTACTTTCTTGATTTCTTTTTAATTTCTGTGCTTGTTCCATCACAGATATCACATCTGCCTGTAGAGACAAAAGAGACCTAACTGATGGAAACAGTCAACATAGGTTTTATTTCCTCATTGCATCAAACACCTTGAGCTTCTGCATCAATCTAACAATGACAGGACGAACAGATTACCTCTGTCTTCTTTGAAGGATGATCTGTGAAGACAATGCAACAAGTGATTCAGCAATCTTCTCTCTCAATATGACATTTTAGACACTGACCACCTGACTCATTAAAATAATGGTGGATTTATTTATTAAATGATATAAACACAACCTTCACTGGGGAGCGGTGGAGGGTTCATGATGCCGACATTGTCATAGCTCTCATCTTCATCCACTTGTTGACTCCTTGATTATAGCCAGAAAGAGGTTTTGTCAATTCAAACACATCATGGGCAGACTGGGGTAGACTTTATCTTTGCAGCCGTGCGTAATCAAAGTCCCATTTCTAGCTAATGTCAAGACTAGTGAGGCTCAGACAAACAGCTTCCTGTGAGAAGCTGAAGGTGAAGTGCTGCAACTGTGAAGCCTGAATCCACAGTAGACTTATACACTGTATATCAGCATGTGTCATTATGTTAAGAACAAGTTCCCTGTGTTGTAATTTGCTAAAATGCAGCAGCTCTACAATATAGACACTTACAAAGCAGCTGCATGGTTGGATGATGGGCACAAGCGTAGAGGTGGAGGAGCAACAGGACGCGGTATCTTCATTCCTGGCGCTGTAACACAAAAACACCATCTTTAATTTAACCCTCGATTCATAACATTCAGACACTGTTTACATTTGTTAACATTATAATATATGAAGTAACAATAACCATATGTGGGAATTATGATTTTCATGTTTAAAACTGTTTCTCACCATCATTCAAAGATTTCATGTTCCTTCTAAATGGCTGAAGGTCGACTCTTGGGGGCCTGTTAGGCTTCGGAGGAGGGTTTCCCACAACAAGCACTCCAGAAAAGCTCTTCATATGAACAGAGGGGTCCATGCTCTCCCTTTGGACTTTATTCTGGGTTCCACATGTCCTGCTATAATTAGGTTTCTGCCTTTCTGGAAGTTTAGGATGTTTCATACTGATGGTGTTTTCCACCCCATTATCACTGTCAGTCACACGTTGCTCTTTGGTCGCCCTGCTTTGCTGAGCCAGAGATGGTTTGGTCCTCTGGTGCACTTTGACAAGAGATGGCACATTGGATTCCTGGGTTGCTGGTTTCAGAATTGTGGTAGACTCCAGTCTTCTATAATTAATCCATGCTGGCTTGGCTAAAGCAAAAGAGACACTGGTCTCGCTGAAAGCATCGGTATTTGCTTTCAGTGCATATTTCATGACCGCATTTTTCGGATAAGAAGGCGAAAATGATGCATAGGAATTCCTGCCTGTCTGTGTTTCAGCAGGTTTGAATGATTGCACTCTGAGTGACGATGGCTTCACATTTTGAGCAGCTGGGACTCTTCTCTCAAAGACGTTCTTCGGAGTGTGAGAACTTCTGGTTGTGTCAGCAGCACCTAAAAAATTCCTCTCCAAGGCAGCTATTCTTTCTTGAACAGAGGCTGCAGAGCACATCTTTTGTCGCAGTGCTAGTTTATAGGAAGCATCTGGCACAGAGCTCCGACTTATGTTGAACTGAGCCATGAGTCCACAGATGTATGACTGTCTTCTATATAATGAGGAAAATGGAAAGAAAATCTCTGTTTGCCTTCACCTTTTAATTTTGCCAGTGAAAGAAAAAAGACAGAGATTACTCTATAACAAGCATGAACACAAATAGCATCACATGCAGACTTCAGGAGGCATAAAAGATGAGAACTATGAAGGAAGATGTCACAAATATCATCAATTGCTTGAAAAAATTGTTGGTAACCACTCACCTGATCTAAGTGCTGTGTGTGTCTGTGTGGCCAGAGACTGTGATACAGCTGTTCAGCAAAGAAAAACGCTCCACCTATAAAGGAAATGTGTGACTGAGTGGAAAAAGGCAAGACTGTAAAATCCACCAACCCATCTGTTAATTAGGATGTCAAATAAAAACACTATGTATTTTAGACACATAACAAGATTTAAACATGAACAACTCAAGTTTACCGTGACAAAAACTTTGATAGTTGCTGGGAATTTGTTTGAGTATTCATCTTGAAAATACACAAAGTTTTGACATTCATCCAGAGCAACGATCATCAAGAAAGACATACTGCGACAGAAATGTTAATATAGATAAATGTAAAATATAGATGCAGAAAAGTACTGACTCCATAGTAAGTCTTGGAATTTGGAGACTGGAAGCTTTTTACTGAGAGGAGGAATTTGAACATAATACAGAAGTGTCAGTCCAGGTCTTGCCAGCTGTTTAACTTAAATCTATTGAGAAATTTTAAAAAACAACTTGGAATATAAGTATGTTTTCATTCTTATATATTTCATCATGTTATTTTTGAAAACCCAATGCATTCACTAAAGAATTTTTTGGTGTTTTTTGCCTTCAGACGATCCTCATGTGGATCAAAACTGTCATTTAATAAAAAATTTGGAGCATAAAATACAAAGATTCAAACCCTTTTTGCCTTTTTGCACCTGATTAGACACAAGACAGCAGCTTGTTCGAGCTGCGACCTACATCAACACTCATGAACTTTACACAAAAATAGTAAAAAAAACAAAAAAAAGGGTGATACTGAGGCCTTCTATCTGTTGTACCTTGTAAATTATAACCACAATATGTGATGGGTGTAGGAGGAAACATTTGCATTTTGCACCATTGCGAGTTCTTATCTCTAATGTTCACAGGAAGGGACTGTGTGACAACGCCGTGGTAATTAGCAACAGGGAACACACTTTCAGTATGCATGTTGTTAGTGTTTGGTATAAAGTCACGCCAGAGTTTGTATTGTTGGCAGTCAAACACAACCTTCTACAATTAACACTTTGTAGTAGATATAAATTAAACAGTTAAAAGCCACGTGCCAGCATCAACATAAATCTTTATTTCAGTCTCAGCATATATGTGAAATCCCAATATTCCAGCTTGTATGTTGAGGTTTCTTTTCTTTTTAAACTTTCCTCTTAATCAGGATTCTTTTAAGTGAGTGTGACGGCCGATAGGAGAGCATCAATGTCCTGTATGGCTCTGGATGTTCTCTGGAGAGCTCCAGCGATGCTGTCCTCATTCACTGCTTCATGAGTCAGCTCTTCTGAAGAGCTGCCTTCCAGTTCTGCACATTGTTTCTCACTTCTTAGCTGGTGGTTGCTCTCCAGCAGAACTAGGCACAGGATGTTAAAGAGCACACACAATCTTCCTCAGCATTGTCTATATGCAATGATAGTACAAGTAACCAGTTGAAAATATATTATATCTACATCTTGGCATTTCAATGTTTAAGGATACAGTTGAATCGTTTGATCTTCTCCAGTTCTGCAGCTACAAGATCTGACCTAGAATGAATGGAAAGAATTATTATATAAAACAAGCTGACAACACAGTATTCAGCTTTCTTATTACCAAAGGAGTGATCAGAGAAATATAACTCACCGACATTCAACTGTCTGTGTGACATTCACATGCTGCTCAACAGATACAGGATTGGACAGATTTTCTTCAATCATTACTGGTTGAGAAAAGTGTCTGCCCTGGAAAACAAATTATAATCAATTCATCAATACTGTGTAAATACTGTTGATATCAACAGTTGTAGTCGTATCATCAGATTCTATTTCTTTGACCTCTTGCAAGCAGCTGGGAGCGGCAGAGAGCTTCAGCGATTGCTTGGCCTCGTTGTAACAAGTGAGGATCCTGTGGAGCAGCAATACGACGGTCAGGGATTGATGACATAAAGTCGTCAATGTCATCAGACTGTGATGAAGCAGTGACTTACCTGCTTGCACGACTCACAATAGAGCGTATAGAGTACAGCTGTCCGGGTACATCAGGTGGAAGATTGTTCAGATGGTACGTTACCTCTTTCACCTGCGAGATAAACACAATCAGTTAATTAGCTATTGTGCATTTAGGCAAAGATGCAAATAGGTTCATTCTTGACTGGCGTTGCATTTTTGCTTCAATGCTATTTTAGATATAGTAGATTAGACAGTTTCTGATGAGATACTGAAGTTTACCCCTCCTGACAGGAGCTCAGGTTTGTGATGGGTAAAATAAGTGCTGAGGACGCCATTAGAACGGATGACTGATCCATCTCCTGGGGAAACCTCTACGACTGAGACAGCCCCGCTCAGTATCCTACAGAGGACACATGCAGGTAAACACACAGTTAGGATGTTTTGTATATATGATGACTACTTCTTATATCTTATCTTGTATCTTTTTCTTTTCTCTCATGTTTGAACATCAAGCCTGCAAACCTACCTGTATGTGACTCCATGACACCACATCACTTTTAGCGGCTCTGTCGGAAGATCTTGGTCTGAATGTTCTTTTTTGTCCAGGGGGTCTTTAACTTTCCACCTTAAATACACGAGTAAGGACGGTTAAATCAGTCAAAAAAGATTGTTATATAGTGCTCCATGTGTCTGTTATTTACTGAAGGTGACTGATCATTCAACCTGTGCCGGTGAGGTGATGGACATGTGAGGGGCAGCGCCTGAGGAAGGTGAGATCTTCTTTCTACATCGGATATGTCTGACATGTTTATTCTCCTGTGATCCTGGCTGGCATCTTCAGATTTAGAGAGGCGAGCCGTCCACAGATGGCGAGCCAAGGAGAGAGGGTAGCACCAGATGGGGGCAACAGTGCAGCAGGAATGATGCTGGACCACTGTGGTGGATTGGTACATCCCCTCTGGCTGGGAAGGGAAGAGAAGGGAGGCACTATATTTAATCAAAGCTCTGATATAAGCACAGAAATATTAGTAAGAAGCTTTACCTTTGGCTGTGCACTGCTGGTAATCCGTGGAGAGCAAGACCTTGATCTAATCGACTCACTCCTTCTGCTTCCTCTTCCCTGATGAACCTCTTTGGTCTCATCATTGGCGGTCTGACAGATCAGAGTATCTGGGCTGCTGTCAGAGTCTCTGCTGAAGCCCTGCATGCTGTGGCTCTGATTCTGAGTCCGACTGAGGCTGCATGTGAACTCGACAGAGAATTCTTCACCCGAGGGTGACAGCATCAACGCAGCTCGTCCCTCCTCCGACCTGATGATGGTCTCGCCTCCAGGTCCGAGCTCAGTATCACAAGAAGATGCCTCAGGCCACTGCACGCCGGAATCAATGCTGACAAAAGGCTGCAGGAGGAAAAATCCAGATATTGACATTATGACTAAAACATGAATTGAAGGTCTAATAGTGGGCTGGGAGAAAGCTATTGGTACCTTCTTGCAGTCAGCGGGGATGAGTTCCTCTGGCAGATACGGTCGACTAGCGTATTTATTCCTGAATGCCAACGCAGCCACCATCAACTCCTGTCAAATAACATCATAACTTTGAATATGAATCTACTTTGAATGCAGCAAACTGTGTACATGTATTCCTGCGAACCACAGCCTACAGCCATTGGTGGAAAGTACGTTTACTTTACTCAAGTACAATTTTGAGGTACTTCTGCTTCACTTGGGTACTTATCCTTATATTCTGGAGACAAATGTACTTTACTCTTGACTACATGAATTTGATAACTTCTTACTTTGTAGATTTTTAATACAAAATATAAATCAACTAATTAATAATGATATATTGTTACAGGTTAATCTACATTAGATTTGTCATCACACATTGATGCATCTCTAATTATAATCCAGTAAAATATACAGTATTAATACTTTTACTTCAGATCTGAATACTCCTTCCACCAGTGGGTGTAGATCCAGTTTGAGCCTCTTGAAACACACAGTCTGCACAAACAGCAGCTTTAAAGAGTCGCCTGTGCTTCATGTTCAGACCTGGTAGGAGCTGATGGTGAACCTGGTTCTCTGTCGGACTCTCTCATGTCCTGATGAGTCTTTCACCAGCAGGAACTCACATCCGCACGGCGACAGCTGGACCTGGGCTCCGTTTCCGTAACGAACATCCACCGACTCGTCCTCGTACATGATCATCAAACTGACACCGGCTTTAGTTTCCATCGTTAAACCTGAAAATCTGATCAAACTTTTTCTCGTTTGTTGACGCGCCGAAACTCAAAACACAGTGACGCGTCGGGCAACGTCATCAGTTGGGGACGTTTGTTATTGTCAGACCGGAAGTACCATTATTAGCATTAACAATATTATTAACAAGTATAAATTATTGTTTTAAACAGTTTATGATTATTACACATAGTATAACATTGTATCTAACTTTACAGTCAAGCCCATAAAACAAACACAAAAAAGGAACAGAGATACAACAACAGATCAGAAGTATTTACATTTCATTACATACTAGAAAAATAATAACAAAAGATAATAATATATGGCTACCAAATTGACATTCATACATCCATATATAATCTGGCCATTAATTAAAAAAATATAAAATATTTGCCTATGTCTTAGCTCTCAAAATCAAAGATACATAAGAAGCAAGTGCATTTTAAAAAATAAGGAACTGTGGATACAGAACCAAAACTAGCTGTTTCCATATTTTTTTATTCCACAATGACCACAGAACGAGGTGCAGGAACCAGATATGAAGATGTGAAAAAAATGTGTAAGTGAAAGTAAATTAACAGTGAAACCTCCTGATCAGATGAAATCACACACATTTTAAAAAAGGCAAATGCTCAATAACTACTTGAATATTGTCATTCTTATTCTAACAACCTCCAAGATTGGTTAGCTCTTTGATTATTGGAAAGTTATTAAAATTTGAAAGTCTAATCATTTTATAAAATATTTGAACTAACATATTTGTGTCTTCATCAACACTAGGACAAACCAATATATAATGAACATTGGCTGTGTTAAGAATGTTGTCAATGTTGGTTGTATAACTGGAACCTTGGAGGGGAATTAATTAATTTAATATCAATAAAGATTTGGTGAATCAAAATGCAGGCTGCTCCACAAATACTGGAATCAAAAAAATACCCACCGTGTTTAATTTTTTTAACTGTAAAATTGAAACTCCTCATGTGGAACCCCCAAATTCCCAGAAAAAAATACAGTCAATTCTACATCTGACCTGTGGGGGGCAGCAATACAGCGCGGCTGCGTCCTGCCTGCTGCAGCGTCTGAGAGAAGAAGAAGGAGCTTCAGCAGCATCAGTCGGGACTCGATCGTTTCTCTCATCACACCAGGACGCTTTCAGGCAGTTCGGCTAAATAAGCAACATACCACATTGCAATGGTTACACCGCCAGCCTGCTCTTTCTCAGTAGACACGCCGGAGCTGCAATGAAGGTGCAGTTTTCTTTACATAACTCCAGTTTTAGCTCTGCTCGGACTGACGCTAGCAGGAGCGAGCTAACGTTAGCTAATGTCGGAGGAGCTGACATTATGTTACCGAGCCTGTGTTAGCTGAGCCGTGCAACGATCAGATCAGTCACTGTGACAGCTGTCAGTGAGCATCGACTTCACAGTAAGGTTAAGCATGAAATTATGTCGATGAATTAGTTCGAAGATGAGCTATTTTTCAGCTTCCTTAGGACATTAACGCCAGCTTGTTATTAAACATTCAGGTAGCTAATTGCTTGTGTTGTGACACTGTTTTGACAGCTCGAGCTGCTTCCTCTTCCTCTCTGCACCGTTTCTGCTTTATTGTGGCTTTTAGTCGCCTCATCTATAATAAGCATCAATATGTGGCCTCTGTAACAGCAGGACTTGATTCTGTGGTAACATTTGCTTAAATCATGCAGATAGGGATGCACTCATTCATGTTTCATATACCTGAAGTATCATCAGTAACATCACTCAGATGAATGTGAAGATGGGAGATACTGAAGTGCAGGTGTTTTGTGACTGTCAGGCAGGGGCCTCGTCCATGTGGGCTTCATGCTGTGGTCTGCTGAATGAAGTCATGGGTACCGGGGCCGTCAGAGGCCAGCAGCCAGGGTTTGGAGCCGGTGCTGGACCCTTCAGATTTGCCCCCAGTGCGGGATACTCCACATACCCGCCCACCAGCTCAGGGAGTCCCAGTCTTGTATGCAAGGCCTGTGGTCAGGCCTTCTCAGTCTTCAGGAGGAAGGTAGGTTTCTGATGGCAGCACATGTTAATTGAGAATTCTGCTGATTTAATGAGAAGTGCATGTGTAGAAGCAGAGGTGGATATTAGATGAATATTTTAGGCAGAAGTACTAATTACTTGCTGTACTTGGTCTTGGAAAGTCATCTAGTTTTCACGCTCATTTTCTTGCCTTCATTTTTAGTGGGTCTTCATATTTACATGTTGTCTGGCCAAAGGACTTTAAATTAAAAGTGAAATCAGTTAAGACTGTATAAGCATAAAACACTAGTCATTAGTTTTAAACATGTTCTTTAATCTTAGTCATTACATCAGTGAAAACGTTAAGATTATTTAACTGACCACTGTTTTCTGAACAGCAGAAACAATGCTGTGCTGTGTGGAGAAAAAAAGGGCTGAAGTTAATTTAATTTACACCCAGAGGCTACTAATTCAACACCGTGGTGTTCTAGCTGATTGCAGAGACAGATGGACAACATACTTGTTCTGTAATATCCTCTTCAGAGTGCTCATGTTCATGTATGGCTCAGGTTCTCATTCTGTCTGAACCCTGTGCTTCACCCGCTCACCGTGCCAGTCAAATCCCACGTCTTGCATTTATTACCGTTTGATGTTTGTCACTTAAAAGAAATGAGCTGCCTCCTGTCTCTGTGCCTGGAGACGCAGAGCAGATGTGAGGGATTGAAAATGCAGGAAAGGTCTAATGGCATTGATATGCTTTCCAGTAATTTCTTAAATATTGTCTTTCCACTTTTCCTGTTTTCCTCATTTAATGCCTTGTCACAGTTGAAATTTTGAAATAACTGTTTAAATAGGAACTTTGCCCACATTTTTATTTCAATGCAGTTTTCTTTTATGGCGAGTTTTGACACTAACATGGTAGAAGTTGTACATGAATCCCTAATTGCCTCATTTCCATCATCTTGTTTTTTTCACTCTCTGATTCTGCAGTATATTTGCTGCGACTGCAAGAAGAGCTTCTGCTCTCTGTGCTCCGTGCTTCAGGAGAATCTGCGCATTTGTGCCACATGTCATTTGCTGAAGGCAACGGCCTTTCAGCGGCCGCGGCTCATGCGCCTACGAGTCAGGGACCTGCGTCAGTACTTGCTGCTCCATAACATCCCCACCGATACCTGCAGGGAAAAAGAAGACCTAGTGGATTTGGTGCTCTGTCACCAAGGCATTGAAGAAGAGGACGACCCCGACACAGGCAGCCTCCACTCGCGGTCCCTGTATACGCCGACTCCTTCAACCACCCAGTCGGTCTCAGAGCTGTCTGCTTTCGTCGCCTCTCAGGAGGAGCCCCTCAGCAGGAGTGATAGCTCTGATACCAACCAGGTCAGGATGCTTTGAACCATGTATGATTTTTAATAACACCAAACATCAGCCTTATCCTTGTTATTATTTGCTGAGGCACAGATGTCTGCAAGCCTCTCAGTTCTGAAACTAGCCATCACATGGCTCGTCTCGCTTGTTCTTAAAACTTAGTTGGCAGGTGAAATAATTAATCTAACTGGTGAAAGTTTGGATTTTCAGTAACGGTGCACAAAACTTACATCTTTGAAGAGTCCACACAAATGTTTTGCCACAGGTCTTTAGGTTCTTTGTCCAGAACTTAGTATTATCGTGTCATCATTTCAGGCTGTTTACATTATTTGTTGAGCTGCCACAAATGAGTCTATGGGAACCACTTGATCTGTCTCCAAAGATAAATACACAAAGAAAGTGACAGTACGATTTGTCATCCAGCTAAAACAAACTGATCAGGATTTTAGAAAGCTGAGAGGCAAAAAGTAAAAGGGAGAATAAGAAGCACCACAACTGGCAGTGAAAGGGGAGCTCAGCTCCAAGCTGCCAGGATCCACTATAAATACTTGTACTTGGCCTGCTTAGGGAGCAGTAAGCTTTTCTATGAATGGAAGGAAGGAGACATTGTTGTTCCCAAGGTATCAATGAGCTGTCTGAAGAGTGTCTAATCCTAATCCTCAGTTAACTGGCCTGTTCCTTGCATGTAGTGCTCACTAATGTTTGTTATTGCTGCTGTTGTATTGCAGGATATCGGCGATGCCACATCTGTGTCTCTGCTCAACTTGGACCCCAGTGAACACACTCCTGAGGTGATCAAAAGTCCTGCTGTCGTTATGAAATCATTTGTATGTGAAGTATTGACAAATGTATTTCAGTTCTGTTGCTGAATATTGATACTGGAGTATAAGTAGGAAAACTTGGTGACACAGCAATACATGTACATAATTCTGTGTTGCTACTTTGGGAGTGCAAGGAAAGCAATATAAGAGTTGTAAATGAGATGCTAATGCTTAGAATTTCTTGGCTGGATCAGAATATGAAAACAATGAAACACACTTTATTGGCCGGTGATTCTAGTCCAAGCCAGAGCGTCTTGCCAGCGTGCTTTCTGAAACAGCTTTCTCCCGTGCTGCAAAAACTGCAGTGTCTTGCAGATTGCAGCACTCAATATACTTTGAATTTAAGTCAAAAAGTGAAAATTAAATCAAGTGGTGCTGCTTTTATTACTGTAAAACACAACACACAGAGGATTCTGGGAAAATATCAGCTGTGTTTTAATCTAACCACTTACATTTTTAATGATTCTGAGTGCACTTTTTGTCTCTGCATGTCATGCCTTATCTCATTTCGCTGTTTCACATGAGGCTGCCTCTTAAGTCCCGACTTAGCTGCCTCTTTATTAAATATTAATCTAATTTAACCGGTTTGTCACGGGAATCTCAACCTCCAGTTATATTTCGTCACTAACGTCTGTGATCGCTGCTCCTTCAGGTCAGTCCTCAGACGCGGCGTCGGGCCAGAGCGTCTCTCTCGGACATCTCCAGCCTGAGGGACATCGAGGGCCTGTCTGTCAGGCAGCTGAAGGAGATCCTGGCCAGGAACTTTGTCAACTATTCAGGGTGCTGTGAGAAGTGGGAGCTGGTGGAGCGTGTCAGCAGACTGTACAGAGAGACGGAGGAGAACAGGAAATCATGTGGGTATAACTTTGTCACTCTGAGTAAATATTGTGTGCTTTTGTTTATTTGCTATAAAATGTCCTTATTAGATTTACTGAAGAATATATGTACTGAACACATTGTAGGTGATATTTTGTTTTGTTATTATGCAACACAGACCTAGAATAACCTCCCAGATGATATTAGAGAAGCTCAGACACCTGTTTTCAGCTTCATTTTAACTGTGGGAGTATTTGTTTTGTTCTTCTTTGAGCCGCACTAATTTACTTTTAAGTCTTTTATCTTTTGTGTCTTTTGTCTGTACATTTGCATTTTTTTAAATTAGATTTTATACCTTTACTGTATTTTTATTACTCTTCTTGAATTACTCCAGTATATGAAATGTGCTATACAAATGCCTTGCCTTGTCTTTATTCTGGTATAGCTTGCTATAATAAGTTGCTATAGTAACTTTCATTTGTTTTTCTTGCAGTGGAGAATGTGAGCAGTACTGTAACCACAGGTAAGCTGTCAGCCGTCTGTGTGCGCACTGTCCTAGATGTCAGTGTTGGACACCACATCCTGTTTTTAACCATAGAAACCTAATATCTCTGCTTCTTCTGACAATAATACTAATATACTGTCGGTAATAATAATAGTTTGCAGTGTGTTGCACTGATCACAAACAGGGATATCAAATTAGTTTTCTCATTCAAAATCATGCTGAAATGTCTCTTGCTTGCTTTACTCCTCCCACACTAAAGTGGTGGCCCTCCCTCCTTCCCCTCCAATCTGCAACGGTGCCATCGGAGGTAAGGCTCATGGATTCCTCACCACTGTTGCCGTGGTCACACGCGCCATCTGTGACTCTCCATTGTACAGTGTCACCAGCACATCTGTATTCACCATGAACCCATTCTCATTGGTTTTCCAACTTTCCTCTTGTCAGTATGTGGTCCTCCCTGTGGAATGGCGTTTACTGTGACGGCCTGTTTCATCGAGGATGAAAACGAATGTTCATTTATCCCACTCAAGAAAAGAAATTTGAGTGTTTCAGTTTCATTTGTCATGTTCCTGGAACATTGATCCACCATGAGATCAATCTCCCTCAGTCATCTATTCATGTGTTCAACATGTGAAGTTAATTATCCTGAGACCTGCAGCATGTTAGACGTGTATATTCACTTTCTTACCAGCACGCTTCCACTGATAAAGACTGTGTGGTTGCCATAGAAACATCTTGACACATGGCAAATAACAGGCATTGACATTTTGAGGAGATTGTGAGCATGACCTCACCCAGATAAGGCACCCTGGATAAGATGAGGTGTTTTATTAAGCCGCTGAATATTTTGCTGCCCCTCCCCCCCTCAGTGATATATCGCTCTGTGTTTTGCAGTTTCTTGACATTTCCACTCACGTCTCTGTGTCTGTTTTGCAGACGGCGAAAAGGGTCCACTGACTATCCATGACGACAACCTGTGCAGGATCTGCATGGACGCTATGATTGACTGCGTTCTGCTGGAGTGTGGTCACATGGTCACATGCACCAAGTGCGGCAAGAGGATGAACGAGTGCCCGATCTGCAGGCAGTATGTCGTGAGGGCCGTGCACGTCTTCAAGTCCTAACGCACCACTGCAACACTGCGGCGCCTGCTTGAGAGCAGCTCAGACTGAGACTGTACCTTCAATCAACCATGCAGCTCACAACCTTTGAATCCCCAAAAGACTTATTTTGTGGATGTTCCATGTTTGTATTCTCTAAATTCTCACATTATTTGCACATGGAAATGTGTTTGTTTTTTTTTGTTTTTTTTCAAGAATCTGACTCTTCAGTTTCACCAGTGGGCAGAACGTATCCTCCTGAGTCATTCCTCAAGTAAACATATCTCTAATCTGTGTTCATTCCTAAGTGTCTGTTTTGCTTTTCTTACAATTTTTCAAAGCAAAGAATGTGTGGCACTCAGCCACGTGCAGTCTTGTCAAACACAACTCATCACCTTCAGATCTGCCTATAAACTGTAGCTGGCACTCGGCAGTGCTGAGTATTCTTCAGAGCACCTCTCTTTATAACTGCTGCAAGTGACTACATATCTTAGTAACACATGACAGACACATACTGGACCTCACCACAGGAAGGAGGGGGTGAGTGAACTAGGTGCCAAATAATGGGTCATGCCCTTATGCTTCTCACCCATTTTTTTCCCCTCGGCTGTGTTTGGCCAGTGTGTGGCTGTTGATTCTTCAACACGTCTTATCAGAAAGCACTTTGTTCACACTGTGTGTTAAAGCACCACTGCTCACAATCCACTGCAAACTGTGACCAGTATCAGTGGCTGAGGTAGCACGTGTACTAAATCTTGAGAACTTGTCCAAACTTAAGCTTGACTAACTGTTAAAGTCAGTGGAAAAAGCTTCTTGCAAATCACTGATCTCATGTTCTCTTTTCAAGTTAAACCTGGTGTTACCCAGCCGGCAAATGAGCAGGTGCTCTGCCGCTGTGATTCGAGGATGTTGGTGATTGATATTGGTGATTTATGAAGTCAATGCATTATCAGTTTTATTATATTCACTTATTTTGTGATAGAAGCGCTTATTGTAATGCATTAACACATTAAAGTTGTCCTACAAAGGCTGTCATTACAGCAATAGCTAACCTCCGCTGTCACCTCTGTCCTGTCTCAGCACTTTAATGGAGACAAAAGACAAAAAAACGGTGCTAACTCATCCAACCATCTTCCCTGATTTCCAGCTGAACTTTGGATGTGAAACTCTGAATGTTTTTGTTTTTGTTGTTGTATATTGTTGGGAGTGGAATGAAGTGTCTTAATGCGTTTTAGTTGATTTTCTCTCATGTAGGAGTAATGTATTGAACTAACTATTCAAAGATATAGCTACAAGTTTACTGACACCTGTGGTATAGAAAGTATATAGAAATAATGACTTGCTAATGTACATTTGCATATATTGATCATATGAGATGTATATATCTATATTTTTTTCCATTTGATTTAAATTGTGTAATATCAGATGATTGAAATGTCCCTGGGATTGGGTTAGTTTATTATTACAGAGTTACGTTTTCTTGTCAAGTGGTTTAAAATGTGTTTAATCAGCATAGGTTTGCTTGAACTATCTCTCCCTGTTGAATCAGAGCATGACAACAACCCTATGACACTGGTTATGCTATTCCCCATCTTCTCCATCTAAACAACTCAATTTCCTGCTTTTCTTTCCCCCTGATCCTGCTCATTGAGGAGCATCCAGCTCTGTTCTGTCCCACACAAAGTCAACATTGCTGCTATTACAGTAAAGACGTCCCCTGCGGTCTTGAACAGTAACGGAGCAGGTTGCACTTTTCCTTTAGAGAGGGTGTAATTGTGTGCAAGGTTTGGTCTTTGTATTTGGGAATGTTGAACTTTTTATTTTGGTAATTAAAGATTTTAATTAAAGTCTGTTTTTGTGTACTCGTGCATCACAAGCAGTGTCCCTGTGCTGTCTCACAAAAGGTAATAAGAGCTGAAATGATCAGTCGATTTATTGATCAACACAAAATAATCAACAATTCCAAAAGGCAACTAGATTAACAAAGAGACAGGTACATTTATGTTTGGTTGTATTGGATGATAACATCTTCCACATAGTAGGAATTAAAATATAGACAATATATATCAATGGTTTCCAACCTGGGAAAAATTGAGCTTGAGCTTCAAAATGCCAACGACAGTGTGCCAACACGCTGATGTTCAGCAGGTTTGGTGTTTATCATGTTTTCCATTGTTTAACATTTGCTAATTAGCTCTAAATGAAAAGTAGAGCTGAGGCCAATGAGGATGCCACTTGTGACCTGATGATGGCGCTATGTTAAAAGTTTACTTAATGGACCACCAAAGTTCTGACTCTTCCTCAGAGGGACCTGGATGTTTGCACCAAACTGAATGTTAATCCATGTATTAGTTAGAGAGTCTGCAGTCTGTTCTCATTTATACACACACATTACTGCACAACCTGTTTACAGTACAAACATTTTATTATTCACCAGGCAACCACAGGATTTTATATCTTATTTTATACTTTATTCTTATACTTTATTTGCTGCACTTTTATGTGTTAGATTTATCTGTTGGAGGAAGCCTGAGATCGTCATTGAAAACAACTGTTTCACTGTAACTGTTGTGTACATGGCAATAAAAGAACTTGAAATGTCAACTTGACAGTGGCGTTAGAGGAAAAGTTAGGGGATCGACGAAGTCTGTCAGATTCATCCTCTGGGGAGCTTGAATGTCTGTGCAAAGTCATGACAATCGATCCAGGTACTCGAGATATTCCCAGAGTTTTCCTGCCAGCACAGCTCTGAACTACACAGCTACACTGAGGTGAAAACCTGTGATGAGCTGTAACAGGCAGAAGTTACTACACCTGACCGCTGTTTGAAATCAACCTGGCACATTTCCTTTCCATCACAAAACAGCAATGAAAACAAGACTCAGTGATGGTACAAATGAAATTCTTTTAATGCATATTAGCACTTAGTTTTTGGATTTACAAATATAAACATTATCACATTCACCTGAGGTGATCGATTACAGCACAACACACCCCAAAATACACACAACACCTACTGTATGGAGTTATTACTTAAACATATGCAAATGAGTTATTTGCATAAGTCTTTCACCTTAACTGTTTATTTGAGCCTGTATGCAGAGCCAGATGTGTGAGGCTCACTGCATTATAGAAAGTGTCAGTAAGTTGTCAGTCACACATTTGCTGTGACTGTCGACTTCCTGCCCGTGGCTCCAACAACTAGATCTGCAACAGGCTCCAACCACCCATGATAAATTATTTGCAAGCATTATTCGACCCAGCTCTGAGACATCCAAGTCAAGTTACTGAATAAATGAATAAATACAAACTGTAATAAAAAAAAAAAAATCAATAAATTAATGTTGAAATGTCGGCAACCCCCCCATCAAACACAACACTCAACAACTCATAAAAGCATTAAGGTAAGTGAAGACATGAGGGTGTAACAGGAAATTTGTTTACTACGTTTTATGATTTTTGAAATACATTCTAAATATTCAGGAAGAATTTCTGATAATTTAGTCAGATATCTGTTACGTTACATGTTATTGTTTATCTGATACTGAAGTTATATTAATGTCAAACACAGGTTATGGCACATAGAGGGCACAGTTGTATGAAGGGGACAATGTTCAGTTCACTCTCTCTGTGATATTCAGCTCCTGAGACACGGTAAACTAATGAAATGATGCTCGTATAAAAATACTGCGTTTTCAGATATTTAAAGAATAAAAATAAACAACCCAACAGCCAATTACAAGCACGTCTCTATAAAAGTACAATCTCAACACAAATACATGCATGTTATTTCCTCTTTATCTGTCCAGTGAATGTTTATCACCTCTTTACATTAGAGTCCATCTAAGTTTGAGAAATTTGTCTCATTTCAGTTTGTTTACTGTGACACTGAATCAGAGACTTATCACAGGACCAGTTTAAAAAGAAAAAAGAAGCTTGTTCCATTAAGTGCAAAGAGTCTGTTAATCATTTGTGTTAGGAACTAGCTGGACTTCTGCAGCAGCTTGTCCTCTTTCAGTCTGAACGGCACGCTCACAGACATCTCTGCGATGAACCGTTCGCAGGCCGTCTTGGTCACCTGTTTGCAGAAGCGGAGGTCGATTTGACAGATGCTTCCGCAGCGCTTGAAAAAGTTTAGGGAATGGTCGGTGACCCGGTTACAAACTAAAGGGGAACAGAACAAAAATCAGTCACAAGCTTGACATTTAAAAAGGGATGTGTGCAAACAATTCACTGAAAATCATTTAATTTTTTTAGCTCTTGATGCATGACGCTAAGAAAAGTACAAGATCCCAAAGTAGATGTGCAGGTCGGACAAATGCAGATTATGTAGCAAACACCCAGCTCTTTCCTGCTGAAACAGGCCCCAGTGGCAAACTCAGGTCATTTACATCCTATTTGCAGCGATGACAGGCAGCTACGACTTTCATCTCTAACTACTGCATTCAAGAAGGTGAATGTTTTTTCTTAGATTAATAAAGTGCATCCATTGTCATTCACATTAAAATCAGCAGTGATGCATCTTGCCTGCACTGCATTAATGTATAAGACACTCCATCCTCTACAGTGAACACTTGAAGGTGCCTCCAAAGAGTTTATTTAGTTTAGTTACCTGTGGCAGCAATTTAAGTACAGTCTGTGAAACAGCAAAAGCCATTTGGAGAGAAGACATATTGACATGTCACAGTAGGAAAAGCACAGTAGGATTGTGGAATTCAATTATAAGGATCTGCTTCAGTTAAAGGGTCCTGGTATCCTGACATGCTGGCTCATTGTCACCTGTCATGGTTCACATAACAGAATGAAGCCATTCTTAGTAGCAGCACCTGTGCTTTTCCTACCATGACAGTCAAAATGTTCTGTGTTAGACATTCACTGAGATACACTTAGTGGTTTTTGTAAAACTGTTCTTCAATTGTTTGTACGTATGGGGCAAAAAGAAACACATCACTGTTTGTTCTCTTAAATCACACCTACTTATTGTTTTGGTTGTTTTTTTTTTTTTTTACCCATGATCTGTTGCAGACTTCATGGATAGATAATAGATAGATAGACAGATAGATAGATTAACAGGTTCCCTTTATTTAAAAATCTCTCACCTGACAGGTTGATTTCTGTGAGGGAGTCCCTGGTCGTGGTCCCAGCTGCTGTCAGCAGGTTGACTGACTGGTCGTTGATATGGTTGCAGTAGCTCAGGTCCAGGTTGGACAGCAAAGGCATCTGCCGACTGATGAGACGCAAAGACGTGTCGGTGATGTCGAGCCCCGCCAGCCGCAGGTCCTCCACGTTCCGCAACTTGCAGCGGTTATCCAGTTGACCTGTCAGTCACACAGAACATCTCCAATCAGTTTTTGTATGATGTCAACAGTTTCACACAGTAGGCAAAACAGTGCATTTAGCAAAGGAGGAAGGAATAAAAGCCCACTCATGGCAGTTTGTTGACCCACTCGTTTACCTGGTCTGTTGTCTGTGGGGGGAGAGAGGAGGTCCCTCATCTGTGCGTCTTTGAGTCCTTCCACCCACTGGACGTCCAGGGTGCGCAGCAGAGGGCAGCTGGAGGTGCAGAGCGCAGATACAGCAGCCCAAGAACATCCCGACAGCTTCAGCACTCGCAGACCTGAAAGACACAGCAGCACTTTAACATACTGATGCAGAACAAGTGAAACAAAAAAGAAAGAATCTTTGTTGCCTACAGATCAAGTATTGCTCATTGTTATGTACCTGGTAATCTATTAATCAGCCAGCTTAATTGTTTCTTGGAAATGTTGGTCCAACTGAGGTCCAAGGAAACTGGCTGTCGGCGGATAATCCCACTTAGCATGAGCGGGGTGATGGAGGTGCAGCGGTTCAGATCGATCTTTGTCCAAAGTCTCTTATCACAACACCTGAACGCCAGAAAGAAAGATTTGAGGTTATGTCGTCATGTTACAAATAAACAAGTGTTAACTGCTCCTTCGCATTTATAAAACTATTGTGGAAATATCTGTGCTGTGCGACTGTATTTACCATCTGTTCCACGTCTTGCAAACTCTCATACAGACGCACAGCTCCTGGTGTGTGAGATAGCCAAAGATCTTCATCCAGACCTCGCGCTGTATGGCATGTGCTTTACCATCTTTCAGAGGCAGTCTGTCGGGAGGCGGGCTTATCGGAGGGGGCCGGATGACGTGCCGCTCCATTTGGACACACTTGGGTGGGGAGTGTGGAGGCACCGGCCGGGTGGTCGGAGTGCTCCTGTTGAAGCCCAGCGGAGTGATATGACTTGGGTAGAAGTGTCGCAGCTCCCAGGGGGTCCCGTTCATCTCTTTGGTCTTCAGGTGGGACCTCTGGTCTCCAAGTTCACTGCCGTTTCGGAACAACCTCTTGGGCTCCTCGTTTTCCGTCTCTGGCTCCAGCTTGAGGGGTTGGCGGTTCTCGTTGGCCAGGCAGTCCTCTGTCTTCTGGATTTCCTGGTTCAGTGCTTTGCTCAGCTCTCGGCTGAGCTCTCTGTTAGGTAAACGCCGCTTACGGCGAGCTTTTGGCCGCGGGCCTTTTTCCTGGGTCTCACTTCCGCCCTCGCTGCTGGGGCCAGCCTGCGGAGAGCTGCAGAGCGACTGGTCACTGTCTCCAACAGGCGTTTTAATGAAGGGATTCAAAAGTTCATTCTTGGAGTCATCACCTTCTTCTTCAGCTTCTCCAAAACGCCCTTTCCTCTCTACACCAGTCCGGAAGTGAGGCTCCCTTCCTTCTTCATTCTCCTCCTCGTATGTGTCTTCGTCTTCCTCTTCTCTCTTGATTTGGTGCAGAAGTTTGGAAAAATAAGGATCATCTGATTTTTCCTGCAGGAAAAAAACGGTATGAGAAAAGCTTATATGACTTTGGTTTGGTACAAGTGCAATTACCCCCAAACAATTGCATCTAAGTTAAAAAAATAAATAACATCAGTCACTCTAAATGACACAGACCTTCTTCCTCACACTGAGATCTTCTTCCTCATCATCATCAAACAGCTTCCTCTTCTTCCTCAGTTTGTCCTCAGGCCTGGGCCGGGGCAGGTTGCAGGGGGAGAGCAGCGGTGGCTGTCGGTGGAGAGCCTCCTCTGGTCTGTACCTGGGTGTCTCCTCCCTGTCTGGTCTCCTCTTGGCTGCAGAAGAAACGTCCCCCTCCTCCTTCACAGGCTTCTGTTCCCTCAGCAGAGAGCCAGGGAGGTTGGAGGCGTACTTGAACCCCGGACCCCTTTTTTGCTTCAATACCAAAAGGGACAAAAATTGCGAGACAACTTTATACCTTCAGCCTATCGTGACAAGGACAACCAGCTGTGCTACAAGTGTACCTAAGGTTTAATAATCTCATCACTGCAACCAAAACACAACACGCATTGTGCGTCAGTGATTTCCTGCTTCTGTGACAGACAGTCACATGTGAGTGACTTTCACAAACTAGGAAAGTGTAAACAGGAAGTGGCGAGCCGAAGAACACAAATAAAATGAAATACTGAAACAATAATGAATTAGGAAAGCGACAGTCATTTATGAGCGACACCCAAACACCGACACTAAATTTCACAAATCTTTTGCAGTACTGTGAAAGTACTTCCCACACACTCAGTAAGCAGTTACATAATCCAAATCCTCTGACTCACACATATTTGTACTCACTTTTCCACTTTTCCCAGCATGGTTGCATTTGGGACATTCCCAGCAGTTTGGGAGTTCATCATTGACCACTCCTGAAGCATCGTTCACCTGACAAAGCAACAAGAAAAAGAGACTTCAACAAAAACAACAAGCTGTAATGGAGTCCTGCGTCCTACAGCTTGTTTAACACAAACAAGACAAGGGAAGTGAAAGTGACTGTTGTGCCTGTTGGGCAGGTCAGCACAGTTTAACTTAAGCCACAGTTAACATGCAGACTCTTGCTTCATGCATTAGACAGAAAAGGGAAGTTGAGATAAACTGATACTCCCACTCGAGGGGCTTAAATATCCACTTCTGAATAGCTGTACTGTGTTAATTGTTGCATGTTATGTATCAAACTGAAGAAAAGATATTTAATACCTCAGGTGTTGCATGTTGCAAAACAACTAGACTGTGCTTGTCTGAAAAACTGGTTTGGCCAAGCCTGTGCTAGAAGTGACCTGTTTTTTGACATAACCGTACAAAACAGGGCGTGTGCTGGTTTACATTTTGTTCTGCCTTCACCTCACAAAACTCCCTCACCACTGCTGCTAGTACATCTTACTGTCTCACATCCATGTAAGGCAACAAACTCTAATTTTGGTCATTCAGTACATTTTTTGAAATCCCCAATCCCCTGTTTTCTTGAGCATGTGGTGGGAGTCAAATCCTCAAACATGATGGTGTCACACTTGAGCCATAAAACCTGAACCTCATAAAAACGATGAGTGTGTTCAGTGTTATATAAACAACACCAGTTCCACATCCAATTACCTTCAGAGACTACAGTCCAACCGTCTGAGTCACTCACATTATGTTACGATGTCCTGGGATTCCTGGCACACTACTTTAACTGAAATGAGTCACCGAGCCAATGACTTGACTAAGGTGGAGTTGTTCAGCTGTTGCCAGCTTGGCCCTCTGTACCTTTAGACAGTTGGGGTGGACGATCTCGTTGCAGATGGAGCACTCCATCAGCATGAAGTTGAACTTGTCCTCCTCTTCCTCCAGTGTGTCCTCTTTCCCTGCCTCTTTACACACCACACACACCGCCGTGTGAGGCAGAACCGGCTGCATGGATTGTAAACAAAACATCAAGAACATGCAGGAGTGAATATCTTTAATTCAATTGTTCAAGTATTATATTGACTTATATTTTTTTTTCAGAAGACAAACTGCTGCCCTTTTGTAGTGTGTGTGAAGGTTTTCTGAAAATACAAATTCCAATGTAAACATGCTACCTATTGAACATGACAACTAACTCACCGCAATGCACTGTCTCATAATGCAGGACTGCTTCATGCGTCCCGGTCCTCCAAACTTCTTCATGTCCTTGCAGAAGTGACACTCTCCACACTCGGTCCGGAGGCACGCCTCGCACTTTCGGCAGCGCGTCCTCCTGCGTCTGGCTCCGGATGAGCTGCGGTTGGACGGCAGCTTAACGGCCGACGTCGTCCCCATCTTGGGCTTCGGCCGGTTGGCTGCCCGCTGCTGGAAGACAAACAGCGAGAGTGGTTGGAGACTTTCTGTCAGTGGCAGGAGACAAGTTTATACCTGGAAACAGCCACTGTACAGTAACAAGGGTCTTTAAGCAGGATAATGGGTGAAACTGTAACTGTGCATTAATGACCTAAGTGTTGAGCCGGTGAAGCTGAGCATCAGGACAGATATCAAAATTATTCCTGATATGTTGCATCAACATGACACACAGATGATTCATTTGTTCGGTTTAGTCATAACAGGCGGTTCCTTCTGCTTTTTCACAACTGCAAGCCAATTTACAATTTAGATTTGTAATTATTTTCTAACTTTCTGTAGATTTATTTGTTGTGGTGTTTAAAACAAAGCAAAGCTTTCAAAGATCCGCCTGTGAGAAAATAATTTCAGTTGAAGCGAGCTCATTCACCAAATGAAGATACATCAACAGCTCCTACTAAAGAAATGTTTTTAGACATCTGCACCAAGCATTGTTTTGATTGTTTAGTCTTAATTGACTAATTAATCGTCAAAGCCCTAGATTTGAGAATTTGAAATGGCATCAAATGAAACGATGGAAGAAGACAGCAGATCAAAAACACACGTTGATATAATCAGTGCAACCTGCACCACAGCTCTGAGCTTTCTGGTGAATTACATACTATGATCTCTCTGTGTGACTCATGGAAGTAAATGAAAGACAAGGCAACCTGGTGATTAAAGTCATCTGATACCATTTTACACCAGAATTAGTGCATGTATGTCATTTAATTTAAACCTGTTTAAAATAGGTGATTTACTCATTTCCTAATGTCAGTAGACGAGTTTGCCTTTCTGTGTTTCTTGCATTCCCCGGCCCCTGACCCAAACCTCAAACATCACAACTAACCTAAAGCAAATTCTAATGCAACCCTTAAAACCAAGTCTGAACCCTCAAACACCCATCTGAGGGTCTGTCTGATGGTGAGAACTGGCCAAAATGTCCTCACCTTCCAAAAATGTCCTCACTCCCAATATCTCATATTGGCTTTCACAAACATGTACAATTCGCATTTGCGATTTTCTCACATTTATTTCTAGTCTATTCTTCTTCTTGCTGCCATGTCGGGACCATAATGCATCATGAAAATTGGACCAATCACAGACCTTTAGATGATTCCTGTTCTAGCAGGACATGTTACCTTGGAAACACGTTTGTCTGTTTGAATAGAGGACCTCAGGAGATGGATAAAAATAATCTCACAGGAGGAGGTTATGAATTAGTGCGAAGCTGTGAGCACTTCTCTGATAACATTTATTCTTATACTGTTACTACACAGCAATTAAGCGCATGTTGCTTTCATTTCTAGATAACAATGCTCGAGTGCTTTGGACGAGTCAAACAGGTACAACTAGATGAAGGTAGAACAAGACATTCCAGGCTAACGACAATCGAGACTAACGTTTTGGAAGCGACAGAAACCAGTCCTGAATCTGTTGTGACAAAGAACCATCTTAGTTGATAATTAATGTCGCCCGGACTTATATTTTCCCTCAGGAGACTTTTGAAAAATATGTTTTCTTTTAAGCTGGATGTTTTCCCAGCACCATATGTTTCGCCTGCTGTTGCTGATGGAGAATTTAGTCGAGACGGGGAATAATCCATCTGACAGCTTTCCATAAATCCATCAGAGGACAGTGGAAATATGGGAGGGAGACATTAAAGGAAGGTCTGATTCTGTTTTTGCTGCTGCTGCTGCTGCGACTGCCGACACCACGCAATGTTTTTAGTTCAACTGCCTCATTATTTTCCTGACCTTGTCTGACACAACTGTTTTTCTATATCATATCCAAAGTCTGGCTGCGGAGTCTCTGCAGGAAGTCATTTGAATTAAAGTGTCCATGCAAAGTTTGTTTCAAATCAAAGTTTCATTGCCACTTAAAAAATCACACACAGTAACAACATAAAGTGAAATTCTTAGATTCCTTTTTTTAAGCTGGAGCTCTGTCATGCTACTTTACTCCAATTACAATAACTAAGTAGCATAAAACTGTGGTTACAAACATATCAGAGCAGCTGGGGGCTCTTTGCAAAGCGTGGTCACTAAAGCAAATATCAGCTGACTCGTCTTTACTGTAACTCTGTGCAGTAATATGTCAGGAATTTGGGATCGGTTCCTGAAGCCCGGGAACAAAAACATGGCCTATATTCTGAGCGTGGTCTTCTGACTCAGCCTCGGTGTGGAGTTCAGTGGGAGGAAGTCACAAGGCTCATCGCTTGTGTACAGTGGTCCTCGGCACAAATACAAGTGTGTTTACTGTCTCCAGCCGGGTGTCACAAGAGATGAGAGCTAAATAACCTCTGGGATGAACTGTTGGTGGAAGTTTTAGGTGTAAACATTGTGTAAGAACAAGGAGCTGACTCTTGTGTCAGCACTTCTCATATTTCTCCTGAGCTTTATGGGCCAAATGGAGACTTGTGCAACATCCCATGAGCTTTGTTTGGGAGCATGTTTCAATCAAGAGTTTATCATAAGAAACCTCATGATATAATAAGAGCAATCACATGTGCTGTATTTTTCTCCTCCAGGTGCAAAACAAGTGGACAAATCATCAAACCTATGAAATCAGTTTTTAGGTTTGAGGGGTCACCAACAGAAGTAGAGCCACTTCATTGTTCCCTCTCCCATCCCCCCTCCTCAGCCCCTGCCTCAACAACACTTAACCCAAAGCCTCCTTAACAGCACAAAGTGTTGAGATTAAGTTTAGGAAGTGATCACAGGAAAACATGTTATAAGAGGACATATAGGAAATTAGTGTACATGTGTAAATCACAGCTTTTGCTAGCATGAAGCTGGATGGTCTTAAAGCTCCTGGGGGACATTGAGGTTCTGGTCTGAGTCCTGAATTTGCAGTATAACAGCTGTGTTTTAAGATGTGTTCAGTCCAAATGTGGCTAACATGATAGATGGTGGAGAAGACATGTTGAGTTTGGGCAAATCTGATAAACAAGCAGAGTGTGTTTAGCTAACATTTAGCTAGCTAGTCGTTTTTATAATGTGGTTATCTGTTGAAGAGGGTTTAAAAGACACGTTTCTGTTTTAAACTCGACTGGATTCAGAGAAGAAACGCGGGTGAAAATCTAACCCTGAAGAAAAGCAGGGATCCGCTCACAAAAGGCTTCATTTCAAAACAGCACTTTGACCAAAACACGTTCACAGAGGTCACATGAAGAAATGGAGGCGCTCTGACCTGCTCGGACTCTGAATCATACTCCTCGTCGTCTCCGCTCAGTGACAAGGCCATGGCCGCTCTCTCTCATCGTTCGCGGACACCAGAGAAAACTAATATGGCTGAACGAGCCTCCACCTCAGATCATCTCCTCCTCCTTCGCATCACAGGAACTCGGGCAGCCGCTCGCCATGTTCGCTGTGATGCGTTCACGGGCCACGGGAAACATGGGAAACACCGTTTCTCGACTCACTCAATGTACCGCAACATTCAGGTTGGGAAAAAAAATCAAGTTAAAAGGCAGATATAGTTAATCATACGCACGTTTTAGCTCTTAAACAGTAACCTGAGGTAATAAGCGAAGTAAATATAAAATTCAGAGTCCCAAAAATCTTGTCATACGTTGAAACTATTCTTAACGTGCGCTTTTAAAAGCAGCATCGATGCTAACAGGAAGCGAAGATAAGCGAGCAGCTAAAACAAGAAGGTTCACTCCTACACACTTCCGCATTCGCTTCAGCTGAGGTTTTTTTTTTTTTTGGATATGTGATTCAGTGAGTGGGTTAAATTCTTTAAAGGTTAGTTTGATTTATTTAATATTTTAATCCTCAAGGGCTTATTAGCAGGTATTAGCATATATTAGCATCGTGTGTTATAGGTTTGGTGCCAGTAGCCTAATGATTATTCATCTTGTCTACATGTTGTACCTTCATGGCCAAACAGTGTAGTGAGTTTTGACTGGCCAAGTCAGTCACCTGACCTCAGTTTACCTGAGCAGGTGTTTCACCTGCTGATCACCAGACGGAGGACAAAAAGCAAAGTATCACCAGATGTTTATGAGTCACAGGCTTCATCTTTGATTACATAACATGTGTTATCAGTTAACATGTGTTACTATGTGAATTTCCCCACTGTGGGACGAATAAAAGTTTATCTTATCTTATCAGATATTGAATATGATGACTTTGTTTATTTGTCCGAAACATTTTGTTCCTCTGATATCGAGGGATTATTTATAAATGAAATGTTGCCCTTTAACCTCAGCTATCGCTTCATTTTAATGTGCCTGTGTACCGAGTCAATAAAGGTGTCAGTGGCTCCCTCAGGACAGGCCTGTGTGATATAATGATGATGATATAATAATGAATCATGTAAAGTCACCATGTTCAGTCTCTTACTTTGGCGTCATCCAGTGGTTGGATTAAGAATCAGTCTGTGCAGACAGTTAGGGAAAACAGATTGTGATGTGAAATATCTTTTAATAACAGAGTTCAGAAGTTTGTTAAAGCTCACATAAAAGTAAGGAGAATTCAACAGATTTATTTCAGGAATATAGAATTTGTATAACATATACTTGTTTATTCTGTGTAATACAGGACAGGGTGAGTAATCATGGACGCTCTCTGACAGCTACACTCTGTTTGTTGGAAGGGCCCCATCAATTCTTCTGCCTGCGACAACATGAGATTGTAGAACTGCATCAAGTGATGACAAGACTGAAATTAAATTTTTTGACTGTCAGGGACAGATTCATAAGTGTCCTTTATAAATCTACAACTTGATTGATGAAAGATCAAATTTCAATGTGATCACAGTCAGGTTTGTACAAATCAGTCTGTCTCTGTAAACCTGCAACAAATGAACTTTAGCAAATTTTGAATATTAGTCCACCTAAATCTTATCTGCATTGCATCTCTTAAGGTGGATCTGTTTGTACGCTGCTTTTCCTTCTTCTATTTGCTCTCTCTCTCTCTCTCTCTCTCTCTCTCTCTCTCTCTTTGGATTCTCTGTCTGAGATGTTCTTCTCTGCCCTCAGGTGGTGGAGGACTGCTATTACATGCCCTGTTCACTCTCCACTGTGGCACCAGAAGCTACTTTATTATCCAGATACTTTATCCAACACTAATGCATATAAGGTCAAAAGTACAATAATTTCTAAATTGTAGTGTATTAGAAGTATAAGATAGCAGTAAATGGAAATAGTCAAGTAAAGTAAAAGTACCTCAGTACTTGAGTAAATGTTTGTTACATTCCAACACTGTTGTCAAATAAATCTATTGATCTACTGTGTGTGCAGGTAATATGAATTATTTAATTAATATCACTTAATTAATGTAAAAGGAGAAAGATATACAGCAATAAAAAATGATGATGTTACTTTTGTGGTATAAATAAATGTGCACTATTTTTAAACTCTTTTTCTATTTAATTGTAAGAAATTTTAATGTCTGTTTAAAATAAAATAAAAAGACTGACAAAGACTTTTTTTTTTTGCTTAATTGCTCAAACTTTGGATCTGAGACACATTTTCACCTCATTCATTTGTAGCTATTGATTCAGAGTTTTTAGTGGGCAGCAAAGACAACCTGAGAGTTGAAAGTTGCTATATTGCAAAATCTGGGTGTTTTATAGATTTCACATTCTGAGAGGAAGCAGTTTTCTGACTGTGTGTGTGTGTGTGCGGCTGTGGAGAGCAGGGCATTGTGGGTATCTTGTGTTTCCTCATAGCCTCTGACAGCAGGTCAGCTGTTGCAGAAAGTTTTGACACAGAGCTTCGTCTCTTTCTGCTGTTTATTAGATGCAGAAGCTCCAGTTTTTTTCCGCCTGCTGCTCCGAGAATCATCCCGTCAATCCGTCCTCTTTGTTTCCCACTGTTTGTTTCTAAGACAGAGGAATAAGTTTGTTGCTT
Source organism: Holacanthus passer (assembly GCA_025331565.1). NCBI lineage: Eukaryota > Metazoa > Chordata > Actinopteri > Pomacanthidae > Holacanthus > Holacanthus passer. The sequence goes on along the minus strand of JAFREQ010000061.1, from coordinate 1,864,487 downwards.
CATCTGTCGGAATGAGTCTGAACGAACACTCCATGCAGGCTCTGTCATGGAGAAAACTCTACTTGAGTCGAGCCAAACTCAAAGCCACCAGCCGGACCTCGGCTCTGTTGTCCGGATTCGCCATGGTGAGTTTGAGCTTCGTTGACTTTCTCTGCTTCCTGATCCAGAGATCAAAGTGTTGACGGCACGAAACTCAACCAGCAGCTGATTCATATGTGACGCAGATGATTGTTTTTCAGGCCCAATGACCGCTAATATTTACCATTAATGACCCTTTGAGTTCCATAAGGACAGAGTCAAGAGTCGAGGGAGACAAAGTGAAAAGGTCTCAGTGACTTTGTGGCTTTGCTTTAGATGTGTTTAAGCTTTTAATAATAAGCGGATCAAAAGAATAAAAGTTTATTCAGAGGACTCGACTGCGCGCCCTGACGTCCGGGTTCATCTTCCGCCGCAAGAAGTAGATCCTCCAGCAGCACCTGCTCAAGCATCAACATGCAAATCAACACCAGTGTTTTAAATATGTGCAATAAAAAGTTAATGAATAACCATATTTATTTTTGAAATGCAAAACACTGCCTGTAATTATGATTCATCCTGAGGGAAACTGTTGTGCAGCAGTACAAAGCAGGAAAGAATGCAAATAAGAAATATCAGAAAATACAAAAGTCAGCAATAAGATATTTATGAAACTAGACTGATCATGAGCTCAAACATGACTCAGTTCTTTCAACATTAAAGGGTTAAAAATAACAACTATGAATTGTATATAAGTCCATGATCCTCTCTTCATAGTCTAGAGTGACAGTTATTTGTGAAAAAGTCTGTTCTCCATTAGCTCATACACATATAATGACTATGCTAATATAACTGGATTTGCCACTTTTTTACTATCTCACAATTCATTGTACATCAGATTATAATTGGTGTATAAATCTGTAAGTGAAGAGTTTCAGGATTGCAGTTGTTCTGGAAAACTGTTCTCAAATTTTCAAAATCAAAACCCTGATTTAAAGTTTTGTCCACAAGGCTGTTTAGTAGAATTTAGATTGATAGACATGTTAATATTGACTCCAATTTATTGCCAAAAGCTTCCTAAGTTTTGACACAAAGATTGCAGGATACAAAAATGACTGCTCTGAAAAGAAAGAAATGATAATAAAATTCCTGAATTTCACGTTAAAATGAATAGAGACGCTTCCTCTACCTATATATGTTGCAAATATTGACATTTCTCTTGCAACCTTCTTCCAGGTGGCCATGGTGGAGGCGCAGCTGGAGCGGGATCACAAGTATCCTCCAGGGCTGCTCATAGCCTTCAGTGCCTGCACCACCGTCCTGGTCGCAGTTCACCTCTTCGCCCTCATGATCAGCACCTGCATCCTCCCTAATCTGGAGGCCGTCAGCAACGTTCACAACCTCAACTCCGTCAACGAGTCGCCCCACGAGCGCATGCACCGCCACATAGAACTGGCCTGGGCCTTCTCCACAGTCATCGGCACCCTCCTCTTCCTCACCGAGGTGATGCTCCTGTGCTGGGTGAAGTTCTTGCCCCTCAAGAGCAAAAATGAAGAAAACAACGGCACCATAAGTTCCGGCGAGGCCGCGGCCATCGCTTCCACCTGCATCATGGTGCCGTTCGGACTCGTCTTCATTGTGTTCGCCATCCACTTTTACCGCACGCTCGTCAGTCACAAAACGGACCGACAGATCCGGGAGCTGGAGCAGGTCATTCGGCTCCAGAACCAGCTGGACCACAGGGTCGAGAACGACGACCTGAAGGCCGCCGTCCACTTCCCCTGATCATAGCCAGCTAACATGCAACAGCAGCAGACGTTCAACAGAAAGCTTTATTTTTTATGTTTACGGACTGTGCTCAGATGCTTTTCTGTGGAATTACTAGCTTCATCTGTCGAGTATTTCAGGTTTTGACTCCATCCACTTTTGGATAATGCATGTTCGCAGACTTAGGTTATACATTAGCAAAATAGTTTTACCTTTAACTTGAAGGTAAATCTTTTGCTCTCAGGCACTAACATTTCAGTGGCTTGTTTAATGACGTGTCATATCATGTTGGAACTTTACATATTTTAGGCCTGAAGCCACTTCAGGACATCTGCACTTGAGTGTACTGTCATGGAACTGGGAGGGATGCTTGTTCTGTGTGGTTAAATAACCAGCTACAAATAATGACACGGATGTACTGTCACAAAAATATGTTGTTTAGCTTGACTTCAGCAGCACTCGGAAAATCTGGGTCAAATATTGACCCGGCTACATGCTTTAAAACCAAAATTATGGAACAAGTTACATTACATTTAATTTTTAGCTGATGTCCAAAGTGACTGAAAATGAGTGCATTCAATATGGATACAACCAAAAAAATGTGCCAAACTGCTTTAAGTGCCACATTTAGAAATGATAAGGGATAGAGAAAGAGTTTTTTACAGGTGCAGACTGAGCAGAAAATGTGTTTCATGGCCTTATTTTTTTGGTTTGTTTGATACATACACGTCCGAGCTCACAGGACCGAATGGTTGCTTGTACTGTAGGAACTTTTTATTTTAGTTATTTTAGCTTGTGTACTTAAATTTTTCACCCTCCTGAAAAATTTACATTTTACTATTTGCATAATTGTCATTTTTGAAAAGCTCCAAAAAATCTGTACGCATAAGAAAATTCAGATTTGAGCAAAACATTCTTAAGGTTGTTAACAAAACAAGTACAGTGATGTTAACATCCAGCAGTGTTTGTGTGCAATCCAAAGGCAAAAGAGCACTTCTTAAAACTAAAAGCCAGTCAGGGAGTGCCTTTAACCAAGTGTGTTACTGCAGTTCACACATTTTTACAGCAAGGGAGAATCAAAATGAGCCTGATGGTGGAATCTGAGTTCAAGAACTATTTTTTCTTCTTTCAGAATCTTCTTGTAAAATAAATCTCTGGTACAAATTTGCTCAATTTCATGTTGCAATTTGAAGATACTGTAATCTATGAAGATAGTTCCTGGCTTTGAAGAAGTATTGTTGAATGTATTATGAAAAGCATGCACATATGGGAAATATGTTTAAGTTTGTATGTTTTGTACCTTAGTTAGAGCATGGTCACATGTTGTTACGGTTATACTGTGTTGAAGTGTGGATTGCAGGGTGTGTTCTTTTTGTCCTGTGGCACATTGTTTCTGTGCTTTTCTTTGTTGTCTTCACTGTAACATTGGTACAAAAAAATGAGGAAACGCGCACATCTTTAAAGCTGGACGACAATTATCAGTTGTTCATGTGATGTGTCACGTTTCATATGAGTATATCATATCCCATAATATTCCCCCCTAAATATGTTAAGTCTTCCACAACATCAGATTTTAAATGTTCAAGAATAATATATACATTTTTATTTTATCCACAACCACAGAACAATCAATGTGATGAACACGAGTTTGCATTTTTATCATGTGAGTTTAAATTCTTAGCTGAATATTGTAACACACTGTATTTATCTGAAGGGAACGCTCTTCAGTTTTTGTATCGCCCTTCCCCTTCACAGTCTCTGCCAAGTCTTGGTACTGTAATAGCTCCTGTGGACCGCAAGCTACTAAAATTTGCATTCAAATTGTCACAACCAGATGATAATATCTCTGAGACACGTAGCAGAGAACAAGGAGCCTTTAGGGTCAATAACTTACAGACTGTTGGTCGTTATTCTGCAAAGCACTTGTTCATGGTGTTGAAGAGTTTTTACAAGGAATGAAAAGTTTATTTAGGTCAATGCACAAACTCCAGGACTCTTCAGATTGGAGCTGCCACGTGTGCCTTCTTTAAAACAGATCAATGCAAACAAAAGCATTTTTCTTTGCTTCATTTTGTGGTTTATTTTATTTGAACCCAGTGTATGTTGCTGTATATAGAGAGGTTCCACTGTTTGTGTCAATGCTTTAAAGTGGTTTTTGAGTAAATACTGTAAGTTTTCTTCTGTGTGGTGTTAACAGCTTTTTACTGTTTAAAGTCACCAGGACTTTTTTTGTTGTTGTTGCCTGTTTGAGAATAAAACACATGTGAGACGATTTGAGTTTGACATACATTTTTTTATCAGTATGTAACATTTGCATGCAGAAAAAAGTCAAGAAAAACCAACAAGGAAACAACATAATCTTACAAAAAAAACAATGAAGTCAAAAGGAAAACCACACAGGAAATGTGTCCGGACATGAAGTTTGAGCGTGTAACTGTCAGTCGGATCATGAGCGTCAGAACAAAGCGCACAGACTCTGACACTCACTGACGTTTTCCGGCTCTCTTGTTGCCATTAGTGCTTGTTTGGTGGCTTCTCTGAACAAGTCGTCCACATTTTCTCTGCATTTGGCCGAGCACTCGATGTACCGCACGGCGTTGAGTTTCCTCCTGGCCTCTTCTCCCTGTCAGAAGAACGAGTTGTGAATCAACTCTTACATGCACTGTAATTCTGTGTCTAACCCTGAGGAGTTGGTTCAGCTTGATACCTGAATATATGTGACAGCGTTCTGACCTGATGACCAGAGATTCTTAATCAGGACTTTGTCTTTTCGTAGGTCTGCTTTGCACCCGACAAGGATGATGGGCACCCCGGTACAGAAATGGAGAACCTCAGGGTGCCACTAAAACATATGAACACAGTGACATTGTGGTATTTTTGTGGAGCCACAAAATGCACAACAATTTCAATGAACAGAGCAAGATAAGAGATCAAAGTGTGAACCGGAACAACAAAACACCGAAGACACGACTTAGAAAAACCTTTATGAAGACGTTATGGAAGCTCGAAGGAGACGTGATGTCGTAGCAGATCAGCACCACGTCGACGTTGTGGTAGGAGAGAGGCCGCAGGTGATCGTAGTCCTCTCGACCTGATGGTGACAACATCAAAACCTGCATTTGAAATGATCGAATTCAGAGCTAGATGAAAAACAAATTCATAAAATAAATTAATAAAATTATAATTAAAAATATAATTGTGTTATTTATGTTATTTTGACTGAAGACAACATGCGCTTGTGTTTCTCTGATCCTGTTGAGGAATGACAGGACACACCTTCCACACACTCGAGCTACCTGTTCGACAAGATGATTTCCAAAGCGTGAGCGAAGAACGAGACCTCACCTGCTGTGTCAAAGAGATGCAGCCGGCAGTGTTGCCCTCGATACCTCGAATTTACAGAACTTTCATCAAACACTGATGGAACATATTCCTGCAAGACAATCATTTTATTTTGTCTCTCACTGCTTGACTGCTGATTCTTTCCAGTAAAACCATTTCAGGCAGCATGTATTCCTACTTTAGGATGAAAATGCAGAAAGTGCTGCAGATCCAGAGTCAGTTTGTGTCACTTACCTCTGGAAAGACTCCTGAGGTGTAAAGTGTGAACAGCGAGGTTTTGCCACAGCCCTTGTCTCCTACAATAACAACCCTGAACTCCTCCTGCAGGCCGGTGTTTCCTCTGTTTGCTCCGGGTCCTTTCTGGCTCATGTTTTGTGAGGAGACAGATGAGGATGGATGCTTGCTCGGACTGCTGCTCCTGCCGCTGCGTATGAACTGCAGAGACCATCCAGAGTAAACAGAAACAGAGCAGACTCACATGTCATGAGAACGTCACCATCGTGGAGGCGTCGGTGTGAAAAGGTGACAGGGTTTGGAAATGCTTCCTGGGACACTCACACCTTGAAACACACCTACAAACAGCTTTTAATGAAGCACTCTCAAATATGTCAAGTATTTAAACAACCTCAGATTTACTGACAATACTCAGCTGAGCATCAAATCAGTGTATCTATATTTAATTATTACCTGTATCTATATAGATATTTATATTATTTAATGTTCTTCTGTTAAGCTGCTCTGTATTCTGTTATCTTGTATTAATTGATTTATCATATAACATATTATTGCATCTGTTATAAACATGTATATCACGTATATCAGATTCTGAAATTTTTTTAAAATTCATTTTTCTTTATTTATGCATGATTATATTCATCATACACACAAACTCATCCATATATAAATACACATTCCAAATGTACTGCATCTACTTTGTCTACTTTATCATCTATATAGTTTTATAACTTTGATTCTATTTCTCATCTGTACATTTATTTTTCTGCTTCTCTGTGTCACGTTCCTGTCTGTCTTTCTTGTGACGCTTCTGGGTTTCAGTTATGTTAAATCTTTACTTGTCTTATAAATCAAACTGATCAATTTCAGATCTTTTTTTTTAATTTTACTTTCATTCATATTTTTGAGAAAGGCCTTTTTAAAGGATTCATTTTAATCATTTGGACCAGGTACAATAATAAAAATCATTAGATGTATTGATCAGTTTTAGTCTGTAAACACATGATTATAAATATACATATTGATAAACTGATTTCCTCCATAACAAACATTTTATTGTTTTATAAAGTTAACTCTTGAAGGTGAACAGAAATTTCACACCTGTCACCTGTTAGTCCACCTGCCTCCAACCTGTTGTGTCCTTCCGCCTCTCTGAAGGATCTATATTCCGTCCCTCCGCTGGCGGATGGATCCAGTTTCCGACCTGGGCGACGAGCTGCGAAAACACGGAGAATAAACCGCAGCTTTTCCACCATGTTGCTCCATCAAAGGATCAAACTGATGTTCAGGTGAGCGAGAGAAGCTTCTTTAGACTTGACTTTGAGCGTTTGTGTGTTTGACATGACGTGTGAGAGGAGGATGAGGATCCAGGTGATGCTCTTCCTCACCTGTCGGGGCGTGTTTACCTGCAGGATTCACGTTAACAGCTGGATCCATCCCGCTCTGTTTTCCCATGTTTGCAGGTTTTGATGAATGTGATGGAAAGCGAAACACAAAGTACTGAGAGAGAGACACCGCCTCAACTCTGGAGAAGCTGCAAATTGATTATTGATCCTTTATTGACAAAGGGATTGTACAAGGTGTTCCGTTATGATGGGCAACATTTCAACATACCTGTGAGCAGCTTTTAAACATGTCTGTCTTTCCTGGATCACTGATTGTCAACGTGTTTTCAACAAGCAGCTGTGTCTGATGCTGCTGCTGTTTGTTTGTTGTTCACCTGAACAGGTGGAGGATTTAGGTCTGTTTCCGGTGGATTCAGTCAGAGATCCTCGTATCTGCCGCCTGTGGAGCAAAAGCAACCAGACTGATCTGCTGGTTCCTAAATTCAAGGTCATCTTTATCATACGTGTTTACATCCAGATCCTTTACTCAAGTAAAAGTACTAAAAATACTCCATTACAATTACAAGTCCTGCATTAAAAAGTAATCAATGTTTTCAACTATAACAATATTCAATATTCAACAATATTCATATAATATTCAAGTAATTCAAGTATAATCAGGAAAATGTAATTAAAGTATTAAGTAAAAGTATTGACTGATATATTATTGAATCTTCGTTACTCATGCATTAATGTGTACGGAGCTCATTTTAAACTATTCTCCATCTGCTGATGATTTCCTCCATAACTCCATGATTGTTCTGGTTGTAAAACAGAACGTATTGAGAGATGCTCATTACAATTTCCCAGAAAGTGACACCTTCGAAATACTTCTTTTTTTTTTTTTTTGATGCTTTATTTTTATTCAGTTTACTGTATTTTGAGATGAGAAAAAGCAACGAGTCCTCACTTTTCAAAAGCTGGAGGCAAGACATTTTTTGCATGAGCCATTAATCAATTATCAAGTTAAATTTTCTGTCGATCGACTAATATTATATCGAATGGGTAGTTGAATCAATAACAATGCATCATATTGAAATATACAACACACTGTGTGCTTCACATGTCTTGAATGCATGATCTTAATTGGTAAAGTAACTAGTATCTGCAGTTGTAGTGGAGTAGAGGTATAAAGTAGCATGAAATGAAAATACTCAAGTGAAGTAGAGTAAATGTACTTCTATCTTTCTAATCACTAAAACAACAATAATAATAATAATAATGATAACAGTTGTTATCTGTGTCCTTTCAGGTTGATGAATGGTACATTGGCCCTGTTCCTCCCAAAGAAGTGACGTTTTCCAGGTTGAATGACAATGTGAGGGAGGCGTTCCTGACTAATATGTGCAAAAAATATGGGAACGTTGAAGAAGTGGAAATATTTTACAATCCTAAGAGCAAGAAGCACTTAGGGGTCGCGAAGGTCGTCTTCGACACGGTGAGGGCAGCGAGAGACGCCGTTCAGTATCTTCATCAGACGTCAGTGATGGGAAACATTATTCATGTGGAAATTGATCCTAAAGGTAACTGAGTCTAAAAATACCTTTTATCATTATTCATTGTAAGTGTAATTAATTGTAACATGCAAACTTCCTCAGGTGAAAACAGGGTCCAGTATCTCCAGCTCCTCTTACGTGGCCTTTATACTCCCTGGACGTTGCCAATGGGCAGCAATGATCGAGCTCTTCGAAGCTTAATTGACAGTTTGCTGGTAAAGATTTTAAAGCTTATAACAGTTTGACCATTGTAGAAATCATATATTCAATATTTATAAACCAGGATAGTGTTATGAGGATAATGTTTCTCACTTGTTGTATTATCTCTCTGTATCATCCGTCTCTTCCAGGGGACGCAGGGACAGGGCAGCGTCTCCAGCCCCACCAGCGTCTCCACCCCCCTCTCTCTGGACACGGCCTACTCCAGTATTTGGCAGGACACACCTTGCAGCTTTGGTCTCACGCCACGTTCTCTGGGAACCCCCCGCACTCCTTGTCTGTCTGCCACTCCTCTCTCCCAGGACTCTTGCTACTCCAGTCTTCAGGCGACTCCGGTCCTCCAGGGGGAGCCCTCCACTTTTAGTGTTCACAAACCTTTAAGACGAGAGCTCTGCCATCGCAAACCTGCGAGGTATCACAGGGGATCCGGCGAAGTCTCAGATGTCAACTTATATTTGAAGCATGGCCAGTCACAGCCACCACACGTCCTCTCCAACCAGTTACAAACCAGCAGCCAGCAGCTTGCACTGTGGGGTCACAGTGCACAATCCTCCACTCAGAATAATAAAGACTCTTCCTTTAACATTGCCTCCCCCCATCAGGAGTCCAGAGACGTGGTCCCTGCTGCCTCTAAAGCTTTACATCTGAACTCTTTCAGCATCCTGAGCATTAATTTCACAGGTGACCAGCAGACAGCAGCATCCCCCCCACCTGACGACCACACGTGCTCAACAGAGTTATCGCCACCTGCTGGTAACTGTTCCACCAGCAGCCCCCAGCCACAGGTGGAGAGTTTGGACTCCCGCATTGAAAGTATACTGATAAACAGCCGGAGAGCTGATCCCTCATACTGTGATAGAAAAGCTGACTCTCAGGACAGTCCGACCTCTCCCTGCTCAGCTGATACCTCCCCTCTCTCAGACGACTCTCTTGTTTGCACTCCGACTTCTTGTGCATCCTTCACAACCAGCCACCAGCGCTCCTACAACCGTCCGCTGGATGAAAACGAAGAGGATGAAACAACTCAAGCTGTTTCATTTCTTACGAGAAACTCCCAGTCTCCATCTGACTTCAGTCATTTTGAAATTAGGCCTCACATTAACAATGAAAAAGATGCAGAAAGGTTCCAGTTGTTATCAGGTCCTAAGGTAATCCCTCCACATCATGATGACAAAAAAGTTGTAGTTGTTCTGTATGTAAAAAATTATGTTGTGAATCAGTCAGATTTTTTTTCTTTTACTCAGGAGAATCATGCAGCAAATGAGGATGAGGAGCCCTCAGATAACAGACTGCCCGGAGCGTTAACACCCACAGAAGAGATCTCCTCTTGTCCTCAGCCTCCGTCCTTTTCTTCTCTCACTGGCTCCACTCTTACCTCCAAAGCTCCTCCTGTCATCAGGCCTGGATGCTCCCATCCACCCGTCGCTCCTTTCCTTTTCCCTGTTCCTCCCTTTCCCCCACCCGTCCCACCTCGCCTCCCAAATGGCACCATCCCCATCCCGCCTCCAGGCTGGATCCCACCTCCGGGCCATCGCACCGGCATCCCCATCCCTCCTCCCCCTATTCCACCTCCTATTCTGCCCCCACCAATTTTTCTTGGACCCCCTCCACCTTTGATGGTGCCGCCTTCTGTTCCACCTCCTGTGTACCCCGTACCCCTGCAGCCTGCCGGCCCTTTGGACAAGGGGAATCCTCCGAGGCATGGCTGCACACCTTCACCTTTCCCTCGACCTCCCTGGCCCGCTCCCCTGTTTCCCAGGTTCAACCCCTTTGTGCCTCCACCAGACTACTCACTCGTGAGGGAAAACCTCCACAAGCTCACAGTGGAAAAAGTTTTAGAAGTCATCGTGGATGAGCTGAAGTCAATCATCAAGAAGGACATCACACGCAGAATGATTGAAGGGGTTGCTTTCAAGGCTTTTGAGGACTGGTGGGACTGTCAAGAGAAGAAAACAAAGGTAAGATCTTTACATCCTGTATCATCTCACTTTTAATGGCGATACACTTTTGGAGCCAATAGTTTTATTATTATTCTTGTTTTATTTAAAAGATGCAAGTTCCTCTCTTGAAAAGTGGAGCGACAAGTGTGGAAGAGAGGAACAAACTGAAAAATTCCCTCAGTCACATCAGTGGACCGGGCAGAAAACCTCCACTGCCGTCTTTCAAGGTAAAACAATCTGCTCACTGTTACATGAAACACACCAACGTTCGACCTCTGAGTGATGCTTAACCCGAAATAACTTATCATCATGCAGGTAAAAAGGAAAAGAGACGACGATCCTGCTACAACAGAAGAGACAGAAACTGTGTCACGTTCTACTCATGAAAGTACTGGTCAGTGCTTCAAATGCAATTAACCCTCATTTACATGCAGTATTTTACCTCAGCTGTTTGTTCAAGACTGTAGCTTGACTCAACTGTGTTGTTTCTTTCCATGTGGTTTCAGATGTGAAGCAGGGGGACGACATATTCAGAGCTGCCTCCGAGAGAGCCAAACGAAGACATGCAAGACCACATGAACTTGACAGTGATGATGATGATGATGAAGAGAAAGAAAACACATGTCAAGATGAAGAAACAATATCAGACAAAGTGGAGGTTGTTGTTCCTGTTGATGATCATCTTCAAATCCTGGTAAATAGGAATATTGCATTAAAATGAATAGTGAAATGACAAAAAAATGCTACTTTATTTTCAGTTTATAATAAATATATAAAATGTTATAGTATAACTTTTCTTTTGAACGTCTGAAATTCTTAACTGGTGCTTTAATTAGTGTGACAGAGATGATGATGATGATGATGATGGTGATAATCAGGAGGAAGAAAAGCAGTTGGCACAAAAACACACAGAGGATGAAGATGCCGTCATCTCCAAAACTAGTGATGAGTTTCAGCGCTCGGACAACGGTACCTTAAAATGTCTCACAGTCACAATCCTGAACACTAATGAACAATCGCCTGCCTGTGAGTAAATATTCGTTCTTTCCTCTATTACAGAGAGTTTTTCAGAGAGCAGCTCCTCAGAGGAAAGTGAGTATTCGTCAGACTTTGACTCCTCTGACTCGTTCGCCTCAGAGAGCTTTGAGGACTCGTCCTACTCCGACCTCAGTCCTGAAGATGAAGACATGGACGAGGACGAGTGCATCGTCATATCGTCGGACGAAGAGTCGATGGAGCTCGAGCCTCCCGTCACCCCCTCGGCTCCGCTAACCCCCGGCGCTGAGCTGGAGCTGGGTCTGCAGGACTGGTCGGCTCCTTTTCACAGGGAGGAGGAGGCCGAGGAGAACCAGTACGCATCCTGTCAACAAGACTCCTGTGACTTGGAGGTCATCATGGAGCTCGAAACCAGCGAACCCCAGGATCATCTTCAGCTCCTGTCTCCTATAGGACTTCCAGGTTATATGTGCATACTGTGTCACACTAAATAGAAATAGTTTACAGTGATATGACAGTTCAGAGGAGATTCAATGTCAAATAAAAAAATGTTTGTATTTTTTGACAAAGATATGATGCATTAATCCTTCTCAGTGTACATAATTTACATGTTTACACATCATCCTTGTAACTTTTAAACAAGAATAATTGTCTACATGCTAGGAGCTTTGTGAGGTTTTACTTGTTCAAATGCTAAAAATGATATTTTACTTTGAATTCATCCTCTTTTCATCGTGATCTGTAATGGTCGATGAGAATTTTCCTTAAGTGGTGAAGCAGCTCACAGACTGACTTTTTGAACTTTTTGAAATAGTGTGAATGATGGGTCAAAATATGATTCTGTAATATTTGCTTCATATTTATCTGTGTAGCAGCGGAGCCGAACCTTGACGTAGAGATGGAAAGCCCTGAATGGACGGTGGAGTCACTCGAGAACATAGGGAACCTGAGGCCTCTCACTCCGACCGGCTGCTTGTTGGACAGTGACCCCGACCTTCTGATGGGAAGCAAACCAACGTCTCCAGCTGTGGAGGAGGTGGAACAACCACAAACACCAGGAAAGGGGATAGTGGCTGAACTGGAAAGTGAGGACTCTGCTGATGATGTCCTCTCTCCAACGAGTACTGAGCTTGTTCTGGCTCCCTTTGATCCCCCGGCTTCATACCCATCACACCAGGATAGGCCTCAAACTCCTGGTAGAGAGGACAGAAGTGGATGGACTCTCTGCTCAGGGAGAGCTCCGGCAACACCAGGCAGAGACATGACCACGTCAGAAGTGCTGTGCCCACCTCCTTTGCTGACCCTGTCAAGCAATCCATATGTCACAGCCCCAAAGACTCCTGGAAGAGACATCGTCCTGCCCCGGAGAGACATCGTCCACAGGAGGAAAACGCAAACGGTGACCAGCTCACAGCCCCTGATATGTGACGCTCTCAGAGGCTCTCCCATCTCCGTGTCCTCTCCATGCAGCTTCTCCGAGTCTTCATCTGACTCTGCTGATGGGAGGGGTCAGCGGGTCAGTTCAGGTTTGAGAATGAAACCTTTGCAGGGACTGGAGAATATGCCTGGACTTCTGGATGAGGAGAACAGGAGAGAGACAGAGAAATCTTCACTGAGGAGAAAACAGCTGAGGAGACTGAAGAGGAGATGGAGGATCCATCGACGGCAGAGGTCACTGAAAAGAATCGCCGGTCCTCTGTCCTCTCGCGGTCGTCCTCACATGTGTCGTTCGCTCTGTGAGGAGAGGAGGATACTTCACAGCGTCTGGAAGGAGGGACTGGACGAGGAAGATGAAAGACTGCTGCAGTTCACATTTGACAGACTGCAAGAGCAGGATGACGGCTGTGGGTGGATCAGTGACACAACGTGGACACCTCATCCTCATATCCTTCTTAACAGACTTTCATGTTTACATTGAATTAGATTAAAGTGAGTTTACAGTTAGGTTTGAATGAGTGTGATTATCTTATAGGTTGTACTGTGCTGTGCATATATGACCAAGATTCATTCAGTAATCATACACATAGATAATGAATCAGATAAATGACTGATGTTGACATCCTTAACTGCTGCTCACTGACTAAAGTCCTCACAGAGAAGCCTGATGAACACAGATCGTGGCTGCCTCGCCATCGGACCGGCTCCGCTCGCAGCGAAGGTTTCTACAAAATCAGCCGGAAGGATAAACTGAAATATCTCCACAACACGAAGCTGAACACGCAGCTTCCATCTCCAAGTACTCAGGTAATAAAGAAAGGAAACTGTGATGATCTCAATGCTCAGTTTATTCCATTCAGTGATTAATGTAAACATATATTCCAGCAGGGAACGTGTATCCCACCCCAGCAGCCGACCTCTCTGCGCTCAGGATCTGACTTCCGGTCTGAACAGCGCCGCCTGCTGTCCTCTTTCAGCTGCGACAGTGACCTGGTCAAGTTCAACCAGCTGAAGGTAAGTAAAGCATCAGGACACTCATCAAGTATTTAAACTTTTTTTTTTTGTCCTGAAACTCTTCATATTTTGTTCCATCAGTTCCGAAAGAAGAGGATTCACTTCAGCCACAGTCACATCCACGAGTGGGGCCTGTTTGCAATGGAGCCTATAGCAGCAGATGAGATGGTGATTGAGTATGTGGGTCAAATCATCAGACAGGTGAGACAAACGCAAACTAATGACAAGGCCTGGAAATACCCACCAATGTCACTGTCAAGCTGCTTTTCCCCTGATTGTTTCCCTGAATTGGCCCAGAGGCCCCCCGGGACCCTCTGGTTGTTCTGGGTGTTTTCCAGGTGTGTGAGTAGTGAAAGTGATAAACGGTCTCATGAATCTGTTTTCTTTCTCCTCAGGTCATCGCTGACATGAGGGAGCGGAGGTACGAGGAGGAGGGCATCGGGAGCAGCTATTTGTTCCGGGTCGATCAGGACACCATCATTGATGCTACTAAATGTGGGAACTTAGCCAGATTTATCAACCACAGCTGCAACGTGAGTACGAGCTGGTGGTTCTGTGTGAGATTGAAGTGATTGGTTTAATAGGATCCATAATGCAAAATAACTTTACATCGGCATTACAAAGTTTGCATGTGTGGATTTGTTTCTCTCGCAGCCGAACTGCTACGCAAAGATCATCACGGTGGAGTCTCAGAAGAAGATAGTGATATACTCCCGGCAGCCGATAAGCATCAATGAAGAGATCACGTACGACTACAAGTTTCCCATCGAGGAAACAAAGATTCCTTGTTTGTGTGGAGCCGACAGCTGCCGCGGCTTTTTGAACTGATCTTTGATGAAGTGTCCTGATTGTGTCAAGAGCCAAAGTTGCCTGAGGTACTGAACAATAGAAACACAGTCCCTGAATATGTGTCCAAAAGCTTTAATACTATTCAAAACTGTACTGTCAATAACTGTCTGGAGGCCAAACAGGAGCTCGTGAACGCACTGCAGATGAGTGGTGGTGCAATCAAATGTCCTTTGACCTCATTGTCCAAATGATAACAAAAGTGTATAGTTACATGTTTTCATTTATGAGAGCTGAAATGGTGTTTTGCTTGAGTCAAGCTTGTATCAGTAATATTGGTTTTCTTGTAAAAATGACTGATGAATGTTGAAAGCTGGGACGCACTCGTCTTGATAACTGACAACTGTCTGTCACAACCCCATCGTACTTTTCGACACATAAAATAAATGATGCATTGTGATAAAACACGCAAGTACAGAAAAATGAAAGAATAACAGCTTTAATAAAAATGTTATGTGAATTTTTCTTTGGTATCAGAATATGAGAGCATCGACGCTATAACAGTCTAACAAAGCAAACAGACAGTGTGTTTTCATAATAAATTGATATTTATTCCAGGACTGTAAAGAAACTGTCACATGTTCTTTGAAACTCCGTTTGGTGTCAGCATGGTCAGATTTCCTCTGGCATGCTGATCTGCTTCGATGGCTTCAAAAAGAGACTTAAAGTTTCCTGCACCGAAGCCCTGTGGAAAAATCACGTATTTAAGTTACTGATCCTGAGCAGAGACGTAATGTTTTGTGTTATTCCTCTTGTAAAAGTTGTCCGTTGTGCCCTCACCTGGTGGTTACGTCTCTGAATGACTTCCAAGAACACGGTCGGACGATCCTGAACCGGCTTGGTGAAGATCTGAAGTAAATAGCCGTTGTCGTCGTAGTCCACCAAGATCTTCAGCTCCTGGATATGAGAAAGATCACAAGACAATGTTTGGAATGAATTTCTCTGAACAGTTGACTCAGTGTATGTTGTCATTTTGTACACAACAGTTAGTAAATTATGTTTTCAATAGCTTTGACCAAACATGAGGTTCATACTGCATCACGCAAGCTTATTGAAACACGGTCTTGGCTCTGACCTGCAGAACATCCAGGTCCTCTGAGATCGTGACCTGTGTGTGTTTCAGGTTCTCCCTCAGCTGGTCGTAGTAGGTGTCTGGCACCGACATGAACTCCATCCCACGTTCCTTTAGGTTACGAATCTGTAAATAAGGGATTCATCAGAGTGTTATTGCTGCTGTTTCTGGGACGCACGCACATTCAAATCCAGAGTTCTTTTTGTGGACTTACTGCAGTGATGATATCTGATGTGTTCATGGCTATATGCTGAACTCCTGCACCTCCGTAGTACTCCACATACTCCTGTAATGCAGGGAAATGATAGCTGTCATTCAACTATTATTCTACAAGTGAATCATTTCTAGTCCACATATTTGTGTGAAGAGAACCTGCCTGGATTTGAGACTTCCTCTTCCCCATGGCGGGCTCGTTGATGGGCATCTTCACCGTCTCCTCGTAGTTTGCCACAACGATGGAGCGCAGGGCACTGAACTCTGTCTGCAGCTGCTTGTCGTCCACTGACCAGAAGCGGTGAAAGAGAAGGTTTCTCTGATACCTGTTAGATCACGGACCAGAGGTCGAGGGTCAAATCAAATGCCACATGTTGGATCGAACACTCCTGCAGTGCCTCTTGTATTGGTAACACACATAATGTTAAATCCTCAGTGTGCAAAACCGTCACAAGTTGTCTTATAACTGTTAACATGCCCAGAACTGATGCTCCAGATCTAAATTGAAGAAATGCAGCCTTGTAAAACTGACTGAGTGACTTTTTGAATTATGAGCCGGTTCTAAAAACCTCCGGCCTGTGTTACGGCCCTCTCTCCAGGATCAACCAATGAGCTCGCTCATTTGGAGAACTGCCTTTCCCAACCTTTTCATGCTTCTGTAAAAACAAGATCCAGATGTGCACAACCATTAAGAAAATGCAAAGTCACGCCGGCCCCTCACTCATGCCAAAAAAGCAGAGTTACGCAAGAATCAGACGCCCTGTGACTCCTCCTCTTCTCCACCCCTCCGACTCGTAGCTCACATCATGACACAGAGGCACAAACAACAACAACAAACATGAGTAATGTGTCACTGGATGTTTGTTGAGTTCAGTACCAGTCCACCACTGGAACCATCTCATCGTCCGGTTGGTTTCCCACAACGTGATCAATGAAGTCCAGTTTTCCACTTGGTCTGCAGGGAAGAAGCAAAAGCACACAAATAAACAATACGATAGATGTCATTCTGAATTTATCATCCTATAAACATCAGGACTTCTGTGCACTCACAGTTTGGCTAATAAAGGGTCCTTGAACAAAGGGGGCTGGAAGCCTGGCAGGAACAACCCGCTGTATCCTGACCTCTCCACAAAGGTGTGTGTGGTGTCGCCATACTGCAGCAAACAAAGCAAGTTTAGAAATGTAAATAACATGTTTAAATTCATAGGATTCACACTGAGTGACTTCTCTCACCGTTTGAAGCACAGCCAGCCTGACTTTTCCGTGCTTGTCCTCCAGGGTGTAGGGCTCCTTTACAATAACTGCACCTCGCTCTCGGGCTTTCTGTGCAGGAGGATGTGAGGTAAGTAAATGTGTCCTCAAATGTGCACAGTATTTTAGACAATAGCTCAGAGTGCATCTCTGAATTAAAACCTGTTTTATTTACCTGCACAAGGAAGTCACAGTCCTGCACTGTAAATGCAACATCCTTCACTCCGTCCCCGTGTTTGACTAAATGAGCTCCCATCTCTGAGAAAAGATTTTCTTTAGTCACACAGACTCAACCATTCTGCTAATACTATTATGTTTTATATTATATTAATATTCCATTATTATGATATTAAGAATTTAGAATCATTTAAAATTATTTTCAGAAAACTAGAAAAAGGTATAAAATCTCCCAAAGAATTAAAGCTAATGTTTTTACATAAATTATTGATTTAAAAATCCATGTAGAACTTGGAAACTACAGTTATCTTGTTTTGAGTATAGTGATGTATGACATTGTTGAAAACCACTGCTTCAGCTGTGAGCACATTTAGGACCGAGCTCCTGATCTGTGCTGTACCTTTGTTTCCAGGATTGAGGGCGGATGAGAAAACATAAATGATCTGTGAAATACAAAGTAAAAACACATGATGTAGTTTTTTACTGAAAGCTAGTGTTAAAGTCCACATTATGAGAACAGTCGTGTCATTAGATTATGTGTGTTGTACTTCCAGGCTCTGAGGTTTCTTTACCTTTCCTTGTCTGACTGCATGAGACACCACTTCTCGACTGCCTGTCTCCAAACCCTGATAGGCCAAAGGCTCGAATCCCAGCTTGTTACAGTAATATGATGCAGCCTGTTGAAGACAGCCGTCAGAAAATATTATATTAATACATGTTGCAGTGAAGTGAAATCAGGCATGACTGCAACAGGTTGGCCTTAAATGTCCTGCTAGCGCCATCTCCTGGTGACATGTGAGGCTCGACTCAGTTTGTGCTGTGTGAAAATGAGTCTGTGGTCTGAGATGTAACATGCTGAGTCCCCTCCACCCCTCTGGAGAACCAATAGCCTGGCTGTGTGTTTAGTCTACCCTCCGTCTGTGAGAAAAGTTGGTCAGAAAAATATAAAATGTTCCCAAAAAGTGGATAAAAAACATTATGAGTCAACTCACCTGTTTTGCATTTCCAACCCAGAATGTTAAGTGGTCAAAGCAGAGGAACCTGCCCTGCTCATGCTGAAGACAAGAAGAAATAACGGTTTAATAAATGAATCAGTGGTGGAAGATTTTTATTTCATTTTTAAACTCTTGCTGTAATTAGTTAAAACACATATTCAAGTCTGCTGAGAAAGAAAAAGTTGCAGCTATATCGACTCTAACAAAAGCTTTAGTGCTAAATCACTTAATAGCCTGAGCTCAGTAGTACAACTCATATGTTACTTACCTTTTCGCCTTTATCAGTGTATGTTGTCTATAATCAGAAAAGCACATTATGAAGTCATTATAAATAGTCATGCTGAAGTTCCCTGACAAAAAACACAGGGTGTCAGTCACAGGTGATGATAGAAAAGAAGCCATTTAAAATGAATGGTAACTCACCATCGTGCTCCTGGTGACCTCAACTGACTGTCAGAATAAAATCCACACTGAACCTCTGAATTTAAAAGCTGAGAAGGGAGTTTCTGGATCCACACCCACCGGTGAGGAGCAGGAGGAGGAGGAGCAGGAGGAGGAGGAGGAGTGATGCTTGGTGCACTCTTGTTGTTACACAATGATTACTTGGAAAAGCATGTCATCATTAAACAGGTCTGATTTGACCTCTTTATCGCTAAATCCATCATCATTTCATTGTTATTGACCATGATTCATTATATATGCATCAAGACTGCGTCAAAAAACCTGAATGAACATGGTATTTTTCATGGCCTTCCTGCTTCATAATGCATCATACACAATCAGATTTACTAACGAATAAATCCAAACTTTTCCTGCGAATTGATATAGAAAAAAAGTTGTTTGTTACACAGGGTTAGAATTACAGCTGCTTTTTTCCTAGAAGAACGAGTCCATGTGTTAGCGTTTAGTGGCGAGAGGAGGCTCACTCATGCAGGACTCTTATTGGCTCACTGGGGTTGAGCTGAAATGCCCCCATCCCATCAGTCCCCCTCCACAAATCCCAATAATTACAATTATTACATTTAAAGACTCATCAGAATGAAAGAAACTGTGTGATACCTCTTTTAAAAATGTGATATATCTAAAATCAAGTTGATCCATTAGTGGTTGTTTTGGGGACATTACAGGGTGAATTAATGGGTTTTTCTAAGTGAATTCATCATAGGACCCAGGGACCAAGTGAAAGAATTACTGAGGCGAAGCAGGTTATTAAATAAACCGATTAAATCATGTAAGCATACGAACTGACCCCAGAAACAATAGAAACACCAGCTAAGTGGAGATTTCTACGAGGACGATTCGTTCACCAGTTATTGCTGCATTAAACTTTATGGTCCATGGAAAGAATCAGAACAACCCTGGTGCTGAGATAAAGCCACACAGACACAAACCAGGACCAACTCTACTGTGCAGGAAGAGACACGGAGCCATGAAGCATCTCTGACTCACAGATGCAAAGACTATTTTATCATTATTTTCCATCTAAATGTCTTGTTTCATGTGTTACGACAATGTGATTACAAGCCATTTATAAGTATTACAGAAGAAGAACACGTTGAGAAAGTACATTTATTATCTGATCAAAGGATCCAATTATGTTCCTGGTAGATTCATGTTAGTTTGATTTGTGAAGCTGGTTGAGAGAACGCCAACAGTGTGCAAAGCTGCCATCAGGTGTCTGAACTATAAAACATGTTTTGCTTTGTTTACACTTGTTTACATCATAATTCCACATGTGTTGTTTCATAGTTTGATTTCTTCAGTATAAATGTACAATGTAGAAAATAATTTCTAAGAAATAAAGAGAAAACACTGACTGATGTTGAACTGTATCTATGAATATTTACACCCACGTCATATTCTGTAGCATTAGTGATGTTGACAACTTAAAATATCATAAACAGAGCTTGTAAATAAGTTTGAATTTTTGACCATGGAGCTGAAAGGCAACAACTCTTAATAACTAAAAACTGCTTTCACAAAGTGTATTCACATATTTACACAACAATATCTAGCAAAGTAATAAATAGTCTAAAGATGAAATTAGAATTGTAGAGGAACTGAAACTGACAAGAAAATAGGATTAATAATGATGACGTAATCGTAAAAGTAATGAGGGATGATGTGTGGCTTTATAAATCACATCACACTAATGATGAAACAGTGAATAATTGATGGCTTGTTTCTCTGTGCTGCTGAGTGACACGAAACAGAAACCACTCCTGAAGACACTGTTCACTGTGTTCATTCATTCAGAGATTTACGAACTAATCACCACATAATGTTTTATTATCACAGCATCTTTCAATCTGTTCTCTAGTAGCTCACATTATTTACTCTATAGTCCTCGTTTCATTGTTGATTCATTAATCAGGTCTCACTCATTCCTCAGTAACTACTCACATCGTGTAAAGATGCTATTCTTGATGCATATTTAATCAAGTCCTGCACAGAAAACATGTTGCTGAACAGCCTCAGTGTCGTGGTGCAGATTTGTTGCTTGTGTGTTGCAGCGCTGCATTCCACTCGCAGCTCACTAATGAGAATTTAAAGGCCGCCCCTCGTCGCTCCCCCTGCGTCCGTCCCTGAAGATCTTTGTTTTTCATGCTGTAACCTGGAGGTTCGCTGTTGTCATGGGATGCAACTACACACATGCAGACAGAGGAACACAACATGTGGGAATAAATAATATCAGCTGCTGTACATAACTGTTAGATCATCTGATGGTGAGAGATGGGAGGCGTTAAAGTGCCATTAAACAGAGGTGGATTTGCATGACACTGAAGTGCTGCTTTATCAGAGCAGGAGCCGTTATTGCAGACTTTTAATGGACTGATCTATTTCAAAATGCTGGATGTTGATAGATCTGATAGTTTAACTGGTTTAACTTGCATTGCTGTTGTCTCACTTCAATGTTTTCAAAATGTCATCTCACACATTGTGCTGCATCACACTAGATTGTAGACCCCAACCCTCTGGGATTCAGCTTCTCTAAGGACAAACACCTCAGTCAATTAGGTCCTTCCCACGCCAGCACTCCTCACATTATTGTAGTAGCTCAGTACGAGAGAGCAAAAGAGCTGTCGAGACGAGAAATAAAGATGAGTCAGTCATCATCTGAAGAAAATCCACAAATATTGGTGAACGGTGAACAAGAGGAGCAGCAGCAGGACGACGCTGCTGCAGCAGGAGAGAAAATCTCCTCCGTCAGTCTGGACGAGGAACGTTCAGAGGACGTGGCAGGAAAGGACACACAAGCAAAGATGCAGTCTGTTCTGCAACAGGTACGTAACCGGATCAGATCACAAGTTGGTATGAAGGCCCCAAAGAACAGCATAGTGGAGCTGATGCAAAGAATCAAAGAGAGAGAAATGGAGCTCACACAGATGAACAATGAACCTGAGGGCAAGGACGTCAGTGAGGAGGAGAAACAAGCAGAGGTGTCGACAGACGGCAGCAAAGATGAGATGGACCTAAAACAGGAGCAGTTGTGTGCATTGTTTGAAGAAAAGCTTGAGACCAGTACAAAGGCCTTAAGGGATGAGTTTAAAGTGCAGATTTCTCAGGTGCGTGCAGAAATGCAGGTCTACACTGACCAGGCTCTCAAAGACTTGGAGTCTAAGCTGCAGAGTCGGCAACCACACAGTCCACAGCATCCCAGAGAGCAGCAGGAGGACAAGGGTCCAGACAAGAAACAGAAGCTTTCAGCGCCTCCTTCGCTGGCGTCCAGAAGAGGAAGAGTCCTGACTCGGACCATGACCACCATCATCCCCAAGACCTGCGCCCCCATCATCGTCGGCCCACGCGCCAAATCAGAGACTCTGAGCTCCTCGAAGGTCGAAAGCTCTCGAATTCTGCTGAGAGATCCGGTGCCCTTCATACCAGCCAGCAAGTCGTGTCACGGCCGCAAGCCGCTGCTGCCCCCTGCTTACCCCCCTGCACCAGCGCAAAAAGCCTGTCAGACCGAAAGCTAAAGCAGGGAACTGACTCAGCTCATAACAAGCCAGGACCAAAAGCATTCTGGTCACATTAATCAAGAGAACCTCTGTTTTTGCTTGTTGCTCTGACTGTACCTGCTGCGCTGCTGTCCAGTTTATGGTTTGCTGCTATCTCACTTTCACCCATATCACTAGATTCTTGTAGAAATTAAAAAGCATGTTTGAAAATTGCAATTACAATGTTAAAATTAATAAAGCATTTTGAAAAGAGATTTCCCATTCACTTCAATACAGTCAATGCATTGTTTCGGTGCCATTATTTAACCCAAGGTACATTACAACAACAGCTCAATATAAACTCCAGGCTCTGTAAGACAATCCAATTATTTACTGTAATACGCAACTCATTCAGCTTTAAAAGTGCTGAACAGGTTTGTAGGACAAGATCACAAGTTATGACTCAAGATGGACTGTATGTATATTTTTCACAGAAGAAATTCTCAGTAGAAAAAGCAAAGTTATAAATAATAGAAATCAGTGATGGCTGAGTTCCATTTAGCTGCTTCAGTTTCAGGGTCCTGGTGTTGTGGATGCTGTCTCACTGTCACACCATTAAAGAAGAATACTTTTGGTAATTGTACAATCTGACCAACAGATGGCAGCAGCTCATTTATATGAGCTCACTAGATTCACATCTGGATGAATAAAACCTGTGTCACCTACTTTGCAGAAGCAGTTTTCTCACTGCAGCTCTGTTGAAACTTGAACTATGATGAAACTCATGTTTGTCCTGTGCAGGTCTCATTCATAATCTAGATATGTAAATGTGACCCATAGAGCTTCCAGGTCTGTAAAGTGAAGCCAGTGCAGAGGCACCTTAAACCTGCATTCTTTCTAACAACCAGCAGGGGGTGACTCCATTGGTTGCAAAAACTATTTTGATTGCATATAAGCTTATGAGAAAATGACTCACTGGATTTATTACGTCAGTCAACATTTTCCTAAAGACTTTGTGGTCTCAGTCTCTAGTTTGAATTCTTCTTCAATACAGCATGATGGTCATTTTGTAAATTATGGTCCCATTTAATGTAAAATAGGTGATAAAGCAGAGTAAACTTTAGAGCGTGGCGACCTTGACTCTCAGTCCAATCAGGATAGAGGTGTAGTAATGCATCCACCCACTTCTCTGAATATGGTCACTTTGGCTCCAAAAAACCAAGATGATGATGATCATGAAGCCAAAGTCAAGGCTTCATAGTCCAGAAAACAATGGTCGTCACAGTGGCTTTACACTTAATGTGACCCTGAACAATCAGAATCGGCATCTGATTTATTAAATATAAAAGGTTGTTTGTATTGATCAAACTGCATAATATCAAGATAAGACAGTGGAGTCACCGTGTTGCAGGTAGAAACCAGCTGGAAGGTGAAGTCACAGTTCTGCAGTCTGCTGCCCCCCAGTGGCCAAACAGCAGAGGGTCATCAGCTCCCAGCAAAGAAGAGTAACTATGATGAAATGATGAAGGGAGGCAAGTGTGCAAAACCATTTTACTCCAATTTTTTACTTTGATGTGAGCAAATTACCCCCCCCCCATTATTTAAACATTTTATCACCACGATGTTGACACTGTTCCCGGTATTAAAAGCTCACCACAGACACCACTGATACAGACACACTAAACTATTCAATTTTCATACCTGTACATTTCCTTTCTGCAAAAATGTTATGATGAGGATTGAAAAGGGTTCAGCATCAGTTTAAAATCTGACATCCTTCCATATTCAACTCAGTAATAAAGCTTTGCTCCCTGTTTACGAGGGGTCCCCCGATGGTACAGGTGCACCTTGTGCAAAAAGGTGATCTGATCTGTGGTTTACCTCTGATTTTCACTCGCACCTGAGCGCCTCCAGCAGCTGAACTGGCACTGAGACCAGCCAGTGACAGGAGATGCATTTAAGCCCCGAAGCAGCCACAGGAGCCACGAGCCTCGAGGCGAGCCCTTCACAATGGACGGGATAGAGAAGGATGTGAAGAGGAGCTTTGTGTCTAAGGGCTGATGAGGCCTGAGCGACCACATCCGGAGGGGACGAGAGCCCAGCACATTCAGGTCTGGCCAAGCCACGCTGTCCTCGGAAGCTGCATCTCTCGCCTAACGATATCCAGCAGCAGCTCATTGCTATGCAGCCGGGTCCCTGTTTTTCCTTCAGATATCAGATAGATAGATAGATAGATGGCATCTTTTACTGCCACATATGTTCAAAGTCTAACCCCAGTCTTTACAGTGTACAGTATATCCTCTTAAATATTTGCTCAGCAGACTAAAATCCTCTCAGTCACTCCATCAGATCCAGTCCGTGCCGTCACGGGTGGAGTGGACATGACCCCGACCCCCAGTGAATAACAATAAGAGGGAGGCGGTGTTGGCCGAGATCCATTTGAAAGCCTAGATTTCCTAATCACCTCCTGAAATGTGCCACAAGATAACAGAATTACCATGAAAACACTGATCTCATGTAAATGCTGCACTTTTTCCAGCCCATTGTTCTCAATGTCTGGACAATTACAGTGAGAGGCCACTTCCAGGTCGGACCCGAGCTGATTTCAATGGCGAGCAGACGTGGTCGCAATTTACAGTCGTCACACGGGGAAGAAGTCGAGGAGGGAGGCAGCGGCGTTGGTGTGTATTGGAAACTCAAGAGGCCACTTTTGTGAGGCATGATTAGGCGTGTAATACCCTGTTATTTGTGAGAGCTTATTGATAAGATTCGTGGTGATTTGGCTCCGTTTTCCAGGTCTGTGGAAGTTCATTGATCACTATCAGCGCAGATTGGAGCAAAAGGGAAGAGATATGAGGAAAAATGTGGCTGTGAAAACAGAAAAAATGAGTTTGAACTTGTTTTTATTTACAATCAGAAGCACAAACTGCAAAAAGATAAAGACAAGTTCTGTGGGAAACCAAACAGCACAAGTTGGACTTTAAAGAAAAAAATATTCTGCTCAAAAATAATCACAAAAAATATCCAGTTTTCCAGAGTCTAAGATCAAGTCAAGTCTGAATGACAATCAAAAACACAAAATACATTTAGCTCACGATCATGATGTTGAAGAAAACCAGCAAATATTCACATTTGACAGGCTGGAAAACAAAGTATCACATCATCAGTGAATTGATTATCAGATTTGTTGCTGATCAATTTTCAAATAATCCACAAATAGTTTCAGTTGTACTTTATCTGCATATACACAATAACATGGGAGGACATGGGGGTCAGTTTTTTGACTCGGCTCAGGTTTCTGCGTCAGGTCGGACCGACTTGTTTTGGTGGATCAGAGGCTCTGCTGTCTAGACTCAAACTCAGACCACAGACTCAGACACTTGATGTTATTAACAGTACAGTTTGAGCCTTAATCCTCTGGACAGTTTCTCGTTACAAAGCTGTCAATCCAGGGCTTAAAATACGTTCCCTCGTCCAAAATCCCACCTGTTCACTTCTGTTCACCAGAAAAACTGGGTTTGTTAAGGAAACTGGTATCTTTCATAGTGAACAATAAATGTTTGTATATAGACAGTGTCATGAAGACAAATGTACATGGCCGCCCTAAAGGGATGAAAACACCATTCTGCAAATAATGAGGTGAGTAAATCATTCATCCTCCATTAGATAATACTGGAGCCACATACACACATTGACCTTGATCTTGAGAACATACATGACAACAGCAACATGTGTTTCTAGATTCAAATTCTGCCAAACTGTGATTTTTTCCACTTTGGCCCCACCCACTTCAACCAGGGAGAAAAGCACAGAAAAAAACAAAGACATGAAAATCTCTCAAGAGGAAAAAAACCTGATTCCAAAAATTTGGGACATTTCCTGAGTCCATGTATTAATCTCCTTTCTACAACCATGTGTTCACAAAGTGTTGAAGCTCTCTCCATCCAACGACTGAGTCTTTCCAGGATGAACCTTTCATACCCAATCATGATCCTATCACCTGTTACCAATGAACCTGTTTACCTGTGGAAGGATCCAAACAGGTGTTTTTGGATCAGTCTTTGTACCATTTTCAATTGAGCATGTGTCAAACAAGATGAGCAAATTCCTTTTTATTTTTGTTTTACACAGCGCCTCAGCTTTTTTTTGGAATCAGTGTTGTGATCCAAGCAGCTCAAACTTTGGCAGAACATTTTGTGTTCGTGTGCGAGTCCGTCTTTGTTTACTGGACAAAGCTGATTGAGAAAATGTGTTTTCAGGACCTTTAAAATAACAGATTGATTTTCTGATTCCAGAAAAGGGGAGAGAAAGAGAAGAACACACACATTCCATGTACCACACACACACTCCTGCTCACCCACACACACACACACACACACAGAGGGACAAATGCAGCCCACACTTCATCACCCTCAGCCTCCACTAAGTCCTCTTTCCTGATTTCTGGGGGCTCCAGATTCACAGGTAAGACAAACAGACAGGCAGGGAGAGGGACACCTAAAGGTCCTTTTGATCTTTCAGACAAAGGTTTTGGTTGGATAATAAGTGATGCTCTCACCCCCCCCCCCCCCTCGCTCTGCTCTGTGTTAAACCAACTAATGGATGGATTGTATGGAGACATACTTTCCCTAACTGCGTCTTTTGTGATGCGTTTCCTCGAGCTAATGCTGTTTGTCTTGACAGTGATTATAGGAACAGGGAGCTGATGGTGTGTGTGTGTGTGTCAGTGTGTGTGTGTGTGTGTGTGTGTGTTATGGTCTCACAACAGGTGGACGACAATACAGAGAAAGTCGGTTTAGCGTTGACAGCCAGTGGAATGTGTCAGATCTCTGTTTACGTGTGCATATGAACACACACACACACACACACACACACACACTGACCGCCGAGTGCATTTGTTGCTGCCTGGGTGGGATGGAACAGCAGGGAGATCTGAGGGCCGGCGAGCAGTTGTGTTTTGGTTCAGTCGTCCCATTTGGGTGAGGCGGCTCACACTGACGACGACGACACTCGGAACAGACACCTGTGTCTTTAATGTGTTTCACTCACAGTTTGGACGGGAGATGCTGAGCGATGCTCCGACCAGCGAGACTAAAGGATAAGTCTGCTGATTATCTATATTCTGTTCTATACAAAAATAAAAATGAATTGATCCTATGATGATGATGATATGTCTTATTCCAAAGTTGTGACTCGACTCGACTATAAGTGACAACACAATCAAACGTTAGACTGACTTTATGAACAGTTTCATCATCGTCCTCATCTTCCTCGCTCTGTTAACTGTCTTATCCTTCAAGTCCTGAACTTGGAAAATCTGCCTTTAGCTTCCGTTCACCAAACATATGAAATTATCAGCAACGGCTTCAAGAGGATGATCTCAAGCCATTTCACAACAGAGTGCTTTGGTTTTCACTGAGTTGAAATGTTGAAATTGAATTGACAGTTGAATATCATGGTTCAGTCAGTCAAACATCTAACTAAGTCGTAGGTGACACCGTGGATGTAGTGGGTTGTAATTAGAGTGACATTGAGCAATAAAGGCAAATAGAAGTAGTTTGAGTGATTTCATTTACTCACTTGTGGCAAACAAATGAAGCTTCACTTGAAACATCCATTAAGAGGAAACGTTTCAGTCAGACTTTTTACTGCCATGAACACACACACTGCAGTTTATTTTTAGTCAGTCTCACATCCACCATCCTGCTGCTGTAAATACTCACTGAGCACCATATGTGTATTAATACAAAAATAGTCCCCAACAAAAGCAGCATTTACTCCAGTTTGAGTAAAGTCTATTAAAAACTACAGTGTGCAGCTGTTTCAGAGACGCAGGCATTGAAAAGTATTGCGAGACAGATGCACGCGTTCTTTGTTGTGTTGGTCTTTTTATGGTCTGAATAGCTGACAATAACAAAATGATGAGAATATCACCAGTTCAATTTCTCATTTGATCTTTAGATATGAGAGGAAGACACAAAGCATGACCAAAGCATGATCAAAGATTTGAAGGGGTCAGTGGATTCACACGGTTGAACTCCCTCTGAGAATACTCACACCCCAACATCCACACACACTAACAGGTCACAAGGGCCACACACGAACACAGGCAACGTTTATGTGCATTTGGAGCCCGACACAACTGTTGTTTCTGTGTGGGTGCCCCCCGCGTCCACCCAGCGCTTTGCTCAGCTGGTATTCTGGGTGAGTTATCCCGAAGTGGACTTGCCGGCTAACAGCATCAGACAAGCTGTCAGCCCGGCTCATCTCAATAACAACAACAAGTCTGGTCGGCCCAGCATGCATGATTGACTCCACCCCGAGTCCTCGCTCTTACTGTCAAACTCATATCTGCTGCTTCAAGATGAGGGCTTTTGTTTTGGTCCTTGTATTGTTTAACGAAGCCTCCGAGTCGCTCTGTGCTTGTTTGCCTACAGCCGTCGAAGGTTTTTAAATCCTTCCAAGTGGCTTCTGACTCAACTGTATGAAGAACAACTGTGTGTTTAAGCTGTTTCTGTCCGTGTGATGAACAAGCTGAGGAACTCACATCCATCACCCTGAACTTTCTTATGATCCATTTCAAGCTGCACCACATTGCCGGGATGGACAATAAGTAACACATGATCTTTCACACACAAACACAAGTTTCACACATGTTGTTAGTTTAAGATGTGATGCAAGGCCGACTCGCGTAGCTGTGAATTTTTCCTGCCTCATTCACAATTTTTCCGAGAAGTCGTCTGCTCAGTGTGTCGGAGCATCTGCAGTCGGACCCCCGCCCCCCCCGGCCTCCTCCAGCCCCGCCCGCACCCCCACAACCGCTCTAACTGCAATCTCTTGTCAGCAGGGACAAATATTGACTTGTTCGACGGCTTCGGCTTCTGCCAGGATTAGAGCCCCACTTCCCCCCCGCTGCCGCCGCCATCTCTGAACGGTGATTATGTCCAACAGAGCTCATTACTGTCAAATCAAAGGATCCTTCAGAAGAGTCACTCATTGGTAATGACCCTGTTATTCAGTGAACATGTGGGCTTTGGTTGGCTTTACCTCCTGCAGATAGACAGTCCTGTCCATACGTCTTTTTGTGCCAGTAAATATCATTGTTTTACATGAAGTGAAGGTACTTTAAAATGTACTTTAACTTGCCTATTTAACTGAAAACACATTGGTGCTTCCTGTAGCTGGTTATAAACACAGTCTTTTAAATTCAAACCCCTTTGATTGTAACCACAGGACTGCGTCATCAAATAGTTAAAGCACCACATCTGATAGAAGTCGCAGCCAAGTATCGAATACACACTTTCAGGACGACGGCCACTTTGCATAATCCGGTTACTGTCTGGATACTGGCTGTGAATCAATAGAGATTAGAGATCTATTAGTCTGAAGGTGTAAACCAAATGCGAGGCATTCATAACAAAGCTTTAACCCTCTGGAGATACTTAACACTGAAATAACAGGATGGTGTAATGAAACTGATGTGAAACTACATTTTAATGAAAAGAGTTTCAAAAGACCTCTTTTGTGCAAACATTTACATTTACTGTTGTTTACTTTCTCTTCACCTTCAAAATGACACTTCCAAACTTTCACACACACTCTCAATGAAGCTGAAGAGATCTGGTTCATAGATCACATCTTTAATACAGTAGTTAGTTACAGTGATGTCAAAAAATAAAACATATGCATCAAAGTGGAACATTTATTTACAGAGTTCCTTTGTCCCCTTTAGTGCCGTGACTACACTGCGAAACCCCTCCACCCACCCGCCCCGTTCCTGTTCCCCAACAACATTTGTCAACTGCCATCTGCCTGTCTGCCCCCGTCTCCTCTCCACAAACTATATAATTAAGCTGCAACACCTTTTCTCCTCTTACGCCCCCCCCACCCTCCTCCCTCCTGCAGCTCTACCTTCAAAAACAAGCTTTAAAGAGGACACTGCTCTGTTTGATTTCCCTGCACACACATTTTTTAATCAAGTGCTTCTGAAACAGCAATAGATCTGAACAAAAAAAAAAAAAGAAAAATGCTATGGTATGAAAATACTGTACAGCTTTATGTTTCATCCAGTGTAAACAGATTTCCATGTAAATTGCATTACATCACAGAAATGAGAAAATGACGACTTTTGCAGAGCAGGACAAACTAAAAATATACTTTTTTTTTCTCTGAGAATTTGAGGAACCCAGTAGCCGAGGAGCTCAGCCGGCTGGCTCCGGCTTCAAGTCCACACAGAGCATCCACCTCTCTCGCTGTAGGAGGGACGTGTTAGGATTTCATGACTGTGAGCGGTGACAATTCATAGTTCATCATCTCATCTTACCAGCTCAGAACAACGGACACGTAAAGTCTGTTTTTTTTACAAGTGTTCCAGTGGTTGGAGCGGAGACCGGCCCGCAGCCTCGCTCCACCTTTCCTTTCACTCTCTACACCTTGGTGGCCAGAGACTGAACCTCTGACTTCTGAGTCTGGGCGCTGAGCGTGGACGACATGGAGCTCATCTGGCCGTGCATGGCCTTCTTCAGGTTGAGCAGGCACAGACACTGGGAACGAAAGCGCAGGTCGAAGAAGGCGTACAAGAACGGGTTGAGGCAGCTGTTGACGTAGGCCAGGCAGGTGGCGTAGGGGTGAGCCAGCAGCAGGAAGCGCAGGAAGCCGCAGGAGCTCGGAGCCAGGTTCAGGTAGGAGAGGGCGTCCATGCTCTTCAGGACGTGGAAGGGAGTCCAGCAGATGGCAAAGACCACCACCAGTGTGGTGATGATCTTCAGCAGCCGCTTCTTCTTCTGGTCCTCTTTGCGCAGGTTGTTGAAGTGGCGTGTGACGGTGCAGCCGATGAAGCAGTAGAAGATGGTCATGGCCAGGAAAGGCAGGAGGAAACCCAAGGCAGAGGAGGACAGGCTGAGCCCGGCGATCCACAGGTACTCGTGCCTCTGGTTCCTCGTCACCAGGCTGAAGTCCATGGCGCACGTGGTCCGGTTGCTGTTTTGGTCGTTCACAGTGGTGCGGAAGAGCAGCGTGGGCACTGCCAGCAGGCCGGACAGGAACCAGATAGCACCCAGGGACGCCAGCATGGTGCCCCGCGAGCGCAGCCTGCTGCTGGACAGACTGTGCACGATGGCCAGGTAGCGGTCAAAGCTCAGGCAGGTGAGGCAGAAAACACTGGCGTACATGTTGACCAGAACAACGTAGCTGCTGATCTTGCACAGGGCCACGCCGAAGGGCCAGTGGTAGCCCAGCGCCGTGTACACGGCCCACAGAGGTAGGGTTACGACAAAGGTGAGGTCAGCGAGAGCCAGGTTTCCTATGTAGACGTCTGCAGCCCGACGCTTCGATTTGGATCTCCACACGGTGAAGATGACCACGCCGTTACCTGACAGGCCCAGGATGAAGATGAGCATGTAGAGGACCGGGATGAGGGAGTAGGAGGGCTCCCACTCTGAGAAGTCACAGTCAGTCTCATTGTCATCATAATACTCATAGTTCACATATTCCCCAGTGGTGGTCTCCATGCTGCAGAGGAAAAGAACTTTTAAAAATCCAGAAAAAGCAGATGAGAGTCCTGTACAGTTCCAAGTCTTCAGAGGTGAATCGCAGCAGAAACCAGTGAGTCACAGGAGCTGGAGGAGTGGGCAGATTGTGTGTGAGAGTGAGTGACTGTTGGTGCTGTCTGCCTTTTTAAACTCGGCCCTCCACACCCCCTGGTTCCCTCCCAGGACGACCCCCTCCTCCTCCCCCAGTAAAACATCTCTCAGCCCTCCCCCTCCTCCTCCCCTCCTCCCCCTCTCTCACCTCTTCCCTCAGCCTGGAGGACAAGGAACCTCCCCGACACACAGACAAGTCAGACCCTCATTATGAATACAACTTTTTTTTACAGTTTGCAAAATTAATATACAACTTGAATTTTGCAAGAAAATCCAATTAAATTCAATATCTGCTTCAAAACACACGATCCCACATTAAAGTCTAATTGAAACAAGCTGCATCCGATAAGTAAAAGACAAACAATTAGTCAATTGTTTTTCAGCCAACTTAACTTTTGTACTGAAGATTTAATGTTTTTAACATCTGCGATTTCTAATAGTAGTAATAATAACAAAGTCATGAATAGTTGATTGAATCAGTTTTTGTCCATTACTCATGTGAATGTGGGCAGAAACAGATCTGTTCGCCAGGTTTCAACAGCCTGTCTCCATTTGTCTCTTCTCACATCTTTATCTTTTATAAAACCTACTTTTCACTGTTGCATTAGTTTAGCAGCAGATTTCTCTCTTGTGCTGAACAGGTCTGGACATTTCAACTCAACTCGTTTTGCATCACAATCACAATTAATCTGCTGTTAAAAATGCAAACTGTCACATTTGGGCTCTTCTTTGCACTTTTTCATAATAAAATACTCAGTGAATCAGTTTAATTTTCCAGCAAAAACATCAGAAATATTGTTTGATGAGCCTCAAAATGACAACTTTTAATTAGATCGACAGCAAATTGCAAACTGAAGATTAGATTAAATGTCAGTGGGCAGTTTGAGGGATGTGTAAATCCAATTGTCAAGTCTGGGGATTCATTTCCATGAGAAAAGGACGAGCAAACACTCTGAGCTGAAACAAAAACAAAAGGAAAAGCTCACTTTGACACCATCACTGGGTCTGTCTCTAAATCCTTTACTCAGACCTTTTGGTTAAAACATGTTCATTTACCTGCAGATTGCATCTTAAAAAAATGTGAAACTTACAAAGAAGACATGAGCAAATTGAACATTTTATGAATATTGCTCCCCATTTTTCTTCTAGAGTTTAAAAGCAGTTTATGGATGCTTCTTTTTTTCTTGTTTTTACTTAGTGCACATGAGAACAGACTTATTTGGCACCTGATAACTGTCCAACCATAAAACACCCACTGCAAACTTATTTTGCATTATAGAAATTTAACCATGTGCAGTCGACATGTTATTCATAGACCTGGAATGAGACTCAGCCAGTTTAAATGAGTGAAACAAAGAACAGTGCTGGACATTATTTATGTCCAAAACTGGCCTCCTAGTGGTGATAACAGGGAGCTACTACAGTGAATTATTACACTGTAAATCCACTGGTTTTGAGAAATGTGTTTGGTGAAAGGAAGGACTCTCTGGATCACAGCTTATCGTCCGGCAGTGAGTGTTGTGCTGTACACGGAGCCGGCCGAGGGGAGTCGAACACGGCAGAGACGTCATCCTTCTTTCGACAATGAGGAGACGCTGGTGCCCAGTTTCTTCTCTGAGGAGACGCAGCTGCTGCTCGTCAGGCCAGAAACACGTCAAACGATTTCAGAAATGAAAGTGGTCGTAGCGGTAATGATGAAGAAAAAAAAAAAGCACCGTGCTTATTCTGCTTGCACTTGATCATTAGAACAACCCGCACCAAAGCTCTAACACACACACCAGGTGGGTCTCACCTCCACCTCATTCCCCAGGGAGGGGATTGGCCGCCTGCTGCTTGCAGGCCTGCCATCCCTTAGACAAATAAATTAGCAAATTTAAAAAATAAAGGTGAGTAGATAAGAAACAGATGGCCAGATTAGACCGTCATCCTCGATATCTTCAGAGAAGCTCCTCACTTGTTAATCGCAGCCTTTATAGGTGCCAAGATAAAGTCCTGCTGCTGATCCAGGGGTCACTTTTACCGGGGGTGGAGGACGGTTATCGCTTCAGAGTGAAGCTCTTCTTACATCACTCTCCAAATAAAATATGAGTGGAAATTATTCAGTGTCATTTTGGATCGTATTCATTTTGGATCGTATTCTTCTCGCCGCCTATAGCTGCATGTGTCACAGGGTTTTCTCTCTTTGAGGCCTGGACCACACATGTGTCGCCGCCACAGCTGTGACTGCTTTTGATCTGCTGCCGTAATGACCCTGCTGCTGCGATGTGACCGCGTCTGTCCCGCTCTGACCATTAGCTTCGTTTTCCACTTGAGGGATATCATGGATGTTTATGTAGCCCTTCATGGAAAGTTGATGCAATCAGATGCATCGTAACAGCTGATATTCTTTCATAAAAGAAGGAGGTGTGTGTGATATTCATCTTCACAGAGTTCACTGGAGTCAGGCGACCTGGGGGACATTTGTAATGGACGTCAGCTCCAGTCTGGTCAGAGGATGAGATAAGAGATTGAAGGTTTAATCTGTGACCTGAGCTTTGTTTGAAGTGTAAAAATTGATGGCAGCACAGATTCACCCCCTCCTCTTTTCTTGATTTGTGGCCAATACAGCAGACCTCAGGCCCCACAAATCATCCTGAAGCACCCGGGGACCAGGGCCACAGGGGGTCAGGGGTCACCGTGTGGTGTCATTTGAGAGACAAGGTTGATCCCTAAGTGCACACTGTCCCTGCTGAAAACACTTTATGTGGAGTAACGATTGCAATAATTCATACTGGAGCCCAGTTTGCTTCCATCTAGTCAGACCTTATAGCTAACTGTGAGCCACAGCCGCGGAGCTTTCGCATCGGTCCGCTAAGTGCCGACTCTGCTGTGTCAGACGACATCGCACCCCCGTGCCACGGAGCCAGAGCCACACCCTCAGATGTGCGAGGGTGCCGCTCCTGCTGAGGGGTTTGCTAATTGGCCGAGCATCTTGTCAAACTGCAGGTTATCTGAGGATCGCGTGTCTGCGGCTCCTGCAGGACGGTTTGATTCCGCATGTCTGCATTTTCAGAATTCGCAGAAATATGACATGAAATAAGAAACATCACATGAAAGCACGAGAAATAACGAAATATGTTCTCATGATATAAAGAGGAAAGTTCTGTGAATAACATCCACAGGGCTTTTGGTGCTGTACTGTATGTGCCTAATTAAACCCTTAACCTCGAGGCCAGCCATAACACAAACAGCTATCTTTCCCCCACATCTGCCCACTCTTGACCTCAGCATTGGGTTGAATAGAAATCTCCACCCAATCATAAGAAATGTTTGTGCTGATAAGGCTCCTCCATTGTTTCATTTTTGTCGCTCTAAGCTCTTTTCTCTTAATGAGCAATGCACCTGTTGTCAGGGTGCTTTTGAAAATGTCATCATGCATCCCAGATTAGATCGAAACAATGGATGCAAATACATTTTTCCTTGCACCTTGAATTTAAGATGGTGGAACCCAATACATAATATGTTAGAACAGTAATGCATACATATGTCCAAATGCACCTTTGTGATGAAAACAATTTTGCAATAAATCTCACAGGGCAGAGGAGAAGGAGGAGAAGACGTTAAAAGATCCTCCCTTTAACAAAGATATATCGTCTATGGTGAACATGTGCGTGCATCAAAGCAGAGTTTTCCTTGGACGGCTCGAATGCAGCGGACGGTTTATCACCAGAGGACATGATGTCTGTGTCTGGGAGACAGTCGTGTTTGACGGCCGTATCAAAACCCAAACACAGCCCGGCCTGAGCCAAACTGCAGCAGTGTTTGCATGTCCATTATTGTTGTTTCTACGAGAAGCAAAATCCTGACTGTTTGTTTATGACTTATCTGCCTTCCTTTACTGCACGTCTGCCAAGAAATGAAACACACACACACAAACAGAGTGAGGATTTTTATTGAGACCTTTCAACTCATTTGAGCCTCTGCTTCACTTAAATTTGACCTTTTTTTTTTTTACCCTTTTTCTTCCTGATTAGATTGTTTTCATGCAACAGATTCCTGCAGATATTCATGATGTTAAATGTGAACTAACGACACCGTTTGACCCAAATCGAAGCAGCTGTCCAGCTGTGCTCTCTGCTCGTCCATCCTTGTTGTCTCCGCACCTCCAGAAGCTTGGTCAGGAACAAGAGGGTCACAAGGTGTTTCCCCTCTCTCTTCTCAGGACCCTGGACCACCCCCACACCGTCCATACTGTGTGTGTGTGTGTGTGTGTGTGTGTGTGTGTGTGTGTGTCAATGGACAAAACAGCGAGTGCCACAGGATGTGCTATAATAGGACAGTTTGTCTTCTCCAACCGAGATGCTTCTGTCAGACTTTTGTTTTATAGCTGTTTGAGGTAAGTTATTTATTTAAGACACGGCCTGATTGAATGATGATATAAATATTATATTTTTTGTCTTACATTCCCAGACTGTTGTTGTAAAAATGGGTCAGTACAGATGTGACATGGTAATTTCTCATATCTTGCCCTCATTTAAATGAATTGCTTCTATCAGGCAAGTTATTTTTCAAATGAAGCTTCCAGGTAAAACACTGAAGATTTATGTTTCACCTGCGCTCACAGGAGGAGGGGGAGGAAGGAAACCTTGGAGAAAAAGTAGGAAACAATAACACGGGAGAAAATGAAGAAGCGAGAGATGAGTCTAATGAAAGAGAGGATGTGAGAGGAGAAATAAAGGGACAAAGGACGGGGCTGATGAGAGGGTAGAGGCTGGCAGGCCGGCCGGAGTTAATGACAGGGATTAAGGAGCCGGGGGGACTGCTGGGATCTCCAGGCTCTGCTCCACTCCAGCCCTGCCCTCCGTCATCCCAGGAGATCTGCGGGAATCTGACTCCATTTGCTCTGAAATCTCCTGACAAAACAAAAACCCTGCGGCTCAATTAGGAGGAAATTAGTCTCTCCTTCCACGTTTCACTCACTCTGCTACAATAGTTTGATGTTAATTCATAAATGTGATCAGTGTTAATATGATATTCAAAATCAATTATCTTTTAATTTTTAATTGTTAGTCGAGGAGACTTATTCCGACAGGAAATGTCTGGATATCATAATCAACAGACGCCAGAATGATTCCTGCCTGTTTTCTTTAAACTAGACACAGAAACCTAAAGCCCGTCTCTGTTTCTGAGACGTCAAAGTGAAAACCCAAACATGTGAAAACCAGGTGCTTTGCAGACTTTTCAGTCTCGCAAATGTCTGAGCGGAACTTTTGTCTCCCATTTCCTTCAGGACGGGAATGAAAGAGCTGTCACAGAGCGGCCTGGCACTGAGAAACACCAGGAGGACGTCACAGTGAGCAAAACCATAAACTCAAACCTGAGACGATCCATAGGCTTTAATTGTTTAACTTTATGCTCCCAAATTATTTTTAATATGATTTAAAGGCCTACAGATTTGCTCCATGTAGAAAACAGATTCAAGCGCTGGAGCTCAAACTGGAGCTTCGCCAGAGAAAATCTGAAGGAGCCTTTTATAAAAACTTCTAAAATAAGAAGCGAGTTGAGGCGACAGACTATTTATATCTCAGAGGATTTACAGCTGAAATGACGTCCACGACTGCGACTTCATCACAGACAAGCACTGTGTCACATTTTTGTTCTTATTTCAGTACGACAAGGTTTTTCTAAGAGTTTTTAAAAAGCCCTTTCAAATTCGAGCAGCTGTGTTTATTTCCATGTAGCTACAGTCTGGATTTAGTGCCGACTGCTGCTAAATGCAGTTGAACTGAGGGCGGAGCAGGCCAGCGGTCGGCTCCGTTAGAGGATCTTTAGCAGGTTCAATGGTCGTCACAGGTACAAAACAATAAAGTGGATGCTCTACTGTTACACTTTTATGGTCGCTGTTAACCTTCCCATCAAACTTAAGGAGCGGTCCTCAGCGTTCTCGCCACCGGTGAAACTGCAGCGCGTCTCACAGTGGCGACAGTGTGGCGGAGGCCGCGCTGTTTTCCCCATCTGTCAGCTGTTTGACAGACAGCAACAAACTGTAAATCAGTCACCTCTGAGACGAGGCCCGGGCCTCTGCCTGCTCAGAGCAAACAAGCCATGCAGTGTGTGTGTGTGTGTGTGTGTGTGTGTGTGTGTGTGTGTGTGTGTGTGTATTCGCCCTGACAGTGCACCGGCCACTTCCTTTACCCGCGTCAGGAGGTGCTGACACCACATCGCTATCAGGTGGGTCAAGTGAAACCAAATATGAAGATAAAGCTTTTAAAGTGAGAACATGTAACTTTTTCTTCTTCTCTTCCTCAAAATCTTTCTCTCAATGAAAAGTTGAAGCAATAAGCATTAACTCTGGGGTTTTGTCAGCACAAGTCTACTTGGTCACTGTAGATACCAATTAACTGACATTTGTTTGGCAACTTTAAACTATTTGTTTTAATGTGCTTTTTTTTTTTAACATTTAAAAAACCTGAGTGGAAACAATGAAAATTTGAAAAGCCTTGAGAAAAGATTTTGTTGGAGGTTTGACTAATTACACCAGCTTGTTGTGTCCTCTCAATGCTCTTAAGTCCTAAATCCTAAATATTCACATAGTGGTAGTGAGTGGAAATGTGCATTCATTTGCATTTTCTTTTTGCAGATAATCTAAAAATTTCTGTTAAAAATTGCTTTTTGATGGACTACAATTGAATAACAAATTCAATGTGTCATGATCTCGTAATTACCTCTTGTGACCCCACTGGTTACTGTTCAGCAAAACTTAGATAGTCTCAAACTGAAGGTTGTTTTTGGACCAAGTACATACGGTGAATAAAACTGGAAAAGAGGAAGGACAGTTGTACCATCACACCAGAAATTTTAGGACCTGAAACTGCATTTGTGCGTGAGAAGATCCCAAAGCTTGATAATGTGCCTTTGCAGAGATGGGTCTATTCTGAGGCTGAAGCTTTGGCTCCTTTAAAAACTGACAACTGCTTTAAAGACCCAAACAATAAAATCAGCTTTAACACTCTGTTGACAACTTTGATGTGGAATCACAAGGCGAGAAGAGGGGAGAGAGGGGGGGGGCAGAGCAGGAGTAAAAACATCCTCTGACTTGCCCTAATTGTTTCAGCATCTGTTTTGCTGTTGCTATCACCCAGACAGGCTGAAAACACACCTGAAAACACACATCCAAAGTTTCCACTCGCTCCATTTCCTTTAATCAAACTGGCCTCGCGGTGACTGATTGCCGGACCAGACCTTGTCCTCGTCTCGCCCGTCTCTCCATCTTTGCTTACTGTGCAACTCATGTTCAACTCTGCAAAGTTTCCCCCTCAGCAATGCTATCTTTCCCTTCAGGAGACAGCTGATAGTTACATTAACTCTTCACAACTGATGATTATTGTCATAGATTGTGACCGGAGGAAGAAGGGCAGGACTGAGGCGGCCGCCCGGCTGCGCTAATGAAACGAGACCAACTGGCTGTGGAACGTGGCCTTCCCATTATACACGCACTTCAGGTTTCTAAAAGAGGAAGCGAGACACTGTTAAAACACAAAAGGTCCAGATGTGAGGCCCCTTGAAACACATCTCACTGTCTGCCTCATGTTGAATGCTGACAAATTGGCCTTTAACGATCCCAAAACAGGCCTAAAGTCAATGTCAAAGCCATGTGTCACTCTTGTGGACC
The DNA here is from genome assembly GCA_025331565.1 of Holacanthus passer. NCBI lineage: Eukaryota > Metazoa > Chordata > Actinopteri > Pomacanthidae > Holacanthus > Holacanthus passer. Next base: position 1,824,861 of record JAFREQ010000061.1, on the reverse strand, counting down.
CGGTGTGGGAAGGCTAAGTGCCTCCAAAAAGAAGCTGGGACTCTAAGAAAATATTTGGACAAAGCTCTGCACTATTTCAGCCTCCAGAATGGGTTGATCCACATACCCGGCACTCAGCACATGTTGTTGCACTTCATCTCGCTCCAGGATTGAAGGCTTCGAAAACACAGCTGAGGGATTTAGGGAGACCTCTCGCGTTATTATTAAATGGAGAAATTTCTAACCTGGCAAAACACGGGTGAGCGTCAGGAAAAGATGCTAAAGTGTGGATCCAGACTCATAACGCAGCACGGGCTCAAACAGGATGTTCGATTAAAGAGGGCTCCTACTGTCAGAGTGGCCATGATGCCAGCATGTGTGTGATGATTTAAACCTTGGTCACACTACATGACTTCACATCAGATCTCTGTTGACACTGCACAACTCTCGGTCTTGTAATAAAGGACTGATCGGCTCCACCCATCGCCTGATTCTCCGCACGCTGATGGAGTTCATATGAGGAAACAGCTTATGATTCATCCTGTACCAAATTTCATGCAATGGTTGTTAAGTGGTGAACAGACTGACTGACCAACAATGAGATCCTTAAACCTTTGCTGCCAAAGTGTCTAAAAACCAGGACCCTCCCTCCTGTTTTTAACCAATGTCGTCCTTCATTTGCAGCCAAGCAGAACAAAGTGTGTGACGCAGGCCTCCGCCCAATCAGCAGCCTCCCGTGACTGGATATTCACACCTTTACATTTCTGATGTCCAAACATCCTGATCAGAGCCACGATTTGAGGTGTTTACATTGTACCTCAGACCCCGAGAGAATCCTTTCTCTCAGAGGGAGAATCCACTCAGAGTGAATACTAAAACAGGAAAAACAGTCTGCGCAGCCCATCACACTGCCCTGACAGGCCGTGCATACGAATGATGCTGTGGTTTGGCCCGGGTGCAGGGTTCGGCGGCCCAGCCCTTCCTGCCTTTGTTGGTCTTTGTTTTGGGTGGTTTGCCTCCATGAACCGTGCCCTTGTGCTTGACCCTTGCTCTGCAGGTTCCTCCTGAAAGATCACAGCTTTGGTTGCAGTTCAGTTGAAATTCAAGGTTTTTCATTTGTAAATTGAGCCGAAGCTGGAGGAAATGATGTACCTGTTTTTATGAGTATCGTGGAAACTGAGTGCTCTTTTAACAGATGGTTGTGGTGGGTTCGACCCTGGGGGCCTTTAGGATTAGGGCTGAGAGGACAAGCCTAAACCTGCTCCTTCATTCATGAGCCTGCACAGACCACTGACTTTACAAAACATGATACAGAACTGTTGAACAAAATAAAGGTGATATCTGATTGAACAAACTAATTACAAAATTCAGTTTTACAAAGTGGAAATCTTTTGATCACGGTCACTCTGAAAGCTCCATAATTAAAGGCTGAGAGAGTCTCCCCCTCACATCCGTGACTGCAGGGGTCGATGCAGAGGGCGGGACGCTGCACGACAGCAAGATCAAGGTCAGAGAGTTTGAGAAGAGGGAAGAGAGAGGAGGACAACCAGGCTCCTTTCAGGGATAATCTCTGTTACCACAATACGGAGTGACAAGCTTTCACGGGCCCAAAAGGCAAACAGCTCTCAGCATTCCAACATGGCAGACTGATCGGTCTATTCATACGCAGAGCGAACGACGACTCATCGCCTCGCTCATCCCGACATGCAGGAGGGGGGATTCTGGGGGGATTTGTCTCGCAGGAGAGAAGCCTCACCTGTCAGAGGTAGAAAAGCCCCTTGGCAAGGACACAAGGTGCATAACAAAAACTGACAGGTCAGATGCTTCCTACACACACACACACACACACACACACACACACACACACACAGGAGGGGCTTAGCAGGAAAAACACACTTAACCCTTACTTAAAGTAAACACGTGCTGCATATTCAGCCAATGCTCAGGTTATAGTTTGGAGGCAGGAAACTTGTAGCAGCTGAGATTTATGCATTTCTGTGTGTATATTGGAGAAACGTCCTGATACAGGTGAAAGCCTGTCAACGATCCTTATCTTGGCTCTAACATCCCGCCTGCACAATGCACAAGAACCTGCTGCATCATTCATCAATAATGGACCTTTGATTGGTTTGATTACCTCCATCAGATTTACATGTTAATTAATTAGACATTTTAGGACACACGTTTATTTGCTGCGAGTTAGATGAGAAGATCGATACCACTCTCGTGTTTCGTTTAGCACAAAGAAACAGAGGGAAACCTTCATATTTGCTGCACAGACCTGAGAGTGGTATCAATCTTCTCATCTAATTATTGGCAAGAAGGCAAAATAATATATTTCCCAAAAGTGTTGAACTTTTGCTTCAGGAGTTGCAGGAATTTGACATGAATGCAGTGGGAATTCAACAGGTCAAATACTCCCAAAATAAGGTTTTGGCAACAGTTTCCGAGTTAATCAAACTTTGCGCTGCTGCATTGTTCAGAGGTGCCATTTGGCAGCAAGCCTGTAAATCATATTCTGCTCAGTGAACAGTAGACAGTCTGCTGATTTTCTTTGTAGAAGATGAGGGAGAATCTAATTGTTTTTCGGCTCCTTGCCCCCCCTCCCTCCCTCTGTGGCTATCAGCGGGTCTCTGGAGAAGTGCTGGTTTCCGTAAACGTGATGGGGAGATGTTTCCTGTGGCAGGTCTGTCTGCTGCTGATTAGAGCACATCCATCAGCCGGACCTCCTCGGAGCACGGAGGAGGGCACTGGTCAAATCTGTCTCCCAGTCCAGACCAGATCCACGCCCTGCCCCTCCACCCCAGACAGCACGATCCGATAAACCCCTCAGTTGGCACTCGCTGATTCAAATTTGGAAGTCGCACAATAAACAATGCAGAAATTGGAGCCAAGATTTTATTTTAATGTGTATTTTGACAGATCTCCAAGTGACGCTTATCTCAGTTTCTTTCATGAGGATCTGCAGTTTGAACTCTCTAATTGACGGCTTGGGCCACTGCGTTTGCACTGAAACTCACACATGCATGCGTGTGTGCTCTGAATTTAAAGCATTACATCAACTGTCTTGCTGGGAATGTTTTAGCGAGTAAAGCCCGCTGCCTCCAGGCTCACAGAGGTCAGAGTGGCTTTGTTTCTCCTTTGTTTCTCCTTTGCAGACATGATCCTTCATCAGCTCGACTCTGCAGGCGCTGATTGCTCTGCGAGGCAGCGTGCTCGGTTTCTTCCTCTGTGGACCTCTGTGCCACTAGTGGGTAAAGCACCCACAATAGCAGGATGACTCCGGTCTAAAAACAGGCTGCCGTTCGTGCCCCCCGCTGTGTCGAGGCATTTTTCTCCTCAGTCCCCATCACTTTCTTTGGCCTCCAGTGTAAAGTGTAAACAGGAGGTAGTGAAGTATCCTCCCTGGGCAGGCAGAGGAAGCCACACAGGGTCTGGAGACTGAACCCTCCTGTGGTCATCTGGTCGACTGGGAGGCAGCGCTGTGAACCACTGAGTCTGAGAAACTGCTCAGTCTATTGTGTTGGACATTGTTTGTGGATTGATGTCACAAGTGCCGCGACCTTGCATGAGAACGAACTTTGCTCCAGCCCTGAAAGGCCATTAATAAAAAAGGGAGATACCCCAATGGGGATCAGTTCAGGGCATCGAGACACAAACAGGAGAGATTTCCTTTAAAGTGTAAGTTCACCCTCAGGTCTGAGCCTCCACCCACAGCTGGAGCTGCTCAGTGATGTCCCCTGGATGACAACTGGAGATGAAGCTCCAGCTCTGAGATGTGAGTGAGCTCTCTTTTTTAGGCCGATAAATAAACAGCCATATAAACTATAAAATAACCGTCATTCAGTCTCTCACTCTGAATGTGCTGTCAGCTGCTGAACTCTCAGTCCTCCATGGTTGAGTGGCTGTTTACTCTTTTTACTGTGATTAGAAGGTGTTAACATTCTTTTATATTTCATGACGTAAATCTGTCCCAAATGATTGACTCTATTTCAGCATCAGCCTCTCAAGGTCTTAAAGCTAGAAAAAAAACCATGATAAATGAGTGAGTAACAAGTGAGCACAACGTCTCAGCTGGTCGGACAATCATCAGCTCTGTTCAAAAAGAAATCCCACAGGTGATAAATTGTGCTCGCATGCCAGAGAAAGACCAGTGATTTCCTTTATGTCTTTCAACACTGTCTAAATCAGCAGATATTGCAGTTATAATACAGTCAGACAGGACTGCAGGTTAATCAGCTTTAACACGACTGTGTCATCAAACTTGTTGAAACACAAATTCCTCTGTCGAACAACTGCAACGACATAATGGACCACGTCAGAAGAAGGAATTCAGTCAAATTTATGCCACACTTTGACTTTAGACTCCATTGCTTTTAAGGGCCCCTTCCAGGCATGCATTTGTTCGGATGTGACATTCCTCAGAGAGCAGTAAGTGACGGAGCGCCGCTGACCGTGCTCACCTCAACCTGTCAGGCTATTGAACCTGAGGCTGACGGAGACAATGCCCAGGTCAACAGGTCTGCGCTGCAATCACTACAGGCAATAGATTCCATTACTCAGGTTCGACCTCTGACCTTTGAGGGAGTGTCAAAATAAGATCTGTACAAAAAAGAGGAAACGGCGCCGAAACATCCGTCAAACGGCAAATTAAAGAGTGGAGATAGAGTCTACAGCCATGTTGGCAGCCTGACGGTGACAATGTGGATGTGCTGATGTTTAGCATGTGTGACGTGGAGTCTCGATGGCCTCAAATGCAACACAAAGGAATTGATGGTTGGTAAGGCCTTTAATGAAGGCAAAAGAAATCTTTACAAACAAAAAAATCACAGAAGGGGTTGTGATTCAACAAATGACACGAATACAAGCAAGTCTCAGAGAAAGAGGAAACAATGCAGCCAAGTGAGAGAGCAGTGAAGTGGCTTATATAGAGTCCTGATTGGTAACGGAGAACAGCTGGGTCCACAGGTGAGATGTAGAGTAGCAGGAAAGTGACTGAACAAAAACTAAGGCTGAACAGAGGCCTGGCTGGCAGAACTGTGACAACATGTTGACTATGTTCACCATGTTACAGTAGCATGCTAATTAGCAGGAAACACAAAGTACAGCTGAGGCTGATGGAGATGAATTTGTTGGACAAATTAAAATCTAATCTGATGATGGCACGAGATGGAAAGTCAGGGCATCATGAAAGTCACAAAGATTCGTCATCTGTGAACAGTGACTGTATGAGATTTTGTGCCAATCCATCGAGCAGATATTGATATATTTTACAGAGCATGTGAAAACTGTGAGCTGCTGGTGGCACTAAGTCAGAGAATCGCTTAAATCATCAGGCTTCATCCTCTGGGGACCATGAAAGGCATTTCATGGCAATTGATCAAATATTTGTCAAGATATTTTAGTTGGGACCAAATTGATGGAAAGATTCTGTAACAGCTCCTCTGAGAACGGCAGGAAACATTTTATCAGGCCACAATCTTGGGTTAATTGACATCTGCATGTAGCGCAGCACCAAAACCAGACTTCGTCCCCATCGGCCTCGTCATTAGGGTCTACCTTCTGACAGGCAGAATATGGGCCAAAAGAGTGACCTGGTGTGTCGGAGGAACTTGGCTTCTTGGACTTATTGGGCGACACCACAGGCATCAGAGAAAACACTCTGCTGCTTTGGCAGAAGAAGAAGGGAAAGAGGAACTTGGGTCTTCCCAGCTGCACAGCGACAGGGGGAAATGAGAGGCAGGCTCGAAAGATTTACAGTCTCCATAATAAATTTCACAGGAAGGATTACAGCATTACATTGTAAGTGTGGATATAGTGGAGGAGACGCAGGCAGCACTTGGCTCAGGCGGGAACGGTTCTGTTAATAGCCTGGCCACCGCCGCTGTTATTGTTCGGGAGACGCTACGCCGAGCCGACTCCTCTTTAGATCAGATACAGCGAGTCTCAAAGGCAGACGCTGAGATTTCCTCTCTGCCATCCAGCTGCTATCTGTCATGACTGAGAGGCTCTGAAGTTACAGCCAGCTGCTCCTGCTGATCAACCCACTGTATTCTCACTACAGTCGTCTGTCCAGCTGCATGTGAAGCATTAAATTACACACAAATGAAAAACGTGGAATATTAGTCAGTGTAATTTCAAGGCTGCTCCGCCTGTCTCACAATACACGAAACCTCAGATATGTCCTCATCTCGCACTCTGACTCCTCTCCTTCCCATGCATATCTCTCATTCCTTTTCAGCGTCTATCTGACCTGGATTGTTCCCGGACAGACCCACCGGATTCCACAGCTAACAAGCACCACGGGGCAGAAAAGGAGGGAGGCCTGTTGACTTTCCACTGAGGAACATCTTATCAGACGGGATACCACCAGCACGCAATTAGCCGCCAAGCTCAGTCATTTAAAGTTGATTTTTGGTGATAAAACAACTAATGCATGTTCCATGATCCATGGAAATGTTGTGCAACTTTGCACCAACTCCCAAATGCTAAATGAAATCGTTAAACAGCTCAGAATCACAAAACAAAATCTAGCAATAAAAAACTTTCCATTTTCAAAATTAAGGGCCAGACTGATTTGGTCCAGCAGAACTGTACATGCAGCCTTCCTCTTATCTTTTGTTGCTCCGGCGTGGGTTGTCAGATCGCATGTACCCCGGCTGCGGCACATTGTGTAAGAGGAGGGAACGGTAAAAGCTGCAGAAGCCAGCGGTGTGACCCGACGCTGGCCCCTGACCCACACCCAATGGGAGTGAAGCTCAACCGCAGGACGCCGCGGCTGACATGACAGCTCCTGCTGGGAGGGGAACGAGCGAGGCGCAGCTCACCTCTAATCCCCACCAGATCGAGCTTCGCCCGGCCGGTACCCTGCCTGCAGCGCCGCGCTCGCATTCCTGCACATCCCGACTGGGCAGAAGCCCCCGCTAAACCAGAGGAAGAGCCCCTGTCGAGCCTCATACAGAGGATGGAACTATTCTGTGGTAAATGATGTCTGACAAGTGGAAAAATGTCCATGTGAGTTCGCAGATATTTGCTCACACTTTGCATGTGAGCAGGTAACACGGTCATGTGTGTAAGGCCCACATGCAGCGGCTTGTTCCAGAAAGCATGTCACACACACACAGAGCTCAAGATGTTGCCTTTGGGGCACAATGCCCAAAGCAAATAGTGCAGATCTCTGAAGAGTTGAAGAAACAAGGGTAAGGCATTCAGGGGTCCCTGAAAGCAATTATCCTGGCATGCACACACACACACACACACACACACACACACACACACACACACACACAGACTCGGTCAGTCAGTGGTGAACGGCTTGACTCCTCAGGCTCTGGTTCTCCAAACACACCCTCTTCCTGTTTTACTAAGAGAAAATGGGAGCAGCAATGTAGAGGAAGAGATGAGAGACACAGCAGGACGAAGCAGAGACTGAAGAATGGTTACTCAACAGCCGGGACAGAAACCTGTAAATAAAATCTTACAAAAAAGAAGATTAATTGACAATTCCTTCAATAATCGATTAATCATTTCATTTTTTGTTCCAGCTTCTCTAATCAGAGGATGTGCTGCTTTTCTTTTTCACATAATCGTTGTTATTTGGGTTTGAATCTGCTGATTGGACAAAACAAGTCATAGAGCCTGAAGATGTCACTTCAGGCTCTGGGAAATTACAGCATAATGGTAATTTTTTTCTGCTTTCTGACATTTTGTTGAAAGCAGAATTAATCAGCTGATAGAGACAATAATCTGCAGATTGATTAATAATGAAAAGAATCATTTGTTGCAGCCGTAGTTTGACCTGACCAGGACATCCCGGTGCCACTGACCCTGGAGTGACTTCACCTGCTTTTGCAAGAAAAACACGAAAGAGCAAACATGACTATCAATACAAAGTGTCAACAAAGATTAAATAAATGTGTGTGATGATTTTCTTTGATGATGCAAAAATACCTCAAGCATTAGAGGAGGCAGTGTGTGAGTGTGCATTGATTGGTTGCTACAACCTAACGTGTGTGTGTAATGGTCCCAACACACTCGAGCCAAAGGTTGGACGTTCCAAGCACATGGCTTTCCCACATAAAAGCAGAAAAACAAGAGGAAACCACTGGCTTTTATCCACCGGCACGAGGCGTGCACACACAGCATCGACTGAGACATCAAGTATTTTAAAAAAACAGGGGAATTACTGGGGGATAATTGCGTCAACATGGACAGAGGGGATGCAGAGTGTGGTTTTCAGTGTCCGACAGTGTGGGCGGTGAAGGGAGGGACACTTCAAAAGCCTTTCACGTGAGATGCGGCGTCTCTCAGGAAGAACTCTGTTAGTTCCTCTCATGAAAAACAACGGATCCGTCGTGGTGTGAATCAGAAGAGCCGTATAGTGTCTTCCTGGACCTTGAGCAAAGTCACTACTGTTTTCACTACTGTAAAGCTCCAAACAGTCATCAGCAGATCAACAGTGTGGGCGGCTCGACGGGCCGCTCCTGTCGTCATCCTGAGCGGATTCCCGGTCCCTATGACTTCCTGCGGGGCCCCTGGCTCTTTAAAACAAGGCTGAAAACCATTCATTACTACACTTCAGCCAAACGTATCTGGAAGCGCACCCACCAGACGCTATCAGCTCACATATGATATGATTCATGTGGTGATTTGCACACAGCTGTCTCGAGACATCCTCAGGAGAACACGCGCAAGAATGTAGGAATAAACTAAATATTACAGTTTGATTTTATCTTTATTTCATGAATGACTTTGGAGGCACGAAGCAGAGCTGAGAGAAACAGCCTGCTTCATGTTTCTTTTTCTCCCCAACTATCTCCAACCTGTGACATCTTCACCTCCGGGTTCTGACCGTCGCAGCCTCTCCCTCCACATCAGATCAGATCCGGTCCAGCTGGGGCTCCGGCTCTCTCCTCCTCTGACCGACCTGCTTCAGATATCGCTCAGGCGTGGAGGCCCAGCTGGACCACCTCCACCCGGCCAGGCTACAGACCTCGTTCCACAGCACTGACACGCGTGTGCTGCAGCCGCCCCTGGATCCACCCAACCAACACTGGATTATTCACACTTGAATGAGCTACTGTATGTGAGACACTCTGGCCCAATGAGATTTTACTTGACAGGTCAGAGTTCATGTTGATGTAACTCTAAGTGGGATTCATAATAGTTAATGGGCACTTAACTGTGGCCAATTTAGTAAATCCCTTCAAGGATCAGATAACATACAGCCAAGTGTTATTGCTTTTTTCTCCCTGCTGTTAATCTTTAGCAAGAAGGAAGTCAAGTTATTACTATTGACCACAGCTTGGAAAATCAATCAGTCTATTGGCCGTTTGTTAAACTCCTTGTTCAAACAGTGATTTTCCAATTTTATCTTATCAATGACAACATATCCAAGCTTTGGATTTCTCCACATACAGAAGTGATGTTAATGAGACTCGAGCAGGACAAAAAACAAAAAGGGTCAGCGTCGAACTTTTTAGACGACATACACATTAGAAAAACATTATTAGTATAGAATAAATTATTTGCAACGTTTCCACGGCACAATTCAGCTCAGCTCGACTCGACTTACTCTTTTGTGGTTTTCCACTGTTGAAGGTTGTGGACTGTACTTGGTGCTGGTACTTTTTCTTGGTATCACATCGGTTGAGGTTCAAAGAGCTGAGTCGATACGAAACGGTGGAGTGAAAACTGCAAACTTGCGATGATGAGAATGTGATGCGACACGGAGCAACCAGAGTCGTCTCAGGTGTGCTGTTCAGGCCTGACAGGTGCAGCTACAGCAGTGAAGAGGGACGGGGTTTAACAAATGGTCATTTCAGGGCATTCAATACAGAATGAACAGCTGACTTTCAGTATCGGCTCTGAACCGTCGGCTCCATTATAACCAGGTAATAATGGCTCGCTTCATCTCAAAGGACCTTTGCAATGAGACCTCTTTCTTCCAGCTTCTCCTGGGTGGCAAATTCTCTCTAAGATATAATTATTCACAGCAGGTCAGAGCTGGATTTGGGTCCATAAGATGTCTGTCACCTGTTGTTCACACAGCCAAACATCTATACCAGGTCTGTTTCTCCCCCTGCTCTTCCTGTTCCTTCGTCTTTGATCAATAATTCTGCGACCACCCGTCCACCATCAGTATGTGCAGCAGAGAGAGGCCCATTGTCATGTAATTACAGGCCTCCTCCTCTGACTGAGCCGGTGCCTGGGTGAGTGTGATTAAAAGTCAGCTTTGGTTCGCGGCGGCTCTTTCAACTGGAACCAACAGCTTGGAAACACGGCGCGGCCAAACAGAGCTTTCTTTGGCACGGCTGAAATTTTAAACACTATTAGCGGTGACGTTTCTCTCTGATGGGGCTTCACAGAGGTTACGAGTAATGTGATTGAGCATCTAATTTGTAATGAAATTGAGAGCACCTGTGACATCTGGAGAGGCGGAAGCTGAATCACACATGGGTTCATCTTCAGAGCGAGAGCGGCGGAACATCAGGACAATAGCTAATGGCATCACAGCAGGGACGTGAACCGTGGATGTCAGTGAGAAAATGTGTTACGAGCCAAAACCATTGTTTGTCTTGACTGAGGTGAAGGATAGCAAACACAATAGCATCTTGAGAGCTTAGATGTGAATGTGTGCGTGTGTAGATGCCGGCAAGTCCGTCAGTATGTTCCCTCCTGTGGCAGCAAGTCAGAAAACTTTTTATTCCATCTTGTGAATGGGCTCATTGATTGGCCGGAATATGGTCTGAATAAGCTTTCCAACTTTTTTTTTGAATGTGCAACCAGCGTAGGTCTGTATCAGGGTCATTGCCTGCAGGAGCTGACTGCTGACAACGACCCACAGCATTTTAATTTTGCACAAATCCTGACGTATCCAGAGAGCACCCATATGAGATCACCACAAAGACCCGGCAGCTCTTCTTCTCCATTGTCGTCACGATCAGTAAAATTTGATTTGATTTGCAAGCCTTCAGCAAATCAGTTCAAGATGGTGACCAAGCCTTTGGCCTGGATCTCCTCCACAGTGAACCTGAGATAGTGGATGGAGAAGGACTTTTCCTGAGGGAACAGTCACAGGAAACACCTTCTCCTTTATTATCTTTCCTGCTGTTATCGCTGGCAGCGCCTGCTCGCTCTCTCCTCTCCTGTCTAATCTCCACGGCCGCTGCAGCCTGCACGCCATCGCGGCATAACTGCTCTTTCTCAGGGCCCCACTCCCTCATGCATCATCCAGGGCCAGTCTCCTCACATAACCTCGCAAATTATTCAAAAACAACGACTTGGTACGTTGAAAAAGTGCAATCACATTTAGCTGCTAGTTAATAAAAGCAATGCTCAATATCTACTTGTTGGTGCTCCTAATAATTGCAGTTAAATGGAAAGGTCAAACTCAATAACGCAGCTCTGACTCACTCATCTGTTCATGTGTTTCTCCGTGATTAAGAATTAGTGCTTTCCTCTCATCTGCAGCAATCATGTTCTTACATCTATCACGATCTGAGGCCTGGAGCAGATGTAAGTCCAGGGTTGAGTTTAGGCGACAACAGCACACATATGCAATTGCGGCCATAGAAAGATTTATGATACGGCGTAATGAGTTCATATTAATGCACGAACAAAAACCTTCGCAGGAGCTCAAGCTCCAGATGTGCTCTAATGTGGTTTCGCTGACTCCAGTTACATTCGAGATTTGTTGTCCCGTGAAGAGTCTGTTTATTTTCATTACAGTAAAGTTCAAAAGTCACTGATGTGGTGCATTAAAATTCTATTAAAATGTGGGTAAACTATGAATCCCAGTCAGGAAATACTGTGTCAAAGGGGAATCAAACATTGTAGCTACACACAGTTTCTCTGATCATTCATCATTAGCCTATTATTATTAATCCTTTGGAAATATGTAATAGTATAATTATTATAGTGTTGACTGCGAAACATGATGAAATACAAATTTTTAATGTACAGATTTATGTTGACATAAGAGACAGAACAACTACTTAGTCAATAAAAGTGAGGGTGAACTGAATGTAGGTGCATTTACTCTTGTTAAATCCCTGTAATTATCCTCTGAGCCGCCATCACGACTGGAGCCTTTTGTGCTGCATAAAGAAACCTGTGTTGCGTTTAGCGTGCATCTATAAGACGTGTGCATATATTCAGGATTAGGAGTTTAAAGAGTTGAGAATTGTCCTGCAGCTGAACCCCTGGATAATGCCTTCATGTACACAGAGAGCGAGCTGGCATAACAGCATTAATCAACAATCAATCCTTGTGAGTTATAATCCGGCATAAACCAACAATATTTGGCAACCAGATCCAGCCCGCGGGCCAGAACTGAGACCTGCAGCCAGTGGTCTGTAACAGCAGCGTTAACAAGTCCCACCGCGGCGCCCTGATCCTCCTTGGTCGGACCCCGGCCTGGAGATGAAGGAGCTTTGTCCGTGCAAGCTCTGAAGACACAACAGCCTGGACGCTGACACATGAGCTGCTGGTTCATCCCCGCAGCTCATTGTAAATATCAGAAAAGCCAAACTCGAGCTCTTTCCATGGGAAACAAACCTGCTTTGTGTTCCTCAGCCTGCTCATGTACTGTACGCCCGTCTTCCTCTCAGCACTGGACCCGAGGGCCGGAGCTCTCAGAGGGGCCCCGTCTACAAAGCTGAACATCAAAATTACTGGTTAGGTTTATGGTTCCTGCTCTGCAACGCTCAGGTTTCTGCTCATCTGGTCCACATAACACACAAGCTGCGAGGGGGTATCTTTGGCTCCGACCTGTGAATCTGCACTATCTGATTTAGGAGACGAGGACTCCACAGCTATTACAACATTTATCCAGATCAGTCCCTGCTGATTGATGTCAATCATTAAATCAACCAAAAGTAACATAAATGTAGATTATTGTTCTGGTAAAGTGGCAATAAGACGCTTAATGACCAACTCCAGGAGTGTTGACCAAAGTTGACAAAGTGTAAATTGTTGGCTAAATTTAATGAATAAAAAAAAATCATACAGTTAAAGTAATGAACAGATGCCTGGATGTGTAAAATTGAGCTGAATTTAACGGATAAATGGTTGAAACATCCAGCTTCTGTCACTGAAATTGTTCATATTTAAACTCAAGCAAAGCCACTTATGCTGCCAGCAGCTGCAGTATGACCGTCCTCAGGTACAGTAAGGTGCTTTGGACGAGAGCATTTAAACCATCAAACAGCAGCGTGTTTGGGTAAATCCTTCAGTGTTGAGAGAGAGCCATCAGTCGAGCCGAGCGATGACAGCTGGAGTCATCAAAGAGACTTTGCTGCTACTGCATCTCACAAAAAGCCCAAACAATGGCAGGAAGAGGCTGCAAGTCTTCAGGAGATGAGCCACACACAAACTTCTTCAAGCAGGATTCATCAGACTGGCGCTGGGGTTGGGGGGGTCCGTCCATTTCCTGTTTTTACCTCCCAGCTAAGAGGGCCCGCGTGTGCCAACACCCCTAATGACTCAGGACTTGTGAGTCGCTCCTAACACAATCATTCAAGACTCTATTATGCTGAGAATAGAAGTGTGGCAGACCACGCATCCTCGGGTCCACATGTGTATTGGCAATAACATCATCTCATCATTAATGGTGACCAGAAGTGATGCCAGTGGACTGTGTGTCTCCAGCTACGAACACAATGGTTTGTTAAGAGGCTCCGAGCTCAGAGGACATCCTCCCCATATGGCTGAGGGAGCCTGGCTCCAATACTAATCTGCTCCCACTGTTTATAAAATAAACAGGCCCCCGAACACTAACCTACAGGCTGCCCAGCTTCCCCCCTCCTGCACCCTCTACATCGCATCTGGCTGACCTTTGACCCCGGCTGTTTGAACTGCGCTTCCTGTCCAGTGCAGCATGCATATAGCATCATGGCAAAATCTGCACTGTCGGCATTTTTCACGCAGCGGAAGAGGGGATTACCAACACGTCCCCGTGGAGGTGGCACATGTGGCAGCTGCCATCCCACACACGAGCACAGAGAGAGTAACCAGACCTTTGATTATGAATCATAAAAAGAAGCACAGAAGCTTGTTAATGAACAAAAGGAGGCTCAACACCTAGACACCAAGCTATTAAAGTGCAAATGAGTCGGCATTAAGATAAGGCTCCAATTAGTGTAAAGTTACTTCTAATTACAAAATCTGTGCCACTTAAAGGCCACAGCATTACCTTTTCAAAACAAGGCTGTTTTCACACACACACACCCCCACCCCTTCTCTCTGGGAGCCCCGAGCCTGCTGGGCCCACTGCTGCTGGAATGAGACGAGATAAGCCCGTGGTCGGCCTCCATCAACACATGAGGCTTGCCAAAGCGAGTAGAGTTACAGACAGGCTCTCCTCTGGGGCTCAGTGGGAGTGGGAGCAGGGTGGGACGGGGCTGCTCAGACATGGGAGGCTGCTAATCTGCCCCCGGCCGGCCCGCTGATGCCCACCATCTGTGTCTGTAACTCATCACCCACCGGCCAGGAGCCTCGGCAGGCGAGCACACGAGTAAACAAACAGCCAGAGAGCATTTCACAGCTAACTCCACCTGACTCTGTTAATTACTGATTATCAGCGCCACCCAAAAAGAAAAGGACAGGAGCCGGCGGAGGGAGGTAAGAAGGAGTAATGAGGATCCTGCTGTGAAAAGGGGCCCAGTGACTTCAGGTTGTTTCATTGTCTTCATTATGTGGAGAACTTGTGTGGGACAAAACAGAAACAGCTCAATCAGAAAACAAGAAAATTAAAAAAAACGATTGTGACAAGTTAAATTACCACCAGCAGGGAATGAAGACCAAGTCAAGTCAACACTCTTGACGAGTGTCAGGAAAAATGTAGCTGCTGCTTACGCTTCATTTACTTGACGAGACTTCACAGCCGTAATTGCGGACGCCTCTGGCACCGCTGAGCCGGGGGATGTAGAGGGTCAGGAGGTCAGGAGGATGGGCGCGGGGGGCAACTGACGGAGATTAAATGAAACACCTAAAGCTCCTCCAGGAGTTTGACGGCCACGCAGGTGTGCAGCACTTACCCCCACATAACCCACACACACCCGTCGTTCAGGGCGAAAATATCCTGTGGGCGCAGCAGCAGGTGATTAACAGACACAATTACTGCGCCTCACTTGCCTTTTCACCGTTCACCCGCATGTTTGAATCTCACTTGACAGAGTTGTTGCTTCATGTGATTTGAACCCACCAAACCACTAAATGCTGCGGTTTTTAACTTTTTAACATCTGCTAAGGGATTGTATGAAAGTTATATGAGAGGGCGTTTTAGTTTTTGCTGGAGGGAGTTTGGCCTAAAATTTGAGAGCATAGAAGGGTTTTTAATTTTCCATGCACCAGATGTGTGTTTTGTTTCATCGTGTCCTTTTGAGACATGCTGTAAAAAAGATTGAATAGTTATGTCAAAATCCAGCAGAACATCGAAAACATAAAGGTCACGTCTCTGTATCAGGGCGTCATTTTCTGGTTGCTGTATATGACAGTTTTGAAACAGTTGGTCAGTTTTGAACATGATCTTTCTAAACAACACGTCACCTTTTTTTTACAGCATTATAACAGACCTATGGTAAAATTAAATATATCATATAGTATTGATCTATAATATAATGCATCTCCTATTGGGTGAGGTGGAAAGTGCTCCAGCTTCAGTCTGAGCCCTGTTATCCAGCGAGAGTGGAAATAACTGTTCATTTAGTGGCTCTTGGTTCAAAAATAGAGAAACAAACAGACACACTATTTGTTATTTTCTCCATCATTTTACTAATCTCACCCCAGATGTGTGATTTGGACCCTGCAAAAATTATTGTTCTATTAATGTAAACCATAAATCAGGGTTGAGTTTGAGGAATTCGGCCTCAAGGTGTTGCATTTTCTTCTCATTGTCCAAACCAAACATTACTGATCCTGAGGAGGGTCAGAGAACAGAAGGTTAGGCCCCCTCCCCGCTCCAACAGTTTTAGTACGGTGGTGAATGCAGGCCGCTGTGTCCGCTGGGAGCGGCTGGAATAAGAACTGTGATGACATTTAAAGTACTTTTCTAAATGCACCCATGAGAATTTTTGGTTGTTTTTCTATGTTGAATTTACCCTAAGTATTAACCGTTTATTCAGCCGTTTGCAGACCGTAAATGGAAGCAACATTATACAGTGGAAACAGCAGAGGTGCCAGAACTACATTTCCACAGTCTTGTATATCACATGATGGAACAGCTGAGCCTGCGGGTGCTGCTCCAATCATTTATAACATTATTTAACAGTAGTCTTTGTTTAGGGTGCTTCGACAGAGCTGACAGGAGAATGGAGAATATTTATCAGGCTGCGTCTGGAAGGAGAGCTGTCAAGAAGTTTCCAGTCAAGAAGAAACCTGCAGGGCCAGAGACGATTAGCATTCATCATGACAAACATAGTACAATGATGTCGAAGTGAAGGGTGGTTATGAATAATTTGTCTTCAAGGTCTGAAAAGAACACAGTCAGCCGTGAGGCTCAGAGAGGGAAATAAAAGTGAGGGCTTTTCCTTTGGCAGACGAACATGAGAGGTCCAAAGTGAAAGAACAACACAGGGATGATTCAATTATCCACCCCGGCCGTCACACAGGGATCCCCCCTCTTAATGCCACAAAGACTGATGCTTTCCGTCGGAGCGATAAATAACTCTTTATTCCCGCTGCCATGGAAAGTTCACCTGCACAGACCATCACAGCGTCTGCCCTCATATTTGTTACTGCGGCCTTTTAATTTGACCTGAGCCAACCTGTCATGCTCCATCAAACGTGGGAATCGGATACCTCAGGAACACAGGCGCCTTTGCTTTGCGTTATGCCATCCCCCCCGCCCCTCTGTGCCTCAACGCACCGAGCCTGGGAGCAGAGAGAAAGTCACCCGCATCACATGAATCAAGCACTGTGACAGGGGTCCGTTGGGTCCGGGATCACACGGAGGATCACAAGTCTCTCTTTTTACTGCTCCCCTCTCCCGTCTCTACTAGCTGGGGATGAGAGAGGCGGGATGGCCCCTCTAAAGGCATATATTTCCGTTGATGAAGAGATAAATCAGATCATTTCTGGAGTAAGGAAGGGAGCACAGAGAGAGCCTTCTTGGTCGTCCCCCTTTGAGATGTAAATGGAACGGTGGCACTGAAAGAGGGCCAGGTGTCCGATGCAAAGAGGGAAAGCGTGACGGTGCATGCATTCCTCAGGGACCTCGACCGTTAACTGTTGCCGTGCCTCATGTGTGCGAACATCAACAGATCCCATAATGGTCCATAATGGCCTCGGTGGAATGACACAATGGGCGAGTATGATTAATAGATATTGGCAGGTGCTTTCTTTCAAGTAAGTTATGAATCACATCGCCACACACCGAGCCTCCCTGCACTTAGACTGATAATATAAAACATAACATAAAGTAACTGTAAAGACAACGATAATTCCCAAATCACATCTTCTCTTTACATTTCTACCCTGAGCCGCCGAGGGCCAGAGGTCAACAGCTGCAGCTCACGCTTTGCCGGACGATTAGAAGTGAGTGAGCAGGCTGTCTGAGGTCATCAAGGAGGCAATTTGCAATGAACTCTTTAGAGCCTGAGGCAGAAAACCTCCAATATCCCACACCTCGAGGTGGAGACAAGAGGCTTTCTGCAGTTCAAACAGTGAATTAAGAAAAGAACAGCAACCTGTTATCAGTCCAAACGAGGAGAGACACCAGGAGTGACCTCTTCAGGGGGAAGTTGTTCAGGCTGCACAGAAAGCCTGAGAGGGCAAAGGTCAAATATTTGTGTCATGAATGATACACTCCTACAATCACTTCAGTCATTTTTTTCATTTGCAGAATGGTCAGGCAGATACACACCAGACCATGGCCTCCTGTTTGATAAGACTGTGAAGCATGTTGTCCTGTCTGAGGTGAAACTGATCACTAGAGAATCTTTATTTCATCATTACACTAACAGCGATAGTGAAAGTGAACTAATCACCACATTTAAGAAAAATCCCAGAGCCCATTTCAATAATCTGTAGTGTCACACTTAGTCTTAGTCCAAACATTTTTAAAGGAAATGTTCCACATCTTTAGGAAGCTTTTTTGCCGAGTTACAGAAGATTGATACCACTCTCATACAGTAAATAGACTGTAAACAACTGGTCTGACTCGGTCCAAAGGTAACAAAACCAGCACCTCTAAAGCTCACTAATCAAGATCAAGACGTCACATAATCCAGGTTTTTAAGTCACAGATCAAAAACTGATTTATAATGTGTTGATTAGACTGACATGTCCAGCCTTTGTGCTAAGCTAACTGGCTGCTGACTATAGCTTCATATTTACAAGTCAGAGTTCAATCTTCTCATTTAACTCTGCACAAATAAGCACAACTGTTTCTTTAAACCACTGCACCCCCGTGTCCACTCACTGGATGTGTGCTGTGATATGACTTTTTACAAAATGTACCTACAAACTAACGTCATAAATATTTCATTCTAAAGTGATAACTCTGGGGCGCCATCTAGTGGTGAATACAAGACATTAAACACAACAAGGGAAACAGGCAGAAAGCTCCATGTGTCAATACATTTACCTACATCATCCTAATAAATGAAACATGCAACACAAAAGGTTTAAGTCAACTTTAAACAGATTTATTTGTAAAGTTTGAACTCATGAAGATGCAAATTGCCCCATGGTTGTCAGACATCTCTTTTATCAGCCTAATGTAAATGGTAAAACATTACCAATCTGTCTTCAGAGTAAGAAAAACATTTTACCCCCAAATTTCAGATGAACTTTTCTTTTCTAGTGTTACAAATGTTGCTCTGGATAAACCTGCATGTCAAATGATTAGAGACGTCCCCTCTGCAGCTTCTGTGGCTGCTCAATAAAATATAGCATTATAGATTGAAAAATAGATTCCATTACAAAACAAATTGTTATTTTACATGTCATATCTACACAATGAGCATTAAATTAAAATAGAACATCAGCAAAATGTCAGGTGTGTAAATATAAGCAACTAAAAAACTATTGCATACAGGCAAGTGACTGCTGGAAAATGTGTTATCCGTTGAAACCCCATTGCCTTTTTTAACTGACCAAACATGCATCTGTTAACAGACTTTTTAAATATTAATTATATACACAAACACATTAGACACGTGTGCTCATGCTTGTCAAAACTCCCTTTACCTTTTTATCATTGTGATGAAAGTTAGAAAACAGACTTGGACCGTCATAAAAAAAGATTGTCCAATATGTTTTGTAAAAATGCTTCACAACCTCTACATGTCTCCATATTTTCCCAGAGAAATGAGCCGGCTTTTCAAAAGAGAAATGCTACAAATATCCCAAATAAATTTTGAAATCACATGATCCCTCTTGACTGTACTAACAGTATAAGCCTGATCACAAGTAGCGGTCGCAGGTCATCTCAAAACAACAGTCTTGATCTGCTTTGGATATTCTAGCAAAATATTAAAAAATAGACCCAACACACACTAACAGGATCTTATTGGCTCCAACTGGATGATTGAACAATGCCAAGAGGAAGGTCAGCACCATGAGGTGATCTGCAATCACTGACTGTCCAAGACGTCACAGGAAACACATGCACAAATACATACATTATACAGATTTGCATTTGGCAAGAGGCAGCTTTTAGACTGATTAGCTTTTAACAAGGCAGGAATGTGTCATACAGTGAGGAATGTCCAGTGTTCTCCTCTCTGCTGCCAAAGTAACATGAATTACGGCTGCTCCAAAGTGGCTGGAAGTGCCTGGCACAGTGAATATTGGAGTTTATACAGAGTTAAACCACATCAATTCAACTGATGCTGGGAAAAAAATGTGACCATCTGTGCACTAGCAGGGCAACAACAAATTCCATGTTTTAACTGTGCTGTAAATAAATAGTGCTTTATAGAAAAAGACTTGTGAACATAATGTGGTGCGACTCAATTTCACTGATTTGGAAAACAATAAAGATTATACAACATGAAATGCAAGTTTCCCGAGTGGAAAAAAGTAAGCTCACTGTCAGAATAATAATACCTCCCAAACTTTGTGAATCCTTAAAGGAATCCCATCCCTGCTGTGACCAGCTTCACTAACAGGGAATGTAACAGGAATGACCGCTGAAAGCTCTGCGAGGCCGCCCTCTGGTGACCAAACCCCCGAATGAAACATAACTGCTGAAGAAGTTGAAAATCACGGATCAGGAGTTTACATCCACGGCTGCACAGTATTACTAATGCTCTCAATAGTGCTGAGTCTGAGTTGAAATGTATATAAAAACTGCATAAGCTGTGGCACCTCATTGTTCCCATTTAAACCTTGAAACCACGCTGGTCTGAAGAAATGACTCTGCTTCCAATAACTCGGTAACGTGTCTCCCTGGAATACTAAGACTTCTGAATAAGCGCATCAAGCATCAAGAGGACGTAACATCAGCTTCATGTGCAGAAATGGCAGAAGCATCAAAGTAGTTTTACACTTATCAATGAATCTTTAGTGTATACCAATAATATCGTAGGCAAAATGGTGTCTTAAATGAATAAATGAATACAAAACAGTCCAACACTACAATAATAGTGAGGCTGGCCAATCAGAGACCTTGGCACGGCTGGCTGGTCGTTGGCTGAAGGGTGCTGGTGCTTTGTCCAAACACACACACACACACACACACACACACACACACACACACACACACACACACACACACACACACACACACACACACACACACACACACACACCTTCAATACTTGTGATGACCCAACCTTAACCTCCACAAAAAGGTTCTCACAAAGATAGATGTACACAGACACAGATACACAGATACACAGATACACACACATACACACACACACACACACACACACACACACACACACAGACACACAGACACACACACACACACACACACACAGACTGCTCTAGAGCTACAGGTAAGTGTCCTGCTCTGTGCTGCTAAGGCTTTGTGTGGATCGCTGAAGAGGAGACTCTTTGGCAGGGGGAAGGTCTGCCGGAGGCGCCCCCTGCTGGTGAGCTGAGTCTGTTTCAGTCTGTGGCACAGTCTCCGTGGTCTCGCTGCTGACTGGAGGCGGCGCTGGTGGATCTGAGGGTGGAGGCGGAGGTGGGGGGTCACTGGGAAGAGAGTAAGGATTTGGGATCTCCTCAATGGGCTTGGATTTCTTCATGCTCTTCTTCTTCTTGCTTTTCTTTTCCTCCTTGCCCTTCTTCAGCTGTGAGGCGGGCTGAGGCATCTCAAGTAATATGGTGGGGTTCTGCTGCAGGTCCTGGCGCCTCGGTGGCTCAGCCAGCATGATGATCCGAGCGCCGTGCATCCTCGGGGGTGATTTGAAATTCAGCTCTCCGCGGTTCTTCTTCCAGCGCTTCAGCTGGGTGTGATGCTCCCTTTCCACATCTCGAGCCGTCACTGGCACCTCTAGAATCTGCGAAAGGAAGAAACATGTCACCAGGTCAAAGCTTGAGTCATTCACATATAGATCAAGGAAGTGTGTAGGAAACAGTATGTTCCTTCCATGTTTGGCAATTGTGTTAAAAATCTGAACTTTGGACTCAGTAAATGTCAAGAGCCTCAGGGCTGGTGTGGATGCATGGTCACCCACAGTCAAGACAAGCCTTCATATAAGAGGCGGTATTGTTAGCTGGACAGAGACTCACACAAAGCTTGGCACAGGAAGCAGACACTGACCAGCCAGCACTCCGGTCAATTGGTGTCTGTATCACTTTAATTCTCAGAGTCTCTGCTGTTTCCTCGGCTGCATTTCTAAACACCCCTTGTTCACGAGTGACACAACACTCCACTACATCATTAAAGGATTATCCCAGTGTAATGGGACTGATTTTCATTAACAAAGACTGTTCGTGTCTTCAGCAAACCGTGGCATACGCTTTTAAACATCTCAGCCTGCCATATGTAACGTCTTTATGTTGATAAACATCTTTAGACATAAAAATAAGGGGAAGTACACACAGCATGCACATCCATTCCATGGAAAATGGATTCCAATCAAATACATTCCATAGCTCACAATGTGTCTGGCTAGTTGTGACTGGACAGGCTGTGCAGGTAAACAAAGACTGTTGTATGGAAAGAAAAATATCCTCCACAAACCCATAAATTTGGTATTAATGTTTTGTTTTTTGCTGTATTTTCTAACTCATCGACAACAACACAAACTGCATGATTTAGGTTTTTTATATGAGTGTAAACACACAACAACTGAAAAAAACATACTAAATATATAATAAATGAACTTTAACGTGTGACGAGTCAGTTAATGAAAAACCTGCAACTAAAGACTGTAATTTGCGTTGTAGTTTTCATAAACTGGCATTCCAGACATTGATAAGGAGGGAGGAGGAGACTGAATGGGGACACATTCTGGTTAAAGGATCGTCTCCCTAGTCTCTATGCCCTGTTGTTGTTTCTCCGCTGTTACCTCTCGGATGAGGAAGCCCTCCTGCATGTATCGAGGCTCTATGGCCCTGAGAATTTCCATGGTTTCATACTGGCCCTGGCAGGCCTTCAGCTTCTCCCGGGTCCCCAGCATGGACTTCAGCAGGACCAAACCCACACGGAAGATGATCTTCACTCCTGGCAGAGGGAGAAGAGCCGGGTGATTGAGGATCATTCAGTATGTAAGTTCTTGTGTAAAACATCTGGCACCACTGCAGTTACAGTGCTATGAGCCATTGTTACCGTCACAGAGGAACATGTCCCAGACACGCAGCACAGAGGCCCAAGGCAGCGTCCTGGAGAAGGCACACATAAACCATTCAGTCATGTAGAGGATGGGGTCGATCTTGTGTTTCTCCAGATGGCGGAAGGCTAGAGGGGAGACACGTCGCAGCAGAGCGAACAGGATCTCTCCATCTAACTGTATAGCTTCCTGAAAGAGGCACAGGTAGGAAAGCATTAACAGAGAAAACAAAGGCCATTGTGCTCTGTACAATCGGGGCTGAAACCTGATACGCATGTGGCTTTTCATCCATTAAAAACAAATCAGTCCAAATGAATCATGTGGCACTCTGACGTCTCGTTTCCATTTAAAATTAATTATATTATATTAATTATATCGTACAAAAACAATAATGCTGTTGTTAAGTTACACAACATAGTTCACTCATGTTGTTGGACAAGTAAGTAATCCAATGTTAAATTATGGTTCGACAAGACTGACAACGCCCCAGTTTCATCAGAAAGTCACTGCATCACACTGTGTGTTCTGCAGAAACAACAATGCATTCCAGTTTTACTGTAATCACAGCAAAAGCCCAGTTAGTTAATCTGGATTTAGGTTCTTGGAATGCCAAAGTCAGATGAAATAATGTGTGTCTGCATTTCCAACACCTGGTGAGCTCATCATGCATGCCTGCATGTGTTTCAGTCTTACCAGGCCAGGACTGTAATAACCGGGAAGATACTTCTCACAAATTTGGACCAGCCCCCAGAAAGCATCCTGTGGAAACACACACAGATGATGTCAGGAAACTAAGCGGAACTCTTCATTTTACAGGACATTTCCGTGTGTTCACATGGAAGGCAGGTTAATATCCCAAATTACTTTGATAAGCTCAAACCAAGCAACTTGTTTACTTCTGTTTGTTTACTTGACTAACAAGGTTTCAGAGAACTTTCCCCATAACATATGACTAATTTTCCATTTTTAAGTCCAATAAACTCCACTCTTTAGAGCTCTGTTATTTTTCTCATGTTACTTAAAACTCACATCAAAGTGGCAACTATATCAGAGATCTGTAGATGTTATTTAGAAGACTTACTCCAAGGCTTGGTTCATAGAACTTTGTTAAAGACATTACGTGTTTTACTGGAATTATTTGCTTATAGATATTAATTAGAAAATCTACATAATGCTCCAAAAATTGACAGTCTGTCTCTGTGCAGCTAATAAATAGACTTTTCCAGGGTCACAAATAAAACAGAGCTGTAAAATATGACAAGAAAAGCATTTGCAACTTCTATTTTGGGGTGGATTCAACTTGTAATGACCAAAATAGTAACAAGCCTTCAAGAGTTTGTCTTTCAGCACTGGCCCAGACAACCAATAACTCCACAGCCAACACACCATTACAAAGCCTACCAACATATGGTTACAATACACTCACACCAAACAAAGCAGTTTATATGGTGTTTGTGGTGGAGGGAAGGCGTACCTCAGCAGGCATGTGCATGAGCAACACAGCAGCAATGGGAGCCTGAGCCTGGCAGTATCCCTCCTCTGGTCTGTACAGAGTGTAGGCCTTAAGAACACGCAACAGATCCTGCTGCCTGTGGAGGGTCAAAACACCAGCGCACACAACAGTTAGAGAATCAAATCAACTGTCAAACAGGACTCCATCATCAGTTCCAGTGTGTCAGACAGCCTACCCGTGTCCTCCCCGTGACACAAACATCTCATGGAAAGGAAACTGTCGATGGAGGTCTTTCTCAATTACATCTAGCCATTTGGGGTCCCCAGGCTGGCTGTCCAGCTCCTGACAAAACAAATGAAAGAGACTGTGAGGTGTCTTTATGATACACTGACAGCATCGAGGGCAATGCGATTTCAAATTGTAACAATTCACAAAGTGGATATTCTCCTAAAGTGACTCAACAAAGAAAAATTAGATAATGTTATTTCTTAAACAGAGTTCCATTTTACATTTTGAAATAACTGAACTAAACAACTGACTCCAGCCCTGTGCAAAATACATCAGGGTTCTCAACCAAAGATGCAACACTGGTGCCATGGCCACAGTTTCAGTAACAATTGCAAGTGAAATTTTAAAATGAAATGAGCCCAAAATACATCATAATAGAAGCAGTGAGGAGGAAGTGAAAGAGGCACTTCTCTGACCTGAAACTTTCCTTGGTTCTGCTCTTTCTTCATCTTCCCCCCGGACAGATAGAGCCATGCACGGCCTCTGAGGGCAGGAGGGATTCCTTTCTGGCACCGCAGCCTCATCTGAACCACAAAGAAACAAGATTTACCAAATAATGCAGGACATAAAGGTACAGAGAGGGACAATGACTTTCCACAAGCCAAGAAAGGCATTTTACAACCAGTACAGTATAGTGTGTGCAGTCAATGGTGAAACCACTGAACCTGGCACTTGGTAGTTCCTTTTCTTGAATACATGCAAAATGCTTTTATCTGTTCAAAACACTTGGTAACAGCTCTCTGTCATATACAGGCCTTTTTTTACAGATGACATTTTGTCATTTTGTTCATGTCACAATGTAACAATTACTGTAAAGATCTTGAAGACAGTCTTACCAAGTGCGTCAGATAATAAACTCTGACAGTGAAAGAACCAAAAACTACGCACTTGTACTTACTTTATTACAAATAAAGAGTACAATTGATCATCAGCTTGCAGAATCTGTTGGTTCTTGACACATAAGGAAAATTACAGGTGTAAACAATGAAATGAATGATGGGACTCGGACACATGATTAGAACAGTCTGTGCTTTTCCTACTATGAAAAGACAAAATTTGCTGTGAAAAATGTGTAGCCACTATTTGATTTGATTTGTTACATGTGGCAAGACAAGATTGCTGGAATGTTAACATCATTTTCTTAAAGCCTCAGTTGTGCATATGCCTACAAATGAGTCATGTGATGTATACATTGGTGTACTCTGTTTTAGTCTAATTTTACTGTAATGTATTGGCCCAAAACTATTGTGTGTCCAGGTGGAGCTGCTGCTATAATCTTTCATAGAGTCAAAAGCCACTCTTGACACAATAGATTGGCTGAACTGAAATACAGAGTTTATCCTAGTGTTCCAATATGTCACCGATACTGGTGTTGGCTTTATTTTCAAAACCATTTCTTTTGTTTGTTTTTTCTCATATAAAGCTGGCACCCTTGCCCAAGGAGAGCACGTCTGCTGTAAAGTGACTGTGAACCAGAGGAGCATGATAAAGGATCAGAAACCGTGACCTTCACTACCCAACCTTTGAGCCTACCCATACAACAGGCAAAAGAGAATCGCTTGCAACTCAAATACACTGTTTCTTCTCATGGGGTGATTTTCACTCTGAAAAGCTGTCTTGCTTCTGAGGACAGCCATCGTTTATACCCACAGCACCTTTATTACATGGTTGTCTCACAGGAAGTCAATACAACCCCACCCTGAATCTGAGACTGTCAATTTGTCACATGGTGCATGGGGCGATAAAGGGATGGGTTGTGTCCTGCCCTGCTGCTGACTCATGGAAATGAGGTGAAGTTGCAGCTCTGTGCTGAATTGCTGAGAGCGTTTCACACAGAACCAGCTTGACGAGTGAAGCTGCAAACAATGTGTCCACAAAAGTCTTGTCCTTGTGCAATCAAATACTTGAGCAATGCTATTTGCCTTGCCTCATCATGTGTACTAAACTACTGAGGAGTGAAAAACTGCAGCCTGGAGACAATGGTGGTAAAGCTGAAATGCCCACTTTAAAAAACCTTTAGAAAGAACTGAACCAATTCTGATGTGGCCTGTCCACACGGCTAGTACCAAACAAGACGTACAAACAAGCTGGCTGACATTTTGTGTAATTGAGTTAAAACTTGGTGCTGACCTTATTGAATCTCTTGATCATCCACTTGTCCCAGTGGCTGAGCATGTCCAGCCACTTCACCTCTCTTTGCCTGAGCACCTCTGGAGGCACATCCTGAGCTCTGGGGACACAACAGAGAAAAGAGGGGAAGGATGAATTTCATTACTTTGCACATTAAATAAATATTAAACCAAATGAGAACAAACATCCAAATACTCATCTAAACATCTAAATACTAAATAAAGGGAGATTGAGTCAAATGAAAAAAAGTTTGAAGTCAGTCTAAAATAAAACTGGACAAACATAAAAAGACTGTTGTTAGCAGCAGGCTCTTGTTGAGAGGGTGTGACAAAATAAGAAAACATCCTCAGAGAGACTGTTCATCTTTCTGCGTGTGCTGTCAGATCTGCGTGTGTGGCCATCGCTCATATGCAGCCGGCAAACTGTGCAATGAGTCAAAAAAATAACAACTACTACCGTGTTTTGAGGAGACTATAAAAAGACACAAACTCAGATCTAGCTCACTTATTAGCTAAGCCTGTTTAACCTCAAAGAGCTGCAGCGAGGATTCGACTGCTTTGTGATGTAATTTGACTTCAAAACATTTACAAGAAAGAAAAATTAGGGAGTGTGCATAATATTCTCCAGGAGAAAAAAGAAAACGTAGGCAAGTCTACATTATGAATGAGGTCTGATGCTTTACTAAGCTATGTTATTATCTCATCAGCACAAGCCTGTAATTGCAGGGTTCAAACGCCTTCAAAGAGCTATTTTTTTAAACTTGGGACAGCCCACTTTGAGTTAAAAAAGTTGTAGGCTATATGTTGGGGATCAGTACAACAATATGTTATACTCCAGCTTCAGCTTCTAAAGATCTTAATAAAGACCTTAGGCAAAGATGAGTGGCTTTCAATTGCTGCCAAACAGTGTAAGTTAGACCCTGGGTTTGTGACCACCTATAAAACTGTGAGCCAAAAGAGGCCCTTCAGTAATGGGGCACCAGGACTGTGGCTCCAAGTCTGCCAATACTCCAGAAAACAGGAAGCTCCCAGTCAGCCAGTGCTTGGCACTGGCTTTCTGGGAGCTCACTCCTTCCACTATTTCAGTGCTGTAATGTAGGCTGGCAAAAAGGGGGAAGAAAGAAAAACACTGTAACTTGCCTCAAAGGGAATGAATCAACTAATTCAGATGAAAACATAACAAGACAGTGTAAATTGCTTTTTCAGCTTAACTAACAACAAAAACTGTAATATTTACATTAGAACGAGGTTTCAATGACAGAATAAAGGTGAATTGTGTTATATTGTATGAATCTGTCTTTATCTGCTAGTGTCTAGTTTTTATGTTTCCCACATTGTGTGAGACAGAAATAACACATTGTGCCACGCAGCTGGTTGGAGCCTCTGTTGTGAAGAAGCACCAAGACAACAACACCAACACAGACGTGCGATTAGCACGAGATTAACTGCTAAATCTAACACACATCTCAACTTTAGTCAAAGTGGATTTAAAAAGTATAAAGCCCATATTTTGGTGAGCTGAGCAAAACAACACAGAAGAAGTCAATGAATCAGTGCAGGAACAAACTTACGACGCCTCCGTGTACTGCTGAGCTCCACCGATGAACCCGTATTTATCGGTTTGTCTGTCGTTGGTGAAGCCGTTGATCTCAGAGTCCGATCCCACCGAGCTTTCATCGTCTAAGTGGCTGCTGCTGATGGTCCGGATGCTCCTTGTGTCCACCGATTGACGGCCGTTCTCTATCTTGGCCATGTTAGCAGCGAAGCTAGCAGCTAGCCGGGACAGCTAACGTCAGCGAGCTTGTTGACAGCCCCGAAAGTCAAAACTGCTCCTCTGGATGTGTTGAATCAAACAGCGTCGACGCCATGATTTCTCGACTCGAGTCTAACTTTCCAACTAATCTCCACCTTGTAAATGTCACCTAACGTTACTCTACAGCTGTCAGACCACATTAAATGAGGTTAAACGTTAGCTAGCTTGGTTAACTTGAACGCTTATACAGATTTAACATTAGCTAGCTAAAGCTGGGTTGCTAGCGTAAAGTTAGCTTTAACTGCTGCTGCCAACACAAGATAAAACTACTTCTATACTCACCCTGCCTTCAATAAAGTAACTCTATAATGTCTGATTGTTTAACATAGTTAGCCATTAACTAACTATGTTGATTAACAGACTAGTTTATCATGTCTTCAACTGACGGTGTCTTGGTTCGCTGCCCTGTCATCCCGAGTGTGTTGGACAGATTTAGCCTCGACCAGCAGCTCAGTCCTGGGCTGGTTTATGTTACGGCCCCCTAGTGGCCGCCTCGGGAACTACCTAAATCTCACGTCTGGAAAAAAAAATGCATCACTTGCACTTTGTCTGTCCTGCACTGCAATTCATCTGAATCATCTGCTTCAGAGCAAATCTCCAAATAAACCCCCATCAGAGTTTGCTGTATTTAGTCTGCATCACTAATCCTGGGCTTTTTGTGCACTTGGTGGTCTCAACTTCAGCCACATCACTCAATGTTGATATTAATCACTTCCTACGCTTACACATCATCACAAGGCAACAAAAGCAGAATTTGATTTTTAATCCTTTATTTAAACAGATGTACATCATGGAGCTCTACTTGTTCTTACAAGTTGCCAATTTGGTGTCTGATGAGCTGAAACAACACTGCGAAGCCATGCCAGTCAGCTAGAGCACAGTACAATTAGACTTTTGAGTAGCATTCGAGAAAAATCACACTCTTCACACAAAAATGTAAGAAAAGCATAATACAATTATGAATCATTTAACTACAATAACACAACAGAAAGGAGTGACAAAACAGCCACAAGCAAATTTTTTTTTCCATCTTGCTGCACGGCTCACTTCTTTCTTCCACCTCTCTCCTTCAGGGCCAAGTGAATGACTGAACCGTTGCTCATGTTGTAATAAGCCAGGGAGTTGGAATCCTTAATGAAAATGCCCTAAAAGGAAAAAAAGGATACATAATATTATTCAATCATCAAGTCAAGGTTAAAGGAAAGTTAAAGTTAAAAGAGGATTAAGATAAAAGTTTACCTCATACTGTAACTTCTGTTTCCCTGCTGGCATGCCCGTAGCTTCATGGATTTTGACTTTAATGACAGACACCTATGGAGACATTGCATTTGCACATAAGAATTCAGTAGGTGTACTTATATGCCTTCAATGAAAAAAAAGAGAAACAATAAGCAAACATTAGCGTACCTGATCTGTGAGTGGAACAGTGAAATTCAGCACTTGGCCGTTCAGCTTCCATTCGGTCTTGTCCTGCATGTTGGGGACCTGCACTTTAACTGCCACAGGACCCTGGAGGGAAAAAAAAATCATGGCTCAAGTTAAGACAGAGCACAGATCATAGATTTTGCCGTTAACTATTGGAAATAAACCAATGACACTTCACTACTCTAACATACTTTATTTCTACGAAGGAACTCCTCCTCTGGAATCAGGTTGTCCTCCGTCTTCATCTTCTTGTTGACGGGCTCATCCTCATGAGGTGGGGGTGGGTGGGATGGAGGAGCAGGAGCAGAGCTCGGGGGTTGTGGTACTGGTGGAGCAGGGACAAAAGCTGGAAGAGGAAGTAGTTATTTGACATTAAAATGGCGAAGTAGGCAACGAAGTTTCAGTTATCAAATTAGCACAAAACAACAAGTATTCATTTCCTCAACAATGCAGATTCATTTTGAACGCCAGTGATCAGAGTTTGGAAACCTTCATCTTACCAGCTGGAACAACCATGGGAGGTGGTCTGGGGGCCATAATGTGAGGAGCTGATGGTGGCATGGGGACCACATTGATGCGGGGAGCAGGAATCATGGGAGGCATTGGTGTTATAACTTGTCCAGGTGCAAGACGCACCACAGGAGCCACAGGAGGTCTTGGAATTACAGGTACAGCAGACAGGAGAGTGGTGCGCACTGGAGGTGCCAACTGTTGACAAAGAACACATTCAGGGGTTATTACTTAAAACTTCAGTATTTAATTTTATTAACAATGAAGTGTTTTATAAGTAACTCACAGAGGAGGGTGGGCGAGGCACTGCTGTGACAGGAGGACTGGGTTTAGGCAAAATGGCTGCAGACGAGGGCATGGGAGGCTGGTGGTGAATTTCACTTGGCTTGCTTGGACCAATTTTCTCCTTAGTGTCGTCCTCTCCCACCAGACCTTTGGCCTTGTGAATGGCTTCAATCTGCTCTTGCAGAGTGATGTTGGCCTGTGCTGCCTGCTGGGTACGAGCCATGCTTCCCGAGTGGCCATCCCAAGTAACCTGGTAACATGAAACTTCCAAACATCAAAACTGTGCTGGCACAATTTCATTCAACACAGAAATCGTTTTAACTCCAAACCATGTAATATAAACACACAACTGTGCTCACCTTCTCCTCTGGCTTCTGGATTTCTTCTTCTCCGATCTTCTTACCGATGGCTGTCTCTTCCACACCGAAGATATCGGTACGCCTCTCAGCCAGTTGTTTCAAGCTGCTCTCGATATCCAAACCAGGAGCGTAGACTTCATCTTCTGTCTGCCTTTCTCTGATGCTGCGGTCCCTCTGCTCCAGCCAGCGTGGATCCAGCAGACCAATACGCATGTGCTCTTGCATCTTACTGGCTGGGATCTTCTCACCAGTAATTGGAGAGATGAGGTATTCATCTTGAGTCGTAACTGAGGGCTGCGGCTTGGAAGCTGTGAGGAAAAGACAGCGCTGAGATTAACACACACTGTACATAGCAAGAGCTTGTTGTGAACTTGGCATTCTCTCATCTAAGGAAGAATATGTTACCTTTGGGATCGTAGTCTTTGCGAATAATAACCTGATCTGGAGTTGGGGGTAGTGGGGGTGGCAGAGGATTGTCTGGTGGCAGTGGAGCCTTCATGCCATCATCATCATCATCAGATCCCTGTGGAAAGATGGAGGGAAAGAATGATATGTGGTTACCATCACTTATTCTTATTTTATTTCTTTTCAAGCAGAAGATCAGCAAACACAGGTTGAAAAAATAATGTTAGATG
Organism: Holacanthus passer; assembly: GCA_025331565.1. Classification (NCBI taxonomy): domain Eukaryota; kingdom Metazoa; phylum Chordata; class Actinopteri; family Pomacanthidae; genus Holacanthus; species Holacanthus passer. The sequence continues at coordinate 1,793,255 of JAFREQ010000061.1, read as the reverse complement.
GAAAAAAAAAATAAACATCAAAGGGGGCAGCAAACCAATAATATCTTTCTTAATCAAAGTGTAGCTATACAATAGGCTACAACTGGTCATGGATGGATAATGTACAAGGCACACTGATGAATTTCTTCATCGGTTCTTACCTCATCCATGTCCTGCACTTGTGTGTCCTGATCAGGCTGTGAGGGCTGGCCTTCGTTCCGATCCTCCCGATCATCATCATCATCCTCACTCTCAACCTCCATCTCCACCTCCTCACTCTCTCCATACTTCTCGTAGCGCTCCTGGATCAGGATGCGAGCACCAAGCTCTTCTGGTGTGGTAGGTGGTGGGAAGTGGCCTGAGGAAAAAGAGATGCAGGTAGAAGATAAATAATTCTGGCTACATTTAGTTTGCACGTTTAGAGGCTATAATTATTGTGGTAATAGTACCTTGTTCGTTGGGCTGGAAATCCACTGTCTCCACCACAACAAAGTCATGCCAGTCGATTTGAGCATATGCCACTCGTTCTTTCTCCCTTTCCTCCTCCTCCTTCTTTCTCTCACGCTCCTGGAACTTTGCCCACTCGACACGGTACCTCACCTGATAGTTGTGCAGTATAACAGCTAATTAACATGGGCAACAGGCCATTAAATGCTTACTCTGATAAACAGTCACAATTTAAGGGGATTACCTGGTCCATCACCTCTCTTGGATTCTCAGCCTCTCTCTTCAGCTTGGTCAGCAGGCCTTTGGGAGGGATCAGAATCTACAGGTTGAGAAACAAAATCAAGATACAGTTTAGCATCACCACTCAAACAAACAACATAATGTCAGAGAGTCACAGTTTGCCAGGTCACCTTAGTGTACTGCTCAACCAGTTTGGTGAAGTAGTTGAAAAGGCTGTGCTGTGGCCGCAGAAAGTCAAACTGGTAGTTCCTCTGCTCTTTCTGCATCAGCTGAGTGAGAAACTGGCGGCCATTGCGAGCAACAAACTGGGCAGTGAGCTTGACCACATCCAGATCAAATGCTGAGATTGATGGAGGATCTGCAATGAACTCAAACTCAGGAGGAGGTTCCTTGGGGATGACTGCCTCCTGAATCACCTGCGACTGCACCTATTTACACAGAGAACATATTATTTGTTATGAACAAATACTAACAATACATGCAATGAAAAAAGTAAGAGAAGACTGAAATGCAATGTCTTACTTTTTGAGGAAGCTGTTGGGACTGCTGCATGGCCTGCTGCATAACCTTGGGCACTGCTGCAGATGGTTCCTGCGCTTTGCCCTCCTTAAACTCATTGACCTTGTGACGGTAGTAGGCATGGTAGGGGTCATTAGGGTTGAGGAAATTAAACTTTGGATTGTTGATCTCATTTTGACGGATTCTTGCTTCAAACTCAGGCCCATTCCTGTTTAAAGACAAGAAATTAGTGAAATGCATAAAATCCAGTTAAGATTGCAGCTGTATAAAACATTGCAGCTGACACATGTGGAGTAACCAACCTGGCAACAAAGCTGGCTGTCTTGTCAACTATGTTTCGGACCTCAGGAGGTGGATATATGATACCGACGATGGGTTTAGTGGCCGGGGTGTCCTCTGAAGTGGCATCATTCTGTTGACAAAGATCAGATTTGTGAGTTTGTAGTGAGCAAGATTTAATATAGAAAGAAAAAACAAGCTCTTCTATTAAATAAACACCCTCTGCATCCAGAACTTTGCTATGTTAGAAAAGAAATACACATGACATCTATTATTCCTGACCCACTACCAACACATTAGCTTCGCTTCGATTCATTAAAATGTCCGTTCACACAAACCGTAATATAACCGACTTTAGCCCTTGAAGAGTCTTGCCATGCAGAGATATGGTTTAGCTTTGTTTGCAGCTGTTTAAATTAGGGCTGAACAATTAATCAAAGTATTAGCGAAATCACAATATGGTCAAGTGCAATATCGGAGGCAAGTGCAATTTTTTGATCAAAGTAAAATGTGTCACAACATATAACTATAAATGAAGCATTGTGGAGCCAGAGATGCCTCGATCTTCAAATCATATACAGACTACACCAAAAAAATAAAAAATAAATTCACATTCTTTTCAGTGAATGAATTCATGTCAAATAATCGCAATATTTTCTTTTTATTTGATCTGTTTCCATCCACATACAACTGAGGAAAATTGAACTTAGTTTGTGCACCATTAACGTTTAGAAAACCCAACAGCTTTTTTCATATCTATAATAAAATACCCTGGTTATTGTGGTTAATACACACATTTCACTGAAACAGTCCACCGGTTGTGATAACTTCTTACTGTTAAGTCTATGAGTACTCAATAGCTCAACGTTAGCAACAAGCTAACAAGATTTACGCCTTGGGTCGATTATCCAAAACAGACTTTAGCTACTCTTAAATTCACATTCATAGAGACATTCGGACAGTAAAGGTAAAGTGTAAGTTAATTGTTGATTAGTTTCTCTATAGAAGGAGAAGGTTAGCTCCGATGCTAACATTAGCTGACCAACCTTGTTGTTGGACTCCGGCTGAACAATCTGAACAGGCCCCGGCGGCATGACTGCGGCTTCTCTGGAAAACTGAAGATAACTGCAAAAATCCAACCAACAAGAAAAGTATAATTATTTTAAAACCACTTACTATGCCCAAAATTATCTTAGGAACACACTCTACAACAGCTAAAAGCTAATATTTGCTGTAGTTGAACACTTACTGCGTCGCGCTTTCCTTGACCTAATGGAGGCCGATTACTTCCGGTAACACACCGCAAAGCACGACGGGACTCGCAGTACTTCCGCAGAGGTTGCCAGGGGGATTCTTAGTCAACAAACTGGAGCTGTCATTGTTGTAGATAGAAAACAACATATAGTCAGAGATGAGTGAGTTGTTGGGGAGGCAGGACTGTATCGAGAGCCTCCGCAGAGACCTGGTCGACCTCCAGGCTGCGACTCTGGACGTGTTCTCCAGAACCGGCCCGGTCCGCTTCTCCTCCTGGAAGTTCCCCGACAAACTGTCCTGTCACCTGGACATGGTGTCTCTGCTGGACCGGTACGACTTTGTGGATGGAGAGGACGATTTCAACCAACACTCCCACATCGTGTTACTGGAGCTGGTGATTGACAGGTGATACAAAGTCTGACATACATCACATGAACGAATATTTGCTGAAGACTAAACCTGACTTTTCTCTCTCTTCTCTTCCTGAACAAGACTCCTGCTTCTTCTACAAAGCTTCAATGCTTATGTGGAGCAAATCAGGTGCAGCGATCAAAGCCAGCAGAGAAGATGCCTCTCAGTTGGTCTTATAGTCAGAAACTATTGGAGTAATTTAGTTCAGTTTGCCAACTTTAAGGTAGGAAAATCACTGCATTTAAACAAAAATCAAAAATTAAAAATTATGCTAAAATATTAATAGAGAACTGAGAGATATCAATATTTTTCTTTCTTCTTTTAGGGGATCTATAAAGACATCAAGAGGCAGACAAAAGCAAAGACATTTGACTGTGATGAGGCAGATTCATCATCATCTGTCTCCCATCAAATGAGCTCAAGGAGTGACTTTTGCAGACGCTGCTCATCTGCCCCGTCTTCAGCAAGCTCCTTTAAGTTTTTGCCACAGAACCATGAACCCTCCAGTCCTTCCCACGATGCCCCTAAAGTTGAGAGCCACAATGTGAGCTGCCAGACATTTGAATCCTCCCTTGTTCCCTGTGATGCATGTCATCAGGTGCAGTCTGTTTTGAGACAAACGGGAGATGCTCTGGTCGAACTGTTTCAGAGTGAGGGCCTGCCCTCATCCCTGCAGCCCCTCCTGGTAGCTGTGGAGGACACCCTGCAGCTGGGACATATGACCGCAGGTGATGTCGCCCAGTGGGGACACGAGCAGCTCAGAGACCTGCGCCGGCTGGCAAAGCATCTTCAAGACGTGCGGGGTACAGTGCAGCCTCTCAAAGAAAGACTTGTGACAGCAGAAACAGATCGAGAGAGATTCAGGTCTCAGTTGGAAAGAGCACAGAAAGAGTTCAAGCAGGAGATGGAAAAACATCAAGCAAACACGGTCCAGTTGGAGTTTTCACTGAGGAAAGCACAGAGATCCATGAAAGAGACAGAGCAAAGGTTACAAGAGGAGCAACAACAACTCAAGAGAGGTGCAGAAAATTCACAAATAAATACGATGGGAACTGAGTGAGATCACATTCACTAATATATGTTTAATATAACAGAAAGTCTGTGCTTGGAAGAGAGTAATTCCAGACTGAAAGAGAAAGTAGCAGAACAGCAAGATACAATACAAGCACTTGGTAAGAATGTGTAAGATTCAGTTTACTATCGTGCATATTTTCAGAATTGTATGAAATACAGTTGTACACATTAAATAACCTGATATGTCGATGATGGACGATTTTATTTTGTGGTAGAATGTGAAAAGAATGTGCTGCAGGAGAAAGTGAGGAGCTTGCTCATAGAGGAAGAGGCCTGTTGTAAACTACAGCAAAGGATCCAGCAGTTAGAGAGTCAAATCTCTGAAACTCAACTCCGTCTTGACAAAGAAAACGCCAAGTACCACAGCGCGTGTCGCCAGCAGGAGGTCAGTGACATGACAAACACCGGATTACTTGTTGTTTTCAGCTGGAGACCAGGACCGTCTCACCCCTGTCTTTGCTTTCTTCTTGTTGTGCGTCCAGTCAATGCAGGCAAAGCAAACATCTTTGTTAAAGAGGGTTGATGCTCTCGATGAAGAGTGTGAAGAGCTGCAGAGGCAGCTGGGGGAGAGGGAGCAGAGACAGGTTGACTTACACAACCAGCTGCAACAGATGTCAGAGGAGAAGGAACAAGTGCAGGCTCAGCTCGCTCAGCAGCAGGTATATTTACCCCAAACCCAGCATTTCATAATGAAGATTTTTAAACCTAGTAGCTGTCACTGAAATGCTTCTTTTCAACAGGACTTGTGTTTGGAGCTTCAAAAAGAGAAGCAGACACTAGAGACATACGTAGGCGAGTTAAAGAACAGCGTGGCTGGGATGAAGGAACATGTGCAAGCCTTAAGGGAGAGGGAGAGGCTGCTGGTGGCGTTCCCAGAGCTCAGTCCTCTGGGCCATCCACAGAGTAGGACATTATTTCATATTAGTTTATAAATGACTATATCAACAACTAACTGACATTAGCTAAATTTGTGTACATAAAAGTCAGTGCTGTTTACGCCTCTGGAGCAACGGCACACTAGCTTTACTGTGTAATACACACGGATGTGAGATGTGACTCTTGTATCCAGTCATTTAATTCCCAATAAGCCTTTTTTTTAGTACTGTAGTCATGCTGTAAGTGTTTACATGTTGTTCAATGCATATTTTCAAGGTACAGGAAATGTGCTTTTGGATATGGAGCAACAACTGCGGGCAAACAACATTCGTATAAAAATTCTGGAGCAGGAAAACTCTTCCCTGCACACCAGCCTTGTGAAACTGAGGGAAAGAGCACACAATAATGGGAGCAGGGTAAGACGGATGAACATTTGTGAATTTATATGTATTACACATCAGTAAACTTTAGTACGTTCAGCTGCTACATGTTAGTTTTGTGGAAGTTATTGTGATGAATGAAAATGATATTTAAACTATGTATTTTTATCATTAGGGAACCTCACCTCAGCAGACATGGAGCCTCTCTCTGATGAGCACTGCAGCAGAAAAACAACAAAACCACCTGACACAAATGCAGAGGAGTCCACTGTAAGTTTGATTTTGAACACAGGTAGCATGAAGCTTCCGTTTTTATAAATGATTAATCGTTGCACCCTTTATTGCCTTTTCTCTCCTTTGTACCACAGGCAGAGCAGCAGTGCAGCACAGCTGGGATACAGTAACAGAGGGAGGGAAGCAAGACGGGGGGGAAAGTGGTCTGGAGTCAGCTGGGTCGGAGGATCGCATGTCCACCGCCGCTGCCTCCCCCTCGTCCCTGCAACTTCACTCTCAAACCCTCCACCTCGACTTGGGCTCAGCTGCTGCTAAGAGCCAAACAAAAGCACACAGTGCTTCTCTCCTCTCTCACTCCAGGAGCTTGAATCAGAGAAAAAAATGAAACCACGAATGCCTTCATGCATTTAAACAGAAGACAGTCTGTCAGAGAAAGAACACAGCTTTGTATAAGGAATCTTTGTCGACTACGTGGCTCATTAAAGGCCCATGTCCTACATTAATATGTAATGATGTCTTATTGTACATTGTGCCACACTGACACTAATGTTTTTTTTTTAATAATTTTACATTGTCATTTTTTACAGTTCTGACAGATTAGAATCAAGATTACCACTTTTGCCATATAATAAAATTACTGTGGTTATATAGAAGATAGTCACTTCTAGGGTATTGATGGCTATGCATATTAGGTTTCCGGATATATGATATACTTCTCAAACCAACAGATTAGCTTCGCTTCGATTCATTAAAATGTCCGTTCACACAAACCGTAATATAACTGACTTTAGCCCTTGAAGAGTCTTGCCATGCAGAGATATGGGTTTAGCTTTGTTTGCAGCTGTTTAAATTAGGGCTGAACAATTAATCAAAGTATTAGCGAAATCACAATATGGTCAAGTGCAATATCGGAGGAAGTGCAATTTTTTGATCAAAGTAAAATGTGTCACAACATATAACTATAAATGAACCATTGTGGAGCCAGAGATGCCTCGATCTTCAAATCATATACAGACTACACCAAAAAAATAAAAAATAAATTCACATTCTTTTCAGTGAATGAATTCATGTCAAATAATCGCAATATTTTCTTTTTATTTGATCTGTTTCCATCCACATACAACTGAGGAAAATTGAACTTAGTTTGTGCACCATTAACGTTTAGAAAACCCAACAGCTTTCTTCATATCTATAATAAAATACCCTGGTTATTGTGGTTAATACACACATTTCACTGAAACAGTCCACCGGTTGTGATAACTTCTTACTGTTAAGTCTATGAGTACTCAATAGCTCAACGTTAGCAACAAGCTAACAAGATTTACGCCTTGGGTCGATTATCCAAAACAGACTTTAGCTACTCTTAAATTCACATTCATAGAGACATTCGGACAGTAAAGGTAAAGTGTAAGTTAATTGTTGATTAGTTTCTCTATAGAAGGAGAAGGTTAGCTCCGATGCTAACATTAGCTGACCAACCTTGTTGTTGGACTCCGGCTGAACAATCTGAACAGGCCCCGGCGGCATGACTGCGGCTTCTCTGGAAAACTGAAGATAACTGCAAAAATCCAACCAACAAGAAAAGTATAATTATTTTAAAACCACTTACTATGCCCAAAATTATCTTAGGAACACACTCTACAACAGCTAAAAGCTAATATTTGCTGTAGTTGAACACTTACTGCGTCGCGCTTTCCTTGACCTAATGGAGGCCGATTACTTCCGGTAACACACCGCAAAGCACGACGGGACTCGCAGTACTTCCGCAGAGGTTGCCAGGGGGATTCTTAGTCAACAAACTGGAGCTGTCATTGTTGTAGATAGAAAACAACATATAGTCAGAGATGAGTGAGTTGTTGGGGAGGCAGGACTGTATCGAGAGCCTCCGCAGAGACCTGGTCGACCTCCAGGCTGCGACTCTGGACGTGTTCTCCAGAACCGGCCCGGTCCGCTTCTCCTCCTGGAAGTTCCCCGACAAACTGTCCTGTCACCTGGACATGGTGTCTCTGCTGGACCGGTACGACTTTGTGGATGGAGAGGACGATTTCAACCAACACTCCCACATCGTGTTACTGGAGCTGGTGATTGACAGGTGATACAAAGTCTGACATACATCACATGAACGAATATTTGCTGAAGACTAAACCTGACTTTTCTCTCTCTTCTCTTCCTGAACAAGACTCCTGCTTCTTCTACAAAGCTTCAATGCTTATGTGGAGCAAATCAGGTGCAGCGATCAAAGCCAGCAGAGAAGATGCCTCTCAGTTGGTCTTATAGTCAGAAACTATTGGAGTAATTTAGTTCAGTTTGCCAACTTTAAGGTAGGAAAATCACTGCATTTAAACAAAAATCAAAAATTAAAAATTATGCTAAAATATTAATAGAGAACTGAGAGATATCAATATTTTTCTTTCTTCTTTTAGGGGATCTATAAAGACATCAAGAGGCAGACAAAAGCAAAGACATTTGACTGTGATGAGGCAGATTCATCATCATCTGTCTCCCATCAAATGAGCTCAAGGAGTGACTTTTGCAGACGCTGCTCATCTGCCCCGTCTTCAGCAAGCTCCTTTAAGTTTTTGCCACAGAACCATGAACCCTCCAGTCCTTCCCACGATGCCCCTAAAGTTGAGAGCCACAATGTGAGCTGCCAGACATTTGAATCCTCCCTTGTTCCCTGTGATGCATGTCATCAGGTGCAGTCTGTTTTGAGACAAACGGGAGATGCTCTGGTCGAACTGTTTCAGAGTGAGGGCCTGCCCTCATCCCTGCAGCCCCTCCTGGTAGCTGTGGAGGACACCCTGCAGCTGGGACATATGACCGCAGGTGATGTCGCCCAGTGGGGACACGAGCAGCTCAGAGACCTGCGCCGGCTGGCAAAGCATCTTCAAGACGTGCGGGGTACAGTGCAGCCTCTCAAAGAAAGACTTGTGACAGCAGAAACAGATCGAGAGAGATTCAGGTCTCAGTTGGAAAGAGCACAGAAAGAGTTCAAGCAGGAGATGGAAAAACATCAAGCAAACACGGTCCAGTTGGAGTTTTCACTGAGGAAAGCACAGAGATCCATGAAAGAGACAGAGCAAAGGTTACAAGAGGAGCAACAACAACTCAAGAGAGGTGCAGAAAATTCACAAATAAATACGATGGGAACTGAGTGAGATCACATTCACTAATATATGTTTAATATAACAGAAAGTCTGTGCTTGGAAGAGAGTAATTCCAGACTGAAAGAGAAAGTAGCAGAACAGCAAGATACAATACAAGCACTTGGTAAGAATGTGTAAGATTCAGTTTACTATCGTGCATATTTTCAGAATTGTATGAAATACAGTTGTTGTACACATTAAATAACCTGATATGTCGATGATGGACGATTTTATTTTGTGGTAGAATGTGAAAAGAATGTGCTGCAGGAGAAAGTGAGGAGCTTGCTCATAGAGGAAGAGGCCTGTTGTAAACTACAGCAAAGGATCCAGCAGTTAGAGAGTCAAATCTCTGAAACTCAACTCCGTCTTGACAAAGAAAACGCCAAGTACCACAGCGCGTGTCGCCAGCAGGAGGTCAGTGACATGACAAACACCGGATTACTTGTTGTTTTCAGCTGGAGACCAGGACCGTCTCACCCCTGTCTTTGCTTTCTTCTTGTTGTGCGTCCAGTCAATGCAGGCAAAGCAAACATCTTTGTTAAAGAGGGTTGATGCTCTCGATGAAGAGTGTGAAGAGCTGCAGAGGCAGCTGGGGGAGAGGGAGCAGAGACAGGTTGACTTACACAACCAGCTGCAACAGATGTCAGAGGAGAAGGAACAAGTGCAGGCTCAGCTCGCTCAGCAGCAGGTATATTTACCCCAAACCCAGCATTTCATAATGAAGATTTTTAAACCTAGTAGCTGTCACTGAAATGCTTCTTTTCAACAGGACTTGTGTTTGGAGCTTCAAAAAGAGAAGCAGACACTAGAGACATACGTAGGCGAGTTAAAGAACAGCGTGGCTGGGATGAAGGAACATGTGCAAGCCTTAAGGGAGAGGGAGAGGCTGCTGGTGGCGTTCCCAGAGCTCAGTCCTCTGGGCCATCCACAGAGTAGGACATTATTTCATATTAGTTTATAAATGACTATATCAACAACTAACTGACATTAGCTAAATTTGTGTACATAAAAGTCAGTGCTGTTTACGCCTCTGGAGCAATGGCACACTAGCTTTACTGTGTAATACACACGGATGTGAGATGTGACTCTTGTATCCAGTCATTTAATTCCCAATAAGCCTTTTTTTTAGTACTGTAGTCATGCTGTGTGTTTACATGTTGTTCAATGCATATTTTCAAGGTACAGGAAATGTGCTTTTGGATATGGAGCAACAACTGCGGGCAAACAACATTCGTATAAAAATTCTGGAGCAGGAAAACTCTTCCCTGCACACCAGCCTTGTGAAACTGAGGGAAAGAGCACACAATAATGGGAGCAGGGTAAGACGGATGAACATTTGTGAATTTATATGTATTACACATCAGTAAACTTTAGTACGTTCAGCTGCTACATGTTAGTTTTGTGGAAGTTATTGTGATGAATGAAAATGATATTTAAACTATGTATTTTTATCATTAGGGAACCTCACCTCAGCAGACATGGAGCCTCTCTCTGATGAGCACTGCAGCAGAAAAACAACAAAACCACCTGACACAAATGCAGAGGAGTCCACTGTAAGTTTGATTTTGAACACAGGTAGCATGAAGCTTCCGTTTTTATAAATGATTAATCGTTGCACCCTTTATTGCCTTTTCTCTCCTTTGTACCACAGGCAGAGCAGCAGTGCAGCACGGCTGGGATACAGTAACAGAGGGAGGGAAGCAAGACGGGGGGAAAGTGGTCTGGAGTCAGCTGGGTCGGAGGATCGCATGTCCACCGCCGCTGCCTCCCCCTCGTCCCTGCAACTTCACTCTCAAACCCTCCACCTCGACTTGGGCTCAGCTGCTGCTAAGAGCCAAACAAAAGCACACAGTGCTTCTCTCCTCTCTCACTCCAGGAGCTTGAATCAGAGAAAAAAATGAAACCACGAATGCCTTCATGCATTTAAACAGAAGACAGTCTGTCAGAGAAAGAACACAGCTTTGTATAAGGAATCTTTGTCGACTACGTGGCTCATTAAAGGCCCATGTCCTACATTAATATGTAATGATGTCTTATTGTACATTGTGCCACACTGACACTAATGGTTTTTTTTTTATAATTTTACATTGTCATTTTTTACAGTTCTGACAGATTAGAATCAAGATTACCACTTTTGCCATATAATAAAATTACTGTGGTTATATAGAAGATAGTTACTTCTAGGGCATTGATGGCTATGCATATTAGGTTTCCGGATATATGATATACTTCTCAAACCAACTTGAATAGGTAACCTTCACATGAGCGTCACGTGGTTCTGAGTAAATGGGCGGTTTGTACAGACTTGAATGTCACAAACAACGGCACAGAGACAAACGTGTCAATGGCTTTTAAGTGCTATCTCTCAAGTGGGAGTTTCCATGGAAATGCAAGTGCCGCAGGATTCATGCTCTGCTGAATCACCACAGACCTTTATTTCAGTCCAAGGTAATCTGTCAGTAAATCCTCAATAGAGCCCCGAGATGAAGACCACACATACTGCAGATCATCGTGAGCCGACACTTCTCCTTTCTGTATTTGCATCAGACATCATGAGTTTTCTGAGATGGTAATTTGAGGTGTCATGAGCTCGGTTGTGTAATCTGAGTCTAAGGGAGCCCAAGAGACTTGTTATGTGTCAGAGCTGTGAAAGTCAAACACGTCTTGTTCTTTGTTCTTGTATCTGTGTTTTCAAAAACCTGACAAATGATTAAAACTAAGCATTGGTAACTACCTGCAAACACCTGATCACTGCTCTCTAAACATCATCACTCTGATATCTCACCAATACCACCTGAATGAACACCTGATCTATCACTTCATTCATTTAAAGGACAGCTCATGACCTGAGGGTTAATACCTTAATTGGGTTAACTATACAGTTGTGTCATCAAGCATGTAATTGAAGTTAGTCTTAAGCTCTTTCACTCGGTGCCACAGATGCCACTGAGTATTATATCAGCGCTCTGCTCAACTATGGCATTTGGTCATGTTAGTTAAGAGCAGTAAAAATACACTTTTAATTATGTAATAGATGACTGAATTTGAGATGAGTCATGTCTATTCTCATATGAAATCGTGTGATGAAGAGAGAATCGTTATTGTACTTGGCCACAAAATAATCTGGACAGTTGAAACTTTAGTAACTTAGATGGGTCATTTTAACAAAATGTATCTGGACTTTCTGCAGCAATATAGAAACAATTGTCATAACTAATATTTTCTAAACTTCATAGGATGTGATTTCCTGAGGTGATACTGCATTCAGATTATTCCACAGTTCAGATTTTTGTAAATGCTGCTTCAAAACATTTATTTTTCATTTATAACACAGTCTTTTGCATTTTATACAGACATACACTATAACAGAAAGATCTGAGAAATGTGCAAGTACAGAGTACAATACTATTCAGAAGTAAGAAAAGAAAACTTGGATAATTTAGAACTGTGCTTCCTGGCACAGAAAAGACAGAGAAAGAGGTGAGAGAACGTTCAGCTTAAAAAAAGCACCACAGTATTGATATCTGTCACTGGCCCCGACATCAAAAGCGTAACTGTGACACAAAAATTTACCAGATAATAGTTTTCAATGTGCAAAGTTGTACAAAATTCTCTTGAACCTTATTCCTTATCCCAAAATGCATCCTACTGTACATTCTCTTCCACGTTTGTGTTTTGTTTTAATAATCAGAAAGAAAGTCCCGTGTTTTTATCTAACAAACAATAAATTAAACTAAATCATTACTGTAACTTTGGAATTCAGTCTGCATTGATCACAACATGTTTAAGGCCATTGGTTTCTTATGTAACACATGCAAACACAAAACTGAAATTATTCAAAACATTTATCGATGTAATAAAAACTAAAGCCTCACTTACTGACTCTGCTGTGGGAATGTTATCTGTATAATAGGAGTGTTCTCACATATGTGCCTTTCTCAAATCTAGGTCAGGCTGCAGACTGGCGACAGGGACTGTTGCAAATCTGCTGGGATTACAGAGGCCTCAGAGAGATGAAGCACATCCCAGGTTTAACATAACAACTAATGTCTGCCTGTCCACCAACAGTCTACCCTGTGTGCGAAGAGTCCCATTCAAAAGGTTTGTGCTTGCCTTATCTATCCAATAATCTAATTGTCTCTCAGGTTATCTCAGGAAATCAGTCATATGACAAGAAAGTAAAAGCTCAAAAATCTATGTGCTTTGATTTCTAATCTCATGCCGACTGGGAAAAAGAGGAGAAGACTGCACAAGAACTAGATCAGTGACACAAAAAAGAATCGGGTCATGGGACAAGATTTAGGAGATTAAGTGAAGCACTGAAGTGTTCAGCCACTTAGAAAGGTGAACACAAATTCTGGATGGAGACTAATAGAGGTACATGCAAAACATATATAACACCGATATCGTAACACAGAAAAATGACAGTGGCAGAAAAAGAAAGTTCAGAAAAAAATGAAGCTATTAAGATCTGTATAAAGGCAAAATATCAATAGTAATTATAGAAAAATAAATGCATATGTTAGAATATGGGATTAAATCATTTGCCAGAAACCACTACGCTTAGTGTATGAGGAACAAAAGGAGGAGATGGACCAAGAGGATCCAAATGATTAGAGCCTGTAGTTTCTCCTGAGGCTTTGGGGAGAGGAATCTGAGAAAGAGGCAAAAATGTAAACTCACAAAAGTCCGTGCATTCCTCTGCTTAACTAAAAAAATAACATGCAACAAATGAATGTTACTGTGCTCCAAGAAGTTTCTGTGAATGTTGATTTTCCAGCTCCAGATTGTGTTAACATTTTAAAAAATCATCCACTGAGTGTGCTGAACTAAAAGTGCAGTTTGTCACAGAGAAAGCACCGACTATAACCTATAACCACGTGGATTCTGACAAACTGGCAAGGCTGCAAGAAAAGAGCTGGTCTTAAAGGATATAACACAGCTTTGATGCTCGGAGTTTACAGGACAGGAATAAAGCTCTCTACTGTACATTCGAGTATTACAAGATATACAAATATGCTTCACAACGAGACAGAGAGCGTGCATCCCACCCTTTGGTGTGCTTACATTTGCAGAGCAACGAGTACAGACTGTGCAGGCCAGTCACACGCTAAAGGGAGTGAAATACAGAGAGTACACAAGTAATAGTACAGCATATGAGTGGGAGACAACAGATAATACCGGGCAGTAGTACTGACTATGTTTGGTCGCACATCATCTCTTTCCTGTGTACTCCTCGGCTGTCGAGTCGGTGGAGGAGTTGATGTGGTGCGCCGAGTCCACTTGTCCTTCGGGCTGGACGGACTGCACTGTCTCTACCAGGCTGCCGCTGGGTAGCACCACGTACCGGGCTGCCATGTCTTTGGGCTGCAGCTCCCGCATTCCCTCCTTACTGTGCCAGATCCCGTAGCCAAAATACACAAGGAGACCTGGGAAAGTGACAGCACGAAACACTTGTGACTGTAATGACTCATAATTAAAGCCAGAGTCGGTGCGTGCTGTACACAGGTGAGGATGGAGTCAGTTTGTGAAATGTGATGGCTTCTATATATTGTTCTCTACGGGCAAATTCAATGTATTTGTTTCATAATAACCAATAAACAGTCTTGTATACCAGCTTTGGTTATACAGTTTTTTATTTGCAAAGTCATTATATACTTATTCAAAAACTTAAAGCAACTTAGCAGTTAAAAATTTGACTAGATAATGGCACTAAATAAAAAGTCCACATTACTACATTTGATCCTGTTGGAGGCGTGAATGTGTGTGCCAAGTTTTCATGGCAATCCATCAAATTGTTCTTGCTGTTGAGATGTTTTTATTCTGCACAGAAATGGTGGAGCAACCGACCAACAGACGACTGACCAAGAAGTTACTGACCATTGTGAGAGCCCTCAGCATGTCTACAGCTTCACATTTACTATAGCCAACAAAACTCAGTGCTTTTATCTATTTGTCTTATCTCTTTGTTGTAATATTGATAACTCGGCTTTAACTTCACCCAAACTCTGAGTCAAATGAAGAAATCTGCTTCGTTTCTTTCTCTTCTGTCGGGTGTAATATTCCACGTGTGCACATCTTGTTAACTGACAGTGGTGTTTAAATGGTTTACTGGTCCAGAGAAGCCTTAAGCTGATGCAGCTAATCATGTTTCCCCAGTGACCCCCCACCTGTTACTGGCAGGGCATTAACTCTGTCGGACCACCATCTCCATCCTCAGAGGGTTGATGTTGACAAAAAGGGAAACTTTCTCTACTCCCTTAGAGAACAGAAAATCTTTGTTTAATCTGATGATGTAACATGTACGTACATTGAGTTCACCAGCAACAGAAGGCAGATGTTTTATTCAAACAGTTCTGAGATAACATCCATTTCACATGATGCGTGCACTGTGGATTTCGTAACCAAAATGATCTTCACTCCATCCAAGGCAGTGCTTGTGTAGCGAGGAAGACGTATATTCAAGGCATACAGTAAATCCAGTTTGACATCTTATAAGTTGAGCGAAGAAAGAAAATGTATTTGTTTTGCAGGTATACGTTTAAGAAACTATTCAACCGACTATACTTGTTTTAAGGTTTTCTTACCTATCGCGATCCAAACAGTGAATCGAATCCAGGTTAGAGGACTGAGCTTCATCATGAGGAACACATTAATCAAGATGCTGGCACCTGGAGTCAGTGGAACCAAAGGCACCTGTGCAACAATAAAACATCAGTCAGATACCAATCATAGTTAATGTAGTTTTCATGACAATAACATTTGGCTTTAAATAAATGTATACATTTAACTGGGAATATATTGTTTAGCTGAACATGCAAGCTGACAGCAGCACTAAATCACCATGTTCCACACACAGTTGTAGAAACCATAATGGAGCTCACCTGGAATGTTTTGCTGTTGCTTTGTGGCTCATGAATCCATATGAGAGCCAGGCTGAAAACATAAGCTAAACTGAAAATCACCAGCAGCGTTGCGAAGCTCCACACCGGCAGCTGCAGCTCCTTCATTCCAAACTCCAGCACAGCGCAGAGGGAGACGGAGCTCACGATCAGAGTCAGCACGCAGAAGGCCACCACCTCGCCCGGCTCACAGTCGCCCAGCAGTCTGCCCAGGTACGGCTCCCAGAAGGCCTTCAGCTGGCCCACCCCACGCCGCTCTCTTGTCTTCTGCCTCTCCACCAGCTGGAGTTTGTCAGAGAAGGACTCGTACTGCTTCAGCTCCCCACTGTCTTCGGTTATGGTCTGAGACTCTGAGGGGGCCGTGGAAGGCTCAGCACTGGGGTTGGGAGATGTGGAGGCGGATCCCTTGCAGCTGGTTTTCTCGGGCTGGAAGCGCAGCACAATGACACTCGCCGCAACAAAGGTGTACGCCAGGAGGGTGCCGATGGACAGGAACTGAACCAAGGCCTCCAGGTCGAAGACTAGAGCCATGGTGGCCATGAGGATCCCAAACACCAAGATAGCGTTGACGGGGACTTTGGTGACGGGATTGACACGTGCAAAAATGGAGAAGAACAACCCATCCTCTGCCATGGCGTACACAATCCGAGGGAGGGAGAAGAGATTACAGAGCAGCACAGTGTTCATGGCTAGAAATGGGAACAGAGAGTCATTATCAGATAAGTCCAAATAAAGCACTGTGCAGCTAATACTACAAAACATAATGCATCTCCACATAACAGCCATTTAAATTTACTTCTCGATTAAAGGTGGACACTCACCACAGATGGAACCTACTGCCACAACAATCCCAGCCCAGCTGTAACCACGGCGGAAGAAAGCATCTGCCAGAGCTGAGTTGGGGTCCAGTGTGTGCCAGGGTACCATCAGCGTGAGCACTGTGGAGACCAGGACGTAGGCTGTTGCTGCCAGTCCGAGGGAGATCGCAGTGGCAATGGGAATAGCTTTCTGTGGGTTTTTTGCTTCCTCACTCGAGGATGCAATCACATCAAAGCCCACAAATGCGTAGAAGCACGTGGCCGAGCCTGCCAGTATCCCAGACAGACCGAAAGGTGCAAAGCCTCCTTCTTTCTGGCTCCAGTTGGCTGGTTCGGCCAAAATAAAGCCAAAGACCAGGATGAAAACGATGACGCCCATGCTGATGATGGAGAAGATATGGTTGAGGTAAGAAGACACTTGAACTCCGAAGGAAATGAAGAACGAGGCAACAATTAGAATCCCTGCTGCAAGCGCGTCTGGGTAATGGGCGAGGAAGGGCACGTTCCACTGCATGATGTGCGTCTCCGTGAAGTTCTGGATGGCGTGATTAAAAATGGAGTCCAGATAGCCACTCCAGGCGCGAGCCACAGCAGCACCACCTATCATGTTCTCCAGAATCACGTTCCAGCCGATGAGAAAGGCCCAGAGCTCTCCCACAGAGACATAGGTGAACATGTAGGCAGATCCCGTTTTGGGGATGCGAGCGCCAAACTCTGCATAACAAAAGGCGGCCAGCAGAGAAGCAATACCTGCAAAAAGGAAAGATATGATGACGGCAGGCCCGACCATGTCTTTAGCCACCGTTCCCGTCAGGACATAAAGGCCAGAGCCCACCATGCCCCCGACTCCCATCAGAGTCAGGTCCAGGGTGGAGAGGCAGCGTTTCAGCGACGTGGCCATCATGTCATCATCCAGCGTCTTGAGTCGGTTCAGTTTCTGACAAAGGCGCACCGCTGGGCCGCAGCCTCTCGTACAAGTTGCCATAGCTACAGAGTTGGACAGGCCAGCTGGGCAGGATGCTGTAAGAAGAGTCACTCTGGATCCATTACCTGTCTATGCAGCTGACCTGCAAGACAAAAGGTGCACATCAGAACAGCTGCTAACCTGCACACTGGGTGTTCTACATTCAGACCACATCAGGAAACACAGACTGATGGTTGAAATTAATGCACTTTGTGTTATGAACTTTGCTGTTAAAGTCTGCAGGGTGAGATCGGATCAGTGCTGACAGACACAGGTGTCTCCAGCAGCTCCCTCAGTCGTGCCTTCATCTTTTGTCATTCTTCCTGTTTTATTTTCGTGTCACTCACCTCTACTCTCTTCCCAGATCCCCACTTCCTGCCAGTGTGTGTTTCCCACCATTACGATCATCTGCCCCACCCTGACTGGCTTCACCTGTGCCTCATTGTCTCACCTCTCTTAGAGTATTTTGTGTTTCCTGCCTACTCATCCAGTTCATCTTCGTCCTTTGTGTCAAGTGTTCCAGCATTTCTAGTGTCTACTGTTCCTTTTTTTTCCATCTCAGTCTGTCTTTTTACTTTTTTGTTGTTTTGTCCTGTCTTGGATTTAATTGCTTGATCTCCTGCCTCCCTGTGTATCAAACCTAAGCCAAGTAAAGTTAATGATATTTGGAAAACCTTCTCCTGGACTCCTTCTTCCTTTGGTCACCAGTTGTTACAATAGGTCTAGGTAAAGAATCAGTTATATTAAACCAATTTGGTCACAAAATAGCTTAACCTCTATATTTAAGGAAATTAAATTACATTACTATTCTAATTCACATGACATGAAGACATAAATGCTGTAAAGCTAAAGCTGGTGACAGTCATTATAATGGAAAAAAGAAGTTGGGTAAATATGATCTCCTGCAATATTTTATACAGCAGATCCAATAAAATAATAGTAGTAACATAGTGGTAAAAACAGCACATTTACTTGCAGTAAATCATATAAAAGAACTATAATATAATATAATAATCAACCTCCGTATCCACCTCATCACTGAGGCCTGACTGTGGCTCCGGACTCTCGCAGGTCCAGTCCACGTCAGCTTTAAGCCAGCAGGTGCATTGATGTGTCAAACAAAAGAGTCACGGGATATTTCTGATTTGTTTGATTTACAACACAGTGTTTAATTCTCCATCCTCCTGCGGGCGGTGCAACATCCGACTCCAGCCTCAAACCGACATATGGCGACAACAGGATGCCTCCCTTTTTATTACGTAACGCTTTTATTTCCCTTTAGAAATAAAGCCGCTGCCACAAACCGCACGACGCGTTCACACCACATATTCATCTCATTATATTTCAATAATCCATAATGTTGCCGAGCAGGAGACAGAGAGGAATAATAAACGCCCTTTTAATGCCAAATAAATTATTGATAACAAAATGGGAACGGGAGGCAAAAACAGGATCGTTAGACTTCCTCTGCTGGATGATCTGGAAACGCACATCAGAGTCTCAACACGAGAGGCAGGTGCGATCATTCATCCTCTCCGCACCCACAAAAACACAAAGCACAATTCAAACATAATGAATGTAACGATCGCTTTACCGTCTCTCATGTGCTCTGCAGGTCCGGAGCTGTCACAAGTTACCGGGTCGCATCGTCCGCTGATGGAGCTGAAGCTGCACCGACGACTGAAACCAACATGGTCTGTTTCTTAAAGGCGCAACCTCCCTCATCCTGCTGGAGCAGCCTGAACACCGCACCTCCTCCAAACCACAGCAGGCCACGTTATCTGCTGGAGGTGAACTGGATATAAAACATGTCTGAGAGTCACGTGTCTGTGAGTGTGCGAGACAAGTTCAATAAAAGCAGCTCAAGTAGGTAAAATCAGTGAATTTTACTTATATGTAATATATATTTAATCTTATGCACATAAGTAACATAACATTTTTCTTTTTTTTAGTTTTGTTTCTTAGTAGCTTTGCACAGGTCCAACCTGAGCACATCCAATCAGCAACTTTACTCTCTAACAATGCATCATATTTAATAAGATGATCATATGTTTTGTATGTAAAATCAGTAAGTATAAATGGAGTGAAGTAATTACAGGTGAAGATAATAAATACATAGGCCACAGATTCTGTTCAGCCTTTTTTTGGGTATCCTACCCATGAACAGCAAGTTTTAACTGGTCCTACCTGGACTGTTGGACAAAACGTGAGGAAGATTAAAATCAATGATAGCAAAACTCAATAATCAAAACTCGCATTTTTAGAGATTGTTAAAACATGTGTTTTATGACAACAGGTATTCATGTAATGTACATGTTAATATTTAATGCTACTGTCCATACTGGTTTTGTTCATACTTTATAATATCATTAACTAATTTACACCCTTTGTACCAACACAACAAAAATGAACTGAACAGATAAAAAACACATACAACTGTTGCAAAAATTAGGAAAAAAAAGGTAGGACATGTATCACAACGCTGTTCAAAAAAATAAGACAAAGTTTGTTCAACACATTGCCAGATCACTGGAAGTGACACATTTCATGCCTTGTTTCTATTTTAAACATTTGAAATCAACATCCTAAGGCTGGTAGGCCATTGCTCTTACAGGTCATTACAGGCATACGTACACAGTTACAGATTTCAGCTTTATTTTACTGCTGCTTGGTGTAAGACACACAGAAATAAAATAATCCTTTTCCCTAAAAAGGTGCTGACAGGGCGCTCTTATGTAGAGACCATCTCATTTCAGGAAGGTCCCGACATTAATGCCAGTTAACTCTGTGTCTTTAAGCAACACATTGACCCTCCACAATTTCATCTCTTGGAGAGCCTGATGTCTCGATACTCTGCTTGAATATGTGTATAATGTGTCTTCCAACAACTTCCTAATTTAGTGTGTGACATGACATTTAAGTGCTTTACAACCTGCTGTCACAACCTGCTACAGCTCTCGTCCAGGACTGGAAACGTCTTACTCGTACCCTCGAGAACCAGCAGGTTCTGATGGTGAATATTACACTCATAACAACAAGTGACAGACATTTCCTGAACATGTTAAAGAGAACAATGCCACATGTTGACCGACACATGTTGAATCTCAGTTACTGGAACGTGAGCGCACAACGTCTGGCCATTGCATCATTTTTTTTTTGGACACAATTGGTCCTCAAAGGATTCCAGATTGTGACTCCTTCTGTTGAAGCTTGAGGATTAATTCAAGTAGATTCATCTGCATCGTCAGCTCCTGGGATAACACACAACAGTTGAAGAGTAATTAGTTAGAACACACATCGCCATCTGCTGGACATTTGTCTTCATCACAATTGCATATATTCTGTGTGACCCTACTATTTGTAGTGTTATTATGCATTTTAACTACAGTGAGCAGACAGGTCATGTGTCGACATTAACCTGAGGATTGGTGGTGATATAAAACCCGGGGACTCCAGCCTTCTCCAGGGTGTTCTGCTGGTCTATCACTTTTTGATCCATTTCAGCTACAATCTTCTTATCCATCATTCTTTGCTCATCTCGCACACGGACTTCCAAAGCCTGATAACAAAACACACAATGATTAGAAAACCAAATATCGATATGGAAATAACCACAACCCTTTAAGTAGTCAGATGTATGTGGATTTCAGTGCTTTACCTCTAGTTCTGCTTGTTGGTTTGATTTGAGAAGTGCAAGGTTGTGAGACTTGCATGACTGCAGAGCATCTTTGTGCCTCCGTACAAGATCTTGTTTGAGTGCTACACAAAGAGGGAATAACCAGTCAAGCATCACACTGACTGAAGCATTTAAAACTTCACATTGAGGACCTGTTCCAAGCAAGACGTTAGCTGAGAGTATTTCTGGTTTTACAAAGCAATTATCCAGGTAACAGGCGTGGACTTGCTTCTTGGAACAGGCCCAATCAGTCACTGCACGTTTCCAGTGAAGCAGAGGACCAACCTTGGTGTTCACAGTGCAGCTTTTGCCTCTGGTTGTACAGATTTTTCTCTGTCAGGTGCTGAATATCCAGGAGGCCCTGCACAATCTCATAGACAGTCCCATCTATGAGAGCTAGAGCGAGGTCACTCAGTGTGTTGTAGGACAGGCGCTGCTGGAAGGAGCTAACAAACAGAAAGACACAGAGGCGGTTATTAATCAACAGCTAAAACTGAGGGATCTACTGGTTTAACCAGTTGTGTGAATTCAGTGGAAGGAGGTCTACCCTGAGGGTAAGGTAACGTTACCTTGATAAATCTTTAACTAAGCTTTGTAGCTCAGATAATAAATAGTAATGTCTTTCTTGTTGTTTTGTAGAATCACCGCCAACGACTCCAGGATAACCGTCCATGTCTTTAACAGCAACAGGACGCCGGTCAACACACTCAGCTAGCTCAAACTGAGTGGGCTAATTTAACTATTTCAAAGTTATCAGAAACAAGATAAATAAGTTATCTACTGGAGACCCAACTGCATTTACTAACATTCTCAAGTTAACAAAACGTGGTTAAAGTTTCAAAACCAATTTGAAAGGAAGAAAGTGATTGTTTTTTTTAGCCGTTGGTTTCTTCCGTTGTTATTAGCTTCCATTCACACTGCTGAGGACCCCCTAACGTGAAGTTGCTGCCCGTCAAGATGCCTGTCTGTAATGACGCGTGCAGTAGCTCGATGTGTTCGCCAGGTGGCGCATTTATCAAAGCAGAGACGCTCCTGAGCACCAGACACTTAAAGGTATGATCATAAATTTACGGGGATTATAAATTAGTAGGATATCGTATCTAAAAAGAAAAAGGTGATAACGACAGATACAACAAATTGAAGATGTCAAATGTGAAAATAAATTAATGAATGCATTTTATTTATTTATTGTTTATTTCAGAATGGACATATCTGATGGTTAATACATTTGTCCACTTTAAAAGAGGAGCTGGTATAAGACAAATGTCGACAACTGGTCGCTCACTGGCGCCAGTGTTGACCCTGCTGGCCGGACGGGGCTGGTGCGCGCCTGTGCTGCGCGCCGCCGCTGGGCTGTGCGCCGTCACGCGCCGAAGGTGCCATGAAATGAAGAAAACTCGGAGGTGAAGATCACTATTTATAAGAGCGCGCATGGGATCATAGGAGGAATTGGATTAAAAGCTCAGTGGACTGAAAATGGCCAAAAACACGTCTCTTTATTTCAGAATTGTCGAGGGCAGGAACCTCCCAGCCAAAGATGTGTAAGTAATTTCTGAATGACATGTGTGCTTCTGAATCTTCTCTGTCAGAATATAGACAGCATCAATACTGATTATAAATGTTCTGATCAGGTTAGTTAGATGAGAAAAAGTACATTTTAAAATCCAATTTCTGGTGCGTTCCTATAAATGAATTGAAGGAATTAGATCAGATCTGTTTACTCAAACTGACACCAGCATAAGAAAAAAAAAAATTATAAGTAAAGCTTAACAGATGACTATAATGTTATAATAATAAATGCAAATGCACAAATGTCTCATGCTGTCATATTTTTGTCTTCAGCTCTGGAACCAGTGATCCATACTGCATTGTAAAAGTTGACAATGAAGTTGTGGCCAGGTGAGTTACAATAAATGAAGATCTGCATGTGTGCATGAAAATGATCTGCAGAATATCTCTTGTGTCAGTGCTCAGATTTGACTATCCTTCATCTCAGCTGAGACATTTGCATGAGGGTACCTTCTGGCTGTGCTCCCGCTACTCTGCACATGTAAACCAGGGTGGAGTGTGTGTGATCAGGGTGGTGGAGCCCGCAGTGTGGCCCCTCCAACACAGAGAACCTGATACTGGCCTGGCCTTTAAAACACCCGCAGGTAACCATGGAGAGGCTGCATCAATTATTGCAGGGAGCTCCTGGTGTAAGCAAGGAGAATGCTGGGAGCACAGTAGTTCAGAGGTGTTTGAGTGCAAAAGTACAGAGAATAAAAGAAGGTTGTTTCCAAAAGCAGCCACACAGTCCAGTTGATTATTTCCAAGTGCTGCCATCTGACATGAAGCCAGGTTTCTTTAGACAAAGTGTTTGTTGTGGGCTTTAAGAAGAACTGGGGTTGAATTCAGTGGCTGTTGTTCCATCCGGCTTCATGAGGGAAAAACGGCACAATGATTCACTCACACTAATTATCTTGTGCTTGTAATGTTACTGGCCAACTGACTCCTCGAGTGTGATGTTCATGGATGATGTGGCTGGTAGACTGTGGTGGGAAATAATGAGTACAGTGCTTAGAAATAGAACAATACAGGGTTCGAAAAATTGTTCCTATTGCAGAGTGACGTCTTTGGATCCTATTTCAAATCTGATAAATGATCAGTGTTGATGCCAGAACATTACTTTTTAATTTTTTTTTTTTTTATTTAGATGCTTTGTAAACACATCAGCCGTACAAGATATTTCCATAAATAAGTTTGAAATGTTGATTTAAATCAGGAACTACTGACCAAATAATACGTATTAATGAATATGAATCTGACCAGGCTGAATGTGTTATGGACACATTCAGTCAATACGAAAAAGTATTGATCCTTAAGAGCCCTTTTAAAATTATATATCCAGAAAGCTTCAGCCTGCTGTAGTTTTTAAACAGGACATTTGTAACTTGGCGTCGAGCAGTGGTTCCTAACCTTTGTACCATACGATGCCTTGAAATGAAGCAATGTCTGTTTGTGATGTTGCATTTGTCAATAAATTGTGAGCAGATCCACTGGAGAGGGATTTCTCAGATTGTTTAATTTGAATGATTCTAAAGAACCAAACAAGTAAAACTATTCTGTATTTTGATGTCTGAAAAATGTAGCTGTTCAAAGTCAGAAACGATAATATCATTTTGTGTAGTAGATGTATGTTTTTTTTTTCTTTTCTGTGCCGTTAACCATCTCGTGATCTTTTGGAGAGATTCCAAACCCGAGTATTTTTTTACTCATAAAGCATATGATCTGTCTCCCCTCTCCCCTCTCTCACTCATGATGTGGGTAAATGAGGGCTTATACTGCAGCTTCATTTACAGTCATTTCTGACTCATGACATTCATGTGATTTATTTCTGTTTAATGTCTGGTTAAACATCTCTTTTCAGGACTGCCACAGTGTGGAAGAACCTCAATCCTTTCTGGGGTGAAGAGTACACGCTGCACCTCCCGATGGGGTTCCACTCACTGTCCTTTCACGTCATGGACGAGGACACGATTGGGTAACACTGTCATCCACAGTTCTCAAAATGATTCCACATTCAACCGTAACTCTTGACTGATGGAGCTTGACAGTTGATTTTGAATCCTCTAAGTCATGAATGTTTGCTTAACCTGGCTCGTGACTTGATATATGTGGGTTAAAGCTTCATGTACAGTTTCAATATTTTGGGAAGAAGAAACTCTGAGCTTTGAATAAACGCATATCATCAGACAGATGGTCGCCCAGACTGAGTGATTAAAGGTTGTTTTTTCCTCCTCTTCTCGTGACCATCAGTTCTCTAATCAGTCTGTCTTCACATTCACCTCATTAAACTCTAACAAGATCAAACAACTTTGACAGTATTTTCAATCACCTCTGTCTGATAATCACTTCTTTTATCTTTTTTCTGCAGCCACGATGATGTTATTGGAAAGATCACTCTGAGTAAAGACGCCATTGGATCTCAAGCTAAAGGTACGACTGAGCAGATCTGCGTCAGTCCGTAACAGGACGGGCACATGACCAAAGGTTAAACACACATGACTTCAGCTGAGCGGGTCAAAGGTCTGAGTGATTGAGGAGAGATGATATTTTAGGCTCTGGGAATGTTTCCTAAAGTTCTCTCACACATTTAATTTGACTTGCTCACATTAAAGGCAGCGAAATCAGCATTCGCACCGATGACCCTCGTTGTGCTCTTCTGCATAAACTCTGGGTTTTTTCATTGTGCATTATAAACCATCCTTTCGTGTGGAACCTCACCGTGCTGCAAAATGAGGCGAAAGACCAAAGCATTTCAAATGGCCGCAAAGCGTTTAATGTCTGGCTCTCTTACAAAAGCTTTCACATTCAAGAAATTAGTCACAGTGTTTACCTCAGCATGAACTCTAGCACTTCCTGCACTGTCTTGGCCAGACATACAGTATTTAAAATCTGGTATGTCGTGATGATGTTGTAGTTTTATCAGGTTGCTCAAAGTGTTTACCAGGGTATGTTTGCTGCATACTGATGCCTCTCTGTCGAGAGCCACCTGGCATGGCCTTCACTCATGTGATTCATTGCTACATGGCAGTGCTGAGTCAGTTACTCCCTCACAGGAATCTTCTCGCAGTCTGGCCTTGACATGGTGCCCCTGCTTATGTCTGATACTTCAGAAGTAATAAAATAGAACCAATTGAATTTGACATGACTGAAATGTAATCTGCATGTTGTTCAGACCATCAAGGTCTCCACTGCAGGTTTTTCTTTGTCAGTGCATGCTTTCAACTTGTGTTCGCCAGCATATTTGCTCAAAGTTTTTTTATTTTTGGATTGATAGAAAACAATTCTGTGTTTTGCATCCTTAGTTTATTCTCCTGTCTCAGTGTTTAATGCTGACAGAAGTGCTGTTTTAATAAACAATATGTGTGTGTGTGTGTGCTATGATCAGGTCTAGACAGCTGGGTGAACCTGACGAGGGTCGACCCTGATGAAGAAGTCCAGGGAGAGATCCATCTGAGTCTGGAGCTGCTGAAAGACACAGAGAAGACCAGCCTGCGGTGTCAGGTCATTGAAGCCAGGTAACAGAACTGTGAGCTTTAAATGCTGCATCTGCAGGAAAATGAGCTCGTTTAGGGATAAAAATCATCAGAGAAGCAGGTTGGTAGAAAGCATGTGTCAATGTAGCCTCAAGTGGTAAAGCTCAATCTTGTATGTAGTTTTAAAATGATTAAAGTGTCGTCAGTCAGAAGTTGAGTTTCTGTAGCTGAGACCTGGCGGCGCCATCACATTTTCTGTGCTGAAATCTTATCACCGTCGCCCCACAGGCCTCCACACTCCCCTCCTGACTCACACTGCCACTATCGCACCGCTCACTGCTCCATCTGTGCGGCCCAGGCTGCATTCGCTCCCTCTCAGGCTGGGCACTAATGAGCATGTCAATCAGGACTTGACACTGTGTTATTCAGACGTGCTCGGATGAATGTAAATTAAGTTTGAAAGGATGAGGTCAAGTGGAAATCAGTGGTTTTTGCTGTTTTCCCTTGCTGCCCCTCTCTAACTAATTAAATTTGCAGAACAGGTAAGTGGAACTTGTTGAGCATTTTGTTGTATTGATCAGTTCTGTTGTCTCTTGGTCTGGTGATGCCCACAGAGACTTGGCTCCAAGAGACATTTCTGGAACCTCTGATCCATTTGCAAGAGTTATTTTCAACAACCACAGTGCAGAGACCTCGGTGAGCTCTATGTGCGTGCATGTACAGTACGTCTCGGCTTCAGTGGAGCCACAAGTAAATGTTCTTTCGTTGTGATTGATGGTGGTTTGATAGTCTGTCACTTGATTTCGTATTAGTGTTGTGAAGTGAAGAATTCCCTAACAGCCCCAAACTGCTGGATTTTAGATTATCAAGAAGACCCGTTTCCCTCACTGGGGAGAGACCCTGGAGCTGGAGCTGGATCCAGAGGAGCTGAGTGAGGAGGGGGCTGTCACTGTGGAGGTCTGGGACTGGGACATGGTGGGCAAGAATGACTTTCTGGGAAAGGTGAGGCTGCCATAATTATAATAATATTATTTTACAGAGTTCATGTGCTCACTACAGAATTGATAGATAGATAGATAAATAAACTGAGAAATTCTTGAAATATTCTTGCATATTCTTGAAATATGCTTAACCAGGAAGTACAGTCCAGTATTTCCCACTGTAAATTTCTTAAGTAAATATTTCCTGTCTGAACCCTGTTTGTTCTTTATTTCCACAGGTGGAAATCCCTTTTGCTTGTTTGCACAAGACACCTCTGTTAGAGGGTTGGTTTCGTTTGCTGCCCTTGGGAAACAATGAGGTTGACGCTGGGTGAGAATTATGGGTGTGCTTGTTTGTGCAGTGTGGTGAGTTTGGATAACTGAGACAAGCATCTCGCTTTTGGAATCTGCAAATTGAGGAGCATTCTGTGTTTTAAAGAAAGTTCTCCTCCATGCTTTCCTTTATGCATTTCAGTGAACATTCACAGGTGTAGAGCCAGGTCTCTGACAGCATCTGTTCCCTGAGATAATTTTAGAACAAAGATCAGTGAGGGAAGCGCTAAAGGATAGTGTCATACTGAAGTGAACCTCAGAGGTTTATTAGAACATGACTCACAGTTAAAGGGTTTATATTGAGGGGAGCACAGTGCTGAGTAGAAGCTGTTAGAGACCTGCTTTCACCACAATAAAGAAAGAGAAGTACTGTGTCATTACCAAAGATTTTCCCTCTGGGACTATCTGTTACCACTGGTGGTTTGTGGGAGCAGTGTGATCAGACCTCTTTGACAGTTTCCTTGACCATAAGGGTTCCTTAACATTTTATTAATATAACTTACAAAGATAATTTACATAAAGAATTTTGTGCAATAATACCAAAAACAGTCTAATCAGTTTCTTTCCATTTTACTAACACATTACTGTGGAAAAAAGTGCCTCTGGTTGTCCTCACTTACAGAAAAACAAAGTAATTCAGGAGCTCATGTTTGTTTGAAAAATTCACCTTTGACAGTTGGCTGCTGTCACAGACATGTTTTAATTTACCTCATCATAAGATCAATTCTATTTTATTCTGTGTATGTTCCTCTGTTGCCAGTGGCAAGCTGGGAGCGCTGCGTCTGAAGGTGCGTTTGGTGGAGGATCGGATCTTGCCGTCTGTGTACTATCAGCCCCTCATTCACCTTCTGGTGGAGTCAGTCATCTCCCCTACAGAGGTCAGATCCAAAATTTGTCTTCAGTACTAATACTGATGCGCTGCAGTGTTTCCCCTCGACCTGATCGACACTAATCTCGACTCTGCCTGGTTCATTAATCAGAGACGACAGAAAAACTTTGTCCTTGTGTCACGACCTCTTCTCAGGTGGAGGACAGCAGCGCTCTGACCATGCTGGAGGAGGTGACCACGGTTGAGAGCCGGCAGGATGTGGCGATGACCCTGGTGAAGATCTACCTGGGTCAGGGCCTGGTGGTGCCATTCCTGGATTACCTTAACACCCGGGAGGTCAACCACACCAGTAAGGAAAAAGGAACATCAGAACTGTTTCAAATGTTCAGAGCCATCACCGAGGGTAGAGTGCAGAAATATTGAATTCTGTGGGTTCCAGCTTTTAGTTTACATCGTCGACTCATAACCTCAGAGATGAATTTTACAGTCTGCATTTCGGTGCAGTGTTTTCAGAGGAGTCAGATAGAGAGGGATTATTTTAATTTTTGCACCATTTACGCCTACATATATTAGCTCAAAGCATTTAACATGTAACAACTGTGATTACACATTACACAGTGTGCGTAGGACCTAAGTTTATCTCCATTAGTCATGTTTGCATTAGTCAGATTTGGGACATGCCTGTTTGATGTTATTGCTCCACTCTCCAGAGACCTTCTGAGAGCTGCTTGTATTTAACTCTGAATTGACATTAAGGTCTCTGAACAACACATTCCCGGTCTGTGTGTGGGCAGCTCGAGTCTACCAGCACTATATTTACTACCCCGATGCCAATTATTTACTCACCCAGCAGTCTTTTCATGGCTCCTCTGTGGTCTGTATTAGTCATGTTTTTGCCTCCGCACCACATCCCCATTGCTAATTCACACAGAGTTGTGCTCTGGTCTCTGTTCTGGTTCTGTTGGTGTAGTTTGAGATAATAAGCATAGTGCCTAAGTTTCCATAGCAACTCCACATGATCCGAACGGTAACTGCTTGATCAGGAAAAGATGCTGTGAGCAGCCAGACATTGAAGTTATGCACAGGGGTAAAGACGGGGAGACTGAGCTGTACACGCGTTTCCCAAAATGTCCTGATCTTTGTCTACAAAATATTTTACCATGCATGTTTTCGCATGGCCACCTTGAAGGATGTAAGTGATGCTGCAGCGAGGTCAGCTGCCTTCAGTCGTGACACAGAGCTCTGTGTTTCTAAAGCAGATCAATTCTTAGCTGATAAAGATCAAACAGAAACAGAAAGCATCGACAGCCGAAACACCGGAGGGCAGAAACAAACAGAGGAAGCACACGCAGTATTAATAACGCTTAGTTAATTTAATGAAGCAGTGTTTCAATCTCAGAGATTTTAATCAAGCATCATTATGTGCCCAATGAGGTTTCTGTGGAAGCTTAAATGTTGCTTCATTACATTTATTGGGAGATAATTAGTGATGTAACAGTTGGTTTAATGATAAACCACAGTTAAATTCCAGACAGTTTGTATTACCATTTCAAGTTTTTCTTAATTTAATGTACTGAAACATGAGTTAAATGATGTTGTTATTTATTGTAACCTTATCGATCTCTTTTCTGTTTCGCTCTCATAGCTGATCCAAACACATTATTTCGCTCCAACTCACTTTCCTCCAAGGCCATGGAACAGTTCATGAAGGTGCGTTGACATAACTGTTTCTTTTTTTCAGACATTGTAAGTAATTGATTTTTCTGTCTCTACTCTGAGTGAAAACAAAGCTTGACTGTTATTATTTCTAACCTTTCAGTCAGTCTTTGCTGTTATCTTCCTGAACATTCCCCGTCTCTATTAAATGTACACTGAGGGGCAAATTCACAGAGAATGGATCGCACATGACTTATAACCACTATCTGCCCACTCTCAAGATCCGAATCACAAAAGATATTGTTTAAATGATATTACAGCAAAAACAAGCCCATAAAGTTTTGCAGATCAGTGCAATTTGCCCTTGTTTTGCATCTGATTGCAATTACTCATGTGGTATCATATAACACACAGTGAAATGACAGCTAACAGCAAGAGAGAGGAGAACAGCAAAGATAAGATCGGCTGATGAAGATTGTGGCTAAAGAGTAAATCAGCCGATAATCAGCCGATACAAGGAAGCAGAGGAAGAAGGAGACAGAGACGGGAATGAGGAGCGTAAGGACAGTGTGATGGAACATACTCTGAGCTTCATTTCAATCAGGAGAGACTTTTTAGAGTGAATAATTATTTTATCGACATATGCACAATGAGGATAATACATGTGAAATGTCTTTAGCGATTAGATCTCATAAATGTTCTTCATTTAGCACCAACTCTCTGAAGATGCTATATAATAATTTCACTCTAGCTGTGTGTTGCTATGAGCACTGGTGTTTGTGAATTGGATTTTTTTTTTCAATGAGGCTCATTTGCATAGAAAGGGATCAATTCTACACCAAATGTATGCATGTTACCTCATTTAATACATGCACATAGCACCGGGACACTGAGACACTATTTGCTTGGCAGCACAGTCGGAGGTGCGTTTCAGCCTTTGCAGATGCTTTTAGAATTACACGGTTTCATTTTGTCTTATTTGTTCAGGTTTAGCCTCCGCAACAGCCGTGCAATCCTTTTGTGAATTCGCCCCTGAGTTATTTATATGTCTTGTGGTCCCCTGCTGCCTCGTTCCGTGCCTTGTTTACTCTTTCTACTGTGCAGATTTACACATTTAGAAAAGAATCCCTGTAGCATAGATGCAAATGAGACGTCCTCAACATATGGTATTGTTTGGCTGTCAGGCTGTTGGCATGCTGTATTTGCATGAGGTGCTGAAGCCCATCATCAACCGCATCTTTGATGAGAAGAAGTACATTGAGCTGGACCCGTGTAAGATCGACCTGAACCGCACAAGGTAAAACACATCCTGCCGGATCTCACATTACCGTCATCATTGTAAATTTAGTCCTGATCTGCTTCACATCGTCTTAAGCCACAAATGACATGTGGGGGTTTGGGTTTGTCGATTTATGTGTGTAGTTCTCAATCTGTGTGTCACAATGGTCAGATGAAAAGCTGCCACAGGAGACTGCCCACTTCCTTTACACTTCACCCCTGAGAGGAAGACGTCAATGTGAGAAAATGAAAAAAAAGGGCTGTAAAAAGGGGGAAGGCTGTTGCCTGGCAACTGCTATGAGCCCCCTGAGATGTCTATCTGTGACATGGAGGGAGATCGTCCAGGATCTAACGTGCTCTACGTCTGCAGTAGACCTTATTTGTTGTCTCCACTCCGTGTCTATATATGTCTCCAGACAATTCACTGTCTCTGATTGTCTTTGAAATAACATCTCTCACATGTCATGACATTATCAGGAACAGAGAGGCTATTAGGTGTATTAGCAGAGGCATTGTAAATGTGAGTGTGTTTGATTAGCACACATAATTCAGACAAACACACACACACACAGACTGACTGCCACTTTGTCTTATTTGATTGATTGTGTGGACTCAGTAGGTTTCTGACTCACGGATTCAGTCATTTATACTATTTTTCTTTCTCTCCGAAGACGGATTTCATTTAAGGGTGCAGTGTCAGAGGCGGAGGTGCGGGACAGCAGTGTGGAGATGCTGCAGAGCTACTTAACCAGCATCATCGAATCAATCGTGGGCTCAGTCGATCAGTGTCCTCCCGTTATGAGAGTGGCCTTCAAACAGCTACACAAGAGAGTCGAGGAGCAATTTGCTGAACCTGAGAATGAGGTCAGTCTGAAGCAAAACGAATGGAAGAAAAACAGCTGCAACATCTTTCCACTGCATTTTAATACATCAGTAAGGCTTGTGCATGACATGTTGTATGTTCAGCTGCTGTTATCCTCAGGTTCGTTACCTTTCCTGTCAAACTGACTATATTTCTACAGGATGTGAAGTATCTGGCCATCAGTGGATTCTTTTTCCTGCGTTTTTTTGCCCCTGCGATCCTCACGCCTAAACTGTTCCAGCTGAGGGATCAGCATGCCGACACACGAACAAGCAGGACGCTGCTCCTACTGGCCAAGGTGCAATTCACAACACAGACGTACACACAGACACTACTATGAATAATTTATTCATGTCCAGACATCACACTTTAGCGCAGAAACAACAAACAGTAAAAAAGTGGACGCGCCGGCTGTGAAGCTTCATGCTGTCGGCCAACAGTGAGAAATTTTAATTTGCAGGTGTAAAACAAATAAATATGAAGCAGGAAGACAACATATGATGCTTGTACTATGTGTCCATTGCTTTTATATGCAGTGATGGCAAATAACAGCAGATACAGCTCTGAGCGGTTCTTTGATATTCTCCTTGTTAGGCAGTTACATAATGCTGTTTCATCAGCAATGTCTGCTTCAAGAAACTTTAAGTTTTATGTCAATATAAAAACTGTGCTTTGGCTGGAATTAGAAGTAGAAATTGGTGACAGATCACACACAGTACATCTCACAATGGCTTTCTTGACTAACCACAAGTATGCCGTGGTTTTCAGTGCCATTGTTTTCCGTAGAACTTTGAACAATGCCTCCTTACATTATCAACCACAAACATCCTGTTTCATTTGGAAATGGATCGTATTACAAAAGCAAGGTGCCATTGAAAAAACATTTCCTTGTGACTGGAAAGAAAGGCGTCTTGTAGGTTGTGACTGAGAGGTCACCGTGCTTTTGTTGGCACGTGACCCCCAACGGTAAACGAAGCGCCCGTGATGTTAAAAACAGGGGCGTCACGGTCACATATCAGGAGAGAAGTGAAACTTCGCCGCTCTCCCACGTGCGGCTTCGCTGGTTGCTGTCCGTGGTGCTGGAGTGCTGTTGCCATGGGTCCTCTACAGAGGAAGGGAACAGGCTATTTTTACCTCTGTGTGCCGCGACCAGACTGCGGTTCAAAGCCAGGCTTCAGAGAGGTGTGTAGAGAGGGACTTCCTCCTCGCCGTAGGCCAGGTGTGGGCCGGACAAAGGGCCTCACAGCATGCTTGGCCTCAGGGACCCTTTTGATGTCCGACTTTGAGATATGCAGTCACTCACACTGAGTTCTGTCAGTAACTGGAGATTTGATGTGCTGGAGATGTGACTGGATATTGTGTCTTCATGGTCGCCAGGCGCTGCAAAGTGTGGGGAACCTGGGCCTTCAGCTGGGCCACGGAAAGGAGCAGTGGATGGCGCCTCTTCATCCCATCATCCTGCGCAGCGTGGCCTCGGTGAAAGACTTCTTGGACAAGTTGATCGACATAGATCATGACATCGGTAAGGCTGCAAACAGTGAACGCAACACTGAACTTGAAGGAGAGGAGGTCATGCCGCACAGGCCAGCTGCTAGCTCCCAGCTGATATCAGGATTAAGTGAAACAACACAGTAGCTCAGTGGTGAAATATTCATAACTAGCTGGAAGCCTAGAAAAGAGATGACACGGTTAACGAGCTGGCGGGGAGCTGGAGTGAGAAGCCGCAGGCGCTCGCACACGCCACGCTGGTTACCCAACATGTCTTGGCCGCTTTCTTACCGTCATGTGTCAGTGAGGCTGTTGTGTGTGAAACATCTTCCCCCTCTGATGTATCATGTTTCAGCCTCCTTCTGCACATCACACCCACTCTTTCTCTTAAAGGCCAGTTTGACATTTAATGCTCTTCAGGTGGATTTGTTGGACAGAAGTGGACGCTTGTTATGCCTCTTTGAAGCTGCCCTTCATGTGGCGATGAAGGAGGCCGAGGCGCCATCAATAACAACCTGCTCAAAATGAAGACTTGCACTGTAGTTTAACCATAAAACACACTCTGTTTGTTTATTCTCACAGCACCACCTTGTGTCTGTGGATGAACATGCCATTACAAAGTTTCTCTGCATTCTTTAAAACTCTTTCTGCTTCGTCCTGCAGTGTCTGAGGTGCCACAGAGGGCCGTGTTCATGCCGTCAGTCACAGTTAAGGAGGGTTACCTCCACAAATACAAGGCAGAGGGACCCCAGCTGCTGTCCCGCTTCGCCTTCAAGAAACGCTACTTCTGGTTGACTAGTGAGACACTGTCCTACGCCAAGACCCCTGACTGGCAGGTTGGTATTGGACCAGTAGGACACAGCTTTATATCCCACCAATAAATGTTATTTTATATTTACTTGCCGTTTTGGAAGCAGGCCACCGTTTCGAGTCTTAAATCTGTCTCATATTGTGACGTCAGGATCAAAAAATAATAATATGAATGCTTACTTATTCTCTTTGTCGTATATGCAAGCCAAAAATAGATGAGTATAACTTCATATCAAAGTCATGTGAAAGCGACTCATCCATTATTAGAAGCTGATATGGCTTCTGATGATGAATCAGCCGCTGCGTTCACCCTTTGAAGGGCGTTTATCAACTTGGCTGATAGAAAGAGGAAACATTTGAGTCGTCCCCCGCTTGCTTCATTGTATTCGTGTTGATCTCCTTGTGAGAACATCATTAGTGTTATTACCATGTGGTGCCTAACCTTGTGATAATGATCTCATTCACCAGCCAGAGACTGAGAGCGAGAGTGAGGGAGACCGAGAGGGGAGCAGCCTCTCTCTCTATCCCAGTAAAAAGCCCTCTCTTTGAGCCAGTCTCGGCTTTGTGTGACTGGAATAAAGGCGATGGGTAATTGAAGGCTGTGGATATTCATGCTAACATTGCAAATCAGATTGCAGACAATGTCCTGGCCCCTTTCCTCAATGTTGGAGCACTCCAGTCTCAGTGAAGCGAGCTCCCATTGGAAGTGGCTGATTTACACTTTAAAGTGGCCTTTGCTGCCATGCTGATCTCATCTTCACTTCCTCCTTGTCTCACACTGTTCCTCCTCGTCTAATGTGTGCAAAATATTTCAGTATTAGACGCTGCTCCATTAATTTGCTCTCTGATCAAACGTCACTTTTATTTCACTGAAACCTCAGTCTAAAGCGCCTGAGGCAAAAAGCATGTATCCGTCATCATCGTCGTTACCAGCCTGTGCATAATTGTGCTAATTGGTGTTGTGGTTTGTGGCTGAATTGTTGCAGGTGCGCTCCTCGATCCCTATTCAGTGTGTGTGTGCCGTGGAGAGGGTGGATGAAAATGCCTTCCAGCAGCAGAATGTAATGCAGGTCATCACCCAGGACAACGACGGGCAGCTGCACACCATGTACATCCAGTGCAAGGTGCATTGGTACTGACACCAGCCAGTCACCAACAGACTTCATGACCTTTCAGTTTGGCACAAATATGTTTTTTTCTTGGCTTTGGTACAGACAGAGCATTATTTCCTTAATCCAGTATTTGGTTGACATGTTCTTAGATTAGAGTTAAGATCCATAAAATACTGATGACAGTTGTTTTTTAGTAGAAATGAATTGTATTATACGTCATTTAATTCACATATTTGTTTAAGAGCGAGTTTTACCTCAAGGCATAAAAAACTGATTTGATTATTTATCATTCAAGTCTCATGAGCTGATTCCTTTTTGATAGCAAACTTTCTGCTGCTTTGATTTCAATATGACTTCAAAGAACCACTAAACTCATATTTGCTGGTGTCTTTCTGTCTGAATAGAACGTGAACGAGCTGAACCAGTGGCTGTCGGCGATCAGGAAGGTCAGCATCTACAATGAGCACATGCTGCCCTCTTTCCACCCGGGGGCTCATCGCAGTGGCAAGTGGACCTGCTGCCTGCAGGCGGACCGCGCCGGTAATCCGACTTTTATTACTTCTGATGCTGCACAAACTTTGAAATCCTTCTACGAGGATTCAAGATGGGGTGTGACTATCTAACCTCTTTTAGCTCAGATTTACATAGATATATGTTGAATTAGAGCCAAGACGCCCCCAGAAGAATCATCAGAAACTGACAGCATCCCATCGAATAAACAGTATTGTCCATCAACATTTCTTACTTCCCTCGTTCTCCACTAACTTGGAGCTGGCTTCATAGAGCGAATGAGCTTCTGGCAATCCATATTTAATGACTAAACCTTCAATTTGTAGCTGCCATGTTTTTGTTGCTTCAGTGGAGAACCAGCTCTGAGAATCATAATGTGATTTTCTCCTGCCAATTAGATTTAGTCACTTAGTCTGGAAGCTTGACTCAGTTTCTTGTGTTCTTTTTCACTGAACAACAAACTCATTTTATTACTCATTGTTTATGTGAGATGTGATCTATCGATCTATCTATCTATCTATCTATATCTTTTGTTTTGCACTACATATGGACAAGCATGTAGTTCTATGAAAGAGTTGTGTATCCCTGCACCATGGTTCAAAGTCTGGTTCTCAGTTACAGGCTGCAGTAGAACCCACTCAGCTGTGACTCTGGGTGACTGGAGCGACCCGCTGGATCCCGACGTCGAGACTCAGACCATTTACAAGCAGCTTCTCCAGGGCAGAGACAAACTCAGGTCAGTGGAGAAAACTGCCTGTAACGTCCTCAGCCTGGATGCAGTTCATGTACTGGACACTAGAGGTCTCTGTTGCAACACAGGAGTTCACTGCTCTGCTGCTGCTGCTTCCTGACGTTACAATCAAATGTTTGAGTGGAAACAAAGCAAAGCAGCTCCTAGAGAATAGACAGTGATCATAGGATTAATGTTTCTGATTGCTGCTGCAGGAAAAAACATCTGGAGATGCCTGATGCTGCTCAGACGTCCAGCAATAAAGAAAAGATCAACTCTGACATTCACCCAGGTTTGACTGCAGCTGCTGCATCTAAGAGTTTGTATTGTCATGTGTTATTTATCACCATGAATATCTGTTCTGGTTTGACAGCATTGGACACTTTCTGTCTCATAGATGGTGCAGAGTGCAACGTGCAGCTAATGAAGCCGGGTCAGAGCGTTGCTGCTCGTCTGTTGGCGGTGATAGACGACCTGGAGCAGGTTCACGCCACCTTCCAGCGCAGAGAAAAGGAGGACGGCACCAGTGTCATTCTGAATCCCTAGACACGACATGGACTGGGATCCACTAATGCCCAAAGGGAGGGGGGGGGGGGCGGCATCCTGTACCAACACGAGTGAGCATCAGATATTCACTCTCTTGATTGTCAGGGAGAATAAAGTGGCCACAGGGTGCAACCTCTTCCAGCCTTTTAATACATTTCCCGCTGTAAAGAGCAGAGGGAATTCTGCCACTTTGAATATTTTTGTATTCTCCGAGTGCCACCGGCTTCAACAGCGCCGGGGAGAGATTATGATACTTGACGATAAAGAGGGCCGAGGGACTTTGAAGCATGATCTGACTTGATATTTTTTATGTAGATAACAAGCAATCCCTTGCATGGCCTGCATCCACTTGTTGTGAAATGTGAAAAGAAGCTTTTATATTTTGAGATACTGTACAGGACCTCGGTCGCACATTTTTATGCAAAAAAGCTTGTTGTAGTAATCTACAGTACCTGAATGTACGGTGTTTTGATATCGCTTTCATCAACGTTTTGTATTTGACACCATGGTCGCAAAGTAGCATTAACATTAGAGGTCATATCACCATGAGTTTATGACATGCTGGTGCCCACGCCACAGTCGAACGCTGCCTGTACAGTGAGCAAAATGAATATTAATTTAATTGTTGCTTTGGTCCCTTTATACAAAACAATGTGCTTTTGTTGGTGCTATGGCCAGTCAACTTAAATGTTTGATTCTGATGTCATTTGCATATTTAAAATGTCCTTACACTTGATGTAGCCATTCCTAAAGTCCTAACCTGCTGAAATTAGAATGCCCATACACATAAAGGATTTTGGTGCCACGACATTTGGCTCACAGGTGTCAGGACATGTTTGAGATGCCAAATTGTTTTTAAAAATGTTTTTAAGGATTGACGCCATCAATTTTCTTTCCGTATCTCTGAGACACACAAACTGTACATGGACATGTTGTAAAGCCATTTCCCGTCGAGCGAGCGGTGTTCGGTGAGAAGGTCAGCGAGTGTGATGGAGATCAGATCTGTGACCTCTCATGTCCTCAGCCCTGCATGTGGAGCTGTTTAGATTTCATTCTGGTACAGCTTCTGTAGAGTCTGTCTTTTAGAGGGAGAACTGTGGAATATTTATGTGTGGCGTAAACATTCTTCCTGCCTTAGGTGTAACATTGTAGTACAGACATGACAATCAATGGGCTGCATTCATACAGAGTTATTAAGTGTTTTGCTATTTGCTGCACTCCAAAATTTGTTTT
Organism: Holacanthus passer; assembly: GCA_025331565.1. Classification (NCBI taxonomy): domain Eukaryota; kingdom Metazoa; phylum Chordata; class Actinopteri; family Pomacanthidae; genus Holacanthus; species Holacanthus passer. The sequence continues at coordinate 1,754,668 of JAFREQ010000061.1, read as the reverse complement.
AGTGATTTGCCACTTCAGATCTATCACACAATCTTTTCAAGACTGGATTAAACATCGGATGTTGCTTGTGAATCTTGATATTCCCTGAAGGAGGGCTTTTATTTTGGAAAAAAAAAAAAGAAACTCTGCTGCCTGTACTTAATTTTGCAAATACACCATGATGGTTTGTTCAAGTGGATTGTTACTGTGAACTGAACACAACTGTATTATTCAGTAAACTCTTATTTCATCTTATAAGTCTAGTGTCACATTTGTGCTCTCTCCTAGTTAACTTGGGTGTAATTAAGAGCAGAAATTATTAATACTAAGTATCTAATATTCTGTCTTATGTCCATTCCCCTCCTGGTTAGTTTTAAAGAGGTCTGACTCAGCGCAGGCAATGACATTCATTCATGGTATTACAGGAAATGTCATTATGTGTGTGACAGATCCCAGAGCAGCCTCAGTGTCATGGTTACCACACCGCCCCTTTGTTCAAATGAATAATTTAATCAAACCACCACAACCACAGACTTTACAATCCAACAGGAGTCAGAATCTAATGTTAAATTATGCCACGCAAACAATGTTTTTTGCAGCCGTTCCTCCTCCCGGCCTTATTTAAATACTAATGAGAGCAGTGATGCGGCAGAGTCTCGCTGCTAGCTCCCTCATTAGGCATGAGAGGTGAGCGATGAGAGGAGGCCGGGCGAAGCGAGGGGGGGGCTTCGGGACCGGAACTAGGAGGAGACTGACCCCTGAGCGGCCGGGTCAGTGCTGGGAGGAAGCGGGCTGAGCTGAAGGCTGATCTCCCGCAGGCCCTGGTGAGCGGCCTGCTTTAGTATGCGCCGACCACAGCTCTTCGCCACGGCACCAACATACAGCAGCCGGTGACAGAAAATGACCATAAAGCAAATTTACTGCCAGCGAGAACTGTTTCTGCTGCACTCCACAGCTCCGGCAAGGCTCATTTATATCCACATAACGAGGCTGTGGAGCACAGAGCTGCCCGGGGAGGAGGAAATGGTGGAGCTAAATGAAGGAGGACATGTCACCGAGAGGGGAGAAAAAACGAGGAAGAGCCAAGGTGACAAAAGGTCAAACAAACTACCCCCGTCCAGGGCACATTTATTTTTCCACAAGAAACACACAAACATGCAACAAAGTCATCACAATTCAATAAAGACCGATAGATTAAGAAGCCCTTTATAGTTTCATTAATGTCTCTCAATATCTTGCTTTTAGTTTTCTCTGTGTGAACCATTTGAAATAGCAATATGTCGACGCTGCTGGAGAGAAATCAAACCACAGAAGTCATGATTTGAAAAATGTCAATTAAAATGGGCACTTAAAATGCAAAACATTCAGATGTTTTACATGTCAAAAGAGCGAGGAGAGCAGCCAAACGCAGCCTCGTCCCCGGCCGTGTAAATCAAACCCGATAGAGGAAAGAAACCTTTCTAACTAACTGGACTAAGATGCAAAACCACAGTGCTAAATCACCAGAAGACCTGGGTGATATCTCTAAAGAAGCTATGATGTTTTCATACGCAAAAAGGTATCGTCAATAAACTTGCTCACAGTTTGGTTAACATGCACCTCTAGGAGAACATTACTTTATCTGTAAAGGACATGAACCTAAGATTCGTTTACTCGGACACATTCACGCACACTCGCACAGACAGACGGATACAAACGTACATTATATCCACACAAAATGTTAAGGTATCATTGAGACACAGAAGTACAGTTTGCAGCTGACACTATGAGATAGTACAACTGTTAATACTTCACACGTCAGGATAAAGTCGTTTCGTCCTTTATCCCACTTCTCATCAAATGGAAAATAGTATGGAATGAATCTTAATAAGAGTAATACAGCGATGTTATGTAATAGTTCTTTTAGAGACAATCATCATTCAAAAAAAGACATCAAAAATATATGTTTTCTAATACATAGCATGTGGACATCCTCGGATCGTGACCCCTTTGTTTAGAAACCTGGAGGTAGGCACCCCGTAAAGAAAACATCCATTGTCATTTAAACCGAAAGAAATCTGCCTTCTTGCTACACATAAATCATGTATTAGATCTTAAAAATAGTAAATTGCATAAACACCATCTCCCTCTCCTCCTTAATCAGACAAATGCCAAAGCATGTTTTATTCATCGTCCCCATAGAAGTCTGTACACACCTGAAAAGTCTAAAGGGCCTGCGTCGTTCATACCACAAGGCCGACTCATGGAAAGGAAAAGTCGAAGAAGCAAACATTTGGATTTCTCTGGTTGATGAACCGACATGGAAAAAGATTCCCTGATAGGTTGGAAGCGTTCTCTCTTTGCTGTCCCGTTTTGTAAAGGGCGTCAAACAGCTTGTGAAAACTTGATGGATGGAACAGGCCAAACAATGACGGTGGGTCGAAATCACACTGACAAATACTTTTCAGTGGTTTGTTCTAGTCTGTGCTGGTGCCACAAAGTTGGAGTTTAACACAGAAAAGCAGTTTAAAAACCCTGAAATCTTAAATTATTTCTCCATAACATTAAATATTTGTGACTAAATAAGCAGCAATCAAAGCTATTATTTGAAAAATCTGCAATTTTTTATGAAGAGTTTAACACTTAAAGAGCTCTCTAACCGAAAATGTTGGGACAAAATTGAGTTGTGTTCATGTAAGACCGAAGAGATTAAGGACATCATTAGAGGATGATTGCAAAAATAGGTTTACAGGGCCTTTAAAAAACTGAATTCAGTGCACTCAGATCGACAACTGACTGAGGTCAATCCCACCAATCTGTCGCTCCAGTTATCTGAAACAAACACCAGGAAATATTTGCAGCTTCAATTTCACCCAGGCGTGTTTTCATCTTCGAACCGAGAGAACGATTGCCGACTGCATCCATTCCCGTGTTCTGGACAAGTAGAAAAAGAGAGAGCATGGCCCACCTGGGGGGAAACGGTCATCTTCATGCTGCTAAAGCTCCCCCGCCAATAATAAAGACACATTTACTGTATTTATTGGGAGTCCCACAGGGGGTCAACTACACAGATTCTACATTAAGGTAACAACAGCAGCATACGCTAAGACTACTTGTAATATAAGACGTCCATAACATGTCGTACATATTTCAACAGTCCCTGACATACTGACAAATTCACCTTTGCCAGATTTTATGTATTCATGTTAACATGTGCCTGTGTATAGATATGTGGGCCAGTCGATATCTTTATATTTTCTATATAGAAGAGTATAAAAATAAATTAAACTTACACCGTCGACTCAAATTGAGCTTGAATTTAAAGGTATATCACATCTGCAAATGTATATCATATATATTTTTCAAAGCATTGCAAGCCGCTTTATAAACAACAACTTAAAAAAGGACAAGATTCAGTTGCAATTTAAGACATTTTCCTAAAAATTAAACAACCGATTAAACAAAACTGTTGCCTCAAAGTGCTATGGAAGACTATGATTCACTCCAAAATTAAGCCCACAGCTGGGTGCCCACACCATAAACCTTACATCAACACCCCCGCTCATTAAAATTGATCAGATATATTTATGGAGAATTATGCAGCACTCTTTTATCTCAGAGTAAAGAAACATCACAAGATCTCCACCGAGGACCTTCAAAAAGTCTTTAGCTCATGGGCATAAAAATCTGAGGGGGAGAGAGGAGAGCGCAGGAAAAATGAGTTCCCGGCCGACCACATACCAGAACAACATTTGCATGGTTCCTGGAATGAAGTGCTCTGCTGCTGAGGAGGAGGAAAGTGGGGGCGAGGACATACATCAGGATCGACCCGAACAACTCTGCATGAGCTCACACAGGGAACGAGATGTTTCACCGCTTACTATAAGAGCAGTTGAGCCCGGCGCACTGCCTCGCAGCAAACGAGCTCACCAGAGACTTGTAGATCGCAGGCGAGCGGGAGCGCCGCCCAAGACGCATCTCCGAGGGAAAATGAAAGAGGGACGTCCATCTGTGATGAGCGCTTTCTCCTCAAGGACTTCGAGTCAGCTTATTAATACCTCGAGCACGCGATCACACGCTCCCCTCACGTATGGTCAGCATGATGGATCGTGCCAACGCCTGCGTTTGCTCCAACAGGGAGAAAAATAATGCAGACTTTATATTCACAGAGGTCAGAGTCATCAGCGCGTCAACAATACAAATGAGTTTAACCTTGGAGCACGACAAAGCCCACTTCACAACCACGTAACAAGCATCAAACTGACCGGTGAGATGCTTGTTTCATCTATTTCACGTCTCCTCTCGTAGACAGTCCACAAGGTTAACCACACAACATACGTTTATTACCAAACACTAATATTTCACAGCCGTCGTCTCTCTGGATCTACGTCATGCACGGCAGAACACACTTTCATTTTACAGAACAACTGACCAAAGATATCAGAAGTGGAAAATGTCAGAGATGCCAACGCAGTTTTACAGTCACCAAAAAGGCAAAATCCTCTCCTTCAAATCACAAAATGTTTCACCACTTGTTAAAGGACAATAATTGATTATACAAAGATACAGGGGGAAGCAAATAATCGATTTGGATCAATTCAGAATGCTGAAATTCTCTTAAATTTCTCTTCACAATATCAACAACTCATCTATCGACACCTCACCCTATCACACATATTCGCCCATCATTCGTTATGCAGCGTTAGTCTGGGCCATGCATTCTGGACATCAGCATTTACAAATATGCCTTCGTATAGTTTTGGCCCCTCGTCGTTTTTCTCTAAGTGCAGAGGAACAGCTTCGGTTTGAATAACAGGGGTTAAATACCATTTAGCTGCAGCTACCGACATCAGGACAGAAACGTCACCTCGTCTTTACATTCTTCAACCCTCTGAGGAAATCTGGCATCAACACAACATGCTCGAGGCACGAATCAAGAGACAGCAGGGGGGATCTCAGGTTATACTAATCAAAACATTGATCATAACCGTGTCATGATTTTGCTTCCGTTGCTCTTGTGCCACCACTTCTGCAGGGTACTTTTGTTTGTGGGGAGTAAAGAGTAGTCGGCTGCATGTCGGCCCGTCATGCAGTGTCCCTATTCTCTGGGAGACGGCAGGGCAAGGTGGGTTGTGTTCCTGTGTACCAGCTCAGCTGGACATCAGTCCTTCAGGTTGTCCTCGTCGACCCCCTGGGCCGACAGCTCTGTCAGGACGTTGTCCAGGTAGTTGGGGTCGGGGTAGCCGTGGCCCGTCAGGTTGGAGCCGAATTCTGTCTTGTGGTGAATCTCGTTCCACACCACCGTGTCCGACTCGCCCGTGGTGCTGGACGTGCCGATGGTGAAGATGAGGCGCCGGTCCCAGGCCATGATCAGCAGCTTCAGGACCTGGACGTAATATAATAATGTCAGTCCTCTTTCACAACATTTGTTTTGATGTCTCATCACAGTCCAGTGACACATCTCGCTCATGTTACTCAGAGAACCAGGGTCACACACGTAACTCAAAGTTTTAAAACAGTGAAACTTTGTGTGAAGACTGAACTTAAGGTGAGTCACGGAGGAACTGAATGACTGTTTTGATCGGAGCGATGACATGCTCAACTTTGACTGAAACAAAGTAATAGAATAACTCTGGGCAACAATAACTCAAAGAAGCAAAGTCTTATAAAATACAAGCACAGATTATAGAAAGAGCAGGTGAACTGGAACCCAGCGCTGTTTTAATGCTTGTTGAGCTTTGAGATGTCGACCACAGTTTCCTTGGAGCTTACCTTCCTGCCCTTTTCGTTGTCGGGGAGGTAGCAGTGTCGAGGGAACCCTCTCGCACTGAACTTCTTCCCGGGGTTGGGGTGCTCATTTGTCTGGTGAAAATGTCGAGCACAAAAACAAACGTTACAACTTCTCTCCTTTCCACTAACAACTTAATTGTGTAGAAAATGTCAAGAGCACCCGGAGGACAGGCTTTAATGTTCGTGTTGCCTTCAACGACCCTTTGTACAAATCATTTGAGAGATGTGCTACTGTAAATATCCAATTATCTCCTTAAATATCATATTTCAGAAAGCTGCTTTCAAGCTTAAAATGTGAAAAAAACCTTTCCAGGTTGAATAAATCCTAATCCATCCACAGGTGGGTGTGTCGGACTGGTCACCACCGACTCCTCCTGCACCCTCACCAGATTCTCCTCCACCCTTATAATGAAGGATTATATGTAGTTACAGTTGCCTTGTTGTGACAAATTGGCCACAGAATTTCCTCCTTTTCCTTTTTCTAGTGAAGCTTAAATTGAGTTGCACATAAGTAGCTGCTATTCCAAGCCTGTTTCTTCTGCCTCTAATAGGAGGCACTAATTGGGCAGATTAAAATGTCAAATTTTTTTCATTGACTCTCTCCCCCTCTTTCTTCACTGGGAAGCAGATGCAGCCCGATGAGACAGAGCAACAAACCAATCTGAGTGCAAAGCAGCAGCAAACTACTGAACTTGTACATGTACGTTAGAAAGAGGCCGACAGAAAGCTTCCCTGTGCTGCTGCGCCGACCTGAGCGGTCAGGTGACCCCTCAGTTTTCTGTCTCCTGGGACATTAAGCCTGCTCCTCTGGTGGAAAAAGGTCAGTTTATTGACTCTATTAAAGCTCCTCTCTGCAGTCAGGATGAAATATGTGACCTTCTCATCTCACCGACTCGAGCACAGGCTGCAAAACATCCTCTTCTCTGCAAATGTGAGGCAAATTTAAAATGACCTTCGCTGGGTTAAGCTCAGTTTTATTTTCATTTTTTAAATCAATTTATTTATCTAAATGATGGATTCATTGCTTGGAAAACCTCCAAACTCACAGATGGTGACGACAATCATTTGTCATAGTCCTGATATAATGACAGTGTCTGAGGAGTGTGATCCCTGTTTCCGCAGTGACTTACGCAGACACAACACCTCACCTTCCTGCACGAACGACCGACCGTCAAACTTAAGCGGATAAGCAGCTGTTGTCGAAAGGGCACAGACTTAGAGAGGAGACGGTGGATCAGGGCACAAAAGCAGCACGGAGGATTTAGAGAAGCGACACGGTTCAGACCTGGATGCCGGCAGGAATGTCATAGACGATGCGGATGGTCTTGGAGTCTGGGTAGCCGGGCAGGCAGTGGGGGATGACGTGGTACTCCATCTTCCCCGGAGGCTGCGTGCCTGTTTTCTCCCCGTAGATGGTTTTGCATGTTGGACACTGAAGACTGCCATCCTGGTTAGAAGAAAGGACAAATATAACACCCCAACATCGCTGACACAAAGAGATGACACTGACATTTATCTCTCAATATCTTACTGCTTTAAAGAGTCAGTTCTCCCAAATGATTTCTAACGTTGCTCTGTATCTGCTGGATGTGTAAATAGGTTTGTTAACACGTCAGCCACGTCGATAATATGTGTGAAAAAAATATCCAAAGTAGGACGGGGATATTGTTATTATTTAGATTTTCAAATTTTTCAAAGCTCTGACAACTACAACAGGAGGTGGAAGCAGAAATCTTACAGACTTGGACAATTTAAACCAAAACTATCTGCAAAGCTAAAAAGCAACAGAGGTAAGTGAGAAACTATGATTTATGCTCTTTGTGTGATCTTATATTAGTAATTGATAAACTGATTCGATATCATTCAACTGCCTTTTGTTACAACACTGATGGCTGCTCAATAAATCTGCTTCTTCTTCACTGGCACACAGTACAAAGTATTGTGCTGTCAAGACTGATCGGACAGATCTGATAAGACGATATAAGATCCCCATCTGTGTACAGCAATATTGAAACCTGATCGTGTGCCAGCGCCGTGAGATCCAGTCTGTACGACGTCGCGTTTATAATTTGAGCCCGGAGTGACATCGTAACAACGTCTGGCTCACGAGCTTTTACCCACCTTATTGCCATTGTTGTACATGGCCACCAGGCACAGCAGATGGTACATGTGCCCACACTTGCCAAGTTTGCCCACCAGCTCTGGCTTGATGCCTTTGTGCTGCAGGATGCCTTCATAGCCTGATGACATGACCAGCCTCTCCATGCAGATGGTACAGTCCTGGAATAGCCAACCAAAATACTTCATCTGCCATTCTGAAACTTTCAGACTTCGTTTAGGACATCAAGAGTTTCATCTCTTGGTGAGCAGAAAACTTTTAAATCCTCTGTGTCTGTGCATGTTTTTGTCTCTTTTTCTCACCTCATCTGGCACCACTTTAATCTTCTCTGTGTATCTTCGCACCACGTCCTCTGGGTTTTTCCCTTGTCAGACAAAAACATCATAAGAGACATGAGATGACCAAGGCAAAACTTGCCACTTACTTACACCCACATATGACAAGTAAAAATGAAAAAAAGGCAAGACGGACCACTGGATGGCATTTGCTTGTCATTTGATCACAAGAGAATAACAGCTCGATCTTGATGGATGACAAACTTTCATCGGCTCAGGCGGCCGCTCCGGCCCGGGCGTGACTGCAGCCTCGCTGTCGTCTGATAAAAGAGCGTGCACGTGAATAGAGCGTGCACGTCTGTGATGTTGAGGAGGAGGAGGAGGTCACCTTCAAACTGGCACAGAACAAGCAGCCATCCCCGCATTCTCTGATAATCCCCGTGTGCAACCAGGCTAGCATGGCTGAGAGCACACCCACAGCTTACACCCCTAATACGCTTACAGGCAACCTCCTTTCCCCCGGAGCCTTTGTTTGTTCATTTGAGGGACAGCCAGCGAACAGAGGGAGGGAGAGCGGCGGAAAGAGAGAGTGAGCATAAAAATGTTAAGGTATAAAAAGGGAGAAGACAGAGGAGGCAGAGAGCTCTGAAGAGAGGGAGGAGAGAAAACAGGAAAAAGACAGAAGAGACTCAAATATGCATTTTACGCTATTTCTACTTGATGGCTTCATTAGTCGGATCAAAAACCTCTCTGACCTTTTTCTGTACGGAAAGCAGAGCAGGATAAACCCAAATCTCCCTGCGTGAGAAAAAACACATCCCGTCCACAGGCCTCCAGGTTCTCTGAGTCCACACTCTGTCTGCAGGCTGCAAACACAGGCCGGCTGCTGCCTCATTCCTCAATCTACAGTCTAACTGCTGACACTTTTTTAAAGTCTATTATTTCATAGGAATTTCCTGGAAAGAGCAATTTGGCACTAATGAAAAACAGACAGTTTCTAGTCTTTAGTCAAATTAGCAGCATGGGTTTAAGGGTGGCAATGTTGATCTATCTATCTTTGAGTGTTGAGTTCTTCAGAAGCTGTTTCGAAGGAATTTCCATAAAAGAACTGCCTCATTTAAAGCACACAAATATTTATTCATTGTCTATTTATTATTGGAAATCTTATTCTTCATATGTTGTACACAGTGAACTGTATGCACGTCTTCCATCTGAACACTGTCTACATTTCCCCTATTACCACTGAATTACATGCTACAATCCATTGTAGGAATCTTCCTACATATCTTACCTCCTAGTAAATTATTAGAAACGATGAGAACGGTAAAACAAAGTGTTGCCGCATCATGTCCACACCAGGAAGTGACAGAGCGCTCTGAGGGGTCAAACAGGACGGAAACGCAACAGCTTCACTGATCAATTAGGACAAAAAGTCCTCTGGGAGGCCGACGGTTTCAAGTCTCTCAAAGCAGCTCAGTCCAACAGTCCTTTGTTAATTACCTTCATTATAACGGCCTCTGTCAATCTGCACGTGGTGTAATGTCTATAAAACTCCTACAGTAACACTTTCGCTCATAAATCTGAACGAGCAATCATGATCACATTTTATCGGAGCAATTTGACAGGTACAATAATACTTTTCTAACTAATCACCAGAGGGCGAAGTTAGATTTACTGTTACACCTTTATGGAGCTTAAATGGGAGGAACAATTACGGCTCCTCGATCAAACAAAAAAACAGCTTTGGTTTCGTTTGCTCACTGAACAACAGACTCACAGGCAGCTGATACGGAAACATCCTGCGAAGCTTGGCAGGACAGAGAAAGTCTGCTGATTATCAGTGGTTGGTCGACGCCACTTCCTCGGTGCATTTCCAATATATTCACTAACACAAAATGCAGTGGTAGCATTTCCACGTCTCTGCTTTCATATCATTTCTCCCTTCCTCTCTTCGATTCCCTCCATCTCACCTCTCCTCAGGTGCTTCTTCTTGGTTTTGCGGCGCATGCCGTTGATCCCCGGCACAGGCTTCATGTCGCTCTTGTTGATGGGTGGTGGGTGCAGAATAGGCTTGGGGGCCCGAGTCAGGCAAACCGGCAGACCTGCAGCGCACATCAGGATACCTGTCATACCTGATGCATATGTACAACACGCACACACACATACACACACAGAAGAGTGGGAAAAGCACTGATTGTGAATTTCAACATCAACAAGAGACTAACTCTGACTACAAAAATAACTCTTTGGCTGTTTTTCTAAGCAGGTGTGTCACAGTGAATGTTGTCTAACCTGCTAGTGCTGGATGCACTGGTCCAGATCCAGTCAGGTTCTTTACTGGGAGGGCGGGAACCCTGCAAGAGGAAAGAAAAATGACATTCTGGCTTGATGTTTTTAAAGCACTTCATGGCCACAGAAAGTCACATCTGACACTGATTCAGGGTCGTACTCCCACGTCCAGCGGCCATTTGGAGACACACAAAAAACTGATTAGTTAGAAACACTCATATCCTCTTTGTTGCGATGGGAGCTTCAAGTCGTATCAGTCCACTCTTGTTTATTTTGCAAAACAAAATCTATATTTTTCACATTCTTTAAACGGCCCTGTCACCTCTAAAATGGACGGTAAATTGTCCTGATTGTGCACCACTGCCTGTTCTGCCACAGCTGAGAAAACTGAGAACAGCAGCTCGTTCTGCTCGGCGCACCACAAAAAAAAACTCAAGTTAAAATGTCACATGTGCTCGACCACAGAGACGGAGACGACTGCGATGGGATGAGACAGCCTGACTCATGTTCAAAGCGCTGCAGCGGACCTGATTCAGGATGACATTTGGAGAGGCTGCAGTTCACGGCAAACACAGACGACAAAGACGGTTGACTTGCGCACTCTTCAAGATCTGTGGAGCAGAGCGGACAAAAGCACTCGGGGCGTGAATATGAGCATACAAGTCAGCGAGTCTCCGTTCAGAGGGCCGGAGCCTCAATTTAACCAGCGTCCCCCAGCGAGGGCCACAGAGCAGCAGAGCCAGTGAACACGTTTCCCGTCCTCAGGTTAAATGTGAAGCAACAACAATCAAAGCGAGTTAAGTCATTAGATGGAAATGTCGGGCTCATTAAAACTGCAAGTGCAATCAACATCTTGTTTTAAATCTCATTACAATTCAGCGAAGAAGCGACGAGAAAGTCAGATGTGATTTGAATGTGAAAAAGTTAAAAAACCCCAGAACATTAAGTGAAACTGCAGCATCAGGACAGAAGGTCTCCAATTACACCTGGTCCTTACACGCATCCACAGCCGAGGCTTTCCCGGTGGGAGTCGGCCTCAGCGGGGGGCCCCAAACAGTTTCAGTGAACGGAAGCGAATAAATATTACATTAGTCATCAAAAGAATTTTCCCACATTCTCAGAGTCAGAAACTAACAAATGCCTGAGGACAGACCTCTTTATGTATTTGGTTGAAGTTATATCAAACAATAACATTTGGCATTTAACAGCTTCAAAAGCAAATCAAACTCTCAGGACTTGGTTGAGACCAAAACAGAGCTGAAAGAAAAAAAAGGTGGCCTGAAACACGTCTGCTGGACGTGGCACACAAATCAACCATATTAACTTTATATTACGAAAACTGCACTGCCCCCAAGTGGCCAAACACTTAGCTAATCCAAGTTTAAAGCCTGACCAATACGGCAAACGTATTTCCTACCTCAAGAGAGCTGATTTTCTTGAATGTCTTTAACCCTGCATTGTTTACGTCTCTTATAAATATCTATATATATATTATGGGATAAGATGTTTCAAGTAAGAATAGGAGGAGGTAAGTTAGTCTTATTAGCAAGACAAATTAATATTTAAAGATCAAAAGGTGTAAAAGACAAACTCAAACTTTAGTTATTTGTCAGTATATTTATATTGAAAATCTTTTTAGCAGAATGCAGGTGAATCATTATGTAAATCTGCTCAGTTCATTCTTAACATTTTCATCCCACCAACATTTACATCGCAGCCATCTGCACTGTGTCACTCACTCTCTTGTGTTCCTGTAAACTATGTGCATCCATATGTGCATGCAAAGGAAACAACAGTGACACTAGTGGTCAAATGTATAATTTATGATGACTTTGGCGTCCAGGAGCCGCCCCGAAGCAGAAACATCATCATCGAGATTATGGAGGACGCCTGTAGTCGCATTCACTAAAACTGGAACAAGAGCCATCAGCTATATGATAAAAGATCTAGATGAAAGTCACACGAAATGAGTCACTTGTTAGTTATCTCAGTTTATCAACCACACACACACACACACACACACACACACGTCTGTTCTTTGACCATGAAGCGACTGAGGTTTTCGGCCCTGCAGCTCCCGGGCGTTTCACAAATCCGCATCAAGAGACTGCTTTGATATTAGCGAAAGCCTCTGTTCCTGTGCCAGGGGAAGCCCTTCAATAAGCTGAGTGCAACAACAAAAAGGAGCACGAGGCCTGACGCTCATGTGTCCTATTGCATCTCTGGTACAGACTCAGATACGCTGTGTCTCACACCAGTGGACCAAACGCCAGGATCAGCTGACTCCAGTTGTGTGCAAGTCTCCACATAAAGGAACGTACAGCGATGTGCAGTTGTGATAAACCTTCTGTCAGAATGTCGAAGGCAGGGGTGTGAAACCATGACGGGTTTGACTGCAAAGGCTGCAGCGAGTGATTTCACACCTTCAACCGCGGAGGAGGGATTAATGGGTGAACTCGCCTGCTGCAGCCGGAGCTTGAAACAAAAACTAACCGGTCGATACCTCGCAGCATCCCGGCCGCCCATCGCTCAGTGGAAGCACCGGCTGGAGCCAGAGGACGGCAGCTTATTCTGTCCGTCTGGAAAACGAAGGTGTTTGTTGTCCCTGCTGAGGAAAATGCGGAAGGCAGAGGACGTGACACCTCATCAAACGTGAATATGAAAAGTAAAACGCGATCGTCTAGAGCAGAATGTGATCCTCAATAAAAACAAATTAGGTGCTGCCCAGTGGGAGAGTTCCTCCTTCATTTAACATGCACTTAGGCCGAAATCTAATCAAAACACACCGCGAACAAGATGCCTCCCTTTATGAGTGCATGTATAATTTAGGTCGTACACAGAGAGCGCTGTGATCAAACAAATAACGTTCATTAGGAGAAGAAACGGGACACCATGAGAGCCCTTCACACCGGCTCATTGTGTGCTGCCTGCACATTTTGCACACACACTCATATACAGAGATCCGTCAAGGATCCATAACATAACATTACTTATAATTACAAATGCTTTTCATCTTTATCGCTTTCCAATTCTAGCAAAAATCCCACTATCAGCCCGGAGAGCGCGCTGCAGAATAAATATGTTGACGATATATGTTGACGGCTGTGATTCCACGGCCTCCAAAATAACAAGCACCAGCATCTACTGAAGATCATTATCTGCCAGACTGAAAAGAACGAGCTAACACGCTCACAGTATCTACACTGCGTTTTTTGGTTTATTTTTTACAAGTGCAGATAGATCTACATCTTGCAAAGCAATTTCCCATTGTGCTGTGCCTCATTATTTCTGCAAAGCTTGATTACCTATCTTGCTCTGCAGAAATTGTTCTTGCACAAGGCTGCGCCCTTAACCAGCCGCTCGACCTGGAGCCTGAGTGCAGCTGCCACCCTCCATCTCATTCTGCACGCTGCTGAGCTCTTTTCTCTTCACTTGTTTTTCTGGGAATGTGCACCTCTGGAGGCGCTGACCCTGTCCGTCCCGGCTGCGCCTCGAGCGCTGGGGTTTGAGACACATGCCACCTTCTCACACTCTGCTGACGATCCCTAATGCTCTGGTCTGAACTGCTCCGTCTTGCTCTTGATTCCTCTCTCATTTGTCTAAAAACACCATCATCACTGTTCTCCAGGGCTGAGTCAAAATCCATTGTCAATACTAATCTCTAAATAAAATCATGGCAGAGAGAATGATCCCGAACAACAGGCTGCGTCGACTCGTGCTCAGATCTCGTGAGCAATTATTCCTCATCATCAGTGTAAACACGAGCAGACCTTTCCCCACTGCTGCTCCAGTTCTGACACGGCACATTCAGCGAACCGGGCTGAACCTCGTCACCTCTGCATTTCTTTCGCCCTGCCAACTCTCATTCTTCTCTTCCTCCTGACCTGTGTTCACTTCTGCGCTCCCTTCTGTCCGTCTTCTCTGCATGAAAAACCCACACCCAAACGTTTGATAGAAAACAGCAGCGTGTCAAAAACACGGCTAAGGAATTTCCTACTTTCCTACATCCAATGCTGTAATTTCTGACCTAAAACCAATGCAATTAAGAGATAAATCCAGTCCCTACATACCTAACCCATTAACGCCACATTAATTATGGCCCCTGTCAGGTCAGGTCACGAGGGTCGCTGTCCCTCTTCTGTCTCCTGCTCAGTATCATCCATCCTTTCCTGAGGGAACCTCCGGCCTGACTCGAGGACTTAATCAGACTGAGAACGATGTGATTCCCCAAATAGAGAGGCCACATTAGGCCTAGTTAGGAAAGTGCTGACAGAGGACTAATATCTGCTCATCTGTTTATTATGCACCATAAAGACAGTGAGAGGGGGGTTGGAGGAGAGAGCGCCATGAGTGTTTAATTGCATATTGATGTCGGTAGCAGGAGGCGGAGGCGAGCCCTCCCCCCCGCTACACTGAGGGGGGTTACTTTACTACGCACCTGAAATTCCCTCAGAATTAGTAATAATGACACCAAGAGTTTCCAAATTGCATGAGTTTGGTCCCGATGAGCTCTCATGATTTATTCATTAATTCCAATATTAATTTTGATCTTATGGCGAGCGCCGGAGCGGAGGAGCAGCTCACAGAGGAGTAATGATCTCTGCACTCGTCACACAGGCTTCCAGTCAGAACCCAGACAGGCCGAGTTCAGCTCGTAAACACAGCCGACGGCGGCGCGCACGTGCAAACACACACTTCTTCCATCAGTCTGGAGAAGATGGGACTTCTTCTGCTTTCCTGCCTCTGTTCTTTCACCTGTCGGCCTGCATTTAGGCTTCGCAGACAAAGTAATGCACAGTGATTCTGTGTGACGACGTGCAGCGCAGACTTTAAGTGAGCTAAATACCAAAGCGCATGAAGAAATTGCTCAAGAGGAAGTGGTTTGACTGGCACAAAAGACTGAAAAAAAATCCCCAGAGGTCTTGTGAAATTCTTTCTCTGTTCATTCCGACTCAAAATATCTGAGAATCTTTATCTTTAAAACAGACAGATGATTCAATTTCATCACATCTCGTCTCTTTATGTGATCATATCATGACGAGAACGCTCATACCGAGAGACTGAGGTTCACATTTAATTTCATTTTACCTTATATCATATGAAATTCATATCGTGTTTGAAAATGCTATACAGGGGGTTGAAGTAAAGTGTTATTAAAATCTATTTGACTGTATTTGAATGTAAGTTTAACTATATATCACATAAATTTAGTAACACGAAAACTTAGTTAAGATAATGATATAATTTTTAACACCATGATTGTTCTGCTTTCTTGAAGAGCTGAAACAGTTAGTCGATTATTAATTAGTAGACTGACTGACAAAATGATCAACTAATAATTGTTTCAGTCATTTTTTGAGCAGAAATGTGAATCATTCTCTGGTTTTAGCTTCTAAAATGTACAAATTTGCTGCTTTTATACCTGATTGTAGTTAATAGTTTGTAGACTAAATGATTCAACTAATTAATCAAGACATAATCAGCAGATTAATCAATAATGAAAATAATCTTTAGCTGTTTTACAGAGAGGTAAGTAAGTAAGGAACATAACCTTTTCCTGTTTCTGGCACATTCAACACGGTGTCAGCTCAATAATTCATTCATCTATAGCAGCCTGAATCTGTCGTTACAACATTTTGACAAACCACAGGTCTCCAGTTTCCAGGAGGTAACGTGTGAAGGCCGGTGGTGATACGGTTTGACTGTTTCAGCCCAGCAATAAGACAAACTGATGTGTTTGCACGTACCAGCAGATGGTGCCACTTCTAATATTTGTGCACGTAAGACAGATGCATGTCCCCCCCACACCCCCTTCACCTTTTATAGCCAACAACCAGTGGTTTCTTGAGCCAATAAAAAGATCAATATTTGAACTGCAGGCTTCATCGTCAATGATACGCGGGTCATAAAAACACACGCTGTGCTGTGTTAGCTTATGCAAAGATGAAATCAATCACATGCAAGAGCGTTTTTTGAAATCGTCAGTATTCACATGTTAATATAGTAGAACCAGACAGACGAGGCTTGTTTGTGTATGTAAAGCAGCACATTTAAACTCATGTAAATAAACCACGGCGTGCCAAGCCGCGTCCTTGTACCCAACACCAGTTACATTAGGGTGTGGGTGTGTGAAAACAGATCTGATGTTTTACATTCTGTGTGGGTTCCTCTGTTATCTGTCTGCAGCACGCTTGTGGGAATTTACGAGGGAGTTCACATTTCAGTTTGTGTGTCTGTGCGTGTTTGAGCTCTCATGTCCTGCTGTGTGTATGTTAACCACACTCATCCTGTATGTTGAGCCACTCGCCTGGGAACCGACGCACTCCGCCTCACCTCGCTGCCTCTTCCTCTCTCGCGCTCTCGCTCGCTCTGTCTCCGCCAAAAAGCCTTTGTGCTGAGAGGTGAAAAAGTCACATTTCATCCACAACACCTGAGCTTTCACTGAATTCTTAAAATGCAGAGAAAACGTCCCTGAGTAGGTCGACCTCTGCTGGGTTTCTCCATCACATATACCATCATTTCCCTCCTGCTCGCTGCACGAAACAAGGTCACAGCCTGCGAACAAAAACCCAACACCTTTCCTTTCGGTGGCACAGAATTAGGCCACGGAAAGCGAAAGCATGTGCGCCGGGGTGAAGGACGGTATTATTCAAACATGCAGTAAAGTGTGTCTCTCCCCATGAGCGGTGAGAACAAAATGGAATCAAATTAGATCAGGAGCGGGTTTATTTTAGTAAAAGAAAGCAGGATAGGGGACTGAAGTATCGGTTACAACACTAGACACACTTCTTTTCCTCGGCTCCTTTCGCTGAATCGCTCAGAGGTCAGAGCGCTCTGCTGAAGCTCCCATTTTTCCTTGATCCATTATTCATTCTTCCCCAGTGGAGCTCTGCCTCCATGGCAAATAGGTTTCCACAGCTACACCGGAGCCCGCGTCACATGTCAGACCACAGTCGCACACACACAAAGATCCAGATACATACGACATCACGCTCTCTCGCATCTCATGACACAACGACCACAGCGTAGTGTGATAGTGGCAAATTAGAGCAAAGCAGGAGCAAGCGAACGATCAGAGGAGCTGCAGTATTTCACGCCTATTGGGGCCAACATAAGCTCATTATGGAGCAGTAACCACAGCGAGCACACACGAAAAGAGAAGGGTCCTTCCCCAGGAAAGGAGAATCAGCTGGACTCGAGGCTTTTTCTGCTGATGCATTCAACGGCACGTTAACGAGAGCGGTCGCAAATGAGCCGAGAGAGAAGGAGGTAGAGAAAGACAGAAAATGACGGAGCACAATACTCCAGACACATGCAGGCTGAAGCTTTGTGAAGCAGACAAGCAGAAACGGAGATTGTCTCTTTGCTTTTTATATCCTCCCACTGCCTCAGCTGAACTGTAAATTCAACCGAATCCGAGCATTATGCCGGCGCCGCAATAAGTAACAGGCTGCTGCAGACTCCAGAAAATCCAAAATGAGAAAATAAGGGGAATGCATGATTGTGTTTGCAAACATCATTACCCTGGTGGGATGGCGCCTCTGGCAGTGCCCATGGAAATGCGCTGGGTGCCCGGCCGGTTCAGGTTGTTCTGTCCGTTGATGGTGAGAGCGTGGTGGCCATGGGCGGATGAAAGAGATGGCATCACGGGGGAACAGGGGAAGTTGGCAGTGGACAGAGGCAACTGCACCTGTTCAGCTTTGGCTTGCCCACCTCCCACACTTATGTTATTGTTGTTGGCGCCGGAGGAGGCGGACGTCGGAGACCAGAGGGAGGTTCCAGCAAAGGTGTTGCTCTGCCGCACCACGGCGAGGGTCCCCGCAGCGCCCGGGTTGCCCGCTGCCCCTCCGTAGAGCTTACGCCGCTGAGAGGCCAGGATAGCGTTGGAGGCGGCTCTCGTGCTGTTGACCAGGATGCACTGCTGGCAGGAGCACGGCTGGCCGGAGCTGGCTCCCACGGGCCAGGACTGCGACTTGGGGATGGAGCCCATGATGAGCGGGTAGGCCAGGTCCATGCGTCTCCGCAGGCGTCGCTTGCGCTGGCTCTGCCTGTTGGTCTGAGACATGCTGTTGAAGTCGATGAGGTAGCAGAAGCCCAGAGAGGTCAGGTCGAGCCAGGGGTGCTGCTTCTCGTAGGCGTTCTGGATGGTCACGCAGATCTCCATGTCGTACGGCGTCCACGAGCCGTTGTCGTTCTCCCACTCCCACACCACGCCTTTCCCCGGGGCGGACGATGGCTCGTAGAAGTTCCTCTGCACCGGCCTCATGGTGCCTGAAAAGACAGAGGAGAGAAGGAACATGAGGACAATAAGTCTGGTTCTGTCTGCAGCAGCACGTACATGAATAAAACTTGTGCCACAGGTTGGCTTGAAATGATCACTGATAATAACCGTGCAGAACAATAAACCAACGTCTGCACTGTTTTTCTTAAACAGTCTATGTTCTGCATCTTTGACACCTGTGCACACATTACAGATTCAAGTCCATTAACTGATTTGTCCACAGAAAATTGTTGTCATTAAAAAGCTGTTTAAATGTCTCAGTCATTAAAAGTGTACTCCAGCAATTTAGTATGTCACTTTTAAAAGACTTGCAAGAGACAGATTGGAAGGGTCAAACTCTCCAGTTTGTGGGGCAGGAAACTTTAAGTCTCTTTGAGAAACTCCTCCAGACCGCCCCTTTAATTTATTTTAATTAATTCTTTTGTCCACAGGCAGAAAATGAGATGACCAGATATTTCCTGGGTACAGCTTCACAACTGCAAACCATTCTTTTCACCATTTCATGACAGTAAATCTGTGAACTTGTGATGAGAATTTGTTATTATATCTGACAATTAATGAAGTTAATGAATAATTGTGTAAATGATAAACAGGAAGGAGCACTGACAGATTAATGGCGACATTAGCCTGAGGCAAGTTTTAATGTTGCTTCAGTTTCAAACTCATCAAGTCACATAACAAGTGTTGAAACAGCAACTTGACCAACTGCTGCCTGATGTGGTTGCAAACTGTAGCATTAAGTCAATGGTGACAGAGGCACGGTAACAAGCTGGGGTGCACACGCTAGTAAAATCCTACCCACAATCCCCCTGTCTCATCCTGCACTCGTCTGCTGCGTACGGCGACAGGAAGAAGGGGGACGTGAGGCTTTGTACCTCTGTCCCTCTGCCGATGGCCACTCAGCTCCCACCTCCATTATAACACAATTACTGTAGTCACATGGGAAATCAGGACACCTTAGCCCATCCATCTCCTCGCTGCACGTCAGCAAGGGTATCCAGGCACCCCCTCCTCCCCCCACCTAATTTAACGGGTAAATGCACACTCCCCTGCCGGGGAGGACCGGGGTGATAATGGAGGGATGGGAGTGTGTGCAGAGGATGAACGAGTCGAGGGGTTGGTGGGCAGCGGTAACCCCTCATCCGGCAGCTCGGCGCTGGCTCCGGAGAATAAGATGCATCAGCAAAATCAGCAAGTCTGACCTTGAGTCTCTGCTGCAGACTGCTGCTAAAGGACTCGGCTTGATGGCTAATTTCATTTGGAGCAGCTGAGAAACACACACACACACACACACACACACACACACACACACACACGCTCACAGATGACTGCTCAGTGAGCCAGCTGCCTGTGTCTCTCACGTCTTCAGTCAGTCAGCCATACACGACTTTCTCTGCCAGTTGCATCCGTGCCTGCTCACAGCTTGCGTCTTATATTTTCTCTGAAGATAAAATTGAGAATATTAATGATTTACCTAAATGGATTTCAAAATAAAACACTCATCGATTTCCTCTAAGTTGGTAGTTTTCAGTGGAAGGCCCTGCGGTGGCGAGCCACACGTCTGAACCCTCCCATCCCCGCGGCTCCTCTGAGGCGCATTAGACTCAACACTTTGAGCGCGACGGCGTGTTTCTGGCCACGGTCAATAGCGGCACAGCTCCACACAGTCTTTGCACAGTGGTAAGTTTAACACAAGTTTCATAAATATTTGAACATGTGGAGATGTTTTATTCTCTGGCATCAATTTAAAGAGCTCAACGTTGATGAGAGGAGATGGGCAGTAACTCTCTATGAAAGCCTATTAGTGCTGGTAATTGTTCATAAGAGCCGATGGAGGCCGATGCATGAAATGTGCTCAGCTGAAAGATTTTCTATAAACAGTCCGGCGAGCTCGGAGCGACGGGCGTTTGGCAGTCAGATTTCTTCAGTGTAGTTGAAGTGAGGCGAGGACCGAGCATTGCTCAGCTTCAGCCTTCGCCCCAGGTTGTGACTCTGGTGTATTATCGGTGCATTTCAGTCACAGAGCTGAGCATCGGGTTTTCCAAAAAATAAATACACATTGATCTTAGGGAAAAAAAACGGTCGTTTAACAAGTTTTACTGCTGTTTTCAAAGTGTTTCCAGACTCTTCAAACGCTCGTCTAATCATGTGGATGAGAAAATACAGCTGTCGGACAATTAAAAAGAAAAGATTTTTAACCAGTTTCAAGTTTTTCAGGAAAGAAAATCAGATGCTTAGCTCTGTAATATAATGGTGATACACAAGGGGCTCGAACTGGGACTGTTATTTCCAAGAAGTCCAATCTGTTCATCATCCAACTTTGCTGGATTTCTATAATGTGCATGTGTTTTTGTCATAATTGCATTTTGGTTTCACTTCTAAATAACCCTGCAACTTTGCTGCATTCCCACAAGTTCAGAAGTACAACACTATTGTTATCCATTGAAATGTTGGAAAAAAATATAAAAATCAGATAATAAAATAAGACCCAAGTTCTCAGAAACCAGAAATATTCTTTAAACATTTGCATTCTTCTGCCGGGAACGTTGGGCTGCTGATCAGGGTCCTTGAGAGGAAGGAGCAGAGGCCACAACAACACAGGCCTCATGTGGGAAGTTTTATTCAAACACACGGCCTGAAACTTTGCTGACTGCCTCCTGTAATTTACTGCTGAGTACCTGCCTCTGCCAAAAACCAGGCCTGGGTTGTTGATGTTCTCCCCGTGACCCTCTGCTCTTCCTAACAGGAAACTAAGCGAGAGCGGCCACTTCCTGTCTGACCCCGTGTGCCTTCTGCAGCCATCTTTCCTGCCCTCCCCTCGCTTCCCTTGTCCTCGCTCCCGTGATGTCCTCCAGCTGTCCTTGCCCAACACCAGCTCGGTTCCCCTCGGGTGAGCTGTGGCTGTGTGATGCATGGGAACGTCAGGCCTCGCAGTGGGACTCTGACCCCGCCGTCAGCCGGGGCCAGGTGGGTTCAGGGTGAGCTCGGCCGCCCTCTCACGTCTTCGCTGGGGGGGGGGACATCCTGCAGTCTGTTCGCCATTTGAAGCCGCGGCCTCCATCCTCGATAGCTTTGTTTTCCTCTGGAGGTGAAGGAGGCCTGTCTGAATCTCTCTTTTAAATGGAAGGACATGCAACATTAAGTTACAGCCAAACAAACTTGATTATTATTATTATCGACTCTTGTGTGCTGTGCTTAAATAATAAAATAACTGATAAGAGAACAGAAGTGAAATTGTGGCCTTGACACTGAGGCCAAATCCACTTCTCTCTAACTGGAGCTCATGTCAGAGTAAAACTGCTTCAGTCCACACAGCGAGCAGTAAATCCCGTCTAAATCTGTCGCTGAGGTTATTGATGTGTGTGTTGCTCTCACACTAACACCTCAGTGGCCACACAGGAACGTGTGATGAAAACACCCTTAATGGAAACTGTCGCTGACGTGCACCTGATGTGTTACCACAGGTAATACCCGAGCAGCTGCTGCAACAAAAGCACGAGGTTCAGGCTTTGTTGTCACAGAAACGCTGGGTTTAGTTGTCATGAAGCCGTCCCTGGGGCTGGGAGGAGTGGGAGGAGGAGGAGGAGGAGGAGGCGGACGGGGAGTCGCCCGTATGTGAACGTTCCTACTACTCCTTTCCCTGAGCACGGTGCCAACAGAGCCGGCTCCTCCTCCTCCTCCGCTCTGCTCATCCGCTGCTGACGCCAGCTTTCCCCTCAGCTCTCCACCGGCGCTCCTGGCTCCACACCAACGCCGTCTCGCTGAGCCGTTCTTCACATTTTCCACTCTGTCACTCACTGGACCCCGTCCTGCTCTCACACAACGCTCAACTCTTGGACAGAGAGTAGAAATCTGTGTCATTGAATTAGGGCCCACATCACCTTGTAGTTAATGCTCTTCTTCGCGCTGCTGCCGTGGGAGGAGAGGCCGACGAGAAGCGCCCGGATCAGGCTCTATAATTTATCCTTATAATTGACAAGCCTCATCAATTTCCCCCGGGCTGCGTTGAGCCATTAAAACATAGTGCTGCATTTTTCCTTTTAACTACAGGAGGAGAGAGGCCAGTAACAGGTCCGGCATCGTACGGCTCGATGTGTCTGAGAGGTATTTAAAGCTCGCTAATCTATGGTCTCTGCTGGAGAACAGACAGACCCCTGACACAGAAGAGGACATACTCAATTCATTTTACATAACCTACCTGCAACAAAATGCAGCATCGTCCAGACGGTTTTAATCTATGAAACACTCAATCACTTCACTGTGAACTGATACAGGGGACATACAGCGTTTTGCATTTCTGACATTTGTTTGTTTGGTGGTAACTTTTCCACCAAGTCAGCTGCAATGCACGAGATGTGGGCGACGAAACGATCGTGACATACACCAGCGATAGACAGCAATAAGACAAGTACTGTGAGTTTGATAGTTTGACTCAAATGCATTAAATGCAAAGGACAATGAAAGCGCATAACGAATTCGCCCCGGTTCATAAACAGCCTATCGCACGGTGTCTTGTTCAGCTGCATCACCGACACGTGACGCTACAACAATGGAACCAGTATGGAGTGAGAACACGAGCGCAGACGGCGAAGAAAGCGAAAGGACAGGTCGGCACAGGGCTGAAGCAAAGTGTGGACAGTCTGGCCACGCAAGACTCGCTCTGTGAAAACCACTTCACTTAACAGCAGGACTCGGCTGCAGCGTTCTGGCCTCCGCTTGCATCCGTTCCTTGGTGAGTAGCGTTCAGTAGTTTTAGAATCACAATCGTTTCTGGAGTTGGATCAGTAGCAAGAACATGAATATTTGAATTAGAAAAGAACAATTAAGACAATTTAAAAGTTCTTACACTTTTAGTTTTAATAATGTAAATAACTGTTTAATCCTAAAACTAATTAAAATAAAGTGAAAAATGACCAATAATTATCGTTATTGATTATCGTGATACATTTTTCAGCTATATCCCCGAGCTCTGTGGTTCACGCTCACCGTGGAAAAATCTGCAGTAAATTTGGCAGCGAACGAGGTGAAACGACAGAAAACCTAAAAGCTTCTTTCTCGACTCACTAATTTGCAACAATTCTCACCAATCGCACAAAGAGAGCTTCATCACAGCCGAGACAGAAACATCAATTTCTGCTCGAGTTCAAGCCACAGAGATGCAGCCGTGTGTGTGTGAAACACAGCTCCCCCCCTTCTTCAGTGGCTTTTTGTTATGTGAACAACACGCCGTTCTCGCCTTGGTGGTGAGCCTTGCTGAGAAACTCGCTGTCTTATGTAGAAGAGACAGGTGAAAGAGAACAAATAAAATCATCAGAAATGTCATTGTGGCAGGAAGTAAACCTTGATGACAAACTGTCTAAGCAAACAAACTTTTTCCAGTTCAACTTTTGCTGCAACGCAACATGACGTCACCCAGCAAGACGCTGCGTTCGCCAGCCAAATACACGCAAGCTCACATTCCTGGTGGATGACTTTGTAACGTGAACGCTGTATTTGTTCACCTGGCGATCATCAGAACCAAAGCTAAAATAGTCGTGATAACTTTCCAGAGTTGTAAAGTGAGACGAGGAGTGGGGAAGGACTCAAGCGCAAACACCCGGATTGACGAAAAATACGTCTTTTAATGGAAAGGCAAACAAAATCTCAGTAACAAAAACTCATGACAGGGTTATGTCCAGCATAGTCCAGAAATCTTAACAGAGCAGATCCAAAGTCCAATCAGAGACAAACAAACAAATCCAAACACGATGAAAGCACTGAAGGCATGAGGGAACAAGAACAGAGAAGAGAACAATCCGGCAAGGGCTGACAGAAATGAAGTGGCTTATATAATGTCCTGATTAGTAGTTGGCTGCAGCTGGGAACACAGGTGACTAGATGAGGTGGGAGTGGCTGACAGGTGAGGTGAGGCAGAGGCAGGGTGAGTAGAGAAGTACCGGGACCTGAGGTGAGAAGCTATGGCAGGTGAATAGTGACAGACTGACAGAACTTGGACAGGAAAACAATGACAGGTAACTAAAACATGACTATAACTGACAGAGCACAGACAGAAAACCAAAACAGAACTAAGACAAAGCTACAACACAGAACTAAGAAACAGAACTTGGACAAGACATGACAGCAGAGACAAGGAACTAAGACCAAGACAATGAACTAAGACCAGACTGGACTACGACATGACTATGAAAAGAACAACAGAACTGAAAGAACTATAACAGAGACTAAGGCTGAACAGAACTAACATGGAACTATGACAGGACACTGACCGAAAACTATGACATGAAAACTAAGGCAGGTAAACTAAGACAGAACTAAGGCAGGAGAAAATCTAAGGCTTAAACAAAAACTGAACAGAGGCCTAGCAGGCAGAACTGTGACATAAAGTCCTGTCTGTGAGAATTACAAACCCTTATGCAATGTTTTGGCAATTGATTTTAAACCCATTAATCTGTAACTCAAACTTTATTCCTGGGTTAGATTTCATCGTCTCGCCGGCACCTTAAACAAGTCGCCCCCTGCTTTTACACAGAAATCTGAATCCCTGCTAAGACTTGTAGAAGAATTTCTCAGTATTATAAAGCCTTCTTTGATGCACTTCCTCCCCAACTTCATAACACACATAAATACAAGCATCCTTGTTTTGAATTCTGTGAATTTCCCCACTGTGGGACGAATAAAGGTTTATCTTATCCTCTGTCAAAACACATGATTGGACACAAGTTTCTTATTTTTCAGTCAGTGAATGTTGTTCTTGTTCATTTAACAGTTAATCAGCATTTGTTCCAACAAAAGACCAACAGAGCTGTAAGCAGCACAGCGTCACATGAGTTATCATCATACAGCCTCTGTAATATCCTACGTATGAATAGTGAACACATGATGAATATGCTAATAAATTCTACAGTACGGGGGGAAATAAAATAATTGAAGCGCGTTTGATGTTTTCACATAAACCCCAGAGCACAGCTTGAAAAAAAAAGAAAAAAAAAAAAGGACTTTCATCTCCCAAAAAGGCCTTCACAAACAATAAACCCACGCTGGCTATTAGAGATGATGAAGAGAGCGAATACTGCAGAGCGCTGAAAAATGCATCACACACACTGAGAGAAAACATCTGGCTACAGTTTGTGAGCCTGATAACCAGTGAACTTTTCATTTTAACGCACTCGCCACCGAGGCTTTAGATGTAAAAACCCCGGCTCAGAAGGCGTTGTCATACCTGCGCATCAAAGTCGGGGAGATCTGTAGGAACATTATCTGCTCATTAACGAATACCCAGAGATCAGAGACCATAATAATGAGGATGACAGTCTGGCATTAAGCTGGTTTAACAGCATTATATGTCACAATATCGCGGCTCCCCTGCTCCTCTCTCACAAAATCACACATTAAAGCTCGTCTTCTACACCGAGATGACACTTTCGTTTTCCCAGAATGCAGTTCTTTATAATGAGTTACACTAGTGAATAGCGACTTGGATTCCCTTCAGCGTCCTCGTCCTTTTTGTCGGTGATGGATGAACAAAAGCCGGGGAGCTGCCGCCGGTCGGGAGGCAGGGGGAGACACAGATGGAGGAGAGACGAAGGGAAGGAAGGAGGAGAGGACAGAGGGAAGAAGGACGAGAATGAACAGAGGGATGAAGACGAAGGAGACGAGGGAGAAAAAGAAGAAGAGTGTGCAAGGAGGGACGGAGCGGATACCGAAGGAGGCATGTGATGAGTGGAGGTTTCTGCCAAATAACAATAAAAAAAGAGGATGTCTCACTTCTGCTGGAGCTTAAAAAGTGAACACTGCAGTAAAACAGGCCCCACTAATACAGTTCTGCTGCCAGCAAGACAAAGTGGTGAGGAAAAGTGGCTTAACTCCCACTGCAACCGTCCTCATCCTCATCCTCATCCTCAGCCCCTTCAACGCTCCAAACTCTCCGGCACCCCGGCCCGGGGAGCCGGCCAGGTACCGGGCACTTGTGCAGAGTTTGCAGTTACTAGACAACGAAAAAAAAAAAAAGAGAGAGAGAGAGATCTTGAGAAAAAAAATGTTGAGAAAATGAAGTTACAGTCCTGTCCACCTGCCAGCTCCTGCACTGCAGTGAAGCAACAGACCCTGAAATAACCTTCTGACTCGGTGGATGTCGTGACCGTCCTCAGCTGAGCAGCTTCAGCTCTGCCAAGGATGCTCTCTGACTCACTGTGTGTGTGTGTGTGTGCAACTACACTACCAACACGTGCATGTGTATCTGTGTATGTGCAAACAGCAGAAGCTGGAGAGGTGAGCGTGCCTCAAGGCACAGTGCGTGAGTACGTACAGTTTGTGTGTTTCACTGAAAAAAGTCCCTTCCACTTCGCACCACTTCGGCCTCATCACGTCCAGCAGGAGCCTCGTTAGCGTGTCAGCGCCGCGCCGTCACGTCACAAGGGCAAGGGAGTATGAGGCACAGCTCCAGGTTATAACACACACACACACACACACACACACACACACAAACCTTGGCTACACATGACACAGGCCGGTGCTGCCAAGAAGCCGTGTCAGGGTTACAGTGAAACAGGTTTCTTGTTAGCAGAGAGGAGTCACTTTCACACATAGAAAACGAAATCCTGCGTGTTGACTTTTCCAGTGAAGACTCACAAAGCTGAAACCACCGACAGCTTATTTGCTTGATGCGAAGTATGACATTTGCTAATTTTCTGGGATTTTTGCCTGCGTATCCCTCGTGCACCACAGAGGCTTCTTTATTTTATCACAACGTTTCTTCCCGTCCCCGACAGCTGCCAACTGATGACTTCTTATTCCTGGGTGCTACACAGCTCTTTTATTCTGGCCTCGGTCCAGTTTGAACACGGCGCTGCCAAGTAACGCTGAACAACATATTAAAAAGCCAAAAAAAAAGTATTTCTCCAATGTGAAAAATTCAATAATCAGATGCCTGTAACATTCAACATATCAAGAAGTGGCATCACAGCTTTGTATCAAACATTCAAAAAATTATCTTTTTAAAAAGTAGAAATAATTCAAATTTGGGGGATGGTCAATCTCAATTAACAGAGATTTTAATGCAAATTCTACTAAGCTCACACTGACATAAATCATTGCGTGCTGTAGAAAACTAATGGGCCCAACTTGATCAAATATTATATGAAATATTTAACAGTTGTGTGACTATGCTAATTCTGCAACATCATTTGAAGGAACAGCTGGTAGATGACGAAACCTGAGTGTGAGCTGGAGGATCTGCACGTCTGTCTAGAGCCATATAACGTGAGAGTTTCCCATGTTGAGAATTCCCCAGTTTGGGACAATAAAGTACATCTGTCTATCTATAGACTGTATTTGTCATATAGTGACTTACGGTCAGTATTCTGACATTAATGTGATATCTATATTAATATTGTGGTGTTTCTGAATAACTCCAAACACATCAGTTACCCCACAGCTGACCTCGCAGCGCGCCTCCATTTAATACAAGAGAAAGTCTCACACACACACACACACACACACACACACACACACACAGGTACAGACCCACAGCCCAACGCGGTGCAGTACTCATCTGAGACGACACGATATTTCATGTCAGCCGTCACACAAGCACGACAGACTGTACATCAGTGAAAGCGTTTCGCCTGCTCAGCAGGAAGCTGATCGATGGCCGCGCCACGTCAGACTTTGAGGCACAGCTCACACGGCCCTTCATCACATGACCTCTGCCTCGCTGTACATACAAGCTACACGACTGGATCAGAAATCAGTCACAGTCCACGAGGCGTTTGGACACTGAACGCAATCTGAACTTAAACACTTAAACACACAAAAGGTCAAATTCTAGAAGGAGGAGGAAGTTTTCCGCCTGATCACCATCGCTCATCTCATCTCAGTCATCTCTTGTGATGTGGCGAGCGCTTCACACGTCATACATCTCTGAGTCACTTCCATAAAACCTGTAGGTGGTTGTGTAGATATTATATACTCATATATACAGTATGCATCATGCACAAGGTACGTGGACTGGATCTTAGAGAATCCTTTGAACAGGGGTCATTATCGACTGCAATGTATATCCAGAAATATACAGTGGTGGAGGAAGATACTAATACTACAATACTGATAGAAGATGTTACTTAAGTAAAAGCATATAAGTATAATCAGGAAAATGTACAATTATTATAATCTATGATGAGATTATTATTCTTCATGCATTAATGTAAAAGCAGGACTGAGCTCATTTTGAACTATTACAATGATTATTTTTTATTTTGGATTCATCTGCTGATTATTTTCAACATCGATCAGTCCATTGTTTGATTTGTAAAAATTCTGAAAACAGTGAGAAATGTCGTCACAGTGACCCAAAGTGACACCTTCACAACGCTTTGTTTTGTCCAACCAACAGTCCAAAATAATAACCAAGAAATATTATTACATGAAAAATGAGTAGAAGTACGAGGTGTCATGAGAGTGTCAATGAAAAGACTCAAGTAAAAGTACAAGTACCTCAAATTTGTACTTAAGTTCAGTACTTGAGTAAATGTACTTTATTCCATTTCACCACTGACTAACAGGGGCATCAATTTCTAAAAAATGACATCACAACATCAAAGCTGTTCATGTGAAGCACGGAGAGGGAAAAAAACTGCTCACAATATTACATTTGACAAATAAAGGGAGTCTGACTCATTGAGGTGAACAGCGTGCAGTAAATGAGTTTGCCGAGACGAGCTTTTATAACCCACTTCATGGCTGTCAGACACAGTCAGGTCTTATCAGAGGAAACGTCTGGCTGCATTACGGCGAACTGTCACCGCGCCAGACTACGGCGGTCAGCTTTGATCGGCGGCAAAGTGGACGTGGTGCGAGAGAGGTCAGAGGTCGTCGGGCCGCCTTGCAGGGAGAGGAGACGGATTCATCCATACATTATCGCAGATTCACCAAACACAACCTTAACTATGCTCTGCTTTCCCGAGGAGTTTTAGGCCCAGACCTTTTCCCTGCTGAATCACAAGTGTAATCACATCTCCTCCATGTTCATGCTGCAAAATTAATGGAGAGACATTCATTTTTTTAGTATTAATAGCTCCTCCTAATAGCTCAATTATTTTTACTGCTGTATTTGTAGGATGTACGCTTCCTAACTTCGACTATTAAGAGGAACGGAGTCCTGCTCGTCGAGGCTAAACGTCAGAGCCTGGACTGAAATCAGGGTCGTGTCCTGTTGGAAAGTTGCTGTTGGATGGCTAAAAGCTTTTATCGAGCTTAACAGCGTGAACACGAGTCCGATGGGCTTTGTTGAAGCCTGCAGAGGTGTAACGTGGCGGATCGACTCCGAGGGTCAAAGCCTGGAGAGAAAACTCATTTCACAAACCCACTTTTCATAAAGTCATGAGTTCTGTTGTGGCGAAGAACGAGGAACAGAAAGCTGCCGGAATGTGAACGATATTGTTGTGGGAAGCTGAGTATTGGAGGTAGACCCCGACTTTTATTGTGTCATAACGGAGGTTGTTTACAGTAGTATCAGTTCAAGCAGATGACTTCTTGCTCTCGAGGCTCTAATAGCTGCAAGAAAAATACATAATTTATACGGAGCTATGATGAATAAATCATTTATGAGTTTATGAGGAGGCTTAATTACTCTAGAACAGATGAGGGTCAACTTTGAAATTTAATTTATGTTGCACTCACAGGGGGTGAGACGATCGGGCTGAAAGCGAAACACCACCCGGAGGCAGTGTGTTTAGCTGGACTTTGGCAAAATGATTAGGAACATATTGATCATAGAACTGAAGAACAGAGAAATACATTATGCTGCATTAGTGGTTTCTTAGTTCATGTATTAGTACTTTTTGTCTGTGTCAAATCCCCTGTAACTGACACACAACAGAATGTAATAATTGTCTAATTCATTTTAACATATACTCAACTGAAAACAGCACAAAGACAATATATTTAATGTTTGACCTCATCAGTTTCATTGATTTCTGTAAAAATCTGCTTCTTCTGAATTTGATGGCAGCAACATGTTTCAAACAAGTTGGGACAGGAGCAACAAAAGACTGAAAGTTGTGGACTGATTGAAAACACCTGTTTGGATCCTTCCACAGGTAAACAGGTTGATTGGTAACAGGTGATAGGATCATGATTGGGTCTGAAAGGTTCATCCTGGAAAGACTCAGTCGTTCACAGTGAGGATGGAGAGAGGTTCAACACTGTAAAACCGATTTGTGAAACCAATGTCGGCAAAAACAGCTCATTTGCCTGATTACATTGTGGTTTTATTTATGTTTTACACAAAGTCCCAACTTGATTGGAACCATGTGATGAAACTACACACCTGTCAAACCATCCACAGGTGAGTGTTTGATACTTAAAAGCTTCCTCTAAAATATGTCTTGCTTGTTGTTACTTCACTTGGATCTTTCATTTCCACTGTGCAGAACGATGAATGTGCACTTTGAGTTTGACACTTGAAAGCAGTTTTTATTGTTCGTCTGCTGAAGGAGGAAAGTTTCTCTGTGCTCAACTTAAATCTCATTTTAAGATGTGTTGACTTTGTGACAGCACAACTGCTTTGGAGGCCAATCTTGGTCCAATATATATCCCTATTTATATTAATATTCCTGTGCACAGACACTGAGAATGGACTGAAAGTAAAGTAGGAGACATTTTGTGTCCATCAATGAAATAAAACTTATTCATTGTCTCTAATCAGAATGCAAATTCATAGATTCTGTGTTCTTCAATGACAGAGAAGGACTGGATGAAAACATTTACAAAACCCCAAATCTTTTTTTAATCTTTTTGTTTATCACTTACTGTTTCACATGCGACATTTTGCCAGAGTTGCTAATTCTCACATATTAAGTGCAATTCACACAGAAAACACTTATTAGCATTCAGACTCTAACTTCCACCTTTTGAAAAGCTGATAGCAAAGTTAATATCTTATTGAATATCTTGGGTCTGATCTGAACTGACTGTCCACCCGTCCAATGAAAGACCGTCTCACACGACAGCGGCTGAACTATGAGACAAAGCTAAGAGACAAACTAGCGACTGATGACCACAGACCACAGACAGATGCTCATCCCCATTAGGTCTGAAGCTTTTTGAGATGTTGCACCTGCCTTCAGTTCCCGAGCAAAGCCTTCACATGCATTTTGCAGTTTTAATCCAAAATATTATTTCTGTGATGTTGCAGCCTTTATTTTGTCTTCGATGAAAAACTGATCCAAGAGCAGCAAAGCTGTGACATGGTGATGTGCAGTTAACTTTATATATTTCATGTATAAGTACAATTTTTTCTTGAGTTTTTTTTTCAGGAATAAAGTGTCAAGATCTCTAAGGAAAATATCACAGGTAAGTCTGAAGCTCTTTTTTTTATGAATGGGTTCAGACCTCATTGAGAAGGAGTAAATAATCAGTCTTAAACAACATAGATTTCAACCTAAAATATATTGTTGTCGTGACTTTCATCCCCTTTCTTATTGACAAATGTCTCTTTGACTGAATGCATCCATATAAAGGACAGAACAGAGTAGAAGCAATTACCATTGAAGGCTGATAAAAATTCACCTTGAGGCACCAGTGATATAAATTCTCAGAGAGTTTCCGAGCTCTCGTTAATAATGAAATGTCAGAAAAAGTGATGGTGCGTGAGTGGCTCCTTTGAGGAGCAACGGCAGAGGTTGGACAGGTCTCTGCCGGGAGCACCTGGCAAATATTATTCAGCTCACAGACTGCTGCAGGATGTTCCTCACGCCGACCAGTCACAGGAGCTGGACTCTGACCAGGAACCATGATTTAGAAGCACTTACAGGTGACACAGAGAGAGAGAGAGGGAGAGAGAGAGGGACCCGCATTGATATTCTGCCGAGCGCCTCGGCTGCAAACAATCAAAATAAGTGATTGTTTTTCGTGTGGCTGAAAAGCAGGTGTGCATGCGTGTGCTCGTCCTGTCGCAGTACTTCCTCCTCTCGTTCCAATCAGACCAAACCGCCGGTGACGGCGCAACCTCAAGATCAAACAACGGCTGCGACCGACCATTAGCAAAACCACATGTGCTGGATTTCACTGCAACACTATTGGCTCTTGAGCTGCAGTTGGATCATTTACTGAATTACAGCACAGTTGACAGGCAATTGCATTTTTTTCATTTAGGATGGAGTCAGCTGAAATGGGCCATCATGTAAAATGGGCCAGATACAGTAAGGTCAGAGAAATTTTACAGCCAATCACAATAAGTGATCTTGCTTTGTTGCTACAGTTGATATGCAACAATAGTTTTGATTGGTCTGAGGTTGCTCATGTGGGCGGGACAGAGTGTCACATGGAGTCAGAGAAATCGTGTGGTAATAACAGATAATTTCACTAAGAATAAATGCAAAATCATAACACAACAAAAACAAGCCACCAAAGCAAGAACATTTCCAGTAGCGAGGTCTTAACATCTCATCTTGCCACGTCTCGTTATGTTTTGTCCTGTATTCTCTGCAAACACAGATGTAACCATGTTCTTCACAGACGCCATTATCTCTCCACGGCTCTCGTGGTACCGTGAGCTTCACTGACGACAGCAAACACAGACCTGCGAGGCCTTCGGACCACTCGCATCCCATCGAACATTTTGTCCTGATAATGGACAAAACCAGGAAACACTGTCATCAGAGCTGAAGCGCTGGTCTGGTTAAAAACTGTGTGTTAGTAAGGATTAGTCTCTAACTGCATTTATGTGTTTTGTATGTTTGATGTGTTCATTTTAAACGGCCTTTTATAGAATAAAGTTATATCATAGATGTATAGAGGGTTATTGTTCTCTGTGTAATGAAATGAAAGGATGTTTAACAGTGACTTGGTTGTTGAGTTTTTGAGTAGCGGGCTCACAGCAGAGTCTCACTCCCGCCTGTGTGTTCAGACTTTGGAAGATCTTTTTTGGCCATTACAGCGGCTCACGCTGGAACAATGACGACCGTCTTACCACTAAGATGCTTTTGAGAAAGCCATCCCGGTTTCGGCTTTAGCGATTTGTCACGCTGCCACTGCGCCAAAGTGGGCCAAGAGTGCATTTTTTTGTAAAGTGAGTGAAAACGCTGCCGAGACCAAAAAGCAGAAAGTCCCACAGTGTGTTTGCGCGTTCACAGAGACTGATCAAGGGAGCTGCGAGCTTGGCTCGGTGCAACCGCTGGCAGCTCGCGTTGCATCAGTGCGGCTCTGGTCTCAGTCAAACGATGCTCTGTGCAAATGTTAGACCACACACTCCTGCAGATCAAAGACGCCCCATTTGTTAGAGTGAGAACACTCTGTCCCTATTCAATACAACAACTACCTGACATCTGCTTTGTATACTGTAGAGCCTGTGTGCTAGAAAGCCGTGTAAAGACATTCTCTTCAACAGTGCAGGTCAACATTCACTTCATTCATCACATTTTGTAACTGCTCAGTTGACTCACGTGACATTTTTCTGAGTAAAATCTTTTTTTTCCCAGTAAACACATTAGTGGGAGAGAAGAGTGAGAATACTTTGAGATTTTGACTCAACATCCCAGATTGTAAGACGCATCTCAACAAGAGATCTGTCAATAACTGTAACCAGGAGCCGGAGGATCGTTGGCTCAAACAGTTCAGAGATGAAGATTCCTGCCGAGGCGGACGACAGCTCACGATCTGAGTGACCTCCCCGGCCGGCCTGATAAGCAAGCGGTGCAGAGAGCAGCTTTAAAGCCGCTTCCCTGATAAAAGAGTAGGATATCCACTTCAGAAGTTAAAAGTGGTGACTCGCTGGATTAGAAGTTAAGAAGAGACGCGGCTGCTACCGACGCCAGAGGCTGAGAAGCTGCTCGTCGCTGTAACGCAACAAGGACGTGGACAGTCAGAGCAAAGCAGCACGAGCCCGAGAGCCAGGTCGGGAAGATGAGCCTGAAAGATGCTTTACAAAGTATTTAATAAGTATAATGCTGAAATGAGTATTTGATCAATTAATGCAGTAATAATAATGTTTCCCAAACAATGTGCATGAGCCAGTGTTTTATCCAGAATAATGGTCAACATTTGCTCTTTCCAGCCTCTAAAATGTGAAGATCTGCAACTTTAATATTTTGTAAATTTAATATCTTTGGGACAAAACAATTAATTTGAGGATGTCAACAAAATTGTAGTCGGCATTTTATCACTATTTTCTGATATTTGAAAATCTGGGGGAAAAAGTATTTTGATGCTTTTAAGCTCATTGCTCATAAAAGAAATAAAATTTGCTTCACCACTTCAGAAATGTTCAAATCTGCTTGATTTCGTGTTGGTTTAAACAAAGAATCTTGTGTATTGCTTCTTGTGTTGGTCAGACCATATAAATGACTTCTGGCAGTTTGTGATGGGCATCTTCCCCTGTTTAATACATTTACAATTAATAAGTATATGGCCAAATGAATGCTTAATTAGTGAGCACACCTTGATGGGAGACTTGAGAACAACAAGACAAAAGCTGTGTGTGTGTGGGAGTGTGTGTGTGGGAGTGGAGGAGAATATGCAGCTGAGGGTCTTTTCAGTGTTATTATCCTTCCCTCCACCCTGACTGTCACTTTCCATCAGGAAAACGCTCCACTTCTCCCTCTGTTCCTCTTCTCTCCTCACCTCCGCCGCCCCCACCTCCGTCTCCCCCTTCCTCCCCCCTCCACGTCCACAGCCGCTCCGATCCCTTTCCTGCCGACATCCGAGTGGATTCCAGCCAGCTGGTCGGGGCTGTAATGGACCCCTGTGTACGGTGACACCTTGGCGCCGCCTTGGCCGAGCGCCATTTTGATTCTGCTAAAGACCTTCGCTGACTAATTATGCTGATTACACAAAGCTTTAGAAGAAAAAGAATTTGGTCATTATGTCATGTCTGTTTATCTTCAGCCCACATGAACGGGACTTGCTGCTATAGATGCTCCATCTTTGGATCTGTAGCTTGTATAATCAAAGCGTCTCAGCCATATTAAACACACACAGTGTACAAACCGCGGTGTGTCAGCCAACCTCACAGAGCTGTTGCCGTGTGCTCCACTTATAGACACATGCAAATATAAAAGACATCAAACATCGCTGCAGCACCTGAGCTCCTGACTCATTTCTCTTCCTACTTGTTTCTTGACGTTTCTCTTCTAAATGTGCAGTTTAAAGCCTTTGGGCTCCTCTCTGCGCTCATTCTGCTCCCGTCTGACGCAAGTGGGATTTCACAGTCAGAGCTGATGCATACAGCACCTGACCTTTAGCACGTACTTAGCGGGAATCCTTTTTACAGCTTCCTCCCACAGACCACCAAAACAGTTCCCACACACATTTACTACATGCTAAACTACATGAAAGACAAACAAAACCTAAAGCGCTGCCCTCTTCAACAATCTGCAGCTCTGCGAGTTCACAGGCAGCTTCCACACCACAACCGCAGCTTCTGCTGTTTGTCAGCTCAACGCGAAACAGACACGAGAACGCGACCATCGCTCCTTTGTCTTCTGGCGTCTTTCACCGTAATGAGTCGGGGAGGGCTGTGAGCCGGGGGAAAGAAGCCAGAGGAGACGAGATTCTCACGCCTGTGGAACCAAAACAAACAAAGGCCCGCTCCAGCGACGCGGCAGCCGACAGCCGCTGATAGGGGTTATCTCTGCAGTCACACATGGGCCATCTCACAACACAGCACCAGCAACTGTTCAGGCCTTTACAAGCAGAAACACAAACAGCACAGACTCGCACACTGATTGCACACGGAGCTCTGTCTCTTTGAGTTTAAAGTTTGTCTTGTGTAAAGAAAATATAATGATTCTGCAGCTGTGGTGCATGTTTGTTTTCCATTTTGCAAATGAGGAGCGGTTTTCGGACACAGAAAGCGTCTAAGTTTCGAGCCTCTGGGTGGAAGTTTGCAGCGGTTGACTGACATCTGTGGAAATTACTGACAACGTCTGTGGTGCACTCGAACACGTCATGGCACTGTAAAACCTACGAACACACACAAAGCATTTAACCCTGTTTTCAACAAGCCCACATACTGTCAGCTATCAGTGCAATGATTGACTTTTTGGGACATTAAAGGGCAGTAAAACAAGCTGTAGACACAACTCCTGACACACTGTCACCTTTTAAATTGATATTCACACATCATCAGTCGTCGTCTGTGTCCATCTGATGGATGTAATTCCAATATTAGGCTCCTTATAGCTCTGTTTTTGGTCTCCACCACCTTCTGAGGGAAATATCCATCTCTTCACATCATCAATTCAGTAATATATCAATATCAATCTACCTTGTGATTCAATATCATTTTTCTACTCTGCTGTTTTCTATAACGCTAATTTATCTTACAGTAACATGATACAACAGTAACCAACAGAAACTGTCTTCATTTCAGAATAATATTCAAGTTTTCATTGTTGATGGTACATCTATGATTCAGCAATGATTTATCCATCTTCCATAAATGCACACTCGCAGGTCTCTGTGCTTCGTGCCACCGCTCCATCATTAGAGAAAATACAGAAGAGGTAAATGCCTGAAAGCCAGGCAGCAGAGGCTGCAGTGTGAAATCCATCAGACGGGCCACAAGTGTTGGTATATGATGGAGATGGCAGATAAGCCCATGTGTTTTGCTGTGGGAGTGGGTGTAGTGAAAGGGGATCAGTCCACAGCAGTGTTTAGAGGTTCAAAAGCTCCTCTGGGGAGGAGAACGGATCGATCCCGCCTGGCCGGGAGCCAATCCTCTCTCTGCCTTCAGCCAGATATTCATCCACACTATATATAAGCCTCTAAGCCTCCAGTGATACTGTATATACAAAGCACAGGGTTCAGGATTTCATCACACACTGCTTCTTCTCCTGCAGTTCTATTATGAACTCCACGCCCTGTTTTTGAATACCAACTACATACAGATGTGTTTAGGCTGCCGTCCACAGAGAGGGGCCCGCCACATGTCTGTGGTGCGTGCGTTGTCGTCATGATGCTCTGATTACAGAGAGTCACGGAGATAAACTACAGCTGGCGTCTCATTAGTCCGAGTAACTCTGCCGGGTTCCCACCCACAGGGGCTCCTCCCAAACCCTGAGGAGAGCGGGGCACGTCCGCACGGCCTGCAGGGGCCGCACATAAACACCACCACTACCACGACTGGCACACAGCAGCAAACTCACACACGGACACACACACACACACACACACACACACTGGGGACACAAAGCACACTCGACTCTCCTCCCAACTCTTGCCAAAAATCAGCCTCAGAGGACGATCACTGGCTCGGCGACAAAATGGGGTTTCCCCACAGGGACACTCCATAAGCCTGCAACAGAGCGAGTGGCTGCGGGTGACCTGCTGAGCTACAAATATAGCAAACATCTGATGTGAAACAGATGCATCACAATCCACATTAAAACGAGCTCAGTGAGGTCTTTTGTGCGAGCTGTGGTGCAGCAACATCACTCCGGCCTGGAAGCTAGGCCTCGTGGGAGCTCGGATCGACGGCTGCGGTCTGGCGGAGGGTTGCTCGTGTTTGGGGACAGAAAGAGAGCGTGCAGAGGAGGAGGGAGGGAAAAGGGAGAGGGGGCCGCCGTCCGTCAGGCCCCGCAGCGACAGGTCCACCCCGGCCGAGGGGGGAGGCAACACAGCGAACGGTGCGACGAGGACCGATGAACGTCAGGCCCTGCTCCGCGGTAACGGCTGACAAACGGCTCAGTGGTTCGTCAGCAGGTCGACCCGAGACACTCGTGCTGCTCTGTGTTATGTTCTATCAGAGGGAATAACACCAACAACAAGAAGCTCCGTACACCACAGCCCTCCTGACAGTCATGCAGAAACACTGACGCTCTCATGTTCAGCTTTTCAAACATTACAGAAAAACACTTTCCTACAAAGAACAGAGATACACTAATATATCAAGTGTTCTACAGACTATAGGCTCCAGGCATTATGACGCCTTCAACAGCCTTCACAACTGCCTCTGAATTCTTTATGTGGGCAAAGAAAGCATATCTACATGTTATTCTTCTAATGATCTAATTACTAGAATGCACTGAAATGTTTCTGTAAATGGCTCAAAACAGCGTGAGATAAAGCCTGTTTACTGTTCATATACAGAATTAATGAAACGAGTGACGTCAGACTGCGATTACACTGATGTTATGTTCAAAGGGTTGAGTAAACACAGTTACCACCGGCCACACACCACAGAATTTATAGCCTGGACTAGTTTGCGACGCCCATCTGTAGATTGGTTTCCATAAAAACACACACGCGATGTAACGAGAAAGAACAAACATGACGACAACTTATTACAGTTGTGCCATTTAGAGAAATGCTTCATTAAATTCGAACCATTTTGTCCATCATCAAGCAGTCGAATTACTCCTTCATGAATTTGAGCTTTATTCTGTTTATTCTGAATAAGGCTGAAACTGAATCCACAATTATCTCTTAAATCTTGTAAATTTCCCCACTGTGGGACGAATAAAGGTATCTCTGATCTCTGATCTCTTCAAGCAAATGTAAATGAACCATTGCAAATGAATGAAAGGTGACAGGTGAGGTCACTTCCTGTACATCTCGTGTGTCTCACTGTGTGATGTTACATAAAAGCTTCAAATTAAAGACTTGAAGCGAGGGCTTTACTCTTCACGCCTCACCTCAGTAACAAGGTGATAAAACATTGTTTTTTATTGTAGACGCGACCTGTCCCTCGAGCCTCTGACACACGATCACAATCCGTCGCCTGATTTATAATTGACTCCAACACGGAGATATGCAGCTGAATCAGACATGAAGAATAACTCAGGCAGCTGAGATCCACAGATGTCTAAAACCTCCCCCACATCTCTGCTTCAAACAGCAGGACGGCAGGAAGGTGAATCCACACACGGAGACAAACAGAGAGAGTCCATCAGAAACATCTGGCCATGTTTAGAAAGGTAGCAGCCGTCAGAGAGAGCGAGCAAACAAAGGCTGCTCAGAGGGATGTTACTCTGAAGTATACACATACTACTATCACCATTACTACTATTATACTACTGTTTTCATGTCGTGGCCAGAGGAAATCCACCAGTCCAGATTAAGTTGATCTCTCTACAGAACACACAAAACTGAAGAGAAACTTTTTGATCAACCATGTTGCACATTTTTTCCATCATGTTGGAGGAATAAACTGAGATAATGTGGCAGAAACGAGAAGCACCGTCTCTTATCCAGTAACTGTGCAGCCACTGTGTCACCAACCACTGCTGTGATCGTCATTCTCACAAAGGACAGACAACACACCGGAAGAACACAATAAGCCGAGAAGAGCGAGGAGCGTGGCACCGAGCTCCAGCCCTCATCTGCCCGGTGAACGCACGGCACCGTCGAACACGGTGACCTTTGGCAAGGTCGTGGCATCCCGCCGCATGGACACGCTCCCCAATGAATAAATTATTGCCAGACTTGTTGTCCTGTTTGTTGCAACGCCCCTCAGCTCGCCCTGCGGAGTCCCGGAGCAGACAGGACACTCATTCATTCCCCTGAAAGTTAC
Organism: Holacanthus passer; assembly: GCA_025331565.1. Classification (NCBI taxonomy): domain Eukaryota; kingdom Metazoa; phylum Chordata; class Actinopteri; family Pomacanthidae; genus Holacanthus; species Holacanthus passer. Next base: position 1,714,448 of record JAFREQ010000061.1, on the reverse strand, counting down.
ATAAGACGAGTGAAGCAACCACATCAAGGCTGGATCTGTTTTAATCAGTCCCAGTGTGATAATATGACGTCACTGGTAGCGAGGACAACAAAACATCGGGTAAACATCCATACAATGTTTTGATATCTGTTGTCTTCACGTGATCTGCTCTTTCTCGGATCTGTGACACCTGCGCACGCAGACAGGAAGCTGCCTCGTCTCTTACCTGTGTCCTGTCGAAACTGGTGCATGGACTGCAGGTCGATGATGTAAGGAGAGAGCTGGCCGTCCACCTGCCCGAGCACCACGCTCCCCCGGGCGTCCCCCTTCAGCACGTTCTCAATATGGTGGCAGACGGCGGCGGTGTACGGCCTCCAGCGCCCGTGTTCGTTCAGCCACTCCCAGACCACCACCCGGGCCAGGTTCTGAGGCGGGTACCCCAGCCCGTTGACCGGCACCAGCAACCCCGATCCCGGACGAGCCATCTCCTCGGTGGTGTGTGTGCTTCAGCTGCTACAGCACTGCAACCCTGTCAGTCAACTGACACAATGGAACACTCTCATCAGGCCAAACAGAAAAAGGCTGGAATCAGCAAATCAGCACGGTGGTCCTCAATTATCTCATGCCGCTTTCAGGCGAGCAGTCATCGTCCACAGGTAGTCTGCGACTGCTCGCCTTTGATCAGCCAGAAGCAGCCTCTCGTGTCTCGTTTGAAGCGGCGGACGTTGATGATGGTGATGATGATGATGATGCTGCTGATGAGATCTGCAGCTGTAGCGGCCTCGGTCGTCCACAGCAGATCAGCAGCAGGTAGACAGGAGACGCTCTCTGCACAGAAACACACCAGTAAACAAAAGCTGTGATTTCAGCCATGAGTTATTGACTGTCTGAGAGGAGATGAAGCGGCTCTGTGCTCCGGTCCCATCACTGGCCTGCTCCTCCTGGCTTTACTTATAAGTGTGGTGACAAAAAAAATGTGTGTGTGTGAGCTGGTTCAGCAGGAAAATAATTGTCATCAGATTTGTGCGGAGGGGACAGAGCAGTGTGCACAAACAGATGCCATCATGATCCAGGCAGAAAATCCCTCAGACATTTTGCACACAGAAACATGCTCAGGTGCACAAGGCAAAACAAAGGAGCTGCTCTTATTTCTCATTAGCATTAAATCAAAGCTGATGTTTTTTTTTTTTTCTTGCATGCACCACACGCACATACAGACCTGTAGGCTGCAGCTGTGGAGCCACATCTGTCAGGTAGAGGCTGCATTTCAGGATCCGATCACAAGAACATCTGATTGCAAAGAGAGAAAATAAAATCTGCAAAACCTGCTTTTTCACATCTGCACGTTTTCTCCTCCGCTTCAAACTGAACCTTCCTCCTGCGGCGTTGATGCAGAAAAGCAGGACGTCGTTTGTTTTTTTGTTTTTTTATCCCCGTGGATCTGACACCAGCTTGTTGGTCTGCTGGGTTCAAGTGGCCGCAGGATCCAGCTGCTCGGTCACGCTCACGTGCACGCGCATGTCCGCCTCGAACACGATGTCTTCACGCAGCGAACACGCATCTCTGGCCGCCCGCAGATCACGCACAGACTCCCCGAGCGCACCTGTACGGATGGAGGCTGAAAATCACCCGGAGCGTCAAGTTCAGCGAAATGAACACGTGCAGCTTCCGGTGTCCGGTTTCAAAATAAAACCTCTGAAGCAAATTAGATGGAAAGAAAAAAAAATCTCTTCTCACACTAAGATCATTGGATGCACATATTTTATTTTCACTTTTATTTTTATTTTTACTTTCAACAAATCTTGGCATCCTGCAAAATATTCATCTGACATCCTTCTGATAATGAAGCTGTCAAAGTAATAACACACAAGATGACAGACAGGAAAATACTACCAAGTAAACCAAGTGAACTGTGCAGAGAACAAGCCCATGTAAACCAAACTAAAAATCAACAATGTCAAACTTCAGAATCAGAATCAGAATCAGGTTTATCATCCTGGTTTATTGTTGCATGACAATAGCTGATGAAGATGAAGATAAAAGCAATTCGTCCAAGACAACAGCATAAAATAGAAAATAGAAATAGAAAATTGCTAATAATGTGAAAAATATAATAAAAGACATAAAAACAGAAACAATGTGAAGATGAAGTTTTGTGCAGGAATATGTGCAAAAGTTTCTAAAAGTTGTCTCTATTGATTATAGACAGTTATTTTTTTCATTGTTAGATCAGCATACAATAATTATTGCACATTAAAAAGTCTGATGGCAGTGAATGAAAATGACATGTGACACACACACGGTGACACACACATGGTGACACACACACACAGTGATGTTAAACCTGTGTGGATGAACATGTGGGTCCTTGCTCAACTCTTCTTGAAAATGAGAGGGGATTGATTTGAAGTTGCAGACTAACACAGTTATTTATGGAACTATGTCAACAGGAAATCATAGCTGTCATGTGACCGTGTCGGTTGATAATGTGCACAGACACAGTGATGAACTTCTTCATTTATGGCAGAAGCATTAATGTGATTTGTTTCATTGTGTACATTGCAAACAGTGAGGTGATAAAGTATCTGAAGCTATATGATAAAAAAAGAGCTGAACTGATCACATGACTGCAGAACATCTAAAATAATCTTGTTGAACAACTTGCTGCATCTTGTTTTACCATCTTTATTCATCCAGGCTGTGAGCAGTGGTGGAGGCCTCATCATCAGGAACAGACACAGGGTGGGATCACATTTGAATTCTTGTTTAACTTCTATATTGATGACTGGACTGATGATGCTTGTATCTTAAAATTGCTCATGATCATTGTTTTGAATGTACTGTAGTTTATTTTCCCTGGAGAGCTGCTCTTTAGCACCTTTTCTGTCTAAGCACCTTTTTTTCCAGAATGTGACATTTTGCTTTAGAAAGGTCAGATATCTGAATCAACATTTTGTAAATGACTTCATGGATGATTTATATTGATGTTGTTTCACATGCAGCTCTGCCTGTTGCTGCAGTCTGACAGGTTCATGTAAAATCCTGTTAAATGGAACAACAGCACCAACTGCTGGCAAAATCATGTAATTGCAAAAAACCAAAACATCAGTTAAAAACTCACCTCCTGTGCATGAATACAGTCAACAGGGACGTTAGCATTGGTGGAGAAATATATAAAAAATGATTTTTGGAAACATTCATATATCATATGTATATTTGATCACCCTATTAGTAATGTTGTAAGTAAACCTGACTCTAAGTATGATCCTCTGTCCAAGTCCAGATTGACTGACCACATGATTTTAAGGAGATCATGAAGTGCTTTAATCTCACTTCAGATATGTTGAGGAGCAAAGGATAAGACACATACTCTTCTTTATTCAAACCCAGGGTCCTTTAAACTATATTAGACAGGCTCATTCACCTGTTTCACATCCTCTCTTTACTTAATTTGTAGCTTGGTTAGATTTAGATTTTTAGGGGACTTTCATCTTGTTCGAACCCCAAAACAAATAGCATCAATGATTTGGAGAACAGCACCATCCTGTGGCCTTTTGGTGTCAGTGAACCTACAGGCTGGGAAATGAAATCCTGCCTAACAACCTATGAAAACTGTGTAAACTGTGTAACTGACAAATACACTGCTTATTGCTTCATCATTTATTTTAAACACAGCTTAAAAGCACCTCAACTTTATATATGATGAATTATAGTTTGAATTAATTTGCCATGAAAATAAACCTGATGCAGACGGTTAATACACATCAACATTTAGCTCCTTCCTGCACCTGGGCTGAATCTGTTGTGGAGACACAATGTGACTGAAGCAAAGGCAAAGGTAAAACTGACATTAACTGTGGTGGCTGCTGCAGCAACAGCGCTGCCTAGTGGGCCTTTCAATAAACATCAGCAGGGGAGGTGAGCAGTGGCGTGTCCAGACTTTTTTTTTTACTGAGGTGGCCCGAGTGGGGCTCTGACTTATGCAGGGGTGGTCAGAATGGCATTAATTTACCATTTCTTATATCTACTTAAAATTCTAACATTGCAGCATCTCACAGTTTCTTACATTCATGTATTAAAGTTTTATCTAAAGGATAAATATTCCAACCGATCACAACACAACAGATAATACATACATAGAAATATAAAGTTTTATTCTGTGATGAAGAATGAATTATACTTCAGGATGATCAGGTGGCGCTAATAAACCATGTGGTTGTGTTTGTTGAGTCACATCATATTTCAGAATAAAATGCCCTGATGATGGTGTTTGTTTCAGCCTCCCACACGTCGACACAGTAAACACACGATTCAGTGAAAAAATGTTTAATAGTGAGTAAAATACATTGAAATCCTCTCAAATCAAGCAACTCCTCGTTTATTACATCCAAAAAAAAAAAAAAATGCAAACATAGAATATAACTGTTTTTTGGGCTTTTTCAGTCAAAACTGAATGTTTTGTTAATTACAATATTGCTTTTATACAAATATACAAATGGATATATAGGATGACAGATCTCTGGATGTCTGAACAGTGCTGTTAGATCCTACTTCACTCATGTTCCTGTGAGATAACATCGTTGGCTCGACCTTGAAATGGCACTGAATGATATCATTAACGTAACTAACAGAGACCATTTGGAACATGTTTCATCCGTCAGTCGAACAAAAACTGTCGGCAGTCGTCCGTCAGGTGAAGCCTCACAGAACAACATAGATGAAGAGAGCCATGATGGCGGCACTGATCAGCCCAGAGATGGGAACCGTAACGAACCAGGCGATGAAGATGTTCCTGAACAGACGCCAGTCGACTGATTTCCTGGAGCGCAGCCAACCGACGGCCACCACAGATCCTACCTGTGATCACATGATGTAGAAGTTAATCAACAGATGTGACTACTGGCTTCATGAATACACGCTGATCTGACTTTTGATTATCGCTTTCATCTATTTGAGGTTTCTTTACCTTGCAGTGGGTTGTGCTGACAGGAAGACCAATATTGGACGCCACCACGACTGTGAGTGCTGAAGCGAGCTCGATGCTGAATCCACTGAATTGGAAGAAAACGTGTGAGTGCACTTTGGCAATAAGAAATATCAGAGCTTTAGTTGCCGTGTGTCTGATACCTGGAGGGTGTAATGGGCGTCAGGTCTTTGCCCATGGTCTGGATCACTCTGCGTCCCCACACCCAGAGTCCGGCGCAGATGCCCACTCCGCCGTAAAGAAGCAGCCAAATGGGTGTTGGTGCGTTGGACACCACGGAGCCGCTCTCATACAGAAGCCAGAGCGCCACCAGTGGACCAATCGCATTGCTGGTGATAAAAATGCTTAAATGTAAATCATCTGAATGAACAGCACATTCATAAAGTCATCAGGAGTCATCAGCCTCGCCTACCTGACATCGTTACCACCGTGAGCAAACGAGCCAAAGCACGCCGTGAGAATCTGCAGGAACTGGAAGAGAAGGGAAACGGCCGGCTGGTCGACCTCCAGCTCGTCCTCTTCTGCAGGGGGGTTGGTCGCAGCTTCCTGGGTCACGCTCCCGTCCTGGACCGCGCTCCCGCTGGTCACCGCCGAGCTGTAGCTGCTGCAGCTGTCCACCCTGGAGCGTCTCTGCAGGCCGCCCTCCAGGTCCCTGTGTTTGGGTTCTCCTTGGATGCCGTAAATGGCCATGGTGTAGGAGGTGTAGCTGTTGTTCCTCCTGATGGGCCGCTCCTCTGTGTCGCTGTCGCCGATGCAGTCGCCCACTTTGGCCATGTGAAGCTTGTGGAGCAGGTCTTTGTAAAGGCCAGAGTCTTTGTGGATGGTGTGGGAGCGTCCGCTGTGAGGATCGGTGATCATCATGGGGCCGATGGTGCCGTTCAGACCTGTCGACATAAATGTTTGCAAATGTTTATTCTAATTCAATGAACAATGTCTCCATGAGTCAGATAAGCATCATTTTCATCATCCACCCATTTCATTCATTCATTTCTCACCATTACAGATATCCAAGTCTTTGGTTTCCATGTCACTGTTGTCCAAATCAGCATCATCTGAGCCTCCAAGTTTGAAAGCCACCCTCTGACTCTCTGCTGGAGGAGTCTGGGCTGGAGGCTCACGAGGTCTCGGTGGCGGCTCTTCTGGTGCCGGTGAGTTCGAGTTCTTCTCCATCAGAGGAGTTTCACAGGGAGCGGCAGCTGTTCCCCCTGGAGGACAACACAGAGTTCAACTGACATCAAGTCTGTCACAAGGTAAAATTTGTTATCCGCCCTAAAAACATTAACCTTCCCCTCTATTTTCATCATTGTTCTTAGCTAGTAAAGATTGTTTTCATGCAATTTCAGTCAAGGTAACTATTTTTTTTTCAATACTCACCAATACACAAATGATAGTTGTTCAAAATGCATTTGTTTTTACTCACGTTTGATTTTCTTCCTGAGTCGTGGACAGACAATGAACCAAACGATCAAAGCTGTGACGAAGGCACAGCCCAGCGAAATGCACAGTGTACCCCACCATGGCACTCTGTCAAAACCCAGCACTGTGCACACAAGACAGGGACATGAGAGAGAACTCTGTCTCAGATGAGGAGAAACTGAAACTTAGCTGCCTCTTTAACTTATTCACAGCTGATGCTGCTCCTTTGAAACCATCGAGAAAAGAAACTGTTAGTCCTCAAACGTTCCTGAACACTTCACCCTACTGTTAAAATCACTGACATCTGATCGGCCTCTGATGTAAAACTCTGATTCCAGAAAAGTTGGGATGCTGTGTAAAACGTAAAGAAAAACAGGATGCAATCATTTGCAAAGTGTTCCTGGCTCCATGTGCTAATTTCCTTCATACAATCATGTGTTTGACAAAGTGTTGAACCTCTCTCCATCCTCGCTTGTGAACGACTGAGTCTTTCCAGGATGAACCTTTCAGACCCAATCATGATCCTATCACCTGTTACCAATGAACCTGTTTACCTGTGGAAGGATCCAAACAGGTGTTTTCAATCAGTCCACAATTTTCAGTCTTTTGTTGCTCCTGTCCTCAACTTGTTTGAAACATGTTGCTGCCATCAAATTCAGAATAAGCAGATATTTACAAAAATCAATGAAGCAGATGATGAAACATTCAATATATTGTCTTTGTGCTGTTTTTGATTGAGTGTGAAGATTGAAGATTGAATGAACATTAACAAATTATCACGTTCTCTTTTATTTGTTTCACACAGCGTCCTAACTTCGGAGTCGGGGTTGTTTTCTAAGAGCATGACCCTCATGGTGATCATTTTTCCAGAGTAACCACACCTCTTCCTGACTCGTTAGTCGTGGTCATGTGAAATGTTGCTCCAATCTGTCTGTTCTTACAGACAACGATATCAGCAGGAGTCCACACTCCTCCGATCAGATAACGAGGAAAAGAGCAGCCTTGCAGCCAAGCGATAGTCAGAGTTCACTCACACTTCGAGTTACTTCATTTCTCTTTAAACAATAACGCAGAACGACTAAACTGCCGCTGCAGAACTAGATGCTTAATGCAGGTTAGTATGACAGTGTTGAATTTTCCCTCACAGACACAACTTACCTGTTTGCTCTTGTGGACAACAAATAAGAAGCCACACAGAAACAGTGACTTTCAACAGCCACACACATTTTTACACACACAGCCAGAGTGTAGAGGCAGAACATGGAAGTTTTGAAATGAAAAGAAAAAACATGTTTTTTCTGTATCTGTGCGTCAGAAAATAAAATGTAGTCAGGACCATGTGTGCAGCATCAGTGTGACTCTGCTGTATTACGCTGTATTTTTGCACAGCAGGAGTTATGGTGTGTAATATTCGTTGACCCACACACACCGGCCTGCAGCCTTCAGTGAAGGGCCCAGGCCAGTTGACTTCTCGATAAGTTCAATCCTGCAAATGAAACAAAAAGGAGTGGAAATCGTCCATTTAATAATTGTATATTTCTCAAATTCCCATTCAACTGCTTTTACTTTATTCTTGTTGTGTTTGGTGTTTTCCTGTCTTAACTGTAGTGAGGTTTTTATCACTGGTTTGTTTTTGATGAAATAATGTTCAACATGACCAAAAGAAGAATCTGAAATTAATGAACAATAAAATGTTTCCTCATTGTTTGTCACCTACGTTGTCCTAAGAAGAACTTCATCAACTCTCCTCTGTGTCTCCAGTGACATTTATTCAGCCCTCACTTTGCTCCGGGGCTTTCAACAGCTGCTGTGTTAGTGCAGTAAGTGAGAATCAGAAGAGACGTGGGTGTGTGCGTGGACGCTTTACTCACGTGGTGCTCCGGTAAACATGATGGAGAACAGGTTGATGCCCATAGTGATGGCGTAGAAGATGGGAAGAGCTCTGAGGCCGTTGGGGACGGGGTCGGCCTGTGGAGACCAGTGTCTGGGTCATATTTACAGTAGTATACAGTAAAACTTCTTATGACTTCCAGTGGAGGAGAACATGTACTCAGAAACTACACTTCAAGGAAAAGTTCCACATTTTGGAAAATATGCTTCTTTGCTTTCTTGCTGAGGTGAACAGCTGCTGGTAGCTCATCTTTAACGTACAGACAAGTGGTATCAGTCTTCTCATTGAGACAGTGAATAAACCCAAAATGTCTCCTTTAAGTATAATTTTGAGGTATTTATACTTTACTTGTGTATTTTCATTTTATGCTTTTTGCTGCTCCACTGGATTTAAGAGGGAAATATTGCACTTTTTACTCCTCTAATTTTAACTAACAGCTGGAATTAATAATCACTTTACAGAATTAGACTGAATTAAAACATCATGTTATAAAAAACAGAAAGTGTGTTGTCACATGTCAGATGTCTATGAGCTGTTTGCAGTTCTAAAGAGTAATTTCCTCTAAACTCCTTAGATCCATCCATCCATCATGTATCAGTGCTTATCCTTAGATCTCTTCAGAGAGATTCATTTAATCAACAGCTCAAAGCTCAAAGAGCTCAAGTTATCAAATATTTCACAAAAGACAAAGATTAGAAAAAGAATGAGAACCGATGTGAAGCAGAACTTTGTGTTTTTATATTGTGATACTGGCAGTTTAACTTCTGAACACGTGTCCACTGACAGTTTCGGGGTCAGACTCACCTTGTTCAGAATGAATTTGCGAACAAAATAGAAGAGGATTCCTGACATGATGCCCGACAGCACCGGTGACAGGAACCACGAGGCCACTTTGGATAGAAAAGACAATTGAAAGAACATCGATGAATAAGCTTTGACATTTTCAGTTTAACAGATACTTGTTCAAGACTTGGAGAATAACAACATATATTCACCTATGCGCACTATCTCCATCCATTTGACCCCTTGGTGACCTCTGGCCACCATGGAGAATCCAATTGTGGCTCCAACAATGCAGTGGGTTCCAGAAATGGGGAGCTTCAGGAATGACGCAGCCAGCTGCCAAACAGCAGAGCCTGCAGCACAAAAACAAGGCCTGTTCTCACAGTCTGAACATTTACTAGGCAAATATGTTTATTTTGTTTTCCTTTGCACCATTTAAGAAAATTCAAAAGAAACTTCTGCATGTATGTATGTGAGTGCTCACCACACATTGCACTAATGGATCCTGCCATCAGGACGTGTTCGGAGCCGTTGTACATCCGGACGTCAATGATCCCCTGTCGGATGGTCTCGCTGACTTTGGCCCCCAGCAGCACCGAGCCCACCGTTTCAAAGATCGTAGCCAGGACGCAGGCCTGGCGCAGGGTGACCACTCCGGAGCCCACCGCGGTGCCGAAGGAGTTGGCCACGTCGTTGGCCCCCACGGAGAAGGCCAGGATGAAGGCAATGACGAAGCCTAACACCAGCAGCCACAAGTAGCCCGACATGTCGGACTGAGAGGCCACGGCCACGGTGGTGGCGGCAGCCAGGGCGGCCAGAGTAGTCGTATCCATCATTACAATTCAATCTAGACAATCAGAGTTAAACCGAACCGATTTATTCTGGTTTGACTTATGAGGTAATATGTGATTATAAATAAACAACAAAATGGATGAAAGAACCTCTTGGTTCAGTTCTGAAAGTGCTAATGGGAGGAAATCAAGATGTATCGTGAGCTGGGCTTGCAGGGTTTGTCTGTGGGCTTCATCATAAACACACAGGGTAAAGAGACGAGAGAGACGTCCATCATGACGACGAGCTTCTGATGATACACACTGCGAAACACAGACACACAGGACGGAGGTTATTGCTCCTTGTTTACTGGGTCAAAAACAAAGGTTAGGATGAGTTACACATTAACAAGCTCAAAACTAGCAGATGAGACCAAACAGCATTTTGTCCCGCAGTCGTGATTTACTGCTGTGGCAGAGGGAAGTGGTTCTGATGAAGTGTTTTATATCTGTAATAAGGCTTTAGTGCGGTGACACACATGAAAGTTTGATATAAAATTGCCTGAGCATAACATTGTGTGAGCAGGAGGCTGTGAAGAGCTGGGTTAATTATACCGTGAGTCTGAATTCACCAATGCAACTGAAACTATCCTCATGACAAAAACAGGAAGAAGACTCTGAACATCTTCATAAATTTTGGAATGTGCAGGTTTTACAAGCAGTGAAAACACTGATCATCTAAGTCAACTGGACTTTATTACTAACGTCACTGCATTTAAAGTGTGTTCAATCTCATTTTAAAGATTCTCTATGATCTTGGACATATTTGACCCAAAATTGAATTAAATGAAATCCATCTATGTGATGAAATCTGTGTGATTTATAAACGCTCATTCAACATTCAACAGGTACAAAGTTAAAATTCCAGTTGTGAAGTAAAATCACAAATAAATCCACTTAAAAACTTCAAAAAGGGACTTTAGAGCTGAGAATAATTGGCCCATTCAGGACTGTCAGTCATCCTGAACAAACTCACCTTCAGTATAGAAAATAGAGGTATGTTAATCTGCTTAGCTGCTCTTGCATAATTCAAATGGAGCCACGACACAGAAGGAACAAGGAGAAAAAATGTGAGAATGAAACAGAGTAAAAAACACTTACAGGTGAGAGCAAAGTGAACGTTTGGGTCCAGCTGAGTCTGAGATGAGAAGCAGGTTGAGGTTTTAAACACTGTGGGAGGATGTGAGGGTCCGGCAGCCTGTCAGCTTTCTGTCAGCCTCCTGTTTGGAGGCGGCTTTTTATACTGAGCTGCTGTGAACACGCCTTTCAGTCCGGTCATGAGACTGTCTGAAGTTAATGTTCAGCCTGTTTGTTGGCAGGAGGAATAATTACAGTTGTCTTTCATTATGCTCCTTTGCTGCATATGAACATAAAATCCCCCAAATGATGTTGTTCCTAACCATAATGGAGACACACAGATGTCTTTTGTTTTGCCTAAATATATCTTCCTCCTGTTGCTAAAGACAAATAAGAAGATGCATTTCAGGCTCCAGGGTGTTTATGGTAATCAGGGCTTATTATTTTTATGTAACCGGTGTGATTCCCATAATATTCCTGGATGCTATGAATAGTGTTGCTTATTGAGTTTAACAACAAATAAAGACAATGTGCAAGTGCAGTTTAGACGAATGAGCTGTTATTTGTTGAAGTGACCACAGGTGATGAAATGTATTATTAGGTAACAACATGGTCTCCTCTCTGATGCCACCTACTGGCCAAACTTACCATTTGATGCCCATAAATATTAAACAAGCCAAATTCCAAAAAAAGTTGAGACTGTGCAAAACATAAATGAGACATATAGTTAATTAAAAACAGCACAAAGACAATATATTTAATGTTTCATCAGCTTCATTGATTTTTGTAAATATCTGCTGATTCTGAATTTGATGGCAGCAACATGTTTCTAACACGTTGGGACAGGAGCAACAAAAGACTGTGAAAGTTGTGGACTGATTGAAAACACCTGTTTGGATCCTTCCACAGGTTGATTGGTAACAGGTGATAGTATCATGATTGGGTATGAAAGGTTCATCCTGGAAAGACTCAGTCGTTCACAAGCGAGGATGGAGAGAGGTTCAACACTTTGTGAACACATGGTTGGATAAAGGAGATTAATACATGGACTCAGGGGCACTTTGTTAAACTGTTGTCAGTAAACACAGTTTGTTTGTGAATGATTGCATCCTGTTTTTATTTAGTCTCTCTCTCTGGATGTTAAGGTAGAAGAATTCCCTTCACAGGGAAATGTGTTCACAATCCAAACACACTGAACTAAAGTTTGGTGCATATAAGCAGGAGTAGCTAATGCAATAACACAGAACATGAAGCAACAGTCAGAAATATGTTACTGATCAACCTGTTATTCTGCACTTTACTGAGAATCTCCACAGGACCGTCAGGCCGCCTTCGACGTCAGCGGAATCGACTCTTGTCTGAGATGCTACACTGCCTCCGAATGTGCTGATGAGTTCCTGTTCATTACTCATTGATCCGGAGCCTTCTGGATGATGTAGTTTGGATCATCCGGCGATGCTTCATGTGTGGAATATTTTGACCTCTACAGAGCATGTGACAAAACTGTGTTTTTCAAAAAAGAATTAGCAAATTCTTTTATATGTGTTTTAAACAGCGTCCCAACTTTTTTTTGGAATCAGGATTATAAACGCCTGTAAACAACATCCACACAGTCTGAACTGCTGTTGCTGCAGCTACGATCAGCTGAGAGCGTCCTGTATAAATGTCCATTATCCACCCACAACTTGGATCACAGCACAATTTGCTGTGTATCAGTCTTTGGTTGCCTTATGTAATCTGCAAATGGTGCCACACATTATGATATTTTGAGACACATCTTCACTTTGTGCCTCTAAGTTTTTCCAGATGTAGCAGAGACATCACTCACATGATGAAAGTTCAAGTTCAAAGTTCAAAAAGTTCAGTTCCTAATTATGTGCAAACCAAAAGACCGCGTTGACTTTTCTTTGAAGGTCACATGTGTTTATAATATTCACAATACAGCAGTTGGTGAATGAGGAGAAATGTGTTGCACAGAATTAGAAATTGAAGATTAACTGAGGAAGAATAGACAGATAGAGGTACTTTATTTGTCCCAAACTGGGAAATTCTTTAATAAGATAATGGGAGCAAAACATAAGACCATGAGAAACCACATTGTTACTGTCAAGAGACATTTCTGAAGAAAAAGTTTCCACAGCGGTCGGAATAATTTGGATGCATGATTGAAGCCTCTTACACGGAGCTCCACTTGATTTTTAAACGAAGCCAAATGCCAGATATTAAAACCTAATCCGAGGCCTATTTGACTGTAATAAAGGTATAGAAAATTTGATTAGTATAAAAAGATTTTGCCTGCTTGTCCACTGCTTTGTTCTGCTGTAAAAAAAACAACAGACACATAAAGTTTGGTTTTTAATAACAGAGATTTTACAGCTGATTCTGCAGCTGCTTTTCAAATTTGATGTGATTCTTCTGTATATATGACTCGCTTCTATGTTGGAGTCATTTTCCGTGCTGTTATGTCACAACTAAGACCAGGCTGACAGTTGTGTTTGCAAGAGTCTATGAAAATATTCCACTTGAGGTTCCATGAAATGCAGCTCCAGAACCAGGAATAAGCATAAAGCTGTTTAAAGGGCTTGTTTCATATCAAATTGTCTCATTGCTTTAGTCGTTTAAAGCCACTGGTTCGTGATTGTGAACACTCAGCAGTTTGAAACTTAACAATCAGCATTTAAACAATTATCCCAGATAGTTATCTTTGATCATTTAAATATGAAGAGGGCGAACGGGAGCCTTGAAAATGAATCATCCGCTGCTCCACAACAGAAACACACTCGTTCCATGCAATCATGTTCTCATGAGATTAGAGTCGTAATTTTAATTATTTACAAAATGCTTCATGCTTTGTTGACAGTGATCAGACTTTTGACAGATGAGACAAAGTGAAAGAACTTTCCCAGAGGGGCTTGGCCAATCTCCTGCACTGCGGTGCATGCTTAATTACCAGTGCCACAGTCAAATTGACTTAAATGTTGTTTTCTGTCATGTTTGAGGTATTCAGGATTGTAATTATCTTTTATTGTTGCCTCAAAAAACAATGTGCATTTGTTGTGGAGCAGCTTGAGAAGGTTTTTCTCTGAACATTCTCATGACCAGTTGGCGACCACTTTCAACTTCGATGTACTAAGTTGAACATATTTAACTCGTCTCACTCGCATATAACTGCGGTCTGGAGCATCGAGGACAGAGCGCAGCTATAAACAGATAAAAAATATATCCTGAAATTAAAGTTAAGAACCTGCAAACATAAAATGGTGCAAACTAATTACTACTAACTCTTTGCAGAATTACATCATACATAATTTTGTTTAACAACGTCAGACACATATGAGAAACACAATCCACACTAGTCTTGACAAATAAGATGTAAAGTGGATTAAAAGCATATGATTGAGGAGTGAGTTGCAGTTGTATGTTATGGCGTCGCCTCCTAGTGGCAACCTGAGCAAAGTATCTCTCTCTGTACTTTCTAAAGGTCACTCTGTCAAGCAGCAGCTCTCACTCGACAACATGTTGACCTGCAGAGCTGCATTTTTAGCCGTCTGACGCGGAACATGAGATCATTCGTCATGGACGGCGTCGGCTGTTCAAGGTTTACCTCGGGGCCTCTAGATGGCATCAATGCCCCTGTTCAGATTACACTGGCTAATGAACATACTCCATGTGGAAATACCAGTTTCAACACTTAATGACAATAAGTAATAACCAGTCATGATTTGCTAATGTGTGGATTTGATGCAAGATCTGTTTGATGTAAACTTTATGTTGCAGTATTGTGGATGTTAAGCGGTTTTGCGCAGACGCCGTAACTCAAACCGCCCGATGACACAAGCTAATGCACTTTTAATGGTTTACCTTAATATTTATGTACAAACACATGCAGCTCACACTCATGCTCCTCCTTGACTTTCATCTTTCTTCATGTTCAACTTGTCAGAACATTTCGGTTATTTCCCACTTTAAAATTGACCAACTCTGTAATTTCAAAGAGAATTTTTTTTTTTTTAATGTTGCATATCATATTTAAAGTTAGACAAGACAGGACATGCAAATAAGTAACTGAAGAGCTGGTTCTCATGCTCAGGCCTATATTAGCCCAACCCTTCCTTCCCCTCTTCCCTCCCTCCTATCCCTTGCCAAACAGGATCTGTAGGATCTTACAGTCATTTTCTCAGGAGACAGGAATGTCAGAACACAAGGCCCGGTGCCTGCTGGAACATGCAGCCTCATTCCCTCAAACTTACAGGAAAAAGTCCCTGATGCATTGCTCATGCATCCATTAGATTTCCACTCAGTGTGTGGCAACAGCTCTCTGTGCAAAATGCCATGTATGCACCGGACGTGCTGCAGACGCACTGACTCACTGCTGAAATTAAGTTGTCTGGTGCGCCACCCTGCCCAGTTTTTAAAAGGTTGGTCGACGACCTTTGGGCTTAAAAGGATTTTAATGTGACAAAATAATAAAGCTTTCGTTTTTCTTTTTTTTTTTTGTCAGATGACGCTGCAATATGTGCTTTTACAAATGACAAACACAAAACCATTAATGGATTTTTGACATTTTTATTTTTTCAAAGCCTTTTTAAAAGTCTTTGTCTTGTGTACAGCTTAAAAGCACGATATCATACAGCGGACAGGCTATAAAGAACCCAGGTGTATCAGAATATAAATATAATACAGTGAGATTGTGGCATCCAGCCTGCATTAAAGGAATGACACAAAATCAAAGAAATGTAAAGGATTATTCGGCTGATTTTTTCAATCATCCCACATCACCATCTACGGTATCTCAGATATTCAGATGCTATTGACAAGCAGAGGACAGAAATGTAACAAACAAGGACGTCCCGATTCGTGCTACATTTGTCTGCGTCGGTGCGTCTCAGGTTTGGACGCGCTGCGGTCCAAAGTGAAGGCACTCCTGCATCTGTTAGCTCGCCCTCTCAACACCAGCGCTGGCATTGCCATCGCTCAATAAGCAGAGCTGCACGCAGTGAAATGTTAACAGTCCAGTTTCTTCCCGTGTCAGAGGTCATGTCTGCTTTAGTTGACAGACCAGTGGCTGGAAGTCGGCGATGAGCTGCTGGTGGACTCTTTGTGGGACTGATTGGGGCTGTGGCTGTAGGTGGGGGAGTGAGTGACACTCGGACTGCTGGGAGGCGTGGAGGAACAGGAGGAGGACTTGGACTTGATCTGCAGCCACTTGTCTCCCAAAGCCTTGGCGAAGTGATCATCCACGGACACGCTGATGGAGAGCTGCTGGGAGCGAGCTTTCTGGTAGTTCACCCCGAGGCTCCTCTGGAAATGCTCCTCGACGTGGTCATAGTTGCATTTGGAAATCACTGGAGGAGAAAGGAGAAATGATTAACACTGAATACACACCTCAGTGAGTCAGTAAAAGTGAGCGGATATCTACTGTGATGAGCGCCTGACGATCAGGGAGCGACCGTCTGCTGGATGAGCTCACTGACTGACCTGATGAGTTTCCTCTGTGGACCTCAGATCTGCAGGAGGGGTTTCTGGATGAGGAGACGCAGGTGATCACAGACGGACGCATCTGAAATCAACAAAAAAAAAACAAACAACATATGTGTTGTTAATTATTTCAACTAAAACAATAAATTCTGCATGTAAAACACCTGAGCACCCTGCTTCATGTTTTCTCTTCATCCCACAAAACGTCCCACCTAAACCTGTTTACTTCATCCTATCACAACAAAATACAGCGCAGAGTTCAATTTGGAAATGATTTGAAAACCGATTCAACTGGTTGGGTTTGCCCATGATCACTCCCAGTGTGGTGGCATATGCAGGTCAAAGAGAGAGCAGTCTGTTTGGTCTTGTTGATGGCATTCCTCCCTCCATTGCTCACATTTTCTTCCTGAATCCTGCTGGATTGCATAGCTCCAACAAGCTCGGGCCTGTGCGCGCTCTTGAAGGAAGAATACCTGTACTGTTGGATTCACTGACTACAGATGGGAGATGTACCACTGCTGTGGGTAGCCCGGAGCTACACTGAGACTACAAAGGGACGTACAGTCCTGCCACTTTTCAAATGTCATGACAGCCAAAATATTTACGATGTGTGAGAAGATCACATCGAGCATGTTGAGGTGAATTACCTGGATCTGAGCGGGGGCAGAGCTTTTAGTCTTTTCCTCTGTGCTCTCAGGCTCTTTTCTTGGCTTCTTGATGAGGGCGAGCGGTTCGTCCATGACTGGTGCGTAGTACACGTGCGTGGGCAGCGGGCTGGTGGGGCTGGGTGTCGGACTCCAGACTCCAGTGGACGTGGGACTCTGAGGCCTGTGGAACACCGCCGGCGCCGGTGCTGACCTCTGGGCGGCTCTGCCACTGCTCCTGCTCAGCGCCCGCTCCCTCCTGAAGCATTTATTCATCAGAACATGTCACATCTCTTTGACAGGATCTGCATTTGATTTGTTATAGTTGTACTATTTGATTATCATTGGAAACAGGAATACACCGGTTTCACCCACCTTTCCTCCAGTGTCAGGCCTCTCTCGTGGCTGCGCTTGCGTTTGATTGGATACACCGTTGGGACTCGAGCCCGGTCATTCGTGATGTGTCTGTATCTGTCTTCGCTTCTGAGGTGGGGCTGACCTGGAAACCAAAGTGAGAGGGCAGAATTAGAAAAAGAGGCTTTTGAAATCAATTACACCACAAGCACTTTGGCTCATTTTCAAACGAATCTTGCAAGACATGTGACCGTATATGACGATTTTACTACATTGACAGTGCTGTGTGTCAGTAACTGATGAGTAACTACTTGTTTTGATACGTGACATCAACCTACACGACTGCAATTCGTGGGAAAACGTTTTTTTTTTTTTTGTGTCACCGTTAATTGTAAACTCCGTTAACTAGTAGAACTCGATCTACCTGATCAGTGAGGCTTACAACACCACACAGCTGATTCAATGCTAACGGTAAATGTTGTTTTTCTGCATAATGTTGGCGTTGGGCCCGATCACACAGTCGAAAGGGCACAATCAACAGGTTTTGTTATGGACGAGATGCCACACATTTAACCGCTTTTAAGTCTTTGAGGACCCTGACTTGGGCGGCACCCGTCGGTGAAAGGGCCATTAAGGAGAACGCACACTGGGTTTTTTGCAACAGCACAAGTTGAAACACATCAACAAGAGGCAGATGATGTCACTGATGAGCTGAATAAATGCACTTTATACTAAGATTGAAAGTTAAACCCACAAAATGATTTTAGGGTGTTTTCATAAAGGCGGGTTCGTCACTTATTAAAGCTGAATCAAAGCAATAGGATTAATACCTTTTAATCCAGTCGGTCTCTGAGCTTTTGTCTCACGTCAATAAGCTCACATGTTTAAAACAGTCGTGCATAAAGTCAGAAGTGGAAGCATTGTGTGAAAATGTAATGGCAGCATAATTAGACGGCGGCCCATTGTTTGACTGTGTGCTCAGGTAGCACTTGAAAATCCACATTGATGAGGAGACTTTCAAAGCTCCTTCAACTGTATTCAAATCTGTCATTCAGAGTTTTAAAAGAAGTCACAGTGACATGTGCTGACAAACAATGGGGTGATTATCTGTTTTTGTGCAAGACAATAAAAGGAGTTCACGGTGTCCTCACACCCCGAGCGCTCGCTCCAATCCACATCTCCTCCTGGCTGAACACTCCAACACCTGTGAGCTGCTCCCTCACATACACGGTGCCATTGTGGAGTGAAGGGGAGGGGAGGGGAGGGAGGGGGGGGTTTAACCACACCTATGCTGATTTTCTAACGCCTCGGGCATGGATATTTCTTCCTTATTAGCAGCAGGACTAGACGGCCTGACCTTCTGTTGGGCTGCATTTAATCAGATTTTATGGATATACAAGAGAAACACAGCACAGTTGTGAGAGAGAATTTACAGGATCTTAGCTCGTTCTTGAAGACCAATAATTATTAAAAGAATCTTTATTCTAGTAGATTTCTTGTATGAAATAAACTTTTTCTTTTTTGTGACAAGATATATCACAAAGTGTATTTTGAAAGTTCTCGTTCATCTGTATCTTTCTTATGATTGTCATCACAGCTGCTTCTTTTTATTTGACACTGAATTTGGATCTTTTTTTTATGTTCTGCATGTTTACGTAAATATTCTGCAAATATCAAAAGTAAAGGCCACTAAAATGATAAATGTCATGACATGAGATCCAAACACATAACATATATAAAAACAAAGTGTTATAGCACAACCACAGAAGAGACTGATTCCACTGATCAATACAAGTTTTCAGTCTGAAGCAACATGAGGCAATAAAATCATTCTCACCTTCTAAAATGTAGACCTTGAAGCCGCTGCTCATCCGGGTAATGTAGTGGAAATTAGCCACAGCCATGGCTCCTGCTCTTTGTCTGAGTGAAGCCAAACACAGAGGAACACCTCGACTGCTGGATCCTACAGGACACAATGAGCCTCAGTTTTAGATTGTATTGGAACGGTAATGAGATGCTGGGTCTGAGCTCAGCCAGGTAAAGTATCAGGTGGGTGCAGATAGGTGCAGTGACTTCCCTGTGACTCACTCCTCGCATTCAGATTGGTCGCAGTGCGGGCCAATCAAAAGCTCTCGTTCATTCAGGCTTGTTATTGTCCCACAGGCAGAATGAGCTCACAGGTAGGCCTGTCTCAAAGGTGGAAAGTGGAGTTGTTAAATGTCAGAGAACCACAGAATCCACACTGTTTAGAGAAGCCGTCTTCAACACTGACTTTTCACTGAGATATAAAAACACACCTATTTGGGCCTGAATCACACAACTTTTCACATTTGACCCCGAGCCATGAAGAAAGTGAAGTGTGCCTTTTGTTTCCCCTCCATGCAGCCAGCACCTGTCCCACTCCCCTCCCTCCCTCCCACCTAATCTGCAATCTCACCAAACTGCATTTTTTCGAGCTCTTAGCCCACCGGAGCTCCAGTCATTCCTCTGACCTGCCCATACACGCACGCAGCTGCACACTGAGCCTGCCTCACCAGTAATCCAAGGGCTTTTGTTGATGGCCAGACAAAGACTCCTAAGTCCTGAAAATGCTGCTGCCATGAGAACAATCTCGCCTGAGCGTACTGAGGAGTTTGTCCACACGTAGAAGGTCTGTGGAGGCCAGACTCTGTGGGACATTAGATCTGCTGAGGAAATAATCAAGAGCGTGATTAATGTGAGGATACATGATGCAAACATGTCAATCATATGTGTATGATTTGATATGTTTGCACTTGAGAATCAATAAACACGATCATCTGATTGGTTGATATATGAGCTGGTTTCAGGCCATTTAAAAGCCTCCTGCTGTGATTATTGTCCCAAACAGACTGATGGAAGTTTGGTTCAAAGAATGAGCTGCACATATGAACGTCTTACTGTGAAAACATGCAGGGAAAGTGTTATGCTGCTGAGCTCAATAGAAGCTCAACAGTGCCCCCCTAAGGCATACACTGCAATAACATGCCATCGAAACCCCCACCAGGGAACTGTGCATACATAAAAAAAAGTGCTGTTTACTACATACTTCTATGCTGTATACATACTACTATATAGTATTCTATATAGTATTCTTGAAAAACATGTTTGCTCTCCTTCAGATTCATCATTCATGAGTCTCATACAGACACTAAAGGACATGTTGTGCATAATCATATTCATCCTTTTCCAACAAATGGGTTATGACAAACATCTATATTTGACGACCTGGGAATGAGAACAGCTGTTTGATAATTGGGGCAGATGCATCACAAAATAATCAGATTTTAAAATAACCCCAGTCCTGCTTAACCAGAAATAACCCAGTGCTGTGTGGATGACTGGGCCGAGCGACCGGGCCTGAAGATGGAAATCACATCTCCTTCCCATTCATTCTAACTTCACCTGGGCCCCTTTCCCTTCTTTATGATTTTAACAGTTTCTATTAATGTTATAATATTATACTAATTCAAACTAGTTACTCATCCAGAGCATCAGTTCAGAATCACTGAGCATCAGTATGATCTCATTCTATCCAGAGCAACACGTTCCCCTTGTTCTATTTTACATCTATTTTACTTATCGTTCTAAATATTGTCAGTGATCTTGTTTACATTGACTGTGGTGTGTGATGTGTGGGTGGTGTTGTATTGCCTGGAGTCAACCGTGAACACAACACCCCAGATGATGTTATATTCCCATATGAGAAGGAGCTTTTCCTCGAGTGGATCCTCTGAATAGTAGAAGAAGACTCAAGTGTTTACGTTGCAACACGAACATTAATATTCAGCTGATGATGAATTATATAGTAGCCGAGCAAATGGATTCATGAAAAGGATTAATTAATTATAACCCTGAATTTTTTTTTTGTCAACTGACAAAACAGAGGCCATATGTTGATATTTCTAATAATAAAGTAATTTTAATATAAATCAACAAACACTTTTGCTTTATAGAGTTTTTTTGCTCATCTGTGAGTGAAGGTGTTTCTACCATGTGTTAATTTAACATTAGATCAATGAATCAGTCTCTAAATTGATGAACTGACAGATCAATAATGAAAAGATGAATAAATAAATAGCCTTTATCCAAAATCATATATAAATAATTGTTAAAAGATATTTATTTACTCTTTTTATTATTTATTACACAAATGCTGTTTTTAAGATAATTTTCTCCAAACTGCTCAACTTTTTCATTATAATAAGAACAGCAGCACTAAAACATGCATTCTTAGCATAAAGCAGGTCTTTTATAAGTCAATGCAGAAGGTTTCCACAGTGGAGGCCTGGGGCCCCCGGGGGGTCAGCGCTGACCCCTGACTCACCAACAGAGGGCGCACGTCTCACAAGCTGTGTCCACTGTGCTGCAAATGAAAAGCAGCACCCTGAAAGCCAAAACAACAACTGCTGTTATTATTATTATTGAACACAACAGGATGCAACATCACACCAACACCCGCCTGCACCCTGTGGAGTGAACAGCAGCGCCCCCCCACGGTCAGCCTGCTCTCATCAGCACCATCACACAGGGAGCTGCATCAAGTCGCACAAACACAGGCTGCAAATACAGGAAGTTCAATAAGATCCTCTTTAATAGCTTGATTCAAATCATAATTAAATTCACCTATTTGGTTTTAAATGTGTTTCTATTAATTGTGCATTGAATTTTAATCAGATATCAACATGCATGAGTTTCTCTTCACGCTGCAAATCCAACTCTGCAACGTAATTAGTGTTTTTTATTTTGAAAGGAACATCCGGTATTGCTTCTCCTCACCCCCTAACTTGACCGCGGTCCAGCCCCCTGGTCCAGGCTCCTTCCCTCAGGATGACTGGGAGTGACGCAGGGCAGGACGGAAAAAACTGGGGCTTGAGGGGAAGGACAGGGGGGTGAGGTGATGCAGGAGGGACTGTAGCTTCCATCTCACAGGTTCAAGCCTCGTGCACGAGCTGCAGGCCTGCACACAGGACAACTTGATGAAGGCTTCCCTCTGACAGAGAGGTAATAATAAGGCACCATCATCATCATCACCATCATCATCCTGGGGCGGATCAGGGCTGGACTCCCAGGTAGGCTTCATCTGCCATCTGACACTTGCTTACTGCTGCTTTCATATCTGAATTCATTTAAAAAAATCATGTATAAATGTGAGAATGATAGATTTAATTTGAACGAGCCCTTTAGGGGATTTGATTTCCCAGCTTTTATGAGGATGCTCTGTGATCGTTTTCTTCACCTTTACTGATTCTCTCTCAGTCACGATTCCTTATTATTATGATAATCAGACGTTTTGAAACGTGCACATCATCGATAACACCAGGCTTTTTTCTCCCCAGGCATCACTGATCCCACATCTGCACATGGAAAAAGCCTAGTCATCCCCTTTTCTGCACCAGGGCGCATCCAGCTGGAGGATTTCTGGACTCATCCATCCGTCTTTTTCACCAAGCCTCCATCATGAACTACCTGCGTCGACGACTCTCCGACAGCAATTTCATGTCCAACCTGCCCAATGGCTACATGTCGGACCTCCAGCGGGCCGAGCCTCCGCAGCAGAGCCCCGCAGTGTCGCCGGGGCCGGCGGAGCGGCGCCAGTCCGGGAGCGCGCAGCCGCCGCAGCCGCAGCCGGCCGCAGGTGGAGGCTCCAGCTTCTTCTCCTCCATCTCCAACGCCGTCAAACAGACCACGGCTGCAGCGGCGGCCACCCTGTCCGAGGCCGCCGACCGGGCCGGGGTCTCCAGCAGCGCCAAGATCCTGCTGGTCATCGACGACCCGCAGACCGACTGGTAAGAACCGCGCGCACCGGCACCGCGTCCGGACGCGCGTGTGCGCCAGACTGTGACCATCCAGAAGGTCATATGGTTCATCCGGTGCTGAGGCGCGAGAATGAGATTAATCACGTGCATTTATCACTTGGTGTCTTGAAACACCTTAGAGATGGGTCTGTGCAGCTGATGGTGCCAAAGACGTGTTCATGGCACCATCAGCTGTTGCATGTGATTTGGATGGTGCCGCTGAAAAGCTTTAAAATGATGCCTGAGGATGAGTTGCTGCCTCCATGATGATGAAATCAGGGCAAATTGTGCACAAGAAAAATGCACCAGAGTGGCCGAGTCTCTCCATCAGTGCACCATCATCAGGCTCATGCACAAAGTGTGAGGTGATGAAACGCTGCAGCCGGTCTCTCCATGACACCTCAGATGATGATCAACTAAGATCTGAGCATCATCACATCCAGCACAGAGCTCGTGTGGTTCTCTCACTCAGGAGGCACGAGGTGTGGGTATTCATATTTCATAGGGTGGAGGTAAAGTGCAAGGATCAGCATTCATATTTCCTATTCACATCTCTTTATGCACCAGGTAGGTTGAAGTAATGTTACATAATCTGCTTAATTTGCCTTTTTGTTTGTGTTGCATTGAGGCTTCAAAAAGGGCTGAGACTGTCTCTTCCTGCAGTTCCAGTCATGTCAGTCTGCAGCACCCTGCCACCACCACATTACTGTATCTGTGGGAAACAGCATTTCCTTCCACTGAAGTCAGCTGATTTGATTTTCATCGGCCAGGATTGTTCTCAGAGTCTTGAAAATGTTTTAGCAGACGCTGGAGAAAATGTCAGCTGTCAATTAGAGGAGAAACGTGCAAAATGAAATTCATGTTTTGTGTCTGAACGATCTCGCAGGGTGAAGGTCTTCAGAGGACGGAAGGTCCACGGTGAATTTGACATCAAGGTGGAACAGGTGAGTTTTTACTGTTTGCTTTGTTCTGTTCTCGTGTTCATCTGCACTTTCCACCAGAGGAGACAGGAAACTCATATAGAGACCACAGAGAGAAAGGAAGCAGCCTTGTGAACAGGCTGAACCTCAGTTGTGTGATGTTACATCATTCTTTCATAAGACATCAGTTGTGTTGTGTTGATGGAGAACTGCCTCTAGTCCATTTATAAGACCTGGTAACTGAAACAGTAGGATTTATTTTTCTCTACAGATGAAGGTTGGTGTAGTTGATTGTATTTGTTGCTGGTCATTATTCTCTTTAAAAGCATAAGCAGCTATAAATTTTCCATGAAATCGTCCCTGCTCATGTTCTTCATCCTTCACTTTGACACTACTCTGGTTTCATGTTCTTATTTTCTGTCATGCTTTTGTCCCGTTGGAGTCATTTTGTTGGATGATTGCTCCACTTGCATTTTAGGTGCACTGATCAACAACAAGCTTGATACAAACACAAAATGATTCATGGTTTTTTAATAAATAACAGATGACTCATTCAGTACAATGGGAGCTATTCCTGCCTTCATACAGAGTCCTTACAATGACAAATATCCCGGTTTACTAATGAGTGAGTGCTGGTGGGACGGGGGGCCGATGCATTCATTCATTCATTCATTCATTCATTCATTCTCGTGACACCTGCCTCCACAGAGCCATTTTAAATAATGCAGTAATCTCTTATAAAGATGAATCAGTTTGTTGTGCAGCCCAACACTTGACTAATAATCATTTTGGTAAATGTGTGAGTAGTAATGTGTGACCTCATTAGAATATTCATTCATATAGTTTGTGCCAGTGGCCATTAATGCTTTAATCCACCCGACAGCACTTTGAGGAGAAAGTTTTAAAATCTTTTTCTCTGCCTGAGGCTTTTTCCTCTCTTTCTATTTTTATCCCTCTACTTCATGTTACGTTTCCATTATTTCCCTTGTGGCCCGTTAACAGGACGAACACACCTCAGATAAAGTCTGCCATCTTATGATTGTACCCTGTTCAACATTCGCTGCCCTCCTGCTCTGATCAGTGTTTCATGTTGTGTTGGTCGGGGATTTAACGTGATATTATCCTTTCAGGCAGAGTTCTCTGAAATCAACCTGGTGGCCAACTCCACAGGCTCCTACAATGTGGACCTTGATGCGATCAGGAACGGGCATAAGGTCACAAAGTAAGTGCTCTACAAAATATGTCTACAACCCAGATTCTGCTGTGTAAAACATATAAAATCCAAAATGGTAAGAAATGGTTTTCATAGTGTCCCTGAGCTCAAGTATTAATCTCTTTCATACAACCACGTGTTCACAAAGTGTTGAACCTCTCTCCATCCTCGCTTGTGAACGACAGGATGAACCTTTCAGACCCAATCATGATCCTATCACCTGTTACCAATCAACCTGTTTACCTGTGGAAGGATCCAAACAGGTGTTTTCAATCAGTCCACAACTTTCACAGTCTTTTGTTGCTCCTGTCCTCAACTTGTCAGAAACATGTTGCTGCCATCAAATTCAGAATGAGCAGATATTTACAGAAATCAATGAAGCTGATGAGGTCAAACTATTGTTCTATTATTTATATATTTACACAGCATCAGAACATTTTTAACCTGGGTTGTAAATGTGAATTTGTCCTCTGTGGGATGAATAGGAACATCTTATCTTACATAAGAAAACTCAATAATCCAGAGTGCTGCTGCAAATTTGAAATCCCTCTATACTCTTAATGGAAGCGCCTCATAACTGCTCAGTTCATCTTGCAATGCAGTTTAATATCTGTTAATATCCTCTGTCTCAGATCCTTTAAGCCAGACTTTGTGCTGATCAGACAACACGCCTTTAGCATGGACAAGAACGGAGACCACCGGAACATGGTGATCGGGCTGCAGTACGCTGGACTGCCCAGTGTTAACTCTTTGCACTCTGTCTACAATTTCTGTGACAAACCCTGGGTGGTAAGTGTTATTCCATTCATTAGTCTGGAACCATATTGCACATTGAATCCAGCTGCATTGTCATATATGTTCCCTCCTACGCGTTTCAGTTTGCTCAGATGTCTAGACTCTACAAGCAGCTGGGCCCAGAGGAGTTCCCACTGATTGAACAGGTTTACTATCCAAACCACAAGGAGATGGTGAGTTCTCTGCCATCTGCTCTCCTTCACTGTCTCCTCCCCTTTTCCACTTTGTGCTGATGGGCTTGTCTTAATGCTAGGCAACACTTAGAGACACACACACACACACACAGACAGGTCTGCACGGGTCACGGTTTAGGAGGATAATTCACTTCCATGTCAATATCCCATCTCATGTAGCAGCTGAGACCAATCTAATTTTCTTGGGAGTGTCTTGTTTTTTTGTTCTGTGTCGAGGCAGAGATTCTTTTAAGTGCTTGTGTGCCAACCCAGTGTCAGTACAGTTAAACTGAGACTGTTGGTGCAGAGCCGTCATCTCCACCCCTGCAGTCACAGGCTGACGGAGCTCGGCCGGCATTCAAGACATCAGTATGAATCAGAATTTCCTGCAGAGACACAGAAGAAATGCTATTAGTCACTTCTGCTTGATTGAAATGAATTAAAATTTGGTGTTTCAGTCATCAGAGTACTACAATGAAGTTCATGTGATAATGCTGTTACAGATCACCTCCCCTCGGTTCCCTGTTGTGGTAAAGATGGGCCATGCTCACTCAGGAATGGGAAAGGTAGTAATGGAGTACTTGAGTATTTCGATATTTCTGGCTGTGATATTTTCCAGCGTGTTAATATTTTGACCTTTGCTCCTTCAGGTGAAAGTAGACAATCAGTATGATTTTCAAGACATTGCCAGTGTTGTGGCACTGACCAAGACTTACGCCACGTCTGAGCCCTTCATTGACGCAAAGTACGACGTCCGCATCCAGAAGATCGGCGACCATTACAAAGCCTACATGTGAGTGAAGTTCTGCTAGTACAAAAACACACTGGTATTTTATTATAACAAACAAAGATGAAACATGAAAATCATTTTTTTTAAATTAATTAACAGGAGAACATCAATTTCTGGGAACTGGAAAACCAACACTGGCTCGTCCATGCTTGAGCAGGTGGCCATGTCAGACAAGTAAGAGCTGGTAGATGCAGATGAGGTGAGAAATAGTGAATCCTGTAACGTCTCTCTGTTGCTGTTACAGCTCTGTTGAATGTGCTATTACAGGTACAGGATGTGGGTGGACTCTTGTGCCGACATCTTTGGAGGGTTGGACATCTGTGCTGTGGAGGCTCTGCATGGCAAAGATGGGAAGGACTACATCATAGAGGTACGAGCAGGCGATATGACGACGCTAAGGGAATATTTGTCTGCGATCAGGAGGGAAATCCGTTAAATCCGTGTTGATTTTCAGGTTGATGACTGTTCGATGCCGCTGATCGGGGACCAGCAGGAAGAGGATCGTGTCCAGATTGCAGAGCTGGTGATTTCTAAGATGAGCCAGACTGTTCCACACACGTCGAGCTCGTCCACAGTCCGAGCCGCGGCAGGGCAGCCGGCACAGGTGCTCGAACCACAGAGGCTCAATACAGTTACACACAAGGTTTCTCAGGACATCAACAAAACAGCAACACAGTTGAAGAATACAGCTTTTCATATTTTTGATTCAAAGGATAGAAACAGATCTGATAACAATATTTTACGTCCTCTGAATCTGTGAAGTCGTGGCCGTCAAAATTTACGGTCACGTCTGAAAACTGATGTCTATGTCTGACTGGACCAACACTTTGCATCTCAGTCTTACAGTATTTTGCATTCAGGTGCACTGACTGAGCTGAATGTACTTTTAAGTTTCAAGGGCAGATGTCAGGTTTAATGGGCGTCATCAGTGTAAAAGGAAGATTTATGTCTGATTTATTGGTATAATAACCGAGAGACAACATAAGATTTAATAGTAATAGACAATGTCAGATCTCACCGATGTGACAATAGACCAGAAGGAGTCAGGCTTCCTGCACTGTCATCATTTAACACTCCTACAACGTTCCACGAGTTTTTACAACGTTGTGGCCCGTAATTTCTTCCTCTGAAGACGTCTCTGTGTAGTTGGCATAGAAATCATTTTCTTTGATTCTAGGATTTCTCAACGTTTAATATCTTGTGGCAGAATGTTTTTCTGATCCAATCAAGACAATTACAGCCAACATTTTTTCTCTGAATATTATTTTCTATCATTGGCATTTTCTCTTTTTCTCTTTTGATTAATATTCATCCTCTGCCCTTTTAACTCCTGTGTGTTTTGTAGAAAGCAGTGTCTCCTCAGCCTGTCTCCCAGCCCAGAGTACCACAGCCTCAGCAGCGGCCCTCGCCTCAGGGTAAGAACCTTTACACAATCACATATGAAAGTTAAATGACACCATCTTTTTTATCTCCAACTCTAGACAAGTGTATCAGGATAACGCTGAATGTGACTGCTGCCGTGTTTCTCCTGCAGGTGGTCCTCAGCAGAGCCCCCCCTCTCAGCAGCGTCCACAGCCTCAAGGACAACCTCCTGCCCAGCAATCTGCTGCCAGCCCCGCCACCGGCGACCCCGGGGCCCAGGCCAAGGCTAACCAAGGCCCCGCAGCCCAGCCACGGCCCCCAGGTCAGGGAGCTCCTCAAGGCCAGAGACCCACCTCTGGTCAGGGCTCTCCTCAGCGAAGCCAGGGAGGTTCACCTCAAACTCAGAGGCAACAGTCCGTCCCCCAGCAGCAGAAACCAGGAGGCCCCGGCCAGAAGCCTCCAGCAGGTCAACCCCAGCAGCAGAGGCCCGCCCAGCCCCCGAGGCAGCAGTCGCAGGGGGGGCCGCAGCAACAGAGGGCTCCGGGCCAGCCAGGCCGCCCCGGAGGGCCCACCACCCAGCAGCCCCGACCCGCCGCTCAGGGCCACGGGGGCCCCGGAGGACGGCCCCCGCTGCAGCAAAAGCCTCAGCCCCCACAGAAGCCCAGCCAGGACAACCCGGCTATGGGCGGCTCTCCACAACTGAAGTAAGTAACCGTGTGTGATGAATGAGTTTCAGTCTCATTTTCCATGAAGTGAACTTTCCAGATGACCTGAACAGAAGATCATTTCTTTTTGCCTGCGTTGAGATTTGCATGCCACCTGGGATCTGTCTACTCAGCGATCCACCCGAATGTGCATGTTTTATCGATTCTTACATTTGTCAGTCCTTCAGCAGCCGTTCCACACAACATAACATTTCAGACCGTCTGGAGAGTTCGTGATACATTGAAACAACAACAAGCAGGAGCCGGCTTGCAGTTGTTCATGACCATAATGAATTGATCACATCTGTCACAACATGCTCTGTGATGCAAATCTCTAAATCCTACTTTTCAATCAGTTTTCTCTTTGCAGCCTGGACAGAAAGATGGAAATAACTGATGATAAAGCTAATTACTGTGTATGTTTTATACTTTCAGTCACAAAATGTAACATATTTGACGACTGTAAGGAATTTGAACCATTGCATTAAAACAAATTCCCACTATCAAACATGCTGTCAAAATAAAAATAGACAATATTTCATTTATATTTTTGCATATAATCGAAATACCTGCCAGATAAAAAATCAGATAAAGCAGAACTCGAAACAGATGATTTATTACTACTGACAAGTTCTCCAACCCATTTTAATGTAGAAGTTATCAAAGCTGTACAAGTACACTTACATTTCTTCTGTGTTTGTGAACACTTCAGAAGTTTTTCAGTGGCTGTGAAAGAACCTGTGTGACTGCTTCTGCCTCAGTGGTCAATAGATTCTCCCGCTGATGGTTTTCATGGACAAATAATAATCCTCATTTTGGATTATATGAATTGGATTATGCTCTCTTGAAATAGAGACATAAAATACTTTGATAAAAACACGCATCTCTTTGCATCCACAAAAAGTCATTCACTATTCATATCATATCAAAGCTACCTTGAAATGATAAGGTAATACTGAATGACCATAGAGAACGAATGCGCTTCTGTCATCTTTTACTGAGCCTTTTCTCTCCCGTCTCTCTCTCTCTCTCTGTCTTGCCGTGCTCTAGTCTTTTCATTCCATGGGTTTGCTGCATGACTTTAATAGCCTCTTCCTCTCCTCTATTGCCATTTTCCTCTCTTTATAGCAAGTCCCAGTCTCTTACCAATACCTTCAACATTCCAGAAACCCCAGCGCCACGAGCCAGCCTTAGCCAGGATGAGGTGAAGGCTGAAACCATACGCAATCTACGCAAATCTTTTGCCAGTCTCTTCTCAGACTGAGACGGCATAAGCCCCCCTCCCCTCCTCCTACTGACAGAAAGATGGACAGGCAAACCGAAGGACAGATTTCACCCAACGAACAAGGACCAACAGGATGCCGTCTCCAATTCACGTGCATTGACCTCGATATGAAAATGTACACACTTGAGACCCACTGCCTAAACAGTTAAAAACCTTTGAACAAAACGTAGAGTAAATTCAGGCACCGACGTCTGAAACATTCCTCGAGCTTAAGCCAGTCATCCAGTCATTGTGTCACACCTTACAGAGGCCTGTATATGCATGAACACATACACGAAAATAAGGAACAAAATACTGCTCCCTCTTGTTTGTTGGTGCCGTAAAGTCATTGTGATCTCTATGTTCGAACTTTGGTTGGTTTACTGACCAACCAAATGAATTAAGGGACTGTATTAAAATTATTCCGGTGGAGAGGCGTACTGAATCCTGAATTTCATTTTTTTTAGAAAGCAATCCCTCCACTTGTGTTATTCAATGTGTGGGAATAATATATTTATGGCAAACATAACAAAATAGTGAAAAAACAGCCACTCTCTTATTTTTGAATAAAGAGCTGCTGAATAAACTTAAAGCCACAAAATGGAAGAAGCGACAGCTGTGAGCTGAAGGGCTTGTGTGTTTTCACCATATGGTAAAATGCACACATTAAATGCACATATTTTTCATTTAACCATCTGATTTCTTTGTATCTAATTAATCTCACAAATATAAATAGGGTGAGAAAAAAAATAAAAGACCTTCCATTGCTCTTCCAAAAAACTAAAATGAGGACACCTCCACCTGTAATAGTTTTTGTACAGTCTCTAACTCAGCACAGCTGCGCACATAGGATGTCCAGTGTTTAGCAAACGCTAGATCCGTTTGAGCCGTCGACCACTCATGGTGATGTCTTAGCTGCATGTCAACAGGAGGCAATGGTTGCATTTTCCAACCCCTGACATTGGCGCTTGTAACTGTGTCGTCACACGTAGTTGAATTAGTTCGTAGAGTAACCTAGTAGGTGTCGTGAGTTTGTTGTTGCCGCCACTTTTCTTCCCGTTTTTCCGTCGCACAAGAACAAAAGCGTGAAACCTCTCCACCTTCGAAGCATGCCTTATGCAGACAAGGGCGTCAGATCAAATGGAGCTGTCTCAGGGATGTCCAATTGATTGTGACACTTGTATGTGGGTGAGGGTCTTCCATTACAGTTTTATCGTGGTTGTTTACCAATAATGAAGGAAAAGCATGCATTTAATGAGGTAGAATGTTTTTTTATGATTTCAAATGCATTTGCACACAGAGTATACTGCAACATTATACTTGAATACAGCGACACTGACTGATGTATGAAGTCTATGTTTTCAGGTTCATCCATCTGACACGTGACGGAGCATCAGCTCGGCGGTCCGGCCCCGAGCTGCTGCTGCGTGTGTGACAGGTGTGGTTCAGTAGGATACAGCACAGGCAGGGTTCAGGTACAGTCAGTGGAGAATTAGATTATTTACATTTCATATTCCCTTGGTTTCAAAGCAAAGTAATGTAAAAACCTCTGACTGTAAAGCAGCTGTGAATTTAGTGGATGCACAAGTTAGTGACTGTCAGGGTTTAGTCAGTGCATTGTCACTTTGCACTTGAACCCTGAGACTTGAACCCTGAGAGGTTCAGCTTCCACACGAGCCTCTCGGCCTTCAACGGGTTCACAGTCTGTAAGAGGAGGCTACACAATAAAGAAATAAATAATGTGAAGGTGTAGGAACGTCAGCTGTGGGATGCACCTCTGCGGCAGGTTGAGCACTTCCTGCCGCGCCTCCTGCGCACTCACCACCCTTTCTTTTATCACCCTCAAAATCCGAAAACGATTCTGTTTCCAGGCACTAAAACATGTCTTCCAGAAGGAGCGCTTTCCATTCGAATGTCGACGTAGTATGGCAATATCATCCTTTTCAGAGAAGACCCAAT
Organism: Holacanthus passer; assembly: GCA_025331565.1. Classification (NCBI taxonomy): domain Eukaryota; kingdom Metazoa; phylum Chordata; class Actinopteri; family Pomacanthidae; genus Holacanthus; species Holacanthus passer. The sequence goes on along the minus strand of JAFREQ010000061.1, from coordinate 1,682,016 downwards.
AGCCAAACGCCTAAAGGAGTCCTGGTTCCCCTGCAGATCCTCCATGCTGCCTGTGTGTATCAGTCTCTTTGTGTAGCCACAGTGACCCCTTGTGCTCAATGGTGCATAAATGTGTGAATGTTGTTCTGTAACTGGTCAAAACCAAATAGATGTGTTGTACAGAGCTCTGAGTGATGCAGATTGTCACCTTTATCCCCTGCTGCTATTTGTGCTTGTTGATATTACGTGTGTCTCCGAACTCTTTATTTTCAAAATTTTCGTGTCAGTTTTACTGTACTTGCTTCATTTTTTTCTATGAGGCAGGTCTAACTGAGGCCTGTTGGTTTATGCATTAGTGGTTCAGGGCTTCATTTTTAAATTTTACAGTGACTCAGTGTCAGTACGTGACTGTCAGATTCATCATGGCACAGCCTACTGCCGAGAGGATCCGTAAGAGCAGCCTTATGTAATTGTTGCACTGAGTGTGTAATTTATGAAAATGAGCCATCACAAATTAGCATGGATGGTTAACTTTGAAAAATGTCACTCTGTCACTCAGAGGCTTCGTCGCCACATTGAGACATAACATTTGACACGGCACCTCTCGAGACTGACAGGATGAGCCGTGACAGCAATGCAAAGAAGAAGTTCTACGTATTTATGTTTTTGATATTCACAGATTTTTTCTTACATTATTTATGGTGGATATATTTGACCGTGAATGTACATGATTTTCTTTGTTACGGCTAGTTTCCTTGTTTTCTAAATGCATCGTATAATCATTGTGGAAAAGATGAAAACCTTACAAATTTGAGTGGAACTGATTGTCAGTCGATGCCTGCCAGATTTAAAAATCATCATAAATGTAAGTGCAAGAATCAAAAAGCTGAGATTTTTTTGTTAATCAAAAGATAAGATACTGCATAATGTAAATCATGGTGGATTATTGAAATAAATGTAAAAAAAAATATTTGATGTTATATGCAATGTAGCTATATTATGTGAAAAATGAGTATGTTATTAAAACATGCACATGTCTAATAAAGTCTATGACCAACGGTGACTGATTTAGTTATTTTGGACTGAATATAGATCAGGAACACTGAAGCTTTTGGGTTTAAGTCTTATGTAATCTTCCTCCTCTGTTGCTCTTCCTGAGGTTTCTCCTCTTTGCACCTTGAAATATCTTTTTGTGGAGTTTTTCCTTTTCCAAGTTGAGGGTCTAAGAATAGAGAGTGTTGTGTGTTGGCCCTCTGAGACGAAAAGATTTTTAGAAGAATAAGACCTGATACGTCCAGTTCAAGAAATATTATTTTGGCCTTTGAATTGCAAATATGCTTTGCTTCATACTCATGTCTCTGTGTGTAACAGGGTGTTTCGTTATCAGGTTATTTCACTATTAGTACTGTGCATGATAGTAAGGTTAAAAATAGATCAAATGTGAGATCAGGAAGGAAGTGAAAAAGTCCTAAACATGCTATGGAATGGATGAAATGCACTGTAACATGTAAACTGAACTTGTAATCCAGTCATACTAATGTGACCACAAGGTGGTGCGGGCTTGCAGTCTGACTGCCACAGCCCTCCGTTCTGCACAGATGAATCAGTTATGTAATTCATTTTACACTGTTGTAATGAGCGTAGCCTCGTACGTCTCCGTCTGTGTGATCAGCACTATTCACATTACATCCATTTGGCAAATGCTTTTATTCAAAGCCAATTACAATATGTTCATATTCTAACATGAGCTCGATATGAGCTGGTGGAAGTGCAGTAAAAATATGTTCAACTTCTTGGGAAGTCTATTTTTTAGAGATGAGAAGTCAGTAAGTGACTATTGAACCGTTATGATGTTGGTCTGTGCTGGAGAGACAAGAGCTTTATTGGTCTTCTGCTGTTATAAACTCCACATTTTAATTCCACAATTCTGAGGAATAATCACACAGAAAACACAAAATACCAATGTGTGTATAATCCTATTAAACAAAACTAATCTGGCACATATGAACAAACGGCTCCCTGAACACCACTCATGACAGTTTAGCCTGTCATTTCTTTATGCTATAAAGGCCTAATTCATGGCGTTCGAGGGAAAACACACGTATTATGTTCCAATATCTTTTGGGCTTTCATTAGGGCTGCAAATCTGAATGGAGCAGCTGCGGTTGAGAGAGGCCAATAGTGTTATGAATCCCCATTGAAAAGGATGTTTCATCGCCTTGTTTTGCACAAATCAATGAAGCATCTCCAGCTGAAACAAACACATTAAAACTGAGATATCTCTCTTTCCCTCATCCAGCTCTGAAATGACTCGCCCTGTCTAAATATTTTTGCCGGTAGGTTTCACACAGTGAGGGAGAGAGAGCTCAATTTTAATCACCAAATGGATCAATTTCTTTTTCCTTTTGAAAGTTTTCATTGCAGACAAAAGTGTCTAGAGTGCAAAATCCAATTTGCAGGCAGGACATTATATAGCAGCTCGCTCACGAAAGGTCACTGTGGTTTTTAGCTCTGTCTGCCGGCTTGCATTTCTCATCCGGCTGCCCAGCGGCCCGTGTTCTCTCCTCACAAATCTGGGTTTGGTTAGATGAGAAGATGCTCATCTGATCCGGAAAGACATTATTTCATATTGAACTTGTTCTGGAAGGTAATTACATTCTACTTTTTTTTGGCATCTAATATTTGTGAGTCAGCATCATTCAGACATGCAGCAGCGCTTCACATTTGGAGCCTGCTCTAGTAAAGAAACGTCTTCAGTGTCTTGATAGAAAACAGGAGACTGCTTTTAGAGTTTGTCACTATCTGCCAAACTAAGTCACCCATTCACAAGAAAACAAGAGATATTGTGATTTTCTCCCACTACACTCAGACTTTAGATGTTGTGTAGTCTCTCTAATACAACTTCTACAACTTTGCAGGCCACAAATAAAGGATTCAAGGGCATTGCCAGCAATAGTTTTCCTCTGTTACGGACAGAGAGATGACAAAAGGGGAGGGGCACTCACGACTTCTTCTCCGAGCCAGGATATTTCTAGAGCTGACCCACTTAAACAGCCCGGAGAAGCTGCGAGCGCAGGTGCATCTGGATGGCTGCAACTGGCAACTCCAATGCATAATTACATACATTAAGTGTCAAACCCGGTTTGCACATGCGGTTTGATGGGTGGATGTGCAAACTGGGCAGGATCTGAACGGGAGGACTTCCAGTGGCACAGTGGCTCAATCCCATTTGTTTCATTCATTTCAAATACATTTAACCAAGTGTTCTCAATCATTCTTTTATGAGCGATAAAGGCACAATTCAGTTGTTTTATTCAGTGATGGGAAACAGTGGCTGTTACAGCTATTATACAGGGCCTGCAGCCTCGCACAATTAGTACAAGTCAGTACTGCTTTGCATTGTACTGCTGCGGGATGGAGAGTGAGAGATATCCATATTTAGAAGGACCTCATTGATTCTTCCAAACTCGAGGCACAAAAGATTTGTTGTGTGTCCAGTCTTGAATAGCGGGACCGTAATGACAGCCCTGCATTATAAAACCTCCCGCTGACCTCAATCAGCGTTTGAAAATGAAACTGAGCGAGAGCAGTTTGCTCCAACTGTAATATGACTGCGTTGTGTTGTTACATAACAATATCACAGTGACAATGCACAACCACAAATAATTCACACCATCAGGAGCCATCGGAAAAGAAAGTGCGCCCACCGACAGGCCCGTCTCTGCCTTCCAAACGTGTTCCCCTTTAACAAACTCGCACACATGACTGAGTGATTCCTCAGCCAAAATGGCAGATGATGAAGGATGAGTGTGTAGTAAAGATTTAATTAAGACTCACCATGGGATGTCTTACTGTGACTCCAGAGACCGGGACAGAGGAGTTTGTGTTTGCTCACTGCAGCTGTGAATAATATCTACACTATTCTTACTTTGACCTACATGTAGTGAGAGGAGGATCTAAGAATAAGCCCACATGAGGTCTTTGTTCCTGTGTAATTCTCACCGTGAGGCTGCATGCCGTGGGGGGGGGGGCTTCTCCTTATGCTAAACCTTATGTTAACCTTAAATTGTCAACCTCTGCTGGAGATAATCAGGGACGTAACAGTATGTTTGCATTAAACGTCTGGTCGATGTGAAGCGGCACTGCTGAAGGTTACGAGCAGTTTTCACCTCCCGTCGTCTTTTCCTGGTGACGTAGATTTGTACGGTCTCCATGGAAGACTCCCATCAGCACTTTACTTCATTCCCTTTGAAATCAGTTCGGTTTCTTTTGCTCCTACTCAGTGTGGGTTACCATGGTTACCGCTCCCAAATGGTTTGGCTTGTGCATGAATTTGTTTATCAGTGTTAGTTGGGCTGGATTGGAATGTTCTTTTTTTTTTTGTGCATCCGAAGTAAAACACAATTTGCTAGTTAAGCATAGAAAAATTACACTTATTCTATTCTGCTTTACTCTACTTTTCTTCGAGTCTCACGATGCAGCATTTGGACGAAGGTTTCTTCAGAGAGGGCTTGTGCAATCGCTTCCTCCACCTTTACAACATGCAGGACTGTGGTCAGAGTTCCTCCTTTGCACTCGGGAAAAGCCTAAAAATCCCCTGAATATAATCTAGTCTGATCCACCAGGAATCAAAGCTACGCCAGTGTGGCTTCATCGGTTCCCTGTTGAGCCAAAAAGGCATCCAAATACTTTGCTTGGCTGCTTCTAATCCTCAAAAACACATGGTCTGAGTATATGGAGAGCCACAATAATGTCTGGGGCAAGAAAGTTGGAAGGAGAGGATTGGGTGGTTTAATTTGTCGAGGACTTAGTCAGGGTTCATTTGGAATTAAGGGAAGCCTGGGCCTTCAGATTCTCTGCTGCATCTCCTCTGAGCCCGCTGAATCACAGGATCTACATATTTCATACAGGGCACGAAAGGGTCCTGTAAGATCTCAAGGAACCACCCACATTCAAACGTATGTCTATCTAAGAGCTCTAATTCAGGCTGTGTGAAATATTCAGCACTGCAGGGAGCGCAGACAACATCCCTCACATCCCCGGGGACTTCTCGTGAAACAGTCGAGCTGAAATGTGTTTTTGCCTCAACATCTCCTTCTAATGTGTTTTCCTTGTTTCCTCTCACATACTGTATCATTGCAGTCCAAAATAACCGAAGCTGAGAGTTGCTTTGTATTAGCTTGCCACGCTGGCTATTTTGGGCTGGACTTTGTAAGCGGTGGGGCCTGGCTGTGTGTGTGCATCCCTGCATCTCTTATGTAATTCCCTCCGATGGGAGCGCAGGAATCAGAGAGAAAGTTTGTGGAGAGTCGCTTAATCTTACGTCGAGTTAATTGGAGACAGCTGGAGGACTGAAGGTTGTTTACCGTGCCAGCATGAGCGGAGAACAGTGTAGGAACAAAGCCGAATGTCCAGATTCTTCCTTATGGCTCATTGTGGCTGATATGCGAGAGCAGCGCGAAGGCTTGTTTGAACGTCGGCTGCAGAGAGAAGCAGCGCTCTCTGCTTTAATGTTGCGACGTTGTGGTGGTATAAGCCTGATTGATCCCTGTCAGAGGGGCCTCTAATCAACAGAGGGCCATTGATTTCCTCTCCACAGAGCCTACGAGGTGCCTGAGACACCTGCTAGCAGCCAGCTGACAGACACTTATGCCTGCGAACCAACAGCTGACACAAACTGATGCCAATGCACTGTGCTGGAGAGGGTGAGTCACACATGCTCAGATAGATCCCACTCTCAGGGATGCTGGACGCCGCACAATGTGAGATCCACTGTACTGTCATTCTGAATCATATCTCATACACGTGGTACGCCACAGATGGAGTCCCGGTTTGCTGCGCTGTTTTGTAATCAGGACAAGTATAGATAATAGAGAAATCTAGTGTGCGCAAGCAGAGCAGAGTTGTCTCTCTCTCCTGTGACAGAGCGAGCGAAGCTAAGTATCATTGCGATCTTTAGCCCGATCAGCACAGTTCGTCTGTGGTGATTTCTATCTGCCCCGAGAGTGCTTCAGTAAGCAGTTCTCCAGTCACATGCTCCGGGCCGGGGCTCGACGCCAGCTGTCCCCATCATCAATTCAGACAATGCAGGAGGCGGTGGCGAGGTGAGACTTCGGGGCAGATGTGTGTGGCACAGGGCGGCGACGGGAAAACATGATGTGGCTGATTTTTTATCTGGAACAAAGACGACGGTGCAAGATCATGTTGCATCAAGGACGATCTCTCAGGGGTAACTTTTATCAGGTGCCAATCTGAGCGTGCACAGGCATCATCACAGTGAGAGATGTTCTTCAGACTCCAGGTCACGATCAGAGCAGCCCTGACCCATAGAGGTCAAGTTTGATCAACTAGAGCTGCAATGATTAGTCGATCAATAGTAACTGTTATGATCGATTAACCCCTAAGGCATTTTTCAAGCATAACGCTGAGTATCTGCTGGTTTAAGCTTCTTTAATGCAACAATTTGATGATTTTCTTCATCACACATGATGGACGTTTTTTGGGTTTTGGGCTGCTGGAATAAAAAAGGTTGAGCTTGAGCTATGGGACATTATAACAGGCCTTTTTCACAATTTTCTGACATTTTATAGATGAGAAAATCAGTGGCACATTAATGGATAGTGAAAATCCTTGGCAGGCTCACAGGACACATCTCCCTCCATCACAATAAAGTGCATAGTTACAGTATATTGGCACAGGACTGTTTTTCCTCACCACCATGTCCAATGCATGTCCAACAGTGTGGGAGGAACCAGATGTGACAGCAGAGGTTTCAGCTCTGCAGCCTCTCTGTCTGCAAACTTTCCAAAAATGCACATGTCAGATTTGCTTTGCTTCATGATGAGAACAGCTGATTACAAGCTCAGACTGCAGGAGATGCCCTCGTCCTCAGGGCTCCATATTCAGGGATGGAGAGACCGCATTGCTCCTCCAACACCCCCCCTCCACCTCCCCATAAAAACACGCACAGCCACGCCTCCGGAGCCACGCACACAGGCGCAGGCTCAGACACACCTCCTCCTCTCTCCTCCGCCACACACAAACACAACACACACACACACACACAAAGACGGACGCCAGGAGGGAGAGCGCATCGTTCGTCCGGACCAGGCGGCATGAAGAGCGGCTGCGCCCCGGCAGGATCCCGGCAGGTGCGGCGGGGCTGAAGCTCCGGAGCCGGGCTGCTGCTCCACCATGTCCTCCGCCTCCGACACGGTAAGGCCCCGCGGTCACTCATCGCATCCAAACTTCTCATCACGCATCTCCGCCGCTGTCCTGCTCTGAACCCGCAAATGATGTCATCCCGGGCGCAAAGGCGTCAGGTCCGGCGCACAGGCCCGGCGGTGCCGCAGCCGCCCCGGGGAGGCTGCAGGAGGCGCCCCGGTGTGGAGGCTCCAGGCCAAACTGCACCACGTTTGTTATTGTCAGGAAAAGCTCGCAAAAAGGCCAGAATGCGGTCAAATGAATGAAAGGATGCAGAATCATCACACCGTGCATTTCAATGATTGCACATAAAAAAAAAAAACAGAACCGAGCTGTGTGGATGTGCATTTATTGCAATATCAGTGTTGAGGTGAGTCCAAAGTGTGACAGATGGATTTGGCCCACACACTGAAGCAGTTCATGTTGAGTCCATGTCTGCAGCCCTCAGTGTGCAACTCCAGCACCGCTTCATGCTCCCTTTGCTGTGTGCTGTAGCCATGGAGACTGCATGTGGCATGTGGTTTTTTAAGACTTGTGCAAGAAAGTCTGGTCCCCCCCTATTGAGGAGCAGCCTCAGACCATGAAGATGAGTGCAGGAAGGAATGCATTTAGTTGGTCCAAGCATCCTGTTCTGTCCTCTGATTTTAAAAAGCTAATCTGTTGTGTGTCTCGTCTTCAATCCTGCATCGGTGTGGTCAAACTAATTCACAATATCTGCAGAAAAAGCATCAGATATTTCTGCAGGGGCCTAAAAGTGTGTCTGTGGTGGTTCGATACTGACCCATTGTAGACCTGCATTATTAATTCCTTCATTTTATTAATCTCTCGTGACATATACTGCATCCTATTGGGATTTGCAGAGTAGCTGTGCAGAGCTATTTTCACGATTTCTTTGCAAACCCATTCATACAACAATAGTGGGAGCTATTGTTCATGTTCATTAATGCATCAAAAAGCTGGGCAGCTGTTAGAGTCAGATAGATTGTGGTTGTGAAAGACTCACTCGATGTTCACCGTTTACATCCTGCACTTAATTTTGTGCTGTATAATAAAATGAGGCCTCATCAAGGCCGTCTCGCCGACACGTCACCTCATTCATTCAAATCTAGTAGAATAGGAAGACTGAGAGTAACTTTTTCCTTTTCAGTGGCTTATAGTTTAAACTTCAGTGTCCCAGAGTGACACAGAATTAGTCCCAAATTGGCTTCATATTATAATGACATTCAGCCCTCAATTAGACATTAGTCACCGTGTTCCCAGTGGTGCTGAACAGCTGGTAATACTACAGTATGTGATCTGTATTTTTAAGCCCAGCAGACTTTAGGGGAAACAGTATTTTCTGCAGGATTTGAAAAGGTGGTTACATTTGCTCTTAAGCTATGATGCATTTCCTTCTGCGTTGTTATGCAATTGTTGAATTTAGCAATCCAAATTCATCCTTTTACAGCTGAAACACTCGCACTGGAACAAGAAAAGCTGATGCTGAATATCAAATCGATTATTCTAACTGTAGTTGATGCCATAAACTAAATGATCTGGTATTCATTTGCAGTGACACCCATTCATGCAAATCTAGATTTCTGTTTAAATCAAATCAATAATCCACATGCAACTGCACCTGCTTTCTTTTTTATTAAGGTCAAATACACAATCATTAACAAAAAAAAAGGGCCCGAGCGACCGTGTTGGTTTGTCTGTCGAGGTTGGTCGTGTGTGTGATATTTAGGTGTGTTGTGGAGACATGACGGGGGGAGATGGCTGGTCAGTCCTCTCTCTTCACGATGAACAGATGGTAACTCAGGGTTAGCTCGTGGATGGATGCCAACAAGAAAGCCCATGTGTGTGTGACACATAAATCCATTGTTTAAATGGAAACGGTTTTGTTCATAATAACGTTTGAAGGCCTAAAAAACACTGAATGTTCTTTAAGCGGAGATTAACAGAAGTTGTCTGTATATCATTTATTCATAAGATGTGAATAATTCAAACAGTAGGAAACAGAAATGCTTTGTTGCACAGCATTTTTTGAAAATTAAAAAACACGTATTGCCACTTTCTGAAACTCATACTAGCTTTTTATTATAATTTTGTTTACAACTAATATCTAGGTTACAGGATTGAATTGTAAACCAAGAAATACTCTCTTCAGAATTAACTCAAATAATGAAGGTTGTCATGTTGCTCAGATACAGTGTTGTGTTGTGGCTGTCAGAAATTAACTTGGTTAATAAATGAGCAACTACATCTGTTAAATTTATACACAGTCATCATTACAGGCAACTGTGTCATGTGACCAGGTTGTTTTTTCCCTTCGCTGATTCACTAACATCTGATTCAGCTTATAGATCCTTTTAAATACAAAAGTATTGATATGATTTCAGAATGTGTATGAAGATTTGGTTCACAGACTAATCAAATATGAACTGATCCTACTATTGTTACAGAACTTAACCTGCAGATAAATAACTTGCTCTTTTTGAGCAGAACATTTACTTCCCATCTATACATTTAAATTGCATTGAAGTGTATTTGTTTTCATTTACTGTTTCTCTTTCTTTCCACAGGCTGTGCTGATCTCGAATCACACTGAATGGAGGGCATTGAAGTTCCTTTAAGATGACACGAACGCATCCCCCTGATATACTGGCATCGACTCTATATCAGGACTTTACTCTAAATCCCCTGACCGACCGCTCCGTTTCTCTCCGCTCCTCCTGGCAATGTGACTTGAAAATGATCGACAAACCAGAAATCATCAACAAAAGACACTGCCGTAGCTTTGACTTCATCGAGTCACTGGATGACCCGCAGCCCTTCTCTTCCTCCATGGAGTACCCGTACAAGAGGGCTGAGCATCAGACATTAAACAAAGATCTAATGTGGAATGGACTAGATCAGCCGGGGCACCTTCGCTTTTCATCTCCCGATCTGTTCAACACCAGGCAGTTCCAGCAGCACAACAGCCAGGATAAAACCAGCCACCTTACATGGTCAGATTCTAAAAAGAGAACAAGATCTAAAAGCGCTCCGAGAATTAAGGCCACTCTCACTCCTGTGCCCATCTCGGTTTCTCCTGTCGGAGCCAGGAAGGGGAGGGATGCACCTCAGGCTGCACCAGATAACTTAAGGACTTCTGAAACACCTCGAGAATCGTACTCCTCAAACAGGGCTTTTTTGAATGATGTGCATCCTATAAAACTGCAGCCTCACTCTCCGCTTTATGTCTCGGACTGTTTTGAGGAGGACAAACCAGAGAAACCAGCCATAACCCCTCATGTCAGGTGCCGTGTGGACATTAAACCGGATGCTGCTGTACTGCAGCACACATCTAGGCAGGTTCCCAATGTACGGACTGAGCATCTTTGGCAGAGATACTCCCAGGCCAGTAGCAGTAGAGGTTTGTATGTACCACGACAGATTGTCTCCTCACCAACGCCCACTCCAAGCGAATGCTACAGTGGAGACTTTAGACAAGGATACCACTATACCACCAGCATGTCTCCCATCTCTTACCAGCATCTAGACATGCACAGGATGCCGTCACCAACAGCTCCATATCTGAGTCAGGAACAAAGAGCTTACTCAAATCCTAACATACCAACCAAGTTTTTCTATACAGAGGACCCTGTTAGGTATCCAGTCCATCCCTATTCTAGAGCCTACTTTCAGGATGATCGGTCCAGTCTAACCAGCCATGGTAGTACAATGACCAGTCAGTATGATCCAAGGACTCGATGGGTGCACACCCTTCCTGTCAGGTCGTATTACACAGACCACCTTTCCAACAGAGAACCAACACACTCTGTATATGGTAGGCCTTACTCCACAAGTGAGGCAGGATCGTATTTTTCTCAAACTCCACTGTCTAGATCTTACTATGGAGAGGACAGCCGGTTCAATCCATACCACATGAGTAGCTCAAGGTTGTTTTATTCCAAACCATACGGCTCACCTGAGGAGCAGTACTTTGCATCACGGCCATATCACACGGAGGGTCGTCGACGCCCTCGGATGTCCCAGGCTTTTTCAGATGACTGGTATCGCTCGAGTATATCTGGATACTCTAACCAGTCCTCTCAGCACACACCACCAAGAGTAAGACAAGACCCCGGGATACCCCCGTGGTTTACTAGCAGCTGTGCGGAGACAAGTAGACTAGGAGCAGAGGTCAAAAACCACTCCAAGTCTTGGGACAATATTCTGTTTCCACGGCATGACAGAGAGCAATCAGTGGCTCGCGGACGCAGCTATGAGAACCTGTTTCAGCAAGCGAGGCATGGAGCAGCCTCTGATGTTACATCCCAGCCGGTTATACTTAACCTCTCAAGTTCACCGAGACGCTACGCTGCCCTTTCGCTCTCCGAAACCTCGTTAGAGAGAGGCTCAAGCAATCCGTGGAGGAATACCAAGAGTGGGCACTGGTTTGTAACTCCTGAGATCACCATAACAGACAATGACTTAAGTGCAGGCAACAGCAAGCGGCGTGATGTGCACTCTGTCAGCTGGGATATGTTGGATGGTGAGAAGACACCATCTCCAAGAGTCATGCAACAGAAGCAGCCATCCAACACAGCGGACTTAAGCAAAGAGAGGAAACACACCAACTTCTCCCTCCAGCAGAGTCTAGAGCAACTGGACGAACTCTTGGCTGATTTGGTCGTTGATTACAAACCACCAACTTGCAGAAAGTCAAGTGAAGACCTTTTAGACCAGCTAAAACAACTAATTACTGAAGACGATGACAAAGACAGAGGATCTTCTGGACTTGAAAACTTAGGATGTCTGAACACACAGCTCCCATCCTCTAAATCCAGCCCTGACACAATCAAAGATCCAGATAGTGGATGTGATGCTTTACAAAGGAGTGCAGAAGAATGTTCTCCAGACCACAGCACAGACGAAGATGACACTATGGTGTGTGCTAACAAGAAGTGCAACCGCATTGAGAGCATGTTCAACGCCTGCTTGTACTTCAAGTCATGTCACAGTTGCTACACCTTTTACTGCTCACGAAACTGTCGCAGGGACGACTGGGAGACCCACAAAGAGACCTGTCTGTACGGTCGCGTCAACAGTGTGTGTCGACACACTCTCAAGTTCTGCAGAGAGAATTCAGAGATCCACAAAGCTTTCTCTCGCGTCGCTAAAGCTGGCTACCTCTCCAGAGGGAGAGGCGTTCTCTTTCTGGGTTTCGCTAATCCAGAGACAGCTGACAATTTCCTGCAAGTTGGGCTCGAGAGCCTCCTAATGTCTCCCACATACTTATCTCTCCGAGAGCTGGATGGCTTCAAGGACAACCTAGGTGAATACTGCAAGGAGCTGCAGCTGGCAGGTAACGAGTATGACCCCAATGAATGTTTCCTTCTGAATGTATCCGTAGCTGTTGGTGAACTAGTGCCTAACAGACCTTCACCAAGGGTCCAAGCACCAACAGTTCGAAAATATGCAAAGGTGTCCTTGGCCTCCTCAAGCCCCGACAAAAAGGTACTCAAGAAGGACAGTGAAATGGAAACTCTCATCCTCACTCCGCCTCCGGGCACGCCTGACATTGACAAGGAGGGGGAGGAGGGAAGAAAAGCCAGAGAGGTGTGCTTTGTCAACATCCAGCGAGAGCTCAGGACCAGGGGAGTCTTCCTTCGTCACGAGTATCCCAAAATCTATAATCAGCTGTGTGAGTTTGTGGAGAGCAACAAAAGGTTCACTCCAACTACAATTTATCCAATAGATAAGAGAACGGGGAAACAGTTCATGTGCATGATCATGGCTGCATCTGAGCCACGAACACTGGACTGGGTGGGTACGCCTCATCTCTTGGATGATATTATATAGCATAGCACTAAAAAGTAATGATAATGATGTCAGTTACACTTAATGTACATGCTGTAAATACATGGTGTGGTTTAGCAAATTGAACATTGGTATGGAAATATGTGTATATATGTGACCAATCTCTCTCTTTCTCTTATTTCGCTCACTCACACACACACACATACAGTATATACACACACTTTCAAAGGTTGCCCTATGTTGTTATCGGCTTGTTTTGATCCTGTTGCACTCAGAAGAGTTAATAGCCTGCATGTAGACTAGGCACAAACCCAGTTATCCAGGTGTTTAAGATGTGAACATGTATGATCCGTGCAGTTTCTGCAGACAATGTATGAAGCACACAATATTTATGAAGTACACATCTCATTGCCACCGCATAATAGACACAGCCAGGTCTCATATTGTAACAGTCATCTACTGTTGATTTCTCCAAAAATGTTATATCAGAAATTTATATTATAACTTGTTAAGTAGTTAGTACTTAAGTATTATTTCCTAAGTATACTGTAGTTGTGTGGGTATTTTTTTTATTATTATTATTGAGCTATATTAGTTATTGTTTGATAGATGAAGAAGTACAATCAAACCACCCATTTGTTTTGCCACTTCATTAAGAATTTTGGTTGGAACTTATTTCATCTCGTGATAAGACTTGATGTCATTCTCGTATAAATTGCTTTGTTTGAAAGTGGCCTTCAGTCGAGAAAAAAATGCATTTGACACAAAGCAATGTATAGGTTTAGCTATTTCTAAAGGCTTGACAGCTCTAGACTTCTGTTAGAACTACCATTGTAAATGAACAATTATTTTGCTCAAAGCATGTTATTTATATTCAGGTATTTTAATATTGATATTGCTTATAATTAAATTTATTATGTTGATGAGATACCATTTGATGCTTAGAAATGTAAGAGGTATATATATATTGAATATTAGATCATTTGAACATCATGACCTTGAGACCTTATTGTAACTAATGCCACAGTATGTTCTTAAACAATATGCAATAAAAGAGCAACCTTAACATCTATATATTGTAAAATCCTATTTTATTATTAATATTAAATAATCCCTTGGAGCCAAGAGCTGCAAAGACTTTGTTTGCACTAAAATATAAATTATAAAATGAGAATGTTCCTAACACAGCTGCAGCACTGAACCCAGATGTGATGATATGCCTGCTTCCATTGCCATTGTTGACTAATCTAAGGTTGCTCTTTTACTTGATTATATATCTTTGTGCAAGACCTTCCTGAACTTTCTATTTTGTGATGTTTATAACCCATATATAAATATATAATAAATGGAATTTAACAAGTGACCTTGTGGCTGTGTGTTTCTCTCCCACCGTATAGATTATTAAGCATTTAAACAGAAGGGTAAAATAATAAAGTTCTCATCAATATGATAGATATACACAATGATCAAGATGCCTGAAGATATTAGCCCCTCTATCCTTTCGCTCTTCAGCCAGGATATAATTCGTACATTGTTTTATGACACACACGCAGGTATTCATACAGGAAAAATTCAGTCTTCAAAGGAACTTTTTGGTTAGCTTTCTATTAAGTGCAAAAACTATATTAAAACACAAAATGCCAGTAGGTCAAAATTTTTCAAACTGTATCAAATACCATTATTTTGATGCTTCTCTCTTGATCTACCTGATGTCAGGATATTGACACGGATCAGCAAGTGTATGACATGAACATATTTTGTTAGTGTAACTATGTATGATACCTGATTACAGTCATCAGCTCTTACAGCTAATACAGCTTTGACTGTGATGCAGGGATGGAGAGGGAACACATTGTTAAAGTTAAAGCTTTTAATAAGATATGACGAGTAATGTTTTGACAAACAACATGCTGCTTAATAAAAGTTGGACCTATAGCTGTAGGCATGGAGCTCGTCCCTCCACATCCTGTTCTTTCACTGTTTTGAGTTTCAAATTGGCTGATGATCCCTCCCCTTTTTTCTTTTTACTATGAATATGCTGTAACATGTCTGATCCATGTTGCTGTTACAGGTTGCTTTCTCAAGGATTTCTAATGTTTTCTTAGGTGTCTTTCTTCAATGTTATTAGGCCGCCACCTAGTGGAACAATGCATGTATTACTTTTTTAACCTATTATGAGCAGCACTGCACCAATGATCATGTCTATGATAGCTTGTATTAGAACACACACACACACACACACACACACAGACAGACATATAGATAGTTTGTATTTATTATTTGCATTGCATGTGCACTGTAACCACACACACACTAACGATTGACTCAGTATGTGTCTTTGTTCAGTTCTACCATATTAATATCCCTCTTATCTGCATTCTGCTCTTTTCATTTTCATTCATTCATTTAAATTGAAAAAATATCAAAATGAAATATCAAAATGAAAAACGTGATGGCTTTTTGTTTAGTAAGTGTAGTTTAATACCTGTATAGATTAATATGATTGTTGTCAGACAGTTGCATTCAAATTCATTAATAATTATGCATTTGCTGAAACATTAAACAATATTTTCCACATTTTTTTCTGACTTAACAGAACACTAACATCACAGCATATGACAGTAAAATACAGTAAAAGAGTAAGATCATAATAAATGGCCTATATGGACACACATATGACAAAAACAAAACAGGGGAAATTCACAAATCCTAAGGCATTATAACAAATTAGATTTCACCCGGATGTGAAATTACACACACAGAGCGATAGAGAGGCTTTTCAGTGTTTATAGTGGGATGTGGCTTCCGCTCTGCTTAATCTCAGAGACATTTATCTCATTGTTTGTCGGCTCTGTCTCAGTTCTCAATATCATGTGCCTTATAACAGTTTTATTTTGAGAGAGGGCGCACAAAGAGGCACAGTTTGGCCTGGATGCTTGCCAGTATATTCAGGCCGGGGAAGAGATTCTCATCGTATTAGTACATTCAATTTCGTTTTTTAAAAATGAAATAAAACATAAATCCAATGCCACAAAATTACTTGTGTCACACATTTGGGAATTTACAGTGTTCAGAGTCAAATATCTCCCCAATCTGAAGTACAGACTGAAAGAACATGACAGCAAAAAATACAATTTGTTATTTCAACTAATGTGAACAGTAATAAACTTTAAAGAAAGTTAACAAAAAAACTTGAACCGAGGATATCAAGAGGCACATTTCTGAAAGTACCAATGAATTTGTGACTCTTTCATTATCACATAGAAATTTAGTTTTAGATCTTATCCTGGGAAATGACTGGATCAGTGTATGGTTTTCAATTTAAAACAGATGTAGGATTTGTTAGAATTTGCACCAAACTCTTATAATTACAGAAAATAACAGGATGTTTTCTATATTAGTGTGAACACTCCCTTTAACGAGCATGTGCGCATGCGTGCTGCGCAGGTCTCCTCGTGATGACAGCAGATGACAGAACTGTTCGCTCCTGCAGGAACCAGAACCGCCAACAAACAACCGCTGTGACTCGAGAAATCTGATGATTAGCTGTGTTTAGACCAAGTGAGAACGACCACTAGACGCTAACCACGACAGGTAAGCTGCTGAATTCACGTTAGCATGTTTGGTTGATAACATTTGGCCACTGACTAGCTTGCAGCCTCAAGCTAAGCTAACATAGCTAACTAGCTTGTCGTTAGCTTACCGCTGCTTGACTAGCAGACGTTAGCCGAGTTTAACTTGGGTAACGTTAGCAGGCTAATGCTCGGTTAGCTAGTTTGTTGTTTGAGCTGCTTCTTCAAATCAGTGCAAACACAAGCCCATCTTTACTAATGTAGCACCTGGCTGTTTGGGTTGTGTCAGTTTCCTCTTAGCATTTAGCTGAGCTCACGTTAATTACGTGGTTTAAATAATTAGATTGGATTCTCAGCTCGTCTGATTGTAATCTAAGTTTCCTGAACGTTAGCAAGCGGCAATTCAACTGAAAGCAACTTAACCTAACTCATGTCGATTTGTTGGCTAAAATTTAAGCTGGCTAATGTTGGTACACCATCAAATCAAGGACAATATAAACGTGCAACTTAACATGAGGAGCACATTTAACATGTTGGAGCTTTGTGTGTCAGATGAGCCTCCACCCTCTCATGGAGCCTGTGAAAGGAATATCTGAAGTTGGAGCCTAATAACAAAACCATTCAGGGATATTATCTGTAACATTAAGGCTTGTAAGGCCATGGGATTTAATAGCACACTGTCATTTAACATCATAAATATTTAAACAGTGGATATTACCATTAACTCTTTATAGCATGGAAGCAATTATCTCCCCATCTTGTCCAGTATTACTGTTGCTAGTAGTCAGAAGTGAGTCAATTAGGTTCATTATTAAAGTATTTTTGTTAAGTTATAATGCCAAATGTTTGCTTGTGACTTATCAAATATGTGTGTTTTCTGTGTTATGTCATCAAATTGATTGCCTTTTGCATTTTTACTGTTGCCAAAACAAAATAAAAGACCAGAGAGCTCAGTGAACTTGTGACTTAAATCTGAAATGATAAAATGAATTACAACCCAAATATACAGTCATTGCCTCCCAATTAGACAATAACTGGCCTCATAGTGAACTGCTCCTGAATTATCCAAGCTCTGTATTCGCTCACCACAACACTAACATTTTTACCTGGTGCCAATTGCCACATTACACACAAGTCATGACTTCATACTTAATCATAATGCGATTGAGGCTCAGTCAACAGGAGTTTCTTTCCTCTGTGGTGATGACTACAGATCATCTGAAAATAGGGTCAATCTACTTGATGGTTTGAAGTGGAATGACTTAAGTTCAAGTGTGACCAAGAGATCACATGCTTTTTGCTCAGTAAGTGGATTTATAATAACTCCTCAGCTCATTCATTACTTAGAAGTAGGTTCATCTTTTCTTGTCAGTGTGCACTGAGCGTTTTGCAGGGAACAGAAAATGGTGATGGTCATTTCAGTGGATACAGATGACAACATTAATATTCTTCATCAATTGCAGTGCCACCATCTGTCTCTTTTCTTCTGCTGGTGTTTACCTGATGCCAGGTTTACATGCGTTACAGTCACTGATTCATAAGTTCCTGTCCTGATGTACTACTTAAATCTGTACAGTTTCTCAGAATCTGCTGCCACAGAAGGAGATGACTGAAATTTGGTACAATTTAAGAGGATATTGAACTGCTGGTGGCGTGTGTGTATCTGTGGGTTTGTGCTGTTTGTCATGGCAGCTGCTGTACGTCTGTAGGATTTTGTTTTGGATAAAGTGTTCGTGTCCTCAATTTGCACACTGCAAATCCAATGTTTCCATAATTTCCTTGAAGCCATTTCACTCAGTGTAGATTGAGTGTCTTGGACAACAAGATGTTATTCAACCCCCTCATGGGTCTGTCAGAGGGCCTGAAAGCTAGGCTGAACATGAACCTCTTCCCCAGTTGACAAGGTCTTCCCTGACCACGTCAAAAAGTTGTAATTGTAGGAAGTTGCCCTCAAGACAGATTACGCAGCAGACAGCAGATAAAATGACAGTGCCTGCGGTAAACTGGGTTAAGTTCAGTGATACCTGAGTTTACAGTACAAGTCATGACATTTAACTTCAGCACATGATGGACAACTGGTGACAATGTTCCATGTTAAAGACAAATACTGTTTATGCATAAAAAATCCTTTTAATGTCCTGTGAATTCCAGCTTAAGCACTGTTTTCTCAGCTGAATTAGGAGGAGCCACATAAAACAGGTTTTATCTGCCCGTTCATACTGTATTTGATGTACAAACATGGATTTAGACAGACTGTATTGTATTTATTGTGTTTTGTTTTTGTGTCAGAGCCGGAGAGCATTGTCAAACATTTCTTCTTTGGCACCACACTGACAAGATAAATCTGGATGGGGAAAGTAAAAGAGTAGTACTTGCACCTTCTTTCACTTTCCCTGACTAACCAACCAAATCTGACCAAATACTCAGTGTCAGCTTTCATTTCTTGATAATTTTTTAATCGATAGTCTGGAAACATTTCAGGGAAAGTATCGAGGTTCCAGTACCCGGCCTGAATGGTGGGAAAGGTCACTGATAAGCCTCATGTATGTACTCATGTGTTTACAGTATTTGCGTGCTGAGCAGTGCAAGAAATTGTCTGAAAAGGAAGTGTGAAGAGGATGTTGGTTCAGAACTATGAATACCTGTAGAAAGTGAAATCCTTTGAATATCTATAAAAAGCACTTTGTTCCATTGGTCGGTGTGTGTGTGCGTATGTGTGTGTGTGTGTGTGTGTGTGTGTGTTAGATCATGTAGTGGGAGGAGAGGGCATTTTTTTTCCAAACCCCTTTACTCTGCTGCTGTGATATTTGCTTAGATTTCTTTTTGTAAAGTAGTGTTGTTACATGCTTCACATTAAAAAAATTTTCAAACTTCTAAATGTTTTTATTAGACAACTTCAGTGGTTGGACTTACTCAAGCATTTTAAATCCTCTGTCTTTGTCCTGCCCTTTGTCTCTTCTGCTGCCATTGTTGTTATAATTATGGAGCTCACACAGATTGAACGGTTGGTCCTCTTGTCTCTTGTGTGAACAGTATTCAGTGGTTGTCCGGCCACAACTGCGATCATTGTCACACAACTCAGAGGGTTTGCAGATTATGCCTTCCCTCACGCTGTCTGTCGTTTGGTTTCTCTTCTGCTTTAGAGTTCCTCAGTCCTCTCCATGACTGACTCACCAGGTAACTTTATGCAGTGGGTTGTATTGGAGCTGACGGGCACAGCGGGCCATGACAAATGGCGGTAAACCTCTCTGCTAGTCACTTAATAGCCTAGTTGCCTTTTCACTTCCTTCCAAGTATGTGAGGAATGTGCTTATTCAAGAACATGGGTATATACAATGAAGTGCTCCATGTGTGTACTTGTTGGCCAGTTACCTGTCAGTTCATTCAGATGTAAATTGAAACCAAGGAAAAATGTACCTTTTTTATTTGCCTTTTGTTTGCCCACATCTATTAATCTTGAATGGTCTTGTAGATCAGAATGTAGATCAGTTGACAGTAACTTAAAGCTCCCCCCAAGTGGTTGGTTTTAGTGCAGCCCCCTTCCGAGTTTCTGTTTTGTCCTGAGATGCCTAAGTCAGATAGTATTAGAGAACGTACTGAGCCTAGTAGAAAGAGCAAAATCTGACAAACGAAAGAGTCACAATGCAAAAATGTTCTCTGATAAGTGACTCTAACTATTGGCATCTAATGTAGTGTGGAAAAGATTCAATGTTTTATTGATTTTTAAGGGGGATTGAAGTAAAATGTTATTTCACAATCAAGGCAGATATTGATTTTTTTTTTTTGCGATTAACTGTTTAGTCTTTAAATGTCAAAAATAGTGAAAATAATACAAGTCCACATTAATAAGTAAATTTATTATGATGTGAAATGATGAACAACACTTTTTTTAACAGCTGTTATAAGCAAATGTTCGTCATGTATCTATATATTTTGATAAATGACTGAATTATTAATTGGTCATGAGGTTGTTGTTTTTTTGTCGTTGATTAATTGCAGCTTGACGCCCAGGCAGCCATCGCTTTTCTCCCATGATCAGGGCAGCTGTGCCTTATAAAGAATTTCTTGGAAAACACTGAAAATATGTTTGTTTTTCTCCCTGAAGATTAAGAAAACATACAAAGTCTTTCTTTGTATTAAAGTGGTATTTAACCAAAATTTATCTTTAAACTTGACCTGGTTTTACAAAAATGACAATCTATTACTGTAATAATGGCAGATAAGTAATCACTGTTTATTCTTGGTTTGCCAAGGGAATTCAATGTAGAGCCTATCATTATGTGTTTAAATCTGCATAACCAATTAGATTTGTCAGGCATATCAACTCTAACGTTGTGGTTGTCTGTTAGCTTGCGAGCAGCGACACTGCCTTGCAGTCATTCCCACTCTGAGGCAGTTTTCTCCAGTCGAGTCTCATTTTCCTCCCGGAGCCATAACTCCACAGCTAAATCTGTGTTTGCTATGTTAGCAACGAGCCACAAAGAGGCTTTTGTGCAAAGGATTCACCAAGAAATCATTCAGATTTCATGCACTCAGCTTGGTTTGTATGTCTTGGCTGTGTATGTTTGGAAAAGGGAGAGTGATTTGCATATTTTGCTATGTAGCGTCTCCTGAAGCTTGTGAAAAAGCGTGCTTTGCTGTCGCCGTTGAGTCACTGTGTGAAGCACATGGAATGCAAATGACTTCCCTTGCATGACGCGAGCATCATGTGTGAGCTTGTGTTCAGACCTTTACAGAAAAGGGAACCATTTCCTGCTTCTCCTCTCAATACATTTACTTTTGAATGCAGCACAACTCAAATAATGAATACTAATAATATCGGCTGCTTTACTGGTTACCAAAAAAACAAAAGTAAGGATGTGGTAGGGTGAATTAAACTACTGTACAGTAAATGTCAACCATAACTAAGCTACAAATACACATGCTAGACAGTCCCACAGCATCGTTGCAAGTCCCAGTCTCGAAAGTTACGACGTGTTGAATCAGGGATTCTTTTCTTGACTTTTTTTTAAAGACTTGACAGAACGTCTCCAGAGCCGTACAACTGCTTTCACATGTTGAATAGTACCACTATCCGTGAAAAATAAATCGACTTTTATATGTAAATTTTTAAGTTCCTCTTTAACTACACCCTTTTGCTTGGTTGTAGCTACTCTTTAACTTTTTTTCTTGCCAATATGAATTTGGTCTTGATAAAAGCTTTTATTTAGTTTCAGTGTTACCTCATTTACCTGTTTCCATTCTTTTTGTCCTCCAGTCATTTGGCTCTCTGCCCGTGTGAGCTGGTGAAGATGGTGAAGCCAGACATTCACACTCTGGCCCACCACCTGAAGCAGGAGCGGTTGTATGTGGCATCAGAAAAGCAGCTGATCCAGAGGCTCAACAGTGACGTTCTGAAGACAGCTGAGAGGCTGTACCGGGCAGCATGGATCGCCAAGCAGCAGAG
The DNA here is from genome assembly GCA_025331565.1 of Holacanthus passer. NCBI lineage: Eukaryota > Metazoa > Chordata > Actinopteri > Pomacanthidae > Holacanthus > Holacanthus passer. The sequence goes on along the minus strand of JAFREQ010000061.1, from coordinate 1,660,029 downwards.
GATCAACCTTGATCGTCTCATTCTCACCAGGTCAGACCTACAATCATGATCCAGTCTGGCCTTTAAAAGAAATCATTTAAACCTTTGCTTTCAGATGAAAAGATGGATTTTGATCTCATATTTGTGTATTAAGCTGGAGCTGGAACTTTGTATTAAAATTGGAGTCAGGGGGCTAACTGCTATCATGGCTCTCTACAAGGTTAAAATATATGTTTATCAGCACCTCTAAAACAAAACCTTTTTATTGAATCTGTATCCAAACAAATTTACGGTTTTACGGATGGATTTGAGGATGTGACATTTATAAATGTAAATTCAATTGCGCTATTACAAATGCTAAGATAACAACCCTAGGACACAAATTCTTTGTTCCGAGTTCTTTCCTAATATTGTACGGTGTTCTTGTGTCACTATAAGTTAGACCAGTTGAGCATCTCTTTGTTCTTTGAGCCTGTAATCTAATGCATGTACTTGTCTAAAGGATATGTCAGTCACAACTTGGCTGGATGATGTGTTGTCTACCACTTAGAAAAAGCAATGATGTACTCTTTTAGAGCTGCTACGTTTGTAGGTGGGATGAGATCCAGTTGTCAGTAGTTGTAGTTGTTGGTACAAGAGATTGTAGATGATGTATATTAATAATGAAACGACTCTGTTCAACAGTGCGGAGGCCTCTCCGGCTGAATGCTGCCAACATGCCAAAATGCTGGAAGACACACAGTTTGTCGATGGCTACAAGACTCTGGGCTTCCAGGAGACCATCTATGGCGAGTTCTTGGCCAGGTTGAGGGAGAACCCCAGACTGGTGGCATCCTGTCTGGTGGCAGGAGAGAGGCTGAACCAGGATCACACCCAGGGTGTCATCCATACAGTCTTCACCTCACTTTATGGCAACTGTATTATGCAGGAGGATGAGAGCTACCTGCTGCAGGTGAGGGCCCCTAGCTGTGTCTAGTGTTATTCATTTGCAAAACAATTTAATAGTCTCTCAGTAAGATGAGATGTTTTTATCTGGTGCAACTTTCTTTCTTTCCACCTCCCAGGTGTTGCGATACCTGATAGAGTTTGAGCTGAAGGAGAGTGACAACCCTCGCCGTCTACTGCGACGGGGAACCTGTGCCTTCAGCATTCTTTTCAAGCTCTTCTCTGAGGGCCTGTACTCAGCCAAGCTCTTCCTCACTGCCACCCTCCACGAACCCATTATGCAGCTGCTGGTGGAAGATGAAGACCACCTGGAGATTGACCCGGCCAAGGTGACAGAGCGCCTCACTCCGGCCCAGCAGGAACGCTTTGGAGAGAAGGGCTCTGAGGGCTACAAACAGCGGGTGCAGGCAGCTGTGGAGGCCAACGAAGCCAAGCTGGTAGCTCTGGTCAACAAGTTTATTGGTTACCTAAAGCAGAACACCTACTGCTTTCCCCACAGCCTGCGCTGGATTGTGTCACAGATGTACAAGACTTTGTCATGTGTGGAGCGTCTTGAGGTGGGCGAGGTACGCATCATGTGTACAGACCTGCTGCTAACCTGCTTCATCTGCCCAGCTATAGTTAACCCAGAGCAGTATGGTATCATCTCAGACGCCCCCATCAATGAAGTAGCCCGCTTCAATCTAATGCAGGTCAGTTGCACAGCATTGTATTGTGTTTACAAATCATACAGAGGAACATTCCATAGTGCAGATTGATATTGAATACTTTTCTGTGATACAGGTGGGGCAGCTTCTGCAGCAGTTGGCCATGGCTGATGATGATGCAGACCCAAGGCGGAAAAGCAGTTTGGCCAAATTTGATAAGGTGTGTGAACCATTGTGATGTTTTCATGTTCCAGCATAAAGGCAACATATTTGTCATTGTAATACCATTAATTTACATTTCTTTGTCTCTGTCTGCAGAGTTGTGTTGCTGCCTTTCTGGATGTGGTGATCGGCGGACGAGCGGTCGAGACCCCACCCATGTCTGCAATGAACCTTCTCGAAGGCCTCAGTAGGACTGCGGTCTATATTACACATAATCAGCTGCTGGTGCTGGTAGGCTGTTTTACAGTTGATATCAAAATGTAATATTAGTACCGTTTGATGAGTTATTGGGTCTACTACAAAATAACACAAATACCTAACAATACACGTCTGTGGTAGACATGGTTTTGGATACTACTACTGGTTTTTTGAATACTCAGTTTTTTGTTCAGAGTAGGCATGCTCTTTGAATTCTGTGATTAATTTTTCAGGCATAGTTTGAGATATTGCTGTGCAAATACCTTGTTATTGCACATGTCCTCCAGTCAGTGTTATAGTTTTCTTTTGACCAATTTCCATTGTAACTTTTCTGTGTTTCTGTTTTTCTTCACCTATTGTCACATTACATCATTTTACAGTGTTTGCAATTAAATTACCAGCAGTTCAGTCATGCTCAGAGCTTTCTGAACGTGTGAGAAACACTGTTCTTCTAAGTTACTTGTCAAGGGACCTTACATATAGGACACATGTACATGAATCAGTTGCAACCACAGCAGAAATGTGTCAAGAAGCAAAGGCTTATGTATTAACTTACCTCCTGACCTTAGTGTGTCTGCAGTATATGTTGCAATACATTATGATGTTTATGTCAGGAACTAGGGCAGCTCAATTACTTGCCTAGTTTATCTGTGTGGGGAAGCTGTGTGTGGCTTTCTTTCCCTCCTTTCATTGCAGAATAGCCTTTGTCAGTGATCTCTAATAATGCCGTGTGTAATCCCACAGTTTGTACCAGCAACAGTTTAGATTCATGCAGAACAGGACTTTGGCCAGTGTAAACGTGTCATCTCACACCCTTGCTGAGAACTGACTTCCAATGATTGATTCATTGTGATGGTCTGAAGAATAAAGTCTTCCACTTCCTGCACAGGTGGACTTTGTGCGGAGTGTGATGGCAGGGGACCATCTTCGGGAGGAGGAGCACATGGCTCTGGAGACCCTGCTTGCCAACGTGCCCCAGAATCGAACTGTGAAGAGCAACAGTCTGGAGCTCACTCCCTCCAACACGCCCCAGCTCTCCCCAGCTACCACTCCTGCCAACAAGAAGAACAGGCTCCCCATAGGTAAAGGAAAGCCTTTGTCTTCCTGCCACTCTGGTTTTTAGAATAGACGTATTGACACGCTCAAAGTGATGCGACCTCTTGTCATTTAATGATGTGAGGATCTAAAGAATATTTTGGTTCATAGGAATATCACAATTTGAAACCAGAACTAGAAGACGGAAATGTAATATTTTGTCTAATGAGAAGCAAAATAAACAAGTAGAGTTGAGCAGTGATGGCTAGTGAAAGGCCCGCGTTTTATAGGAAGCTAATGAGCTTCTTCTCAGCTTGTTATAAAGATAATTAGCATGGCCTGGATTGAGGCTCAATTACAGAAATGACAACCAATTAAATTACCAAATATAAATGAACTCATTTTAATTGGAATGGATGGAAAAGATGCATAGACTACCTTCATTAGCATTCTCAAGACAAATGATGCCGTAGCAACACCCCCTTAATTAGAAATGAACCACTTGTGCTTGCTTCTCTGAAATATGACATTTATACACACAATCTTGACTTGATACTTGAAATACTTTCAATTCTGAGATGTACTCTGTATTCTTTCTCCAACTCCCTACCTTGTTCTTCTCCTTTCCTTCTGTGCTGCCAATGAATGACCAGGACAACACTTAGCCGCTATAACATCCTGGGACCCCACAACCACCACTCTGTCTGCTCACATTCCATTAGTAACCCCTTTTGGTGGGTAGCCTGTCAGTTGTCTCAGAGCTGGAGAGAACTTAACCCATGCATCTGTTGTTTTTCACCCAGTTGCGTGTTAGATAACACTCATCCAGTCCACGCTCCTAGCTGCACAGTAACCTCCCTGCCTCACCACGTTTACCCAGCACTGCTGTCGTCCATGTGCTCTCACCATGCTTGCTTTGCCTTGCACAGTGCTTTGGCTCATTATTAGAGTTAAGATGATTTTGCACTCATTTTCTTTTCTAAGTTTTGCCCTTTTTGCTTCCTCATTCAGCAGATTATGGCTTTTCATTACCAGGTAGAGTAAAATGGGGAAAAACCTTCCACCTTTCCTCCCTCTGGTCTGTGCCTGAGTTGTGGTCAAAGTAAATGAGGCACTAGTGCAGTTACTCCCCACAGTGATGGTGGCTCTGTGATGGTGTGGTTGTGTTCTTAATAGCACAAATTGCATCCACTCATCTCTGAGAGAGCGAGGCCAAAACTAATTTTAGTGACAGTATTTTGAGTGCTTATATTGGCTCTTTGTGTTTGGGAATGAATTGGAGGACTACTGGGTTTCAGATCACTTAAAAATTCTCATCTGAAATAATGTGCTGTTGTTGAAGAATATGTGATGTAACCAGCACATCATGTTCTTCAAATTGTTATTTACCTATACATGCTTTGATGGAAGCATGTTTTGTATGAGAAGGAAACAAAACCCAGGAAGAATGTAATATGATCATCGTCTTGATTGTATTCATGTAATTCTCTTGAGATGATTGGTGTACCAGACACAGAACCTGTACTTAGTTGTTCTTTTAATCTTTTTGGAATATATCCAGAGGATAGAGCTAAAGAATCAGTGCTGCAGCCACAAAAACACAGGGCTGAAATATGTCAGACCCGTCTTTAGAGTGGTATGAATGTCATGTGCTGCTTGTGAATTCATTATATCGGACCTGCCATCCCAGAAGCACAGTGGAAGCAGGTCAGTTTATATTTCAACATGCACAGAGCAGCATGTTCCAGCACAGGCCGCACCAAATGAAATCAAGTGTGAACTTAATTTCATGTTAAAATTTCCATGTACACTTCAATATACTTGCTAAAATCATTTTGTTCAAAGAATATGGCAGGTATAGTGTCTTGTGCTTTCTATGCGCGCGTCTGTTTTCAGCTTGACCAGTGAACTGTGCATAATAGAGCTGCGGCGATTAATCGATTTGTCGATCTAAAGAAAATTAATCACCAGCTATTTTGTTAAATCAATTAATGGTTTCAGTCATTTTCCAAGCAAAAATGTCAAACACTTGCTGGTTTGCAGCTTTTTAAGTGTAATGATTTTCTGTTGTGTCCTTTATGGTAATAAAGGTTTTGGGCTGTTACTTGGACAAAAGAAGCGATGTGAACTGGGCTCTGGGAAATTGTGATTTTTTTTTTTTTTTTTTTTTTCTGACATTTTATAGACTAAACAATTAATCAGTGAATCATAAAAATCTGCAAATTAATCGATAATGAAAATAATTTAGTGGCAGACCTAGTGCACAGTAGGAATACCATTTTCAGATTTAAGAAGCCTTATTTTCAGCTAATCACTGTCTAACATTGAGAAATGAGAGATTAACACCTCTTTAATGTTGCACCACTGTAAAGCTACGTACATAAGAAAAGAGTTGGAAAACATTCTAAAGATAATTTTAACATTTTCTGTCTGAAGCTGATACATCCCATTGTGACTTATGGCTGACTTGGACTTGGCTACAGTCATTTCTTATGGATAGCAGTTACAGGCAACACATTGGTGTGACATACCTGATAAAAGTCTTGATTCTCTGCTGTTCATTTTCACAAATGCTGTTTAGTTGTTTGGTGAAACATGAATTCCTGAATGTATTACCTAAGTCCTACAACATTTTTAGTTTTAAAGCATAGCAACATGTGTTGTGATTTAGCATCCTCTGAATGTAACAATCAGAAATAACACTGGTTCCCTGTTAATTCCCTCCAACTGACCAACCAGCAGCTGCTCGTAGCCGCAGCCGTACCAACATAGCCCAGGAGGGGGAGGCAGAGGCCAGCTCCCAAGAATCCCTGCAGGAGCTGATGCCAGAGGAGGTGCTGGTGATTTCACTAGGAACTGGTCCTCAGACTGTCCCTGGGATGATGTCAGAGAATGAGGTAATGTGACTTGAATTAATGCACTCATTTGCAGCAGAGATGATGATGTGATAAATTCAATGTCATATTTTTTCCTGTCACTGAAGGAGAGTAAGACTTCTTCAGTATCATGCATGTCCTGGTGTTTTTTGTGTGATCACAATGTTATGCTGTTGATGTAAACATTGTGTTATAAAACTAACCCTCTCTTGTCTCCTGCCATCTTTGAATGAGGTAATGCTTCTGGCAAGAATCACTCATGGCAGAGCAAGTTTGCAACCAGAAAGAAGTGATATATTTTTTTTATGTATGCATGCACGTCCTCTCTCTTCTGCTCTCTAGGTTTTGAACCTGCAGATGGCTGATGGGGCCCAGGGGGATGGCCATGCGGATGATACTAAGCTGCATGGTAAACCAGACAAAACCCTGCGCTTCTCCCTCTGCAGTGACAACTTGGAAGGCATCTCAGAGGGTCAGTCTGGAGTCTGATGACACATAAAGCATAAAAAACATAAAAAACAAATTGCTACTGTGTTTTTTTTTTTGTTATTTTCGGATTAATATCTGAAAGTGTTTTTGTTTTTGCTTCGGGGGAAGCACATCATTGAGATTATGAATCAGTCCATCTGCTTTGTTTACACTCCAATAAACTGTACATTTTTAAAGGTCACAAGGTCATAACTAACAGCTGACTGAATTGCTGATTGTCCTCGTTACCTTGTGTATGTTTTTATTGATTAATTTTTCCCTCAGGTCCATCCAATCGTTCTAACTCAGTGTCATCTCTGGACCTGGAGGGAGAGTCTGTTTCTGAGCTGGGAGCCGGACCATCAGGGAGCAACGGGGTGGAGGCTCTGCAGCTTCTGGAGCATGAACAGGGTATGTGTGTCTGGAAGCATGAGTATACAATATGTTTTTAAACAGATGAAAGATAGGAAGGAAGACGGATGAATGATATTCATGAGCAGGCCCAGTCCAACATATACTGAATTTCTCCTTCAGCCACCACTCAGGACAACCTGGATGACAAACTGCGCAAGTTTGAGATCCGAGACATGATGGGTCTGACGGATGATCGGGACATCTCTGAGACGGTCAGCGAAACCTGGAGCACTGATGTGCTTGGCAGCGACTTTGACCCCAACATGGATGAAGATCGGCTGCAGGAGATAGCAGGTGGGTCATGGCTGTGTTCCCTGCATTCAGTCCATGCATCAGTAAGGTGATTGATCTGCACAGCCTGTGTGACATTTGATGAGATGAATTTGCTGCACCTTCTCTGACTGTTTAAGTAGATTTAGGGAAATGTCATCACCTTGTGGTTTGTGGGTGAAATAGCATCACAAAGCAGCTCTTCAATTCAGCTCAGGTTCTTTAGAGAAATGTACCACATGTCATATGACACTGCTTATACACATTCATAGACCTTGTTATGATAATTTTCTATGATTTAGAATACGCCATAAGTACATTTGTTACCTAAAGCTAAAACCAATACTGTAAACCAGTGTTTCTAGTTGTTCTATGAACAAGGTTTCATACAGTGTTGTGTTTTCTGTATTTAGGTAGATGTATGAAATTTGTTTTTTTGTTATCCAAGTTCAGGGCCATTGCTTAAAAGCAATTTCCTGTCTCACTACCAAATCTTAACTTTAAATGATGCTTAGTTTAAATAATACAATATATCTATATAAAACACTGGATAATAGTTGGTAATATCCATCCTTTGTTTCTGAAGTTTGAGGATGAAGCAGAAAGTTTCATTCTATTGCTGCTGACTCTTTTAATTGAATATGCAGTTGTCTTCCATCTGATAGGATATATTAGTGAAGTGAATGCATTTGATGAAAATGGACTCTAGGGCCAAATCAAGTTATTTTCTGTGTGTCTCTGGATGCATATCCTGCAGTTAGCTTGTATTATCACAGTGACAGAAGTTAATAAGTACATGTATAATTATAATATGCTGATATATAAGACAAACAACTTCAGTAGACGGTGGAGGGCAAGTTCAGCCTCTGCACTCTGTCGAGCCAGAACGATGACAGTAAACACAGGTTGTAAAGATAACCGTTCATCTAACGTGAAACCAGCTGTAGACAGAATATTGTCTTCATGTTATTCAGACCCCCATCTTCCTGTCTCTGCTGCCTTTTCGTCACAGCCTTCCCCCTGCCCATCTCTCTATCCTTCTCTCTCTCTCTCTGACATTCACTCAGTCCCTGCAGTCTTATTGACCTTGGTTCCTTCTCATTTGCATCCACCATTTTTCATTCTTCGGAATATGGCGTTGGGGGACTTTTCCATCATTAAGTGAATTTACAGCGATTTCCTTATGTGTTTTCTCCAAGGGATTGGGTTATGAGATGCACATTAAATATCCATTAATACCTCATTATCCCACTGATAAGATTACCATGATAATGAGGCAGAAATTCTAATTGTTTCACTTCTTGTTGTGCCACTCATTTAATCATCCACCTGAAAGACAAGTACTCTGCGCCCCTACCTTGAAGACTGTAAACACGGACAGCGGGATAGAGCTCTCCCACCGCCAGCGAGAGCCCTGCCCCCGCCAACATCAGTAACACACTGTTGCCTGGGTACTGGCATGCATGCCTGCTCATGGCGTGCGTGTGCCATGAAGTGGAAGCATGACATACCAGGGGGTGCGGCTACCACAGGTCGACTTCTTGGTCTTGAGCCTTGGCCACTGACTCCCACTCACACCTGCTAGCTCTGTTCCCTCTCCTCCGCATTCTTCCGCCTTGTTAAGCTGCGGCTTCTCAAATGGAGATGGAGGGACACTGTGCTGAGGACTTTGTGGGAGGGTGGGCGAAACAGTAATTTGGTTGTGAGTAATGCTAGGCTTAATCAACGGCTCAAAGTCATGGCCCTGGAGGCCAGGGAAGGGTGAGATATTACCATTAACCTCTGACCTTTGGCACAGTGGTATATGTGCCTGTGGGTCCCAGCATGAAATGTATACGACCTCCAACTCTCTCTGTGTCTCTGTATGCAAAGCTCAGGGTCTCTGAAGCCCCGTCCACACAACGTTCACAGAGGGTTTATCTCGTGTTTTTGCTTATGTCAGGCCATTCCACAGTGCTGGAAAGTCAGACCTGCAGGTATACTGTAACTGTGATGGAACAGGTTTTAATTAAAGACATAACGTGTGAAGTCAGTACAGTTGGCACCATATGCTGCTGAAACAATTGCTCATTAGTGGACTGGAAGAAAATTGGTTATTATTCATTATAGATTAGTAATTTCACCAAACACATGAGTTTTTGCTACTTTCCTCTGCTTTTACATCATAATTTTTTTTTCTTTGGGGTTTTGACCTGTTTTAAAGTGTTAATATTTTACTTTGAGCTTATAGAAGTTAAATATGTTTACTGTTGTTAAGCGTTTTATAGACTAAATGATTAATTTCTTAATTGAAAAAACAATTAGTTGACAATGAAAGTAATCATTCGTTGCACCCCTTGTACCAAAAATACAAGCACAATTTGATATGTTGTGGAGTGGAACATTAAATATGAGCATGTATGTAACTGAAAAATGTAAACCTTTTAGCAAATGCATCATTTCTGTTCTCAAGTTCAGATGTTGCTCATATTTAAGATCTGAATAATTTATTAGAACTAATTATAGAATATGAATCATCACCGTGCCTTAACAACACATAGAAGCTTGGTACAGAACAAAAAGGTGCCCTCAAGATGACTTTGAGACTTTACAGGTGACTTCTTGCTGGTCCAATACTTTTCCAGACAAAAAAGCTGGTTCATGCTGTGGAAGGAGGTTAAATCATTGTCTCTCTCTCTCAGGGGCAGCTGCAGAGAACATGCTTGGCAGCCTGCTGTGTCTCCCTGGCTCGGGTTCAGTGCTGCTGGACCCCTATGGCTCCACCATCTCAGAGACCACGAGCGAGGCCTGGAGCGTGGAGGTCCTTCCCAGTGACTCAGGTAGGAGCCAGGTTCATTCTGTTGTTGTACAAACCCTCTGACTGTTCTTCTGCTTTTGTTACTGTCTTCATCTCCATGACAGTCTCAGATGTGCGTTTGCATGCACATGTAGGTTTGCTGGATGCGGTGGGGGTTGGGACACCAGGTGTGGCCGCACGCCTTTCATACCAAAAATGTGTGTGTGCATCTGTCATTATATTTGTGTGCACTCGCCTGTCTTTCAGGGCAGATCTGCGTGTGCCAGTAAAAGGCAGCTCTGGGTTTCCTTAGAGGGACCACCAGGTGTGTTTGCACCTGTGGTGGAGCAGTGGGGAGGGAAGCACGAGGACAGCAGCTGTCCTCAGTCAGTTTATGTGGTGTCAGTTTTTTTTTTTATCTGGCTACACTTAACATTGCATTGCTCTCAGACTGGTGTTTGCATATTGTATTGTTACCAGACAGGGCATCGGTTTACATCGGCTGTGTCACTGTGCCAATCCAAATGCGAATACAGTCTTATAGATTATACTGTCTTTGTCTGTTTTTTTCCAAATTGAACATACAGTCCATACCTTTTATTAATGAGAGATTATGTGCTTAACTCCCCCTTTTGAAAAGCAGTGTTTTGTGAAAATCAGCAGAGTGTTTTATTAACAGCGTTAAGTGTTTCTTTGAAAAGCCTGGGCCTTATGTTAATTGAAGTAGTACACCACTTCAATATGTGCAGCGCAGAAATGACATGCATGAGTGTCTTGATTGCTTTTTGTTCCGTTTGCTGCCCCTGTTCTGCTCGGTAATAGCACGATCGGAGGCTCGCTTCGAGTACAGCGCTTGTTTCATGGCTAGGCAGCAGAAAACTACACTCTGAAGAGCACTTCACCAACACATTATTACTAACGAGCATGCAAATGAGTACTGCTGTTAGTATGGAGCCTCTGGGTTCGACCCAACAGCTCCATTGGGTAGCCAAAGAATTGGCCGTACTAGCTTTATGGTTTGGTTTGACAGTTATAAGATATGATAATGTATGCTTTGTTTGATTTCATGCATATGTGCGCACTTGGTTTCCCAATAATCATAACAGAGGGGGGGGTGGAGAGAGAGAATGACCATCATGTGCAGCAAACTGCCACAAGTACAGTGGATTATGAGTTTCTTTTAAATGGTACTTTATCCACACTTCAAGTGAGCAAAGTACACATTATTGTCTCAGATGACTAACTTTCTAAAGAGAGAGTTTTTTTATTTATCTTTTCTCCTTTTGTCCATTGGCAGAAGCCCCAGACCTGAAACAGGAGGAGCGTCTGCAGGAGCTGGAGAGCTGCTCAGGGGTGGGCAGTACCTCAGATGACACAGAGGTCAGAGAGGTCAGCTCGAGACCCAGCACGCCAGGCCTCAGTGTCGTCTCAGGTATAAACCTAACATACTCTCTCCCCCACCTCCTCTCCCTACTTTGTCCTCCAAGGATTTCTCTCTCTGAAACAATCAGTTCTATTTCTGTCATAATCCTCTTCTCTCTTTTGTCTTCTGTAAGTTGGAAAAAGTCCTAAATTGACCTGCACTGTTAGATTGCTGTTAACTAAACTGCCTGTTTCTCACCCTGATTGATTCTGTGCAGAGCGGTCATGTTGCTGGGAGGGTTGTTAACCGGTGTAATAGGGTCAGTGTGAATTTTTCTGTATGACACAGACTATTGCTGCTTGTCTTTTCCATGGGCTCAGGTGGACGTGCTATGTCGACATGCATGAAGTAGTATCCTAGATTAAGAAGCCAGTGGTGATGTTCCTGGCTCAGCTCACAGGAGTGTGAGTGTGAACGTCCCGCGGGATCCGGCCGATGGATAGTCTGCATCAGATGATCACTCTTATCTGTGTCTTTCCCTTAACCCATGGGAGCTTACGCTACCAATTTAGAGTTCCCAGTGGGTTCCCATCTCAGAGAGACCATGCAGTGTAGTCTAAAGAGAAAAATATCCTCTTTTGTTTGAGAGACATTGAACATGCTGCTTCTGTTTTTTGACTGCTGCCAAACCATTTTACTGTACTGAGCTGCTTTTGTCCTGAACACCAACACAACTGTTTTTGTGTTGCTGCAGGTATCAGTGCAACCTCAGAAGACATCCCCAACAAGATCGAGGACCTGAGGTCAGAGTGCAGCTCAGACTTCGGTGGGAAGGACTCTGTGACCAGTCCAGATGGGGAGGAGTCAGGCCACGGTAGGAGAGTGTCACATCCCTGCGAGGCTAGCTAAGCCATCAGTCCAGTGTCTATCTGGTCTGAACAGCATCAGCCACAACTATCAATCCCTGTCACCTTCACAGCTGCCACCAAGTTTAATCACTGTTTTAGTTCTCAACAATTCTGTTACATAAAGTTATGGTGTAGAGTTGACTTAGCTATTATCTTTTTAACTTAACTTTATTTTTAAAATAACAGCAATGTGCTTTTGTAGTAAATGCTCTTAATTGTCTAGTATCCTCTGGTGTTTTTACAGGAGCACACCACCTGACATCTCCACCCTCGCAGACCGATTCCTTACTGGCCATGTTCGATCCCCTCTCCTCTGGTGAAGGTAATTTACACTCCCACAATGCTCTACAGCCAATCAGGGCTAGAAATGAGTATCATTAAATCTCTGCTCTAATGTGGCGGGCTCACAGAACAGCTTGAGCTCTGTGAAATTAACCAAAAGCCTCACACAAGCCGTACTCCAATTAATAGACTTATTATAAATGTAAGTGAAATGTCACTTCATTTGGCCCATTTAATATCCCAAATTATTCTTAGCGGTCTCTGTCCCTGTGCAGTTTGTTTGCAGTGCAGGCGGAAATTGTGTGAGGGAGGAATGGTCGTGGTTGTGTGTCTGTGGCAAGGTGAAGGGATGACAGGTTGAGAGACCTCACCCCAGGCTCTTTGGCACTGTCCCCTTGTCCCACTGTGCTCATGGCACGAGGCTGCCATTGGAAGCTTTTCAGGAAAGAGAGTGTACCCTTGGAACAGGTGGCCTACCTATACCTAGGGCTCATCTCCCACCAACAACTCTCTTTAGCACTCTCCTCCACTTTTTTCCACCGATTTTATAATGTTCAGTAACTACTCTTTAGAGACTGGTGAGATTTTGTGGTACAGAACAAGACTACCTCTTAGTAAAACTACTTGTAGAATTTCATTAGTATATTTAAGGCTTTAAAAACTGTTAAACACAAATATCAGCTTAGGGAAAAAAGTCTTTGTGAAGCTTGTGCAGTGAGCTGGTAAGTAAGTAACTTAAAGATGAGAGGATGTAATAAAAACTGCTCAGACCAGGTGTACAGGGATGTTTTAAATACGATCCATTTTCATCTGGAAAAAATCCATCAACTCAACAGTCTTTTATTTTCTGTCTTTTATTACCTCAGGCTCCTCCACTGGAACAATAGTGAGGCCTAAAGTGCATTACGCCAGGCCCCCCACCCTCCCCCCGATCCTCCCATCCCTGAAGCCAGTGCCCTGGGGCAGGAGACGCGCCACTCTCTCTTCACGCCCCACTGCCTGGCCCAGGCTGAGCTGGAGCACACCAAGCAGCGCCACTCCTTCCCTGACAGGCTGGTCCGTAGCCGCAGCTCTGACATCGTGTGCCCGGGCCGCCGACCCACAAGTGACCCCGGCCTTAACCGGCGGGTAGCAGTTGAAGAGCGCGACCCCGCCGGGGCCTTCGCCTTAGGACCGTCCTCGTCCCCCAGCAAGGACTCCCTGAAAGGAGAGGTAACCAGCTACAGCGGCGCTCTGAGTTATTGCCACTGACAGTTGTGTTTTTTTCTTATGCTGCTGAGGAACAGTTGAAAAATAAATAAATGGTTTCTTTTGTAGCTGTCGTGTGTAATAATCTACCTGCTGGTGTCTAAGTGTGTCTCGGTAATTTTCATCCGAAGGTTGAGGACAGGAAAGACAGTGACGATGAGAAGTCTGATCGCAACAGACCGTGGTGGAAGAAACGTTTTGTGTCAGCCATTCCCAAAGGTAAGGAAGGCAAACACTTGGTCATTTTAAGCATGCCCCTCTTTTCTAAACTGAAAAATGACCTTTTATGTATTTAAAAGTGATCTGTTCGATTGCTGCGCTCCTTTGTTTTTTGTTGTGGGGGGAAAAAAAAGTTCTCTTAATGGCAACTGACAGGAAATATCACACTTTAAAGAGCAGAGCGAAAACCAATTTATAATGTGAGAAAGAGAATGATGATCCATGTTGTCCACTCCATTGCTGATGCTCCAGTTGGAAAATTATGTTTCTTGTTGTTTGAAGTTACTCCAGAGACGTGTCCAGTCCTTTTTCTCTCACGTCTCACTGGCTGCAGATTTATATAGACTTTTCAAAGCTAATCAGTCATCAGAGGAGCTTTAGCTGTGTAGATTGTATGGCTGTAGCCCTCCCAGCAGTGCTGTCAGCCAGCGGCTAATGGTCATTAGATAGACCTTTCTGTCATCAGCACTGATAGATGACACATCTCTTGTTGCAGTTCTACTCTGCAACCATCTCTCATACATCTGTCTGGGAAATAATGAGCTGTGCCCACACAGAATGACTGCTTATTACTCTTTGAGATAACAATGTTTCTTAAGTAAACATTGAATTGATATTCATAAAATGGAGGACTGTGTGCACATGGAAAAGTAGAGAGCCGTCAAGCCCGAACCACCAATCTCCCACCGAATCTCTGTAGAGTCCATTGTGTCTGTCCTGTTGCTCTGCATGGTGACGCACGGTCAGTTGTCCGGCAGAGCGGCAGCCTGTGTGTGAAAGGCCAACCCTGTCTGTTGTGTCCCTCACAGTGCTTTATTGGACGGCTGAGAGTGATGTCCCAGGTAACGCTTCCGTGCTGTCGTCATTTGAACTAGCTTTACTGCTGGAGCCAGCGGCTGCGCCCCCATGCTGCTTTGTAGATGTCGCCTTAGAGCCGTAGAGCTGTGATGTGACATGATGTAGCCTGAGTTCAGACGCCCACACTCCTCATTCATGCATCCGTTTTACCACTTTTTCATTTTTTTGCTACAGTATGTTTCCATTTTACTGTATGAGGAATACAGAATATCAATATAGATACTCCACCCAATGTGTCCTGTGTGTGTAATCAAATTGTAGACACCTTCGTGTTAATAGGATAAGCTTCATTAAGCCTATTTACATCTATATCGACCGACTTTTTATAATGAGCTACAGTGGACCTTTGTGATATTCTGGTATGAACCAATGGTTTAATTCACCATTTCAGTATTATTTTGCTTTTTTCTTACTAAAGTTCAGCACTAGATTTTGTTGGTACTGTATGACCATACATCCTATATTGAGATTTTTAGTCTCAATACAAACCATGAAAAAAATACCAAAGATTTAGCAAAGTGGCTGTGAACAGGTGACTCATGATCAGCTTGTCATCCAGTGATAGTGAAGCGGTGTCAGCCCACCAGTCACGAGTCTCTCCTCCACAGCTCCGATTGCAGCATTTCGGAAACGGGACAAGCAGGAGAAAGACGACATTGTCCAGGAGCGTATCCCACAAGGTCTGTCCTGGTTTGGTTTCATCACACATCCTAAACAACATTTCTGTTATGGTGGCTTTAATTTTAATGTATTGGTGGGTTTGTCAGATGACCCGTTGCCCAGACAGAGCTCACAAGCACAAGCAGCTGAAGACATCCTGGACAAGTACAGGAACATCAAGAGGACCAGCCCGAGTGATGGAGCCACAGGTGGAGCTTCTTACGATGGTACAGGAGGTCAGGAAAAAACACTCTTCTATTTATGGCTCTTACTCACACTTGCAGTCGATCAGTTGAGTAATTTGCCTATTTTTGCGTATGTTGACAGATCTGTGTGTTGAGGACAGCGTGCATGACTCTCCCAGAGAAGACACTCTGCAGAACATTTCCACAGATGACCTCCCAGACTCAGCCAGCCAGACGGCGCAGCAGCACGACTCCAAGTTCTCATTCAGGTCCGAAATTCACCACAGAAAACCACGAAACCCAATTTACAAACAATCACTCAACACTTTCTAGTTGTCTTAGCAGATTATCCTGAGCCCTTGCTGTTGATTCGAATTTTTTTTGTTTGTCGTTTCAGTGATGCTAAAAAGAAGTTGAGGTTGGCGCTGTGCTCTGCAGACTCAGTGGCTCTGCCCATCATGGCACCTGCAACCACACGAAACGGGCTGCCTGACCACATGGACTCAGAAGGTAGGCGGTCCTTGTGCATCTGTGCTAAAGTCTATTGTATATTAATGCCTGAGTTCATAGTAGCCTGCAGAACATTAATGCACCAACATGCCGTCAGAGCTCGGGCTGCATTTAAGGCTTCATCATTTCACTTGGTGTCGGGCAGGTTTTAACTCTTCTGTAGCTGCAGAAAACTGGTGACGACGTACAAACTAATCATGATGCACAATTCATTTAAACCATGTTCAGAGTTGAAGAGTGTATTAATTTAGAACTTGGTACTATCTGCTAGACTTTAGGTGTCTTTGTCACAACCCTCCTTAGGGAGCAGGGTACAAGCCCTTAATGTTGGCAAGCTTCCAAGCTGCTGAAAGTGTCCTTAAGCAAGACACCAAATCTGTACCACCTTCACCTTCTGACTCGCCTTCCAAGGTTTGAGGCAAGGTTGGAAGAGTGGGGGCTGTTAGGAGAGAATTCCCATAGGGCGTCCGTACAATATCACATTATTAAACTATCAAACACATGTGCAACCACATAGATTAATATTTGTCCAACGTTTTGTCACATATGAGTACACTGTTCTGCTTCACATAATAAAGACAGAGCTCTTAAGCTTCCTCACAGCAGATCTGCGGGGTCCCAGCATCACATCCTGAAGCGGGACAATCGCAGACAGAATCAAGTGACATCCTGTGAAATGGTCAACAGTAAAAGCACAAGACTCCATCTTTGTGGCCATCAGTCACGTTTGTCATGTGGAGGCAGCAGGTTGATCAGATTACAGCAGCCAGTCGTTCCTCTGTGAGCTGCGCGCAGCGTCGTCTCACTGCCGTCTCCCTATCGTCCCCTCCCTCAGACAATGAGATCGTCTGCTTCCTGAAGGTTCAGCTAGCCGAGGCCATCAACCTTCAGGATAAGAACCAGATGGCCCAGATCCAGGAGACCACGCGCTGCGTGAGCCGCTTCGACGCACGCACCTGCAGGAAGCTGCTGGCTGCCATTGCCGAGGATTACAGGTAACTGTGGCCACTTAGGGCACCCCATGGGTCTTTCATTCTGTTATCTTTCCTTTGTTCAGTGCATAATGTTGTTTCAGGCAACTGCAGGGATGCAGCCAGCAATACAGGTGAAATGATACAAATGTTTGCGGCGTGTGTTTCCTTTAGGAAGCGGGCACCGTACATAGCTTATCTAACCAGGTGTCGTCAGGGCCTGCAGACCTCTCAGGCCCATCTGGAGAGGCTCCTCCAGAGGGTGCTGAGAGACAAGGAGGTGGCTAACCGCTACTTCACCACCGTCTGTGTTCGACTCCTTCTTGAACACATGGAGTCCAAGATGCTTGACTTCATTAAAGGTATCGCTACGTTTTCACACTGAGGGTAAACCTCAGATGAGAATATTGTTTGTTCTATAATATTCTATAAAGAGACCTTCCTTTCCTTTCCCAACACCACTCCTCATAAATATAAACGCTTAAGTCATAGATAAGATATACCTTTATACCTTTATGTGATATGATGGCAGGTTTGTGGTTTACCTTGAAGTTTGACATTTCAATTTCAGCTAATATGAAATTACTCCAGATTTTGGAGTATGGACTTATTAGTACAGATTTATTGTGGGGTTTTTTTTTTTTTTTTTAACAAATGTTAGAATTTATTTGCCAGTATTTTATAAGTGCACAACATCTCCAAGCTCAGCTCACTAAATATCCATCTTATTGTTGCTCAGTAGAGGTTGCAGCTTTATCCTATGCCGGTGTTACATCTGTTGTTTCTCTGCCCCCCTCCAGCGTTCCAGGGTTGCACAGCAGCGGATGACAAGACAGCAGCAGTGGAGGATTTTCTGCGCTACTTGTACGGCGCCATGGCCCGTGATGCCATTTGGCAGTATGCTAGCGAGGACCAGCTGCAGGATGCCCAGATGGCTATCGAGCGCAGCGTTATGAACCGCATCTTCAAACTGGCCTTCTACCCCAACCAGGATGGAGATATTCTCAGAGACCAGTGAGTGGCTGGAATGACACCAGAGCCACAGGCTCACTAGGCAGTATTTCACTTTCAGTTATTATTTAAAACCTGTTCAGGATTGGGCGCAACATCCGTCATCAATCATCATCAATCATCAAAAGTAAATAGACTAAAAAATCAGGAGTGTTTAATTGGATGTGTTGGTTAATGTTGTACAAAAAATAATTTTGATCCAATCTGTTTTACTGAGCGCCAATATGTTGATATATGGAATTAAGAGAAGGAGGTTTTACCCCATAACTGTCCTTGTGTGCAGGTAATTTGAAATCATGTCACACATACAATGAATGTGCTCTGATGTGTGACAATACAGTTTAACTGCATCTTTGTATGACTGGAAAAATTGTAATACAAAATTTCCTGTATGTATATATAAGTGTGATGCTACAAATAATGAATTAGCTGCTAACATTTACTAGCAAGCCAGGTAGCTTAATTTGGGAATTGTATTTAAAGAGTTGATGCCTTTTAATCAATTGGTAGAAAAATAGAGCGGAAGATAAATTCAAATAAACTCTTTAATCTTTAGACTGACATGTTATCAGCACTGTTGGACAGAATGCGTCTCTCTGTTGTCTTCTACTTATTGTTTTGTCTCACTTCAGACTTTTCCATGAACACATCCAGCGGCTCTCAAAAGTTGTGACAGCCAATCATAAAGCTCTTCAAGTCCCAGAGGTAACTTGTTTGTCATCATGTCTCTGTGTTTATGGAGAAGGAACGGACTTGTTGGTGGCTTTGTCATTGTTTGAGTTTGAACTTGTGTGGTTGCAGGTTTACCTGAAGGAGGCCCCGTGGCCCTCCGCTCAGTCTGAGATCAGGACCATCAATGCTTACAAGACACCTCGAGACAAAGTCCAGTGTATACTGCGCATGTGTTCCACCATCATGAACCTCCTCAGTCTGGCCAACGAAGACTCCGTCCCTGGAGCGGATGACTTTGTCCCCGTACTTGTCTTTGTCCTCATAAGGGTGAGTCTCTTCTTTATTCTTCCACAGTCAGGACTGAGCTGTAAACAACTTCTTCATTGTCCAAGAATTTTTACTGTCAGTGTTGATCCCTTTTTGACTTTTTATAAATAAAGACTAAGAATAATCTGAAGAATTTTCCCCAAATGACTGTATTGTAACTACAAGGCACCATAAAGACGGCTGTCTGCTAACCTGTGTGGAGATATTTTACATATTTACATATTTATGATTGTAATCTGTACGGCGTTGCGTGAGGTTCTTTCAGCGGCTAATGTGGGCCCATCCCCACATCTCCTCCCCTCCAGGCAAACCCGCCCTGCCTGCTGTCCACCGTTCAGTACGTCAATAATTTCTATGCCAGCCGGCTGAGTGGGGAGGAGTGCTATTGGTGGATGCAGTTCACCGCGGCGCTGGAATTCATTAAGACCATCGACGATCGCAAGTGAAGCAGAACAGCCACCTGTATGGGCAGACTGCGGGGGAAGGAGCCGGGAGACTGGGAGACTTCCCAACCAACTGCTCCCTCTGCACAGCTTATAAAACCTGGCCCTCAGCCTGCTCTTTATTTGTATAGCTTGTACATAGCCAGAGACATTGAAAGATTACAAAATATATATTACTGTACGTATGTGGACAAATCCAGGTTTTAGCCGTGGTGAAAAAGCGGCGTTGGGGGAAAAAAATGGCAAGATGTTAACTTTGAACCTGATTTGGATTTTTCCATATCTTTTGTCTCTTCAATCATTTCACCTTTGGGGTCTGTATTAGGAATTGTATATATCCACCATTACCATTACCAATATGACATTAAACCAACCTAAAAGATAATCCTATATAAAGGGACCAGACTTCCTTGATGTGATCACTGATCTTTTTTTTCCCCCCTGAGTGAGAGGGAAGGGCTTCCAATTATATTACAGTATAATGTTCATTAAATGCATTGTAACGTGGGGACTTACAGTGCGTGATAGTTACTGATGGGATTTAGTGACTCATAAACACTGAGATCAATTCACAATAACCATAGCACTCATAAGGTTAGTGTTTCAAACAGTAGGGCAGCTTATTTCATGAACTGTTTACTTCATCTTATTCCCCAAGACAAGTGTGTCAGTGACAATTTGGACATAAGGGCCCACATATTTATATGAAATAAAATGTATTTATTTCTCTAATTCTATTTAATGCTTTGTTTATCTCATTTAAAAAAAAAAAAATGCAAATGCATATCATGCCCATAAAAGATGTCCAAGGCAAGTGGTGTTATTATGATAAACTTGCTGGAGAAGCTTGAGTTAGAAGGCACCTTAGCGATGAGTAGCCCTCGTGTGGGGAAGCTGGGTGATGATACAGGGTCGACTCGTGCACAGAGTAGTGGTGGCATTTATGGAAATATTGAAAATAGTGCCTTTGATGTGGGGCGCTCTGTACAGGTAGTTTTTTTTTTTTTTTTTTTTTTTTTAAATCCAGCATTGGCATTATCCCCAAGCAACCCCCCCCACACACACACACCACACACTCCAATGGGCCAACCACGTGTCGCCACATCACTGATTCTCATGGCTCAGTCCCTTTAATGCAGCTGAGTTTGAACAAATATCCCCGTTGATATTCTGGATCCTACCTCAGAGTTGTAACCAATGAGCCTGATGTCAGTCTGGATACAGTAACTGTCCTGCATTGGTTGACGACAGAGTCCTGGATCATTTTTGCACTGGTACAAAAATAGTAAAACAGTGAGGGGAAGGTAGGAAAAGTTAGATATCGAGCTGCTGTTGTTGTGGTCACATCACCCTTAATTAACTCAAGCCTTTGTTAGCGAACAAAGACGTTTTAGTTTCTAATCTTCTACCTGAGATGCCACGTGTCTGCATGGGCAGACTAGTGAATGATTGGATATTAGCTCTCTACCTCCTCATACGTTCAAGAAAGGGACTCGTGTTTATGTGCACTTATTTTTTTTTTTTTTCCTCCCCAGTTTGGCGTGCTGTGATCTCCCAGTGTCATTGTAACTTTACGATTATAGTACAAGCATGTCTTTAATGATCTAAAAATGACTAAAACTCCTCTTCTCTTGAAATCCTCTGCTTCATTTTTGTGCACAGACGTGCCACGTGTATTATAGTTTTCGATAACCCATGACTTTTCACCGTAAATGACCTGACAGCACAATACACAGTAGGATAGAAGAGCAAATAATCAACACTATTGACTTATTACTGACTTGCAGTTTATGCTAAAGTGGTTGGTGTAGTACGTGCGTGTGGTTTTTATCTAGTGAGCGTGCGTGAGATGACTGTGTGATTGCTTGACCCTCTGCCTCCTCTTGCATGAAATCATTGGATGGTCTGTACATTCTCAATCATAAACAGTGGAATAGGATTAGTATCTGCCACAGGCCAGTAATTGAACCTGCAAGAGGATGCAAAGCTTCTCTTTGTGTCTGTGATACTTGCATATCAGAACTCGATGATTTATTTTGCACAAAACGGATGTGTTTTCCTGAGCAAATTGACAGGGAGCAGTGCATTCTGAAATGTCATTACTTCTGGCCTTTACAGTCATTTCGCATAAACATGTTGTGATTAAAATAATATTTGAGTAGCTAAGTTAAGCACCTGACTGTTACTCTTTCAAGCTGATGATCATCCACATTTATGGGCAACATCACAAGTCCATTTTCATATCTGTCTCCAGTAGCACGTGCGCCAGATATGTATGTGTCTGTGCAGCATACTTCCTTGCAGAGTCTGTGTAATCAATTTGATGAGAAAACCATGCACTGGAAAATCAAGTTGCAGGTTGCATCTATACTAATTAGGTTTATGTGATGTCACTTTAATTGGAAATACATACTCCACAAATCTGATGAAATTATTTGGACCTGGCTTGTGTTTCCTCAGACGGCCGGTCGCAGCAGCTACACGTGACCCCCAGCGAAGCACCGGTCACAACACCACCTTATTTACACACATTAACACACATGACTGTGATGGCGGCTGTAATTTTAGCTCTGATTGTATGCAAACCACAGGACAGTGGTGTCAAGTAAACAGACTGAAGAGCTGGTCTGTTCAAAGCTTTACTGCTCTGCTCCCTGTACAATTGAGTTGAAAGTCTGAGCAGAGAAAAAAAAAAAAAGAGTTTTACATCTTACATCTAATTTTACATTTAATTGTAAGCTTGCACAATTATGACATGCGGGAGAAAGCCGGTTTGTCTTTACTGTGATTAATGCATAATGTAATTCTTTAAAAACAATAAAAGAAGCAGAAGTTTTTTCTTTTTTTTTTTTAATTATTATTATTCTTGTGCCTTTTCACTGCAGGAGGAGAATGTCGCACCTACTGTACACGACAGTGTTTCATTATTCTGCAGCTTCTTGGACAGTTGTAGGTAAATCTGGCCGACAGTTCACACAATGGAAGAGATGCTGGGGAAATTTATGCGCGCAATATAATTGTTAGTGGGGGCAGTGGAGCAGCATCATCCAATCTAGCAGCCACAAATAGCAACCTCTCAGCAAACATTTCATTACTGCTGACAAGTGTACGGTGGATTGTAATTGGAGATATCCCCTCATCTAAAAGCCCTCCTTACTTCACCGATTGCCTTCTCTAATACTCATCTTTTTTTCATCATAAACTTCTTCGTGGGGTGCTTTGTGTCCCCTGATGATATCTCGCAATTGTTAATTTAAATTCAAATTTTTGGTGTGTGAAGTTAATTAGTTGCATAAGCCAATGGCTAGATAGGCCAGATTTGGAGATTGGATCTTTTGACTATGTGGCACTTAGCTGATGTGAGATACAAGGAGGCTTGGTTTTGTTTTGTACTCTGCTGCTCCACATGCTGTAATATTATTATTATTATTGGCTCAAACCCTCCTCAGCGGTGAACTGGAGGCGACGTGAGGCTGTGCAGACATCGCACACTCAGACATTACTCCCAATTTACATGAGGTATCGGTGCAGTGGAGTTTGTTTTACAGGTGATGGCAGATGGATCAAGTGCAGAAGAAGAGGAGGGGGCGGCTGGACTCATCTGAGTTTTATATTGAAGACACAAACAGGCCTGAGGTCTCACCCAGATGGCTGTGGGATGACAGATGATCAGTCCAGCGGGGCTCGTGCATGACTTCACACGTTGCTCTGATACTTCCTGGTTGTAGGGGAACAGTGGAGGAGAGAGGGTCTCCCCACCTGCTTAACTGGATCCTATGAGATCACATAAATCCACTGGAGACTGACTTCCAGTATATAAAGCTCCATTCAACTTTAAACAACAATAGGAACTTACTGAATTCTTATGAGGAAGAACTTGTGCATTTTCAATGTAGATGAATAAAATTGACATGATGAGAAATAATTAATCAGTTTTGAAATTTGGCCAATAATAGATCCCTAAAAGAAAGAATAAACAAATGCACGACAGGATGATTTAAAAAAAACACCATTATGTTCTGCAGACACTGTTATTCTCCAACTAACGTTACCTGAAATATTATAATAATTTCAGCTTCATTTTGATTCATTATATTTCAAGCCTGGATTTATTTCCATGCAGCTGCAGGAACAGCAACATCTGCACTGTTATCCTCAGTGAGTGGGTGTCTTACCCCCTTTGTCCTGCAGATGGCAGACGCGCCATTCCCCACGACGGTGTGCAGATCTGATCTGAGAGCAGCTCAGACAAAGAACAGCACGGGGCTCAAAGGCTTGACATTTAAAACCAGAGGGACTGACTGTCTGGACCTGGATCTGTTGGCTTTATTGTGGAGACTCATCCAATTAAAAATCTGATTATTATTTATTATTATTATTGATATAATGATTATAGGATGGACGGATATAAAACACACTTCAAGATAAATAAATAGGAAAAACATCCTAATATTTTTTTTATTCCTTATCTCATAAAATTTGGTCTCTTGTTGAGTGTTGTTGGATCATCTGCATTTACTGAAGGTCCACATGTGCAGATCGAGTTTTTCTAATCTGCTGGTGGAAAATCTTCACTAAGGACAGAATAAACAACACAAGGCAGCAGGACGTCAATTAAATTAAGTGTGTATGTATGTGTGTGTGTGTGTGTGTGTGTGTGTGTGTGTGTGTGTGTGCGGGTCTAAATGAACAAAAATGTCAAATACACATATTAAAACTTAAATGAAATGGCCTGAAGGATGCAGGCGGAGGAGGAGATTAAAACTCAAAGGGATACCAAGTCTCTGTAGCCTGAGGAGGTGATACTGTAAGAGATGCAAATAGTAAAGCACCATTCTCTGTTATAATTTCACTTTAAACTACACAGACAAAGGCTTGAAAAGGAGATCTGTGTCTTGTAAGGAATAACAGAACAGCTGCTTCATTCTAAGGTTGCTGCAGAGAGTCAATATTAAACAATGGAAATACAGTAAATGCAGTCATGTTATAGCATCATTGCAAAGGACAGATATGTGGACTGTTGCATCCCTTTGCACTTTTATTGTGCCATTAAAGCCACAGGGTTGGGTCTGAAATAGCAGACATAGGAATAAATGACATTCCCCATGTTTTCCTTTACTGCTCACCACAAAGGATATCAATTAGGCAAAGGTGTCAGTTACAATGGCGCTTCTGAGACCGCCGCTCCTTCCTTATACTGTATTGTGCTTATATCATTAGAAAAAGAACAATTTTCACAGGCACAGCTAATCACCTATGAGAGAAAGAGTGGGTGGTGACATCAAATTGAACCGTGGAAATGGAACAGGAATTAGATGCACTTAGCCATCACATGTTAATGGCAGCAATCAACAGCCAATTACCCGGCGTACTTGAGTACCTTGACAAGTGCAGGTGTACCCTACAACTAACGCAGGCCTCTTTCGTGCATTTCCATAAATTCGACAGTAAACTCGCTCTCTGATTGAGCGTGCATGTTTCATTGAGGTTGCAATTAAGCAGTATTGTTAGGGACGTGTCAAGTGTGGATCGGAGGGGGAGGGAAAAAAATGCCCTTAAGGGGAATAATAACGTATTTTACCTGCATGCATGTAAATCAATAAAGTTATTTGTTTATATTAAAATGACCTTTGTTGTTGCCGCCTGGAGAAATGTTCATATTGCTTATACGTGCTTGCTGATTTGAACATTTGTGAATGAGCAATGTGCTGGCAGGCCGTGTTGTTCTGGTGCGGCCGGACAGCGCGGCGGCGTCACCGCCTGGCACAGCTCTCGTTGTGAACATGATCCAGGCTGAAGATCTGCTGCTGATGCTGATGATCTCTGTCACTGGGGTGGATTTCAGGGCTCAGCTCCGACTGCAGCCCTGACAAGTCTAGGAAAGCACACACGCACACACACACACACACACACTGCGAGGCCGGCGTCCCAGTATGACCCACTTTGATTATTCTGTCCTTAAGCAACAGGTGACGGGGCTTCCCCGGATGTCATCTGTGTCGTTGGCCTCTGTTCAGAGACGGCGTTCAGGACCCAGGGAGAGCTGGCTGGCAACATGCCCGATCTACAAGTGAGCTGTCCTATCATTGACATCAAGTAAGCCGAAGATGTCATGTCTTCATCTTGTGAGAGTTCAATCCCCCTTTCAGGACGGATCAGGCTCTCTGTCGCTGGAGAGAGGCTGTGCAGATAAGTGCAGCGGGTCATACAGCTCTTCCTCTGGGGAATGTCTACAAAATAAGCCTTGGGATACAGATGTGCTTAATGAAGGCTGCTTTATTGGTGATCATGAAGCAATAAATTGGACCAGTGTGTGTGTGTGTGTGTGTGTGTGCACGTTCTGTTTCCTACAACAATAGATTTAAAATGTACAAAGACAAACCCGGATGAAAAGTTGTTTATATTGTTGCACAAGTGTTGGCTGATTTTTCTGCCTGTGCACGGGCAGGAATGTGTTGTGTGCCTGGTGTTCAGGCTGCGGTCCATCTGGTGGACGGCGCTGTAAGCTGCAGCCGCGCCGAGCTCTGATCTCAGCAGCTGCTCGACAGACTCAGCTCTGGAAAGGTTACCGAGATGCAGGAAAAAGACGTAACGGAGAGAGTGTGGAGCCGCGTCAGTATCAATAATCTGATTATAATAATTAAAATGAACCAGAAAACCAATGTGGTGATTGGAATCTCACTGTTGTGGTTGTAAGAATTAACGTCACTCAAATGGAAATGTGTAAATTAATTTTCCGTTCTGTTGTTTTTATTGTTGTTGGTCAATAATCTTGGTTAAATAATAGACAGCCGGTGACTAATAGCACAGTCTTCACATGAAGCCAACATATTTTATAATATTCAATATGGTGCAATATGACCATTGACAGTCCATTAGCTTTTAAGAATGACCTGTTCTTTCCCTCATCTTTCTCTCACTTTTGTTTGCCCTCGAGCTACTTGACTTGTTCTACTTGACTCCTGAACCATTTTAATATCAGGCTGCCATGGGTTTCCTTCCTGTAAGCCAGCGCCTTCATATTTCTGTATCTGCCCTCCCAGAACGAGAGATAAAAACTGGAGTAGTGAGCTGTTGGTCTCCTCGGCCAGCGTGTTTTAATAGAGTTAGTGACCCTGTTAACGGCCCTTTCAAACACCGGGCCGAGTCTGCGAGGAGCAAAAATGTTGAGGAATTATTTTGGATTAATTTGACAATGATTTTTGTGTAAATATATAAAAAAATACCTGTGTTTTCCTGCTGCTTGTGACAAAACGCAGAGGGCGTTGATATGTTGATTTTTTAAAATAATTTTAAAATAATTTTTCTCCTGTAGTTTGTTTCTGCATAATCTGCAAAGATATAGAGTTTAACGTCATTGTAGTTTGACTTTGTACTATAACAACACATTTTTGAATTAATTCTATCTGTGTGCAATGTTAGGAAAATCAAAGAAATCCATATAATCCTGAAAGCCGGTTCAGTTTTGTTTAGTGCTAAATGCAACAGCTAGTTAACAGTTCATATTAATCACTTTTGAAATGACATCAATAAAGCAGCCCAACGGAAAAATGGCAATTAAGCATTTATTGGCCCAACGTGATCAGTGTTGTCAGAGGTCATGTGCAGACATCAATGGCACTGTGTGTGTGTGTGTGTGTGTGTGTGTGTGTGTGTTTTGGATGCACGTACAGCTCGTGTGCTTGTGCATGTTAAATCCGGCCCAACTTTTCTCTTTATGACAAACAGCCTCCATAAAAGACGCAGCCTGTCTCGCTGCAGCAAAACCTCTTATGCTCCGTCTCTCTGTCACTGGCACTTCATTGCTTACTCACACAGGAGTCCACAATGCTATATATTAATTAAGGGTTTCAGAAACAATAATGGTGACAATAAAGACAGTCCTCCCTCTTTGTCCTCCGCGTTCTGCCGTCAGACAACATTAGGAGGCATTTGAGAGGAGATAGGGGAGGAGGAGGGGATGGAGGAGAGATGGAGCTCCTTCTCTCCGGAATGTAATCTCCCTGATGTTACATGGTGCAGCCTAAACTGATAAATTGCAGATTAAATGGCGGCCACACTCCACTTCACCCTGCAGCCTACACCACACCCCCTTAGTTCCACACATTTTTGCTATTCACTGCCTTCTTGGCCTGTCAATTCTGCCTAATCGTGAGAGGCACTAAAACACCAGGTCTTGACAGAGCCAGATCAAGAATGATGAACATCTCTCAATGGCAAAAGACTCGTGCTCCTAACTCTACTAGAAGGCTCGCATCACTTATGCAGAAATCAGCGGCGTGCCAGCATCCAGGAATTATGCCTGCTGACAGGAGATGCATGAGGTACGCATTGTGCGGCTGGAGCAGCCTTGACAAGTTATAGTTAACTGCAGCAATGGCGACCCCGAACACAAAGGATACAGCGGCTTATTAATGGTGGAGCATCCATGTCAATAATCTCTGCTTTTGGGTTGTGTCCAGAGTCATGCATCTTGCCACTACAAGTGGCACACACACACACACACACTTGGTTTCACAGCATATGTATATATATATATATATACACACACTCACACATGCACAGCACACATCTCCTCGGTGTGTATTCTCTCTGGGCCGGAAAGCTTTCTTTCCCTATAGAATGAATGGCACAGCAGCTGGGAAAAAAAAGAAAGGTGAATATAAATATCAATATATACACCTGTGTTTAATTATTAATCTGTTTTCTCAAAAAGAGAGCCTGGGGGAGGCGCCCTCCCAACCTGATCCATAAGCATGAATACAAAGAAATAAGTCATTAAATTCCTAACCGCATGTTGCTGATGTCGTCTATGGAAATATTTGTAATGTATATTCTAATTTTTCTGAATAAATTAGGCAGAGATGCATTTCCATGTAAATTTATTCAAGGCGAAAGGAAGAGGAGTGTGGGGGGTGCGGTAAGATCTGCCAGATTATGCATAATTGTAGTATTGTAGCTCTCATTTCTACATCTAGCTCCGTATTGCGTGGTCATTAAATTCTAAAATAATGGCAACCTCACAGCTTCTCTGTCCTAATTGCCCCTTCCATACAATAGCCTGCTCCAGACAATATGATGAAGTGTGCTGTAGGATGTGTTAATAAGATGGCATTTCTAACTGAGGAGGACAAAGCTGCCGAGTTGTACTCTCGATGTTCACCAAGTGGAGAGTGACTTCGCTCACTCACTGTCTGTCTCATTTGTTCACCTTTTTGCCGTTTGATGTCTTCGAGGCGGCCAACAACCGAGCTCGCCGCGGTTCTGACACATCAGGAGGAAACTGGGATTTCGACTTGTCTCCACTCATTCCGATGAGCGGAGAAATCAAAGAGGGAAAAAGGCTCATTAATAAAAAGACGTGTCTCTAATCCACTCAGTGTCTGGGAGGAAATTTTTTTAATGAAATGCAACACGTTAGCTAATTGCGCGGCCGCATCAGGAGCGGCGTATACATTTCAAAGGAAAATATGCATGAATTTCAAATGTAGTATCTCTCAATTGAGACCAGGTCGGAGTGAGAGGAAGGGAAGGAGAGATCAATCTCTGTGATGATGTGTGAAAAGGGCAAGCTCCTCGCCCAGCATGTACTTTTCCTCATTACCTTTCATTTGGCAACCGAGCATCTTCCATTTGATGCAAAATAAACAACAGTGCGATGATGCTCGTCCGTGTGGCCGCGCTGGAACCTGCGCTTCCTCATCTGGGCGCATTTGTAAACACACATTTCACAGTGGAAGCTTTAGCTGCACTTGCATGATAGAAGGTTATTATAATGTGTTTAAAGTGTCCCCCAGTGGACATTTTGTCCACGCTGAGACTTGGTGGACTCATCACCACCGGTTGTGTCGCAGCCCTTCACACACACACACACACACACACACACACCCCAGAGTGCTCTCCTCGCAGCCTGACCCACCTGAACATCCTCTCAGCTCACTCTGCCTCTGACGTTCAGCCATGCTTCATCTCCGCATCCTTAAAAGCAGAAATTAATGACAAGCACAAAGCTGCTCATTTATAATTGCTTCATTATACTGTTGTGTTCTCCTGACAATAATGGTGTTGCTGGTGTTTTTCTAATTATATGGCATTTTTTTTTTTTTTTTTGCTCGTTATCAAGGACTTCAGGTAATTGTGGAGAAAATAATGACTGCCTGCCTGCCTGCCTGCGTCCTCCGTCTCTCATGGATTGCACATCACAAACAGTCTCAGTGCAGCCAAGAGCCTTATCAAGGAGGCTGCTGGGTTGCCTTTTAAAGCCGACTCCATTTACACTGCGAGTCGTCGGTGGCCCAGTGGCTGAAGCGTCTCTAATGAGCAACTTGTATTCAAGTGTTTAACTCGGGGTTTATGACTGATTACAATTAGCTTCTGTTTTTGTTGCACTTGAATCCCAGCCTTTCTTACTAATTCACGTTTCATATTTGTTCTCCTCGTTCGCAGTGCCGACACCTCTCCGAAGGTTTCAGGTGACTCGAAAAAAGGAAGAAAAAAAAAATAGACTTCTTAAACTATTTAAACCACAAATGAATAATATCAAACCCCACTCTGTGATCATATAAGTCTCATATAAGAAGTCCTGAATATGATTTGCAACAGTGACGATAACATCACTAATAATGCTGTCTGTCTAGTGTGATTTCATTCAGCTGTGGGGAGATTAGTGATTTGCATTTAATACCCGGTGTGCTCTGCTGTTCCTTTTTCATGCAACATTGCCGGATATGGATGATGACATTATAATAATTAAAGAACATTATGGACAGAGGGCGCTTTGCTACTTGCTACCGTGCGTAATGGCGGCCAACACTGTTATTTCTATTTGAAGAATGCATCCATGTGTGAAATAATAATACTCCCTCCAGGAATACCATTGTCATATTTTATTCGTCAGTGTAAAAAGATGAAACAGAAAAACACAATAAAAAATGAACTCTCGCTCTTCGTTTCCATCCTTCTTTCCTTTTGTTTTTTAATTCTGCTGCTGCAGCATCCAGCGCCGTTGCTGTCTGAAAACCTCAGAGGCAGACTTAATTAGTTGCTAAGAGAAAGCTGCCAGTGGTGGGGAGCTAAGAGAGTGGGGCAGATTTTAGTTTGCTCTGAACTTTGCTAATTATCAGGTAGGATGTAATTTTCTCCGTTCCCGAGAGGCGCCCGGCAGAGAGCTGCACCGACTGCGAGGAGAGAACCAAGGCTGAGCCCGGAAAGAGTATGAAATATTGAGTGTTCT
This sequence comes from Holacanthus passer, assembly GCA_025331565.1. Taxonomy (NCBI): domain Eukaryota; kingdom Metazoa; phylum Chordata; class Actinopteri; family Pomacanthidae; genus Holacanthus; species Holacanthus passer. The sequence continues at coordinate 1,629,309 of JAFREQ010000061.1, read as the reverse complement.
TAACAAATCCTTTTGTTACTATTTCTTCTTCCACATCACCAAGAGTTATTCTTTCCCTGCCATTTCTGGAGGTGTGATTATAGTTTAATGACAAACACTACGTGAGAGGAGTTTGCACCGAGCCGTGATCACGGACAGGTGGAAACAGGATGTAGTGCGGCTCAGACCGGGGAAGGCAGGCGCGGGGCGTATATCATTTATATCCAGCAATGTCTGAGCAGTGACAGGGACTGTGTTTAGCAGGTTCCTATCCCACATGCATCACATTATGATTCTGAAGTGCCTCAGACGAAAGAGGAGGTTGAATTGCCGTTGACCTGAGTGAGCTAAAATGACATAGATTCAGACAAATAGAGCACCGAGCTAAGCGGGAAAACAAGATGGATGTCTAGTGGCAGCACATCTGCACAGGCCCCCTCTCTCTCTCTCTCTCTCTCTCTCTCTCTCGCTGTGTTTGGCGAGCCCCAAACTTTTGACATTTTCCCCAGACGCACCACATCTGAGGCCGTCTGGTGCTTAACAGCCTCGCATATATGAGCAACTTAAAACTCTGGAAATTACGCAATTCCTTGATTTGCAAGCTTGTCTTTGAATGTTGACTCAGAGAAGATCCTTCGACTGCACACGGCTTGACATTAAATTCAAGGACTATTCAAAGGGATCTCTCTGTGTTCTGAAATGTCAACGTGAAGTTTCCAGAGCGGCTTTTACAAGCTTCCCGGTTTAAATCTTGGCAGACTCTTCTGTGTGTGAGTGTATCACCATGGTTGCAGCGTCTAATATGCACGCCCCAGTGCATTGAGAAAAGAGAGCACTTCTTCCTCACTTGGTTTAATTGTCCCTCAGAGACCTGTGGAATTGGAATCTAAGTGGAATACCAGTCTCTTTCTCCAGCCTCCCCCCCCTCGACACCACCGCCGCTACCACCACCCCCTCTTCCTCCTCCTCTCTCTGGGGTTGCAGCGGGCATTCGGAGACTCTTGATTTGGTCCTGTCTTTATTTCATCACGGGCATCTTCTCAGCTTGCTCCTCGCCGTGGTGCCTCGGCGCCACAGCGTTCAGCTTTATTAACCCCCCTAAGCAAGAAGTACCTAAGGGAGGTCAGACACTGGTCGTTAAAAATCTATTGTGACTTGTCTGAAAAATGAATAAATGAGCACATTATTTCCCCCCGTTCCGCTGCCCCAGTGCGCTGTTTGTCTAATCAAGTGCGGGAGCAGGCAAAGTCAACCAGGGTTGACATGCACATTTTATTTAAGTTTTTGTCTGTCAGAGGAGTTTAAATGTGTAATGAACAAAGGAGTGGTGATTTGAAATATAATCCCATTACACTGATGAAATTACAAAGACGGCGAGAGTTCACAAATCACGCTCATTGTTTTCTATCATGAGCGATGCCCCTGTTGAGGTTGTGGCGCGAGGAGGAAGGGCAGAGTGTGAATGAATAGTGACAGCACTGTAAAAGGGGATTGGGAGAGCGGCGCGGCCCGGCCTCGCCGCGCCTCCCCGAGCCGGGAGCTGCTAAAGGGCTTTGTTCTCGCCTCCGTGGCTCAGGATGAACCCATTAGAACCGGCCCAACACAGAATTACAGAGCCAAAAGAGCGTCGTGGTCGGAGGAGAGCTGGACTTATTTAGGAAAAGTCTGTTTCCAAAAGTTGCGCTGACAAATGAAGTGAAATGGCTTTAACCCGGCGCAAACAAACTGTGATTTCCAGACGAAAAGTTACGATATCGGTTTATGCATTCTGCTGTTTTCGTTAATGGAAGTTGAGATGGTTTGCAGCGACGCAAACCTTCAAGCAACTCCGACGACGGACGACGTCAACGAATCACCATCGAACCGTTCGCTTCTCTTTTCGAGTCAAAGCTCGTGAGATTTTTGTCTTAAGGATTAATATAGCTGTGTGTGCACAAGCTGCAGAAGCCCTTTGATGTCTGCCTTTGATAAGGAGGGCGCTAACAGTCAGGCCCATGGCTCAGAAAAAGTTGCATCTAACTCGAGGAAAGAAAAAAAAAAAAAAAAGAAGAAGAAGCGCCGGAGAAACTTCTGTTTTAGTTTTCCGCGGCTCTAATTGGAAGCCTCATATGCCCCTTAAACAACATCATCTGAAGCTAATAAGACTTAAAAAGTACATCTGGCTGTAAAATGCTTACCATTTTTAACACTAATGAACTGAGGCGTGCAGTAGAGACGGCCAAACTGCAGCGAGACGTACAGTATATTCTGGAGAATTCCCCCGCTGCACAGGAGCTCATAAAACACATCTGAAGACAGGAACTTGTATCTGGTTATTCGTGTTTAATTGGAGGCGCTGAGTGATGCAAACTAGGTTTTAATGCCCTCCCCTGCTGCCTGACTACAAGTAGCATCAGTGTTGCCACCCCTCCTCTCCCATCCATCCTCGCAGAAATGACCAAACATCCTGCTAACAACGTCGGGAACAAACTCCCTCCTAAACGTGGGAACATATTAAAGGCTAAAAGCATCTAAATGCCACAGTTTTGTTTTATTTCCTGGCGAGTGAAGAAGTGCGAGAGAATCTGCGACAATCCTGCCAAAGATTCGGTCGCATGACTCACGCGTTCGTTAAATCACGTTTCGCTTCAGAGTATTTCTGGCTATATTAAAGCGCCGGGATTCGTAATGTGACACTTACGCCGTCGGGCTCAGGAAGTCGAGTCTTGGCGTCCGTCGAAAGCTCGCGACGGGTGAAGAAACCAACATGTACAGTGAGAAAACTGGGTGTCATCCGTGTGATTTATTAAATCTAGACCCGATCGAGTTGACGATTACATCATTCAAAACAGAGCGACAGGGAGGCTCCGCCGGACTGTTGGGGCCGTTTCATATTAATTTTCTTTAAGTGTCACATGTGTTCTCCGGCGAGCTTTGTCCAACGCCCATTTTTTTTTTTTTTTTTTTTTTGTTAAACGCTTGACACAACGTTCTGTCTCGCACTATTACGTCCTCTTCCAGGCTTTGATCTTCTCCACGTACAATATAATAGCTCATCCTGTAAACATGAGAACAGATTGAATAAAGAATACTTTGCTTTCCCTTAGCCCTGGAAAACAGTTCTGTCATGTGCTGTCCACGCTCATCTCAGCTCCGGGCCGGCGGTGGCGCCTTTATTCAATGTGACAGAGGAGAGCTGGGGACTCTTTCTCCTGGCACCCCGGTACGCGCCACACTGACACTCTCCTCTGAAGTGCCACATTAATTCTAATAAAGCGCTGCCTTACCAGGGCCCATGAAGACCAGGGCTGCTGGGGGGGGCAGACGCTCGTATAAATACCAGGCTTAATGAAGGGAGGCAGTGGTGGCGCAGGTGGCGTGGCAGTGCAGGTGGCACCTCTCGCCCCCGGGCTCCTGGGTGAGTCCGCTGCCACTGCCACTCCAGGGGGCACAGCAGCAGAGATTGCATTTTAATTACCAGGTACACCTTGTCCTCCTGATGGGTCACCGCCTTGGTGGGAGTGAGTCTGCCTGTTTTCAGACCCGCTTTATCTCCACCTGCATGTTTACAATGAGACACTCCCCTAAACGTTGTAACGTGACGCCGGAGCACGAGTCGGGATCTTATTGTTCATGCTCGGCCTGTCGCCGCTCCACATAACTAATTCTGTGTATGGGCGAGAGCGGCGTCCTCCCTGAATTATGTGGCCCTCTCTCCCTGTGGGGAGGCATCCATCCAGCCCCAGTCACTGCTAACCCTCCCCTTGAGGAGCTCCATCCACAGGGAGGTCCACACCTGTTTCCTCCCCCTCCCTCCTCGCTCTGGAAATATCATCTCTCTTGCTCTTGCAGTGGTAACTCAAAACTCTTGACATCTCAAATGCTTCTTTAGTTGAAGATTTGAGTTTTGTGCGAACTTGGGCGAGAAATGGATCATGGCTGCTCCTGTGTGTCGAGACCCCGTACAGATGGGTGATGGGGGGGCTTGGATGGAAGGAGGGGAGGGGGGGGGAGGTTGTATGTCCAGGACATGTGAAGACACCACCAACACCCCCTCCCCTCTCTGGAGACTCTTCTGTCAGCACTCAGCAGCACAGATGTTGTTGCATTGTCTGGAGCACCGAAGCCCAGATCAGCCCAACTGGGAGCTTCTACTCATTAGCTATTGTCTCTGTGTGTCTGACTAGGTCTTTGATGAATGCAGCAGTTAGCCCAAGATCAGCCAGACAGCGGGAACAGAAAACCATCTATAGATACAGTTCGACGACAGCAGCCCTCAACAACGACCATCACCGCTCTCATGTTTATTTCACATTCAAATTCATTACAGGCTATTTTTTTGTAATAAATTCAAACCATAGTTGAGGTGGATCGTCTCCTTGCAGCTTTTTGTGCACTCAGCAAACACACTATATCATCTTAAGCTTTGTATTTACCATAAAGAGCACAGGCTCTAAGCTCCGGAAAATAAAAGGGCACCGCGTCTGCCACTTGGAAACTCTGCTCCCCTCTTTGCTTACTCACCCAGAGAAAGGCCACGCTATTATTTATTTAATTCCCCCTCCTTTCCTTCTTCTCTCTTCCTCTTCATGCACCCACCCACCCACAGCCAGCCAGCCAGCCAGCCAGCCAGCCAGCCGGGCTATGAACACATTGCGGGGCCTGAGGGCAGAGCTGTGGACAACCTGCGCTGTGTTCACATGGCTGAGCAGAGAGCGAGCGAGGAAGACTGGCACGCTGAAACCAAACAGGTGTATGATTCAGAGGCGTGAGCTGTGAAGGGTGAATTTCTTATACAAGTCAATGTTGCTTTTGGAGCAAACAGCGGCTTGGAGCTGTCCCAGGAAACATTTACACGCATTGTGACTTTTTCCTCTCATAAGCCAAAATCGTCTATTGTTTCACGGCAAAGCTTTTCAAAGGCTGTGAGGAATTTCTGCATTCTCCATCTTTCTTTATTACTATACCAAGATTAAAAGTAAATATTGGCTTAAATCACATCCGTCAATGTGACGAGTAAAATATGAGTAATGATTCGCCACCTAGAATCTGCATGATGATAAGAAATGGTCAGTGCTGTTTTGACGTCAGTCCTGCGACGTCGCTGGTTTCCTCTGGATGAGTCCTCACTTTGTGTAGGCGAACTCTTCTTTTAGCCACATCGCACTTTGTCACAGATCCGTTTGTTTCTTGTTGTGGATCATCTTTGATTGCTTTGATTAAAATCACACAACAGTTAGTTTATGTTTTAGCTTTGCTCACTGTTCCTTGTCTGACGTGGCGGCTGCAGGTTCTCAGACCAGAGGAGCAACACGTCTGCAGCGAGGAGCAGATAGTTTATGAGCAGACGATGCATTAACAGAACTAAAACAGATATTGTCATTTTGCCTGGATGCTGGTGGACCCCCTGCTGTGGTCACCGTTTGAGCTCAGTTCTGATTGAATTCACACACCACTGTCTGAGTGAATCTGACAAGAGCGTCTTTGTCTCGTCGACACGTTAACTCGTTACTTATCCCGTCTGATAATTCCGGTTTATTACATTTTGGGTCTTTTATTAATTATGAAAACCTCAGTCACCGAAGGATTTCTGAGATCTGGGAACGTGTCGACGTTGCTGCAATAATGAATGAATCAAGAATGAACATTCAGGCAGTTGAGCAGGTTATTAGCAGTTTATCTAAACACTTCATTTGCAGCTAAAACACAAAATGGTCGCATTCGTAATTTCACAGGAAAATAACGTAAATCAGTGTTCAACAAGGACGTCAGTCTGCAAACTGTAATGATGTTTATAATTTTAACTCTTTGGCTTCTTGCTCTAATAATCATCTTATTGATTGTATTTTTTAACCCACTGAATTTCTTTTCAGCAATTTTGCAGCAATGCTTTCTGCAGTTTCCTTCTTTAGAACGTGTACAACAAAAAAGACACGTTGCATGAAATTAATTTTCCTTTTAGAGTAACCTGTTAAAACACATGTGATACTGTATTTTATTATTGAACTGTGGGCGCTCCTGTGTTCAAAAGGATATTTTTGGTTAGATTTGAGTCTTTCCATTAGCTCTGCAGGATCGATTCTCAGAGCAGCACTCAGTGAACTGGAGCCACGGAACTGGAAGCATCATTCTGAACAGCAAGAAAGTCATTTTAATGCAGCTTTTTTTTTAACTAACCAAACTTATAATCAATGACAATCAAAGAAAGTTACACTGCACCTCTGCAAAAAGATCTGACCCACAAACCGGGAAAGCGCAGTGTTTAATAATGTGGTTTAACAAGAAATCAGCAGACCTCTCCACACGGTGCGACACAGAAATGACACAATGTCCCGGAGGAGTCGCTAAGGAAGCGGACATAAATCTCTGCACGGCCGGTCTTCGAAGGCCGGACCTTGAGGTTAAGATAAGAGACCATGTTAGTGGTTATTAAGTGAAAGTTTCCGATCGATAGCCAGAGAGACGTAATCAGGGAGGGTTTAATTGCAGAGGGGAAGACATTTATTCACGTTATTGCAGCAGCTGCCCCAGAGTCTCCGTCCCACCGCCTGACCCCGGCCGACCCCCCGAAAGGCCGCCGCTCGCACCAGGCAGAGGTGTCAGACGTCCAGTGATATCACTCCACATTTGTATGAGTCATCGCTCCACAGCACCACGGCGCATTACTGACGCCAATGCATCGGAAAAAAAAGAAAGTGTTTTTTAGTCTAAATCCTCACGAACAACATACGGAATTATTTATCTTGCAAGATGCATGAAATTAAAAAGCAGACGATTCCATTTTCTTTCCAACTCAAGAAAATAATAATTTCAAAGACAAACTTTTCTTTGTCTTAAAAGTAGGAACCAATTGAGCTTGGAGGAAGAATTTATCAGCTTTCCAGAAGGAAAAACTTATGAATACAACTCCCTTTTTTATGACTCTGAATTCTCCAAAGCATTAACCTTTAAAAAATTAGATTTACATCTGCATTTGTCAACCTCCGCCGGGTAAACTTGGCAATAAACACCTCAGAGACTCCAAACATCTCCCATGACCTCAGAAAATATCTGACTCTAGTTGTATATCAACCATCAATTACCGCTCGTAAAATGAATCTCTGAATACATCCTGTCCAGCACATCAGCAAAGGAAATAAAGCACAAACTGAGAGGATTTTTTTAAAACAATATTCCAACATTCATCACGCTTTTGCTAATAAGTCTCCACTCAATAAGGTGCTTAAATATAAGGATTCAGCAATGCAGACAAATTGGATTCTCACAAAGAAAATGAGGCGCATTATTCAGTCTCCTTCAGGGGCGTAACAGAAAACCCCGGACCCTGTCTGTTCTCTGAGGGCCCATCCACGGCTGTACTCGTCTCTGTGGCCCCCCGCACATGAGGGTCCTCGATGCCCAGCCCCCCCCCTCTGGTCCCGGTCTCCTTCTTATTTACAGCGACAGACATAAAAACCTCTTCATCTCTTCACCAGCCTCGTGGTTCTGCAGCAGTCTGTTCATTTCTGGCTCCATGTGCTGCCTGATCACCAAAATCCAACGGCGACTTATTGCAGGGAATTTCATGCCACGAAACGATGATGATGATGTGAATGGATGGCTGATGCCGTGTCAAATCCAGTAGATGTCAGTAAATTGGAACATATGTTACTTAAACTACAACATCGTGATAATTCTCCTCCAAGATGGCTCATAAAACTGGAATTTATTAGCCTAAATCTAGGGTGATGATAACATAGATAATTTTTAATGGAAGGTTAATGCGAGAATCAAAAGATAAAAATGGACCCTTTGGCCTTGTATCAGCTGGATCCTCCTGGTGCCGTGCTCAAATCTGAACAATTTTTATGCACCGTGGGGTGTTCCCCTTTCATTACATTTTATAGCTTAAAGCATAAAAATATACGGAACATTTTCATGGCTAATAAAATCCCAGATCTTTACATGATAAGCAGAATGGAGACACAGTGGAAAGGGAACGTAAGCTTCTGCAAAGTATTCCCTCTGCTATCCGCCGTCCCGCCACAGCGAGGAGGCGCGTCGGAGCCGAGCGTCCTCCCCTGGAGAGCTCGCTCCGACACGAGCACGAGCTTCCTCTATTCCCACAGACGCACTTTTAAAATAGGCCACATTGGAGAAAACATGACTTTTCACTATTCTAATAAATGGGAGCCTGCCTGTTTATTATTAATGACATCCCAGCACACTTTTCAGATTTGGTTGGTGTTACGCTGTGTGAGTAATTTATATTCATGCCAGCGTGAGAGCCTGCGTGTGTATGCTTACTGTCTTTTTACTGTCAGCTCTGTGTAGTAGTTCCATGAAATTTTAATGTTTACCAGGTCAGTCCTGACCTTCTTAATCCTCCTGGTTATTAATATGGTAAAGCCAACACAGAGGAACAATTAATCACAAACACCTCTTTTCTTCCCTTTCTCACCTTTCATACATATTAATTATATTGGGCTGCCTTGGGCTGAGCAGTGCATTAACATGTATGTACCAGTGCAGAGGAATAAGTCAAAAAGCGGCGCGGCCCCGACAGCGAGGTGCTTCCCCAGGATTAGCCTTACGAGGCTGAGTGGCAGGAACTTGAACATGACAGAGCACTGATACACTTTCTTGTCCAGACAATTATCTGTGCCCTACTTTTAAAGCTAATTCTACACGGGCCCCCCAGGTTGTGTGTGAAGCATCCTGGTGGGGGGGCGGCGGCGGAGGGTGTCAGTCACACGAGGACCAGACTGCCCCGGAGCAAAGCTGCGGGTCCCTTCTCAGAGGGAGGGGGGGGGCGGGGGATGATTGAAATAGAAGTTGAGATGTAGGACACATAAATAAAGCGATTTTTTTTTTTTTTCCAGGAATACACTTCCCTCTCCTCACATTTACATAATACTCCACCGTGCACACCATCACTTCTATCAGCCCCAAGGTTTATGGAGTCATGTGATGATGCATGTAGCAGCACGATTGGCCAGTAATTCACATCAGCTTCCTAAATATTAGTATTAGCGTGTTTACTGCAGGTAAATGTATGTTTTTTTGTTGCAAACCTGCTTCTAATTTCGATCTGTGCCGGATCATATTCAGAGGATGGCGGCCTGGATTCACTCTCAGGCTATTGTACTTGCTCACCGCGTGACCTCCAAGGAGAGATGGAAGACAATGCGAGCGTGCTGGATGAAAGGGCATCGGAGAGCGGCCGCGTCCATGGGTGGGGGAACGGGGAGGATGGGAAGCAGATGGCAGTGGCTCCGTCCCATCAGCACAACAGAAGGGGGACTCAAGATGGCCACAGGCCCCCCTCACATTAACAGCATTCAGGGAGACGCCTTATCATCCCGCCAGCGTGATACGTTTTTAACAACATCCAGCCCCCCCCCCAACCCCTAATCACACTATACCGGAGATGCTGAATCAATCATGTCCGTACTTACAGTATTATAAGTCAAGGGTAGAGCCTATCGCGTGCAGCCTAAAAATGGGATCTGGGTGAGGAAATGTATTCCTCAAAATGAGACAGAATAAAATCAGGTTTAAGATGACGGGGCGCGACCCGCCTGACGTGCATCGTGGTCGACTATGAATGAGGCTGCGGCGTCTCCGAGCAGCTTGTCTGGGAGATAACCTTCAGCAGCCTCCCGTCCCTCGCCTCAGCTCGCCGTGTGAGGAGCAAGCACTGAATAGGTGCTAATTAAGCTTTGTGAATATAAAGAAGATGCCAAACTGTTGCGGTCGGACGAAAACACGCGGTGAAGCACGCCGACGTTTCCTCCAGTCGAGACTTCACAGTTCACTCAGGACATCCTGCGCAAATTCGTCTGAGTGCTTCTCCCCAAGTTGAAAGGGAAAATTTCTGCTTGAGAAATGTATATGTATATAGCCACAGTAAATCAGGGGTTGAATCTAAATTGTTCATCTGATGACTTTTCCCCACGCAGCACAGTTCATCATACAGGCCGGCGACAGAGCAGCAAAAACCAAAGAATCATGCATCTTTGCGAGTAGAAATTAATAAAAACACTATGTCAAGGAGCCAGGAAAAATGGTTTCCCCTAATGGATTCTCCACAGAAAACAGCTTTTAGACAATCAATCTTTTCTTTGAAAGCCCAATTATTTAAGTAATTGTTCCTTACAATTGCCACAGGAATTTGTCCTCTGGACGATGTAAAAGTAAGCATCTTTTGTCACTCGTAAAATGGCTCATACCATTTTTATTGTACTCGTTTAATTTCTTTGCTACAGTTCTACTTAACGCCATTTGTCTACATTTATAAAACTGTTCGTTCTCTATTTGTCAAAGAACACACACACACACACACACACACACACACACAGGGTTTGTAGTATTATGGCGTAATCGAAAGTCATCCAGAGTTCAGTGTCAGTCCGAAGTGGAGCTTTGTTTACAGCCATAAACACCTGTTGACTGACAGGTCGTCATTTCCTCAGGCCTGTATGATAATAACTGTACAACATGATGTTTCACTGGTAAACTGGAAATGTTGGGTTTAACTGTTCCATCATTCATTCAGCTTTGATAACAACACAAAAAGTGGTGAAAAGAAATGAGCAACCGAAACTCTCTATCAGAATGACGTTAGTAAAAATTAATACTCGTTCTCCATTTGGAAGACGACTTTCACACTTGATCCAAAAATCTCCAACTACAGGTAACAAGTTACAAGATGAATTATTTTGTCTTTGACAGTAAAACAGTGAAAATTATAGGAACAAATCAGAAATGCTGCAAAGCTTTATTTACTTTATTTTGGTCATTTTTACATTAAGTATCTCAATAATGACGAAGACCAACATTCAAATTTGCACCACTTCACTGAAACATCCGCTGAAGTGGGTCCTGTATTATAACCTCATGTTGTGACCCTCTGTGTTTTCCAGGATGGACTGTGTTTAATTAAATGACACAAACTGATGTACACACAGAAATCCTGTATCACAGCAGGGGTCCTCGGCCTCGAACAGGTTCGTCCTGCCGGGAGTAACATGATGGTATAAAGTACAGAAAAATTAAAAAGCAATTTATGAGTGTGGTACAAAAAAATATTGATAAACAGAATATCAATATGGTTACAGATAAACATATGGAAATGATGTCCAGTGAGAGGATGAGGACAACTGGCTAAAAACAGGAATCTGCATTGGTTGATGTACATTTGTTGAATGAAACAACCCTCAAATGGATGTCCTGCTTGTCTCATGTTACTGTTTGAAGCTATAACAGTAATACAGTAAAGACGGTAGCTGAACGTGTTAAATTGGCTGGATGTAGTTTGCAGATAGTTGAGTTTAGTGTAAGTAAGAAAAGATGCATGAATTTTGAGCGATGTGTTTTCTACTTCTACTGCAAAATACTCTTGTTTTGGAAAAGTGATGTGGAACCATATTGAGAAATATATGAGGAAACAAGCTGTAATCTGTAATAAGTAGATGTTACACAGACAGACGTTCAAACTGGTTCAGAAAGACAAACACAAATGAAATAATTACAAACCAAATGCATTTTACCTCTTGCAGAAACACGCAGTATCGGCCAAGCGTCCTCTAAAAGGCTTTACTTGCATCATTATTATAATTTGGTTTGGCTTGTTAGTGTCCAGGTTACTGACAGCCTGCAAAATACTGTTACAATTAGGCCTGGCAGCGGTGCCAGATGTTTCTCTGAGAGGAGAGAGGGAGATGTCAAAACACCTGTCTGATCACCACGGTGCACATGCTGGTGCAAGCGGCTACGGTGCAACCAGTCCTTGTTAGTTTAGTCTCCTGTTCAAGGGCCGGTCTGTGACTACAGCACAGACGCTGCTGACAGACACGCTGCACTTTCCTCCAGCGTCACTGTGCACGACTTCGGCCGAGAGGAAGGAATGTCAGATCATGGAGCGGCATTATTGGAGTAATTCTTTTTCTTGTGTGTGATACAGAAACTGACAATAGATGTAAAATCATTTTTGACAACATAGAGGATTATTTCATGTGTGACTTCCAACCCTCCGTAATAAATGTGAATATATCTCATATCAGTAAGATCAGATCTAGTGTTAACGTCGTGGCTAAATTACCGCAGCACGGCAGTTACACATTAACACTGAATTCATTAGTTGATTATTAACAACTAAAGTTAACTCAAATACGGTGTAAATGGAGCTGAAACACAAGTTCACTACCTGTCACCAACATGTCTGATTGGTTCAGGGAACATTTCCTCACCTTTTGAAATACACACATTTTTTCATTTATTATTTGGCTTCATGTCAGTCTATTTTTAAAATTAAATCACGGTGGAGAAATCTTTTGAAATCCCAGCACTGCGTTTGTGTGATTGTGTTTTTTTTATTTTTTTTAATCACATGATGCAGAAGATTCTTGAATCTGGAAAAACAAGCGTAGATTTTCATGTTCGTCTCTTAAAAAAACAAGTAAAGTACGATTCAACAAGTTTAACAGCTGCAGGATACAGTGATTACAAATTTAAAAGATGTAGAATGTTTTCGTGCAAAATGCATGTAAAACATACAACAGTAGATCAGCCATGAACCAGACTGACTGATATACAATCAAAACCCAACATCAATTTAAAGGCCAAGTCTTAATGTTGAAGAATATTAAAGCGAACGCTGAGCAGTGAACATTACAACCACGTTAACCCGACATTACGTCAGTTTATTGCTATATGTGTTCAATACATTCTTCTAGTAGCTCGTGGGCCAACATGCACTGTGGCGCTCCTCATCCTTTCAAGTGTTCAGGTCAGTTACTATGGCAACCTGAACAAACTGGGGATGAGATGAGGGCCGGAGTCGTGGCCTTGAGGGAGTCGTTAAGCATCTGTCTCCCGACTCCCCCCCTTCAGTCTGCGTATGGAGGAGGCTGCCGGCACATAAACAACAAAGGTGGCTCACCCCTGCTCCCTCTGCCAGGGCTGACCATCATCACGCTGAGCTAACAGCGCCACCCATCACCGCCGAGCCGGACCGGGACCGACCAGGTAATGTTGACGAATCAGTGCTTTTTGGTGTGTGATGTTTTTCTGTGCTTGTGGATTGGAAGGTGCTTTTTACAACCCTGAGTCCAGAAAAGTTGGGACGCTTTGTAGAATGCAAATAAAAACAGGATGCAATCATTTACAAATGATCTGCATTTATTTTCTGTGGTTGTTCCTGAGCTCATGTATTAATCTCCTTTATCCAACCATGTGTTCACAAAGTGTTGAACCTCTCTCCGTCCTCGCTTGTGAACGAACCTTTCAGACCCAATCATGATCCTATCACCTGTTACCAATGAACCTGTGGAAGGATCCAAACAGGTGTTTTCAATCAGTCCACAACTTCCACAGTCTTTTGTTGCTCCTGTCCAACTGGTTGGAAACATGTTGCTGCTGTCAAATCCAGAAGAAGCAGATATTTACAAGAATCAATGAAGTTGATGAGGTCAAACTTTACATATATTGTTTTTGTGCTGTTTTGAATTGTGTATTTATCAAAAAGTTGCAAATGATCATAAAACCTTTTAAGAATCAGGGTTTGTGCATAAAGACTCATGTTCACTCACGGGTTTACCTTTGATCAGTCAAATGCACTTCAGTCTTTCTTTATATTTAAAGCAGAAAAGCAGAAGACAGATTAATGACTCTCTTGTTTTCTCAGTCACATGATTTTGCACGAATAAAAACTGTGACTTCTTGTAATTACTTTTCAAAGTGAAAGGATGTGAGAGGCGTCACTATGGAGACTTCGGGCAGCCGATCGGCGGTTAACTGTTCGTGAACCCGTATACGTGCTGAAAAATGAAATACTGCTTTAAATTATTCTGACTCCATCGCTGTACAAGTGTGAAGACAAGAGAGATGTCAGAGGCTAAGTTCATCAGTGGATTGTGATGAGGTTGGTGCTGCTGCTGCAGAGAGCGAGCACGCCTCACTGGGTTTCAATGCAGCTGCGCTTTTCAAGATGTTCCAATCAAGATGTTACCGTCTCCTTTAGAAAAGAGAGTTTAGTAACGGGATACAAGAGGCCGACTTTGTGCTAAAAAGTCCTAATAGTGTAGTTTGGGACAAAAGACTTCAGATGCATGAAAAGCGTATTGAAATGTGATATTGAAGTCTTTGCAAATTGAGTCCTCTTTGGTGTAATTCTGCAGAAAGCCAATGACCCGTAAAAAATATTTCAAGAGTGGAAATATATTTCATGTTTAATACAACGTCAAAGACTTCTGACACGAAGGCGACGTACACTCGTGCTCCCGGCCTTTCTTTTTCACTCGTCAGCATCCGTCCGTGGACTGAATCCAGCTTTTCTCCCTCCTGAATGAATTAATCATCCTCTAAACACACAAAACAGCACGAGTCAGCTAACAAGAGGCCCCTGCTGCTTGACCACAGCGTGTCAATGTCAATAACAGCAACATTTACCGGACTCAACACCACCGCGCCACGAGGACTACGGTTACTCCCGAAGACGCCGCCGCTCAGGGTCTTCCAGCGGTCGCTCTTCTGTTAAAGTGTCATGTCGGAGCCTCGCTGCCGTTTAAACCGGAGCTCGGGGCATCAAGGCTGCGGCCCACCTCCAGCCGCGGCCGGCGGAGTGTGGACCGGGAGCAGCCAGCCTTGCTTTAGAAACAGATGATAAATAAATCAAAGTGCACTAAGCACTGCTTCCACATGGCAATCGCCTCCTTCATAGCGTCTGCACCTCATCAATCACGCCATTGTCTGCTTGAAAGGCGAGCCTTGTAAATGTCATATCCACTCAAACCCAAGGAGAGGCGGATCAGAATGCGGCTCAGTTTTTTTTTTTTTTTTTTTTTTAATTGGATAGTGTAATTAAACTAAAAAACCCTGCTAGGCTGCCTTTTGACAGGACAGATGAAGACCCCTTTTAATAGGGCTATGAAACATATTTGTTAAAAGGATGAGGCAATATGTACCATATGATTGGGTGCCCTTATGTGTCACGCTTTTCATTTACGATTAAAACGGCAAAAAGGTGTCTTTATGAAAAAAGAGTGATTCTTAAAAGGGCTCGATATATAAGAATAATTAATGAAATTTGCCATCCAAATTATAAAATTTCTTGGAACCGACTGAAAAAAAAAAGGCCCTCGTATATTACATACACCAATCAGATGCATATATCAAAGCATATGTTCAGCAGCATTTGTGAAACATTCATCTTGGGACCGAGCGATTAAGAGAGGTAGAGCTTGTTCTTGATTAAAGTAACAACCGAGAGAGGCCAAGCTATAATATTGATTACATGCACAAACGGGATACGGGTCACTTTGCTACCCACACATGCTTTCTATTTAATTTCATTAGCGGCGCTCTTTCCTGATGTACTAATGTTACACAAACACCAGAGGAATACATGCACGCATACACTCAAAAAAAAAAAAAAAAAAACTTGCTGTCAAATGTCATAAAAGCAGTGACACACACACACACACACACATTCAATACCCCGGTGCTTTAGAGTTGATTTTGATGGTTGCCGGTGAGAACCCGGCTCGAGAGGTCTCTCCTGAGAGGCAGAGTAAGGCCTCCCCGCCAAAGATCGATAGGACAGGGGTGCACAAATAAATCAGCGTGCTCCGGTGACGTCTGTCATAAAGCTCCCACCACAGTTGCAGCTCTTAGGTTTATGGCGCCGTTGAGTGTTATTGCAATCTTTTGATAGCTTTGGTTAATTTATCTGATTACAAGAGCACCCGAAGAACAAGCCGCCGTCAACCTTTCATCTAAGTGTTGCATCGAAGCAGTTCTGGGGTTTTAGCGTGCACGCGGCCGCCGGTGGGTCGTGGTCGTGGTTAGCAATGAGCCGAGCCGTTCTCCCCCGTTCTCTGAGGAAAAGCACGTCACGTGGCTGCTCGGTAATGCACCGGCTGGATGTTGTGGAGGTGTCAAGCTGCTATAATCAATATTCTTACATTCACAATGGATCTGGTCACTTTGTGTAATGGGAACGAGGTCGCTGCTACGATGAACCCGAAGGGAAATTATCACCCGGCTCCGCAGTTTCTCTCGACTCTGTGGAGCGTTACAGTCGCTTTGAACTCACCGGTTTGGTTTTACAGGCCACAATGTTAATGTTTGGTTCAGTTTCCGTCTCTGATCGGGCAGCTGGGAGAGGGTGGAGACCCACACAGAGCTCAAAGAACAGAATGAATGAATGCTAATGTTTGTCCGCAGCTGCTGGACAAAAGAGATGTAAATAAGCCGAATCAACTTAAAATACGTTAGTTAATGCAGATTGAAGATGCTTTTCTGTTTCTGCAGGTCCAACAGTAAATTTGAGGCGTCTATAATCGAGAAATTAGTGCTTGTTTCAATCAAAGTTCAATCTTTCGCCACTTACTGTTTTTGCCGTTTTACAACAAACTTCACTCTGATACCTGAATCCGTGACACACAAACAAAAAGAAGAAAAAAACAAAAGAATCAGGATCGAGGTCAAAGTCAAAGTGAACGTTTTAACACAGGTCTACAGGCGACTCCATCATGTTTTCTGTGTTAAAAGTCTTCTTCAGTTCTATTGTTTTTTACTTCTGCTTTCACACGTTTCCTGCCGTATCATTTCACAGTGATTGGAGGCTCGAGCGCCGAAGCCCTCGCAGACAACATGAAAGTGAAGACTGCAGACCTCATCCAAAGGGGCATTTGGCAAAAGCGAATAAACACGTCAGCCACCTCATCGTTTTAAATGAAACGGCATAAAGGGCCGCCCCGCCGCTCTGTCCACTGCCAGCCGGTGTGAATTGTGCTGGAAAATCTATTTTGGAGAGCTGGTCCTTTCAATTCAGAGGGAAAAGACTGACTGCTGTAGCGACATCAATCAAACCAGGACGCCGCGGCGGCTTTGCTACACAAGTGGAAGGTCCAGAGTTCACGGGTTAAAACAGGCAATATAAAAAAAGGTGTGTAGAGACGGCAGAGCCGGGGGCCGACTGTTGTTGGTCTGTGCTATCTCCTCGGTGGAAGTGTGAGAGGTACCCCCCCACCCCCTCCTGTATTAGCTGGACTTCATTAATCTTCATGCCATCTTCTTTAACTAGTCATGTAGAACGGCTCAATAGAAAGCCGTATAATGGGGAAGGCCCAGTGCCAATTACTAGGTTAACATAGTGTTCAGCCCCAGTGCAACAAAGGAATGAGATGGAGGAGGAGAGCCGGCTCTCAGGGAGAGATGCAGCATTCGAATTGACAAGAGATGCAAAATGGAAGTTCTCTCAGTGTGATCTGACCTGGAGGGAAACTCAGAGGTGCCAATAAAAATCTCAGGCAGGTACATACTGGATTTATATCACCGCATCCTATAAATCATACGACAGACAGGAAACTAACAGTGACATTCCTGTTAAAACAGAGGCGATGATCAGAGCAACAGCAACATAATGTGGAAATATTTAAATAAAAATACGATGTGACGTCTCCTGCACCGGCATCTGTGACAGGTTGGACCTTTTACATTGGACTTACCAAATAAATAGTAAAGAGTTTCAAGCAGGAGAGAAGTGAAACAGCAGCTCGTGGACGTCATAGCATGAAACAGGAATTTATCAGAATCATCTTTTTCTCATTTATTTAACGTAATTTTTATTAATTAATTTTGCCAATTCAACTAAAAATGGCTAGTTTCTATTTTCAGACAGCTGGATAGATAGATGTACTTTATTTGTCCTAAACCAGAAAATTCTTTTAAAAAAATGTTTAGATGTCACTCTCACAGCTCCTGTATGATGGTTTTCTGTTGCTTCTCCACAAACCCACTGTTCAAACAGCAGACAGACACAGTCACTGACGAGCTGGTGAACATAGTGGAGCATTGAGCAACTCAAGAGACGAGCATGTCCCTCAGGAGGTGGTGGAGACCAAACACTCAAATGTGCCGAGTGGCCAGAAACATGGCTCCAAACGATGGATAAGTCGTGACTCTTTGAAGGAAATGTCGATGATGGAAACTTCTAAAGAGTTGATATTATGCTTTTGGCTTTTCCCCCTTTCCTTTAGTGTGTTTTGAAGCTTTTCGGTCCTCAGCACAGACGACTGTCCTGCCTGCGATGTCATACGAAGATGTGGAACAGAGCACACCAGTTTCTCTGCCGGCTGCAAGAACCAACACTAAAGTCCTTCTCTTCTCCAACTAGCTGTGAGTTAACTTTGATGCAGATGTGATCAAGATTTCCCAACAACCACTGGGAAACTATTGTATGTGCATTTCAGCCCAGGATTGCTTTGTCACCGAGGGCCGGTGATGGTTCCAGCTCCAGGATGGATCAGCTCTCTGTGACATGAGCACAATCTCGTTAATACATGTCGAGAAGATAAGTCATGGTTCTTTCTTTTAAGCATCATAAAAACAGAGCTGATCATGATTAATATTTCACAGCTCATCAGCCCAGTTTGCATGAATATATATATAATTTTACTTTACTTCAGTGTCAGAACATGTTTTTGGTCATGATGTAGTTTGGTTTCTCTGCTCTACAAAATAAAACACATGTAGTGCAATTGTATTTATTCTAAAAAAAAATCTAGTAGAAAAAGGAAATAATAACATGGAGTCTAATCATCAAAAAAATTCTTTCACTACAGCTCTCAGTATCAGTAAGTATCACTCGTGTCATCTTCAGCCTCCATTTACTTTGTTTTTATCCTTTATTTGACTGGAGGGGAAGTTTGCTGTGCAAACTACTTGTCATGACTGCTGTCAGAACAAGTACAGTGTTAAACTGCAGTTATTTAATTCCATGTGATTAAAATGGGACTGGGTCCGTTTGGGAAGGGCCTGCAGGCTGTGGTTTTATTTAGAGGACCAAGATTAAACTCGAGTAAAATGGAAATGTCACACCGTCATGGAAGATGCTGCGGGAGTTGTGAGAAGGATAATATTATTGTGATGTGAAGTGATAATTCCGTCCTGTCCACCCTCATTATCCAGCAGCCCAGTGTATTTCTGGCTCGCAGCTGTATGTGTGTGTGTGCAGATGCCCTTTCCTTTCTCCACACACTCGCTGCAAATTTGCAAAACAGGAAACACGGGGAAACACATTTGGCATCTTTGCATTTTTATTGTTGTCAAGGCGCCCAAATTGGGGCACAGGGAAGACACAGTGCACGTGTGTGTTTATGTGTGTGTGTGACAAAATGAAGGGTGTGGCCCTGCACGAGTGTGTCTGCGTGTGTTTGGCTTGGTAATCATGTTGCATAAACTCAAGTACACTCAGTATGAAAAGTAGTTCCCCACAGTCGCCTCACCTCCACCGGAGCAAGCCGACAGCAAAATAACAACAAACAGCAACATCCCATCCAGATGCAACACAAAGAAATTGAACAAGAGGATGATCTGGAGAGGCTCCACATTCATGCAGACCCCAGCAGTCCGAGATAAGGTATATTTTTGTCTGGCAAGATAAGGGAGAGAAAGCAAACATATTACAGGGCTCAAAATTCTATATCTATAGCTCCTTTTCGTGAGTCCAATAATTCATTCATTCATGGCCTCTGTTTCCTCTGCCTCTCGGAACATCTGCCTCATACATACATCACTGCGCCGATAAAGATCGCAGACAGAATTGGTAATACACTGTGAATGGGAGACTTGCAGCGCTGATTAAATAACTTCGGCGGCACGCTAAAATTGAAGCGGCCACGGGATGAAAGGGGACTTATCGGGGCTTTATTAAAGGCGGCCGAGGATGATTTTAGGTTTAGGGTGACGTACACAATTTAAGACACAATGTCCTGCAACACTGCCAAGGGATTTAAAAGAGAAAACAAAAACGGCCTTTTTGACCTCTGTCAATGCATTTCCCCCCCCAATACACACACATGCACACACACACACACACACACACACGCTGAGGAGGAGAAAATATTATCCTATATGTGCAGGGAATGAAAAGAAATGTAAGGTTACGACATGTGAGGGAGAATTTCAAAGTTTTTGTCAAACACTTTATATCATCAGGAAGAGTTGCATTTCGCTATTAAGAGTCTTCTGATTTTTTTGAATTTATCACAGCTGTGTTTTCTCAGAATTATTCCTGAAATTATGTTTGTGTGATAAAAACTGTGTTCCTTGTCTCTTATGGTGTCAATGAATTCAAACGCAAAGGAAATCCAGCCATATTGTCTCTTCTCAGTGGCAGATTCCTTCTTCCTGACATGTTGTAGTTGCAGAGATGAGGATGGGTTGACCAGCATCTAATCTGGTCCTGTAATGACTCTTTTAATCAGACTCGACTTGAAAAGCGTGATCTCTCGCTTCAGTGATAAACCTCAGAAACATGACATAAGATTTTGAATATGACCCTAATAAATACTAAAAAAATATGAAACCATTAAGTAAATATTTCTCTGCATGAACACATGTATTGGCTTTGTTTGCCAAAAAGTCACTGACAAACAAAAAAATGTACCATAGCATTTGTTTGTGGGTTAAGATTGACAGAAAATCAAATATGCTCATTCAGGATTTTGGAGTCGTCCTGTGTAAAATCTGTCATCAACACCGATCACAGATGAAGAGCAAATTAATGAATTTGTCATTTTCTGGTTGACTTCTTAAACATGTCAGTTGAAAATCATGTAAGCAACATGTTTAATGTATATGTATAATAATGGATAAGCAATTTTCGGAAAAATCAGGAAAGTCAAGAAGAATCAAAGCGATAAAACAATTTTTCAGCTGTTAAATCGAGGATGAGGATGAAAATGCATCCTTTTTGTTTCCTATAGCGTTTGTACTGTAAATGTTGCATCATACAATGTCAGGTTATTTCATGTCTATGGCCTAAAAGCACAAATTTGATTGATTGTGCAAAATAACATGGATGCATGTGTCGTAGATGGCTCATATGCACATGAGACACAACTGCAGTTAAACAGCGTCGGAGTTTCACTGAGGTGCAGCTTTCAGCGAAACTAAAACAGAACTGATGCGAATCCACAAAACATTGATCTCAAATATAAAACATTTTTACAGCAGGTGTAACAGGAGTTTTTCTTCCCATCCATCTCCTTTGTGTGGCTTTTATATCGAATCACCTCCCTGCAGAATCCAGACAAACCATAAAAGTTTTAATTTTATATTTCTATTTTTCCCCCTGTGCTGAGCCAATGTGTAAAGATTTCACTCAAATCAGATTCTATTTACATTCGAGTCGGAGGAAGCCTCGGTGGGATTCGGCCGCTGCAGTTAATCTGCGCTGATGGTCTAACAGGGATTGTCTGCACAGTATCTCCACAGCCAAATCGTACAGTATGAAACTGCATCAAATGAACAGATGGCAGTGACACGAATTAAAAGCACAGAACAATAGTAGAATATAAACCAGAAATGACACCCAAAGTGGCTGTTGATTTATAGCCGCGGCGAGTTTGGTACTGGGCTTCCATGTATATTAGTGCTACAAATCTGGGTCCATTTAGCAGGGAGATGCTCATACATACATCACCGACTCCTGCTCCAAGCCAAGGTCAGTCCTTATTGCATCAATCTTTTCAACAGAGGCTACTCCACACAGCAGCAGTTTTGTAACTGTCGCAGCTGTAATGGAATCTTTTTTCTCGCGCTTCATCTTTTCTCTTATCACATGAAATATATATTCAACTTCTCTTCTTTCCCTCATTCTCCAGATTCTTTTTTTATTTTATCTGTAAAACATTCCCCGGGACCTCATTCCTTTTCTTTGGGGGGGGACACACTCCAAGTAGCACAGATTTTAACCCCTTCGCAGCAGGTCACTCCTCCATACATAGATATAACAATATAAAAATTTAAAAGACATTACGTAAAAAGTGCATTTGTCTCATTTATAGGATGCTTTGACTCAGTGACAGGACGTGTATTAAAATCCTTCCACTTCCCTCGGCTGTATGTATTATGCACCAAGTCATTTCCCGAAGGTTTAACAGACATAAAAGCACTTAACATCTGTCCTCCGCTCAGAGTAGAAATACCACGTTTCTTTAAATAGCTTCTCCTTAAAACATGAAATGTTGCTTTTCCCGAATTTTTATTTTAAAAGTCATGAAAAGCCTCGTCGGTGTGTTGGGCCTAATGGACGAGGCCAATTCACTCCAGACGAGTCTGAGCGGCTGAATTGTGAGATGCCAGCTCAAGACATTCGTGCTGAGTCAGTTTCTGTTGTCCTGATTACTCATGCTACAGCTCCACGTAGCGCTTTAATAAATGAAGAAATAATAAAATCAATCATTTTAAATAGCACTGGACCATTTACAGGGAGGGAGGAAAAAAAGAGTAGACTTTTAATTGATGAACTTGACCTGCTTTTCCCTGATAACAAATTTCATTTGTTCTATAAAAATTATGCTCAAGTGACATTATTTGACGGGATCTTTATCACCTGCAGAGTAAATAAGAGTAATTTATGCTGTTTAATTCTGAGCATGGATTATAAATCATAGCTCTATCATACATTACGGAGCTTGCATTGATGAGGGAAGTGAGAGCGGGGCCAGCTGATTGGGTTGTTAAAGTAGCAGTGCAAAGCAACAGTAACAGCAAAGACGGACTCTCCCAGCATGAGCCTGTGCAGCCGGGCAGATTGATGCAGATGATAAATGATGAGCGCCCAGCACCGCCAAGTGTTGAAAGATAGACTTTTAAATAAATTATAAAGTATGCATCATTAAAAATCAGACAACAGCTTGATGCAGAAACAGATTACAGGTGTGTATGTTGTCTCCCTTACAGATAATGCAGTTCAGCTTAATAATCATCACTGTAAATCCAGTTGTGTCTTCATGCTACATTGCTTTTGCAGCAATAACAACATGACACAATAAAGTGCGATGCATAATAATAATAATAGTAATAATAAAGCTCAAGATGTATTATGATATGACAAAATGCAATGCAAATTAATACAGACATAATTTCATCTGCAAAGGCTGATTACAGGCGTCGCTCCGCTGCAGGTGGAGCCTGGAAGCAGCCGAACAGGAAGCCGTCTCCTGGCTGAGAAGACCCTCAGATCCTCCGTCAAAGAGATGGCTTCTGACAAACATCAGTCTGCAGTGATGAAGACATGACAGCTGTCACTCATCTCCTAATAACGGGGAAGCAGAGCAGCTCACTCGACGTGAGTTTGACCTGCGAGGCCACATAGACTCACACACACTTTGATTTATCTATCTATCAGCTTTTATTAGCAAATATAAAACAGCGGGAGGTGAAACATGAGTAATATTTAAAACAGCGGCGGAGACGTTGTCAGATAATATAAAAAACTGTCTGAGCATGAAAACAATCTGCAGCATGTGCTTAAAGAAACAGTTTGACATTTTGGAAAAGATGCTTTTTCTCTTGCCAAGAGTTAGATGAGACGTCTGCACAGGAAATATGAAGCTACACTCAGATGACAGCTAGCTTAGCTTAGCATAAAGACTGGAAACAGGGGGAAACTGCTAGCCTGGCTCAAAAACGTAATTTAACAACCACACAATTCTGGCTTTACAGCTTTGTTTGCAAAATAAATTAAAGACAAAACCCATTTAAAGTTTTATTGCTCGTTATGTGATGATATAAGGGTCACACTTTTTTAGTCAAGTGTTTGACACTGATAAGGTGCTGGACTCTATATGTGGCTGAATAACATAACTAACGAATATAACACAACGTGAGATGTGAATGGTCTCAATTCAAATTATTCCTGGGTCAGAAACAGATATTCACAATAATCTTGAATCAATATTTTTACATTTTGTCAGTTTTGAAATTTAACGCGATTAATCAACTTGATGTAAACAATTTAGCAGTTTAATTCTATAACTGTTGAATTACATCCAACAAAAGTTCCCTCGCAAAGTCCTCTTTCCGTCTGACGTCTAACACCATAAAGAACGCCGTCTGTAATCGGTTAATGTGATGCAGCAGAGCACCGGTCTCGAGCCTGGATGCTGTACAGCGCCGAGCGTCGTGTATTCAGATGAAACAGGATTAATAATGCTCTTCCTCCTCTCGTCTCATCCTGCAGAGCTTTATGAGTTCCTTCGATCCCTGCTTTCAGAAGCCATTAGCGCTCTTCCTCTTGAGAGATAGAAGGCGAAGCCCGGAGCCATAGTGAGAGTCCTCTTCCTGCTCTAACTAGAAATGACACAACGTCAATAAGTATACTGATTATTCTGCCCATTTGTTTTGCGCAATGCAGTTAACGAGCTTTATTATACAAAAGACATTGTGAAAACCCAATAACCATTCTTTATCATTTGTTTTGATGAGAGTAATAGAGTGGCTCATGTGGACGGCTCTGGAGAAACTTCTGCCGGCGGAAGAAGGCGACGGATGATTCCAGCCGTCTGCAGCGGGTACGAGGACGAGCCGGGGGGGACGCCACCACCGACCGGCCTCAGTCCACTCCATCGTGTTGAAGTGTTTGTGTTCCTACATCAGCCGTCCTCCCAATTCACCATTTATCTTCCCTGAACTGTCCTAACCTTTTCAGGCTTTCACTTATGACAGATTTCAAATGCGCTGGGCCAAACCTCACTGGAAGCCGGCTACAGTATCATACACACAACTGTCAGTATAAAGGGAGGCCTCCGCTCGGCCTGGCACGCCGGATTGGCCTCCTCCTATACAGCCACATAAATCTGTGCAGCATCAGACAGGTGGGAGGAGGCTCTGGCAGATGTAGCCGTGAGGAATGGAGGTAGTGACGCCTCAGACAGGTCCTCTTCTCCAACCTCTGGCCCTGTTACGCTGCACAAAGCGAAAGGGTTGCAGAGTCTGGAACAAAGGTGAGTTTTATGGGGCTCGCAAAAGTTTGGCAAGTCTGCAGCAACACCTGTCAAAAGTTCTGCCACATAGATAAAATCATTTGAAAAATTTTAAATGGAAAATGCATCTGGTTGCAAGATAGAAGAGCTAGTGAGCACTGGTGGAGAATATTTTGATTAGAGCGAACTGAAATGTTGAACTGAAAAACATTTTATGTATTTTGAGTGTTTTAAAAGTTTAACAGAACAAGAATTCATCAACATAGGTAACTTTTTTTTTCAGCAAAGTGACTGAGAGCAGCTTCAAAACTAAATAATCATAATCATAAAAAAAGATTATTACTGCAAAGCATCATACTTCAATACTGATATGAACCTTAATTATCTTAACACAACAATAAAATCAACATTGGTTCTGATGGACTTAAACACCACGATATGGATGAGAAAAAAAAATTAAAACACCGTCAGTTGCTCCCATTTTATTCTGCACAGGATTCTGTGACGTCATGTCAACCATAACGCTTCAATTAATGATATGAACATTAATTATATCAATAAAATCAACAAAAACACTGATTCTCATTTATGACTCACCTCATATTGAGTCATAAAAACTAGAGAATTAATCTTGAATACAGATAATTTAATTTCATTTTTTTTGCCATTTATTGTTTTATGTATGAAAAATACTCAACAAATAACATCATATTTATGTTTGTCTTTTATTTTTTGCATTGGATAAACACATATTTGTGGTTGTTGTCTTCCAGATTTCCCGGCCTCGTCTTCCTGTTACAACAAGCTCAAGGAAAAAAATAGAAACATGAGATCTCTTCTTGGGTTCGTGTTTCCTGTGGGGATAGCTGAGAACGTCATTTCTGACCGAGAGCCGTAAATGAGCAGTTCTGAAGCGAGCTTGATTGACCGAACCTTACAGCTTGTCATCTAATCAGCGGGCTAACCAAGTCTGTGCTCTACTTACCTTGCCATTCACTCTCTGTTGTTGTTGGAAAGCTGATGGACCAATTCACTTCTCTTCCCCCCTCACAGCTACAGCAACAAAGCCAAAGCACACATTCAGTCTGAGACGTCTGGATGACTCACTGAGACGAATGCCCTTTTTTAAAAAAAAAAAAAAAGAATGCTTAATAATCCAAAGTAAAAAAAATAATAAAATGAAAACGGGAAGAGAACATGTCCCAAGAAAACCAAGATCTTAATGCGGATGGTCGTGAAATGTAGTGCAGCTCCGTGTCACTTACATTTGAGATTTCACAACATGGCAACTTGTCACGGCTGCGGTCGCACGCGTGGTCTCCTCCTGTGGGCAAACAGCCACTGTAATGTGGGTTACTTACAACAGACTCCGGCTTGTTTACTTATCTCCGTACGAGCGATATGACAGGCTGACTGACGATGATCCCCTGAATTTCGTTGGCCCTCCTTTACCGTCTGGCAAGTATCTGACAGCCTTGATTAACATTACGACACCCAGATGTGAGCTTCGTGTACGGCACTCGCGTGACAATGGCACAAAGATGTTTGGCGTAATGTTTTTTTAAAAAAAATCTAGATATCAGATAGATTTTTAAAAAAGAGAACAAATCTTGCATTCATGACAAAACTATATCTTTATTTTATTGTCTTTTCATTTGTATCTCACAGTGTTGGCTGCACTGACCCACTTTACCCACTGTATCAAATTTCATTCCGTATTGTTTGGTCTTTTCTTTGGAGCCTCATTCTGACCTCCTCCCAATATGTCAAAATGCAGCCGCACTCTATTTTTGAATGAAACGGTGGGAAATGTTTCAGCCACCGAGTGAACGAACTGGGCCTTACTTCGTCAGTGCAGTCAAACCTTAAGGTCACAGTCTCGGGTTTTGTGGACTCATTAGACAGTTTTCAGAGAAGCTTTGGAAGGTAAGTTTCATTATGTGCACAGATAAAGGACAGCAAGGTGTGCCACAAGGCTATGCTCTTGGTCCTGTTTTACTCTCTCCGCGCATGATTCTGTGAGATGATATGTATTTATTATTGTTATCATTATTATTACTTGTTAAATATCTATTTTTAATAGTTGTGTTGCCTTGAAGGCAGTTTCTTTAAGTTCACTTTCATTTTCCTCCTTAATTTGTTAACAATTTAATTTAGTTTCTGATTGAATTGAAAAAGTGAATTATTATTTTACTCTTTAATATTTAAGATGTAAATGTATAATAGTCTTTTATTTTTGCAACATAATGACAACACATCCTGTTAGGTCACTTCCTGTCAGTTCTTCCTGTTTACCTGGTCCTGCCTGAGAAACATGTGCTGCATGCTCCTGGAGCAATCCACTGCAATCCACTGCTAAATATCACAGAGGCAATGCCACGAGTTGATTTATGTGATTCTGGATTTGCTAAAAAATATATATTAGAAGTTATTTTGTCAAAAATTAGATTTAATAAGTTAATTAAAAGACAGGTTTATTTATGCTTATGTACAATGCACTGTTTAGTTAAAAACACAGATACTTGATATTTTTTGTATTGTTTTATTTGCAGTTTTCACCAGTTGTCATTGAAGCAGTGTGACAGTAAATGGTCAAACTTGCCACGACTCTGTCTTCATTGGCATCGGTTTACCTTGGTGTTTAGTCAGTTTCCTTACACCCTGCACGAGAACACTGCAATAGTGTTTCCAAGTTCATTAATCATCAACAATGATTCATATTTTCTTAAATGCAGGACTTTTCTTGTGGGAAAATAATCTGCGTTTAAAAAATGCTTGTTGTTCAGATGTTTTCAAATGGTCAGGGTCTATCAGTCAATTTCACCATAAGAAATACCTACAAATACATAAAACATGTATCTCAAGTCCATCAAAACCATCCAATTAGCAAATAATGTGATGTGTAAACTGGCTTTTTGATATATGAAATAATATTAATGCAGAAAGCGGCATTAGCTCCTGCGTTGCAGGTTTGCAGTGCGGATGTTGGCTCTGAGGCGCGGTGGGGCTGGCTGGGGGGTGGGGGCTGTTTTCAGCCATCTCCTTGATGGGTTTGCATTTCAAAAGACCTTGGTCCAATCCATTAGGGGTGTAGGAAAACAAGATGTTCCTCTCCAGTTGGACTAATTAGGTTTTTTTTGAGGGAACCTTCCATATCCTTAAATTGCTGTGGGGATCCAGATGTGTAACTAGGCTAATGACTGACTGGCTAACAAAGAAAAATGGGCTTTAATCCTTGAGCAGCGTAATAAGTCACCTTCTGTGAGGCGGCGGCGAACAGTCATTGTCCATGAAGCTCTGCTCGACAGAACACGGCCAACCTTGATGTTCGCCGGGGTCAAAACATACGCAAGCTCGCCATTAGATAAACTCTAAATAAAGTGATTACAAGTCCATTTACATGTGGCGACGTCCTCAGCGCCGAGACAGAGGAGATGAAAAGTGACCATGAGAGGATGGGAGTGGCCCGGGGGGTGAAGGGTGAGAAGGCGCGGCAGTTGTTGTGCTGGAGCCGAGTGTCTGCTTTGAGGAGGACGAGAGCTGACAGAGGCCACCTCGAGAGACTCTTCACTCTCCATCAAAGAGCTGAGAAGAAGAGGCAGGGTCTGTCAGGGGTTCCCAATTCCTACAGAGCACCCACATGCTGCACCTCCCACCCTAAACACCTTCAGTCAGTCTCGCAAAGCTCCTCACGCTGCCACGAGCCTCCAGACTCATTGGCAATGCATGACCAATCCCCAGCTCGAGCACCCAAACATCACCGGAGTTTAGCGCCGAGAACATGACAGACACATCCCGGGGCCTCATTTCCACACAGTCTGCAAACACTGGCATCATATGTAGCTCAGCACGGAGTGTGTGATTAAATCTTATTCTAGGTCGCATCAGATAAAATGTACAGTTACTGTTTCACGGCACAATTATCAAACGATATTATATTATATCTGATAGAAATCCTAAACTATTGAGACAACTCAGATAAGATTCCTCCCAGTGGAAGCAGCTCGGCCATATCTGGACAACCAATTTGACTTGTTCCCCCTGCAAATTGAGATTCCTTCACCCACCCACCCCCTTTTGAACAAGGCCTATCAGTTTTAATTCTCCAAACTTTCTCTTTTCCGTCAAAATTGGGTGGGAGGAAACGAGGGGAACACAGAGGCAGAGACCACCATTCCAAGTTTTATCTGGTCCACAAAATGCCGTTATCTTAGCGCGGTGTCAAGAACTCTATCTCTTTTTTTCCAGGTGACAGGCACAGACGAGAGATAAGATTGGAAAAGAATCCCACTCCACTGAGTAAATAAATAATCAATACTCATCTAAATGTAAATGAGAAAGTAGCCCTCTTTGATAGGAGGGTTTTTATCAACCAACCAATTTTCTACAGGCACTCACTGGGCCTCAACCAAATCACCATCATTCAGCTCCCATGTAATGGATAAGAAAGGGGGGTGGGGGTGGTGTGGGGGGTGGTGTGTGTGGGGGGGCTACGGGGGAGAAAAGAGGAAGGGTCATCTGAGATCAGCCACGTTCACAGGGCTGCATCAATAGCACAGTCCTGCTGAAAACTGTATGCACGAGCTCTGTTTTGTGAGGAGGCTGTTAAAAACACATGCACATTTATTGCATGACAAAAAACTAAGACTGAGAGATAATAATGATAAAAAATAATAATGATGAAATGCACATTTCCAAACAACCTTAAATAAAGTAAAGTTCTTTTGCAATATGATTTGGTTTTATTGCCAACATCAGATCAATGTTTAATCTCCTCGTGACCTTCCTGGAATCTTTCATCAAGGTCAAATGAAAAATTAAAGATAGAAACAGCTTTTTTGGTCAAAAGCAGAGGAAGCAAATGGAAAAGAAGTTTCTTTTGCCATAAATTAAGAGATAACCTGATTATCTGCACATCAACTGTCTGCAGCTGATTCATCTGAAATTGCAGCAGAATTTCCCTCAAAAATCGAGAAACACAAAACTGTAGAAGCTGTGATTATTTCTCAGGTTCATTTCTGAAACCTCTGCACTTTTCCAACCTTTCCTGATGTCGTGTATACGGGATGAGATTAGCATTTTATTGTCATCAGAACACACTGCTCTGACTTTAAATTGATCCAATAAAAACCCTCAAATACTATTTTCCTCATCCTCATTGCATTAGGGTTTATTTCATAACTCATAGATGTCAATAATGGAACCCATTATAAAGCAGTATACTCAATAACAGAATTTTCCTGCTTGAAATGCATGCAGTATTGATTTCATGTTTTTCTGGGTCCATGAGGGCAAGTAGCGTGGCGGAGGTTGTTTTACTGTACTGTAAGGCAGCAGTGTAGAAAACAACACGGAGAGCACGCTGCTAAAAAGTACAGCTTCAAGATGTGATCAAACACTTTTATTACCATTTCATATGTGACGTAAAGCACAATTCAGATGTCGGATTTTTTTGCTTTCGCTTTAATTATGCACAGGAATTTTCGACGCACGTTAACGTCAAGCAATCGAGATAATAATGTGTTATTTCAGAAGTAACGTCCAATCACAACTACAAACGCTGTGACTTCAGCCTGCGAGTTACTGCCGTGCAGGAAAAATGCTTATTCTTCAATGATAGTCTGTTGTTTTATAAAGTCTAAAATGGATCTGGACAGCAGTATTTTTACAACAGCTGCACGGTGTCTGCGGCTCGTACTGTACCGCGGAAGGCTCCAGGTGAAGCTGTGGTCTGCGGCCAAGCCTGCGTTTGATTTTTATTGTGCCGAATTGGAATGACAGAGCAAAGCATTTCACAGAGTGTGTCTTCCATTTCTTCCCTGGGATCCCTCCAAGCTAGCCTCCTCGTGTCCCACGGGAAACAGACCCATCCAGCTAATATGCCATAAGCTGACAGCCCTCCGCTGAAATGTGTGTTAAAGAGCCGGGTTTGGAAACATAAAGGCATTCTTCAGAAGCTGACGCAATTCCTTTAGAAAATCACACCTCTCAGTTCTGTGATGCCCGTAGTTCTGTTAATACAGGAGAATTTAAGCACATCCACATGCACACAATACAACATTGTCCACATCAAATACACACACATTTCCTGTTAATAATAAATAATGTCTCAGATGAGCTTCTAAATTCAGCACAGGGAGGCAACAAAGTCACAGCGACGCTTTGAGTCGCAAAAAAGAAAATATCAAGAAAATGGACTTTATAGTATTATGCTCCTCTGACTCACTGATATCTATGCAATTTAGCAAGTACATGAAATTGCCCCAAGTTTTCCAACCTCAGCTGTAATCCGCTCAAGGAGGATTTGCAGACTGTTCCTCCAAACCATTTTAAATCAGACAGAAACGCGAGGGTGAAAAAATAACACTTTAAATCTTGACAGGACGACGCAGCGTTAATGTTTCACCACAGCTGCTTTTGTTTAAATCCATTCACACCTCTTAGAAATATTGCATCACGGCCGCTTCATAATCTGTGTGCAATTTTGCTCTTTGATGGTCTTAAAGAATAAAAGTGCTGCTTCCTGACTTATTTTCATAAGAATTTACAGAATAGCTAATGTGAGCGTTTATCGCGTCGCGCAGGCCAAGTTCAGCATTTAGACTCTGTCCACACCGACTGAGACTTCCTGTTGTGCCTTTATTCAATTTACACAAAAATATAAAGGCCAGAACTTTTAAGTACGAGAGGCAATATTGCTGTTTCACAGAGCAATCTCTCACGAGCACATTGTTCAACAACAGAATCACCGGCCGTTTAAAGACCAATACCAGAGACCATAACGCCTTTATAGCCGCTGTTGTCAACTCAATTTTCAAATTCCACCCCACACTCCGGCTCTTCTATTGAAGTGTCATCTGATCTGCTGAATTACTGACAAGGCCACAGTCGTCACCGCATCGCTCTGCCTTTCTCTCCAGCAACACCCATCAGCGGCTGCATTGCATTCACCTTAAACCAGGGAAATAACAGCTCTGTGGAAAAAAAAAAGCAGCTGCTTGGAGCCGGTGTGTCATCAAACTCTACCAGGACCAGTGTCTTTTATCTGAAGGACCGTGTTCCTGCCTGCTGATGGACTACTGTCCTGCAGCTCGGAGAATCACAGAGACAAGATTGTTTCCTTATTTGTTTCGATGTGAAATCAAAATCAGAATCAAGACAGTTAAATTCTCAATGATCACACAGTAGATGACGGTGGCAAACCAAAAGACACTTAGGATGAATTACTGTTCTGTACCACCAGTCAAGTATTTTCAATTATTCTACAATGAAAAACTATTAATAGTTCATTAAGCATTTCAATTAAAAATGCATTTGAAATCTTCTTGCAATGTCTTCTTATTTTCTCTAATGAGTGTCTTAGCTCACCTTTAATAATATAAGTGATTATTTTGATTTTCACTTTTCATACAGAGCAGGTCCAGACCAAACTCTTTATAATATTATTCATGAGCAAGAACCTAGAGAACCTGAGGAACAACTTCCTTTGAACAGGCGGAAACCTCGGATCAGAACCAGGCTCTAGACTTTTGGCACGTCAAGCGGAAGCAGAGTTAAACCTGTGCAGGTAAATAATCACTAGCTACCACTGTTTACTCAGACTTTTTTTTTTACTTGGGTCAACAGGAATGAGCTATTTGCTATAGTAAGACCAGGATGACCCACAACTTATCACCTGACCGGAGACTCAGGTCCCAGGGGCCGCAGAACGGCTGAGAGGGGCCCTCTGGGAAAACATCCCGCTCACTACAAAACTCAAGGACGTGGAGCGTGGAACAGAAAGGTTGCCGATACGACCAGAGACGGTCAGAGCAAAGAGAGGAGGTCCTGCGAGCTGGCAGCGCTCTCACTGCTCATTGGCAACGTTGTCAAGCTCTTACCGAGATTCAGTTTGTGACAAGGACACTGCGACACTTGTGTTTTTGCTGGTCAGTGATAGTGACTGTTTGTCCCCCAGTGCTCTGCTGCGATGTACCGTCTCATCATGCAAGAGACCGCTGCCATATTCACAGCTCCTCAAAGCACGACTGGGTGCAGAGAAGCTACAACCGCAGCTCCCAGTTTGGAAAACAGGTTAAAGTAATATCGTCTCGATTAGGGTGAAATTAACTTTGCAACAAGTCTGTTCAGATTCCTCAGCTCGGTGATACTACATTTCAAAACCAACATTTCACACGTGATTCCTTTCAGCCCTGTTTCTCTAGTTGTCATAATCTGAATGAAACTTCTGAATATTTCCTGCGCAGATTGAGATTTAAGCCCCTCTTTGCTTTTTCTTTTCTTCTTTTTTTAACGGCACTTTCTGCCTCAGGCACCGTCACATTGCAGCTCATGAGAGACCTATGTAACTGCTTCATAGACTGTTAGCGCCTCTATTATTCATCACTGAAAGGCCAAACTGGATTTGTATGCACATGACTTTTTGACCTGCAAATATGGAAAATCAAAATAAACACCTCAAACACAGAACATGCGATGAAGCCTCTTGAAACCTGAGTAGTAACTCCACTGGTGGCAGAGGTGGCCTGTTCAAGACATGTATGTGTGATTTTAATAAGAAATCAAAAAACATTTCATTTCAATTAATCAAAAGTTTCATTTAAAATACTGCTGCAGGACACAGGTTGTTAGGCCTCAGTGCGTCTTGGCTGATCCATCCAACCTTGCAGATAGTTTTGGTTTTACTTGCTGACGTTTATCCTCCACTGAAACGTCCGACATCAACTGTGCGAACCAACAACTCTTATTTCATTTTAACTCCAACTGAAAAGAGTTTTATCTTGAACATAAAAATATAGCTCACAGATTTAGGATAACTGGCACATTTCTGGAGAGATGTTGCTGTTGAGGTTTGCATTACTGTGAGAAAGCTCTCAGCCGACAGTATCTACATGGCTGGATACCACTGCAGGTAGTTGAGAAAATATGTGCTTGTTTTGTAATTTTGCGTGAACTGACCCTTTAAGTCGTGTGCGTGTACGAGCTGGTTTTACAAGCCGCTCCTCCTCTACACATCTGCTCGTGGTAATGCCGCCTCCTCGGAGCGTTCCTGATGCTCAGGTGAGTGTTCTCCTGGTGTGAATTGCAGACCTTGTGCTGAACATTGATGCACTGCCTCCATTACCGCCGCTGCCTCCTTCCGAGGAGTCGACGCTATTGTTTATGACACTGACACATGCAGTAATGGGTATTTCACTTCTGCACCTATACTGAGCGCGTGTTGAAACTGGAAACACAGATAAATACGGTGCGTATCCACAACATCAGTAAATTTCTATTTCATCAACTGAAGCATTAGACTGATCACTAGAAAAACCTCAGTGCAGTGGAAGCGTTGGACGGTTATTAGAAACTGAAATCAGAACGTGGCTTTAAAAGAGCAGAAATAATCCCATGGGTAAAACAGTAGCTCCTGCAAATTCACCATCAGTCCGCGTTTGGTCTCTGTTATTTCCAGGACTTAAACGTTCGGGGAATTCGAGGCGAAAAACTTCTGAACACATTTAACTGGAACCTCTCTTCAGGAAAATCATCAAACATGTAAAGATGTGTCTCAGGGGATTTGGAGGAAGTTCAGACGTACTGTACGAGCGAGATGAATCCTGCCGTACAGTACGTCCCTGCAGACTGGGAACATGGCAGCTGTCACTAACAAGGAAAGTCACATGCCACTCTTCTCCTTTATGTTCAAATACAAACACAGACTCTGGTGCATTAGTGCCAGATATTTTCAATTATCTTGTGTCAACCTTTATCTCTTCACATTTACTGCCGGATTGACGCCTTCCGCTTTTCATATTTCAAGCACTGTTGTACTTCAGAGGAGAAGATCACAACAGTTTCATCCAACTTTTATGTAGGTGTTTCAGATTCGGCTCGCCTCGGGGTATAACGGTGCACGCCGTAAAAATTCTTTAACAACGCTTTTAGCCGAACAACAATTGTAAATAAAAAGGCTCCCAGGAAATGTTTGTCTTGAAGAAATCTTGTTCGCCAAACAGGTCATTCATTTCAAACACAGGAATTATCAGCGCAGATAAAAGCAAGTTTGCAGATGCAGAAGAAATCCAGCGTGTGTTGATGGCATATATTTGTATTACAGTGTAGCTGCGGAGCACAGCAGGGTTTTACATCTCCTCACTAGTTTTCTATTACAGTGCAACAAAAAGCCCTTTTCTGTTTACACAGCCAGCTTGCAGCAAGTGGAGGATTGTGCACATACAATTACAATAATAGGCGGCCACCGAGTTTGCTAATGTGCCTCTCTGGATGATGGGGCATGCAGAGGCTCGCTGAGGAACAGACACTGTGGCAAAAGCAGAAAAAGCCCCCAATATCTCCTCATTTTTCCAGGCCCTGTTTAGTACACGGGTGCGCAGCCACCCCAGGAGCAGAGAGGTTACCCCACATCTGGAGAAATGAGTTTGACCCTCTCAAAGGGCACAGGAAGTTGCCCCTGAAAGCTGCAAACAAAAGCAGCAGTGGCGAGCAGGAGCCCAGAGCGCCATTCATCGCGGCTAATGACTTGTTCATTAAGAGTGATGATGGATAAAGACTTCTCACGCTGAGATGAAATCAAGATTTATATGCGTTGTTTCCTCACCCAACTTGTGGGAAGATCATCATCATTTAATTCTATCTCTGCGGCCGGTGATGGGCATCCAGAGAGCGGGCTATCAAACGGTGCAGTCAGCTGGCAAAATCCAAAACGTGCCGTTGGCACATCTGGAGCTTGCCGTCGCAGCTGAGGGTGAGCAATGGCTGCTGGCGGGTGGCCAAATTACAGGCAGAGACGCTTCAGGACTCCACAGCCTCCACCCTGGCTTCTCCTCGTTTAGATCATCATCATTATTTATTTGCTTATTTATTATTTTTTCCATTATGTGTGCTGTGTTGCATTTCAACAGCACTTTTTTTTTTCTCCCTCAGCATCAGCGTATTATCACACTGCGCTAGACCCTCGACCCACCTCTCTCTGTAGGTTCTTATCTCTAGCTGGAAATAGGCCCCAAGACACTTCATCAGTGTCCTTCACCCAGCTATCTGCTGCTCCCAACTTTTATTAAAACTTCAGCCTTTATCAGCTCCTGGGTAATTCAGGCATGACAAATTGGGCACCAGATGCCACCTCCATTTGAGGCCGCTGTACATCTCTTGCTCCCCTATCAAGACAATGGGAGGTGGCGGGCTGCGGCATTGTGGGATATCCACCTTCAGCCCACCACATCAGGTTACTTCAGCAAACTTCCTACATCCATCTGAGTGCTGAAAACAGTGTGTGCCGTTGTCAAAGTTCTTTAGTTTGCATCAGTGCCGTGCCACTTTTTTTTTTTTTTTTTAAACCTGTAATCTCACGGAGGAGAGTTACTACAACACAGATGTGAGACTAAGCTTCTTTTCTGATTTGGTTCTGAATTGAAAACAGAAACAATAAGAAAAATAGTCTTTGGAAGAGTCTTCTCACTATTGTTTTTTCTCACACAATTTTATTTTCTCGTAAAATATCACTATTAATTAAGAAAATATGTGTCAAATATTCTGTAGTCATCAGTCCATCCTTCTAATGTACTGACGTTATTGTACACAGTATTACTTCAATATAAGATTATTAAGTATTTTTTCATGCTACTAGTAGTGAAAGTAGTCGTGCATCCATCCATGGTGACCAGTCTAAATGAATGTGTTCATCATAATGCATTAATATATTGACCTTATGGTTTCTGCTGCAGAGTATTAGAGAAGCATCAGCAGTTTTTATGTTGAAAGGTGACATGTGACTTATTTTCCCATGTCAATATCATTATTTTGTGTTTGAATGCATGGATCTGTTTTCGTCCTGAGAACATGAGCTGCACAATCATTTAAAACAATGATAATAAATAAAAAAATATTTATGGCAGATTGTGTTTCTGGGTCAGAAATCCACACTTAGCTTTCCACAGTGCTTTTGAATGCACTCGTTCTGATGACGTGGACACGACGAGCACCGGACAGCTCATATTTACCGCCTCCTCCTCGTGCACATTTCATTTTGTGCATGTTTAAAGACGGGACGTACAGTAGTTTATGATGCATATAAAAAGAGGGAATGTGCAGCAGAGTTGTATTCTCCGTTAAATAAAACCAGCCGCTCCAGGACACGGAAAAAGAATCAGTCAGTGCCATTTAGTTCATTTGTATCACAAAGATTAATAATGTGCAGAGTTTTAGCTGAGTGTGGTTCAGACAACACACGTCCACTCTCACTGAGATAACCTCATTCTGGAGTAACAGGGTTGTTAAGTTGACAGCATTCGTGGCCCTGCACATATTGAAGCCGGCTGGATCTGCTCCTGGAACTCTTGAATAGTATTCATAGTGATGGGGACAGTATTCATGGGATATGGTGTCTACCTAGACCTGCACATCATCTGCTCCTCGGGGGATTCGGCGAGGGTCCCGCCTGTAAATAAGAATCCATGATAGAGGGGCAGCGGGCGTGAAGCATGAGATTGGAAACCAAAGGCATCACACTGGGCTGTTGGATCTTAGTGATGTTTAGCAACACATAACTCTACACATAGACCCTGAATTTGGCATGAGCTCGTCCACGCTCAGTGCAGCCATGCATGTGAGCCCCCTCTCACTGCATCACAGCGAACCCCGTCTTTCACAAACACATAATCTCTTTAAATAAGTTTGCAACAATCAAAGTCTGCTCGTGCAAAGAGTTGTCGCTTCAGACGGGGGATGCGTCGGGAATGAAGAGCGTACCGACACTGCAGCATAGATCCACTCTCATTATTCCAACTGGGTTCCATTTTAATTTCTCTCTAACATCCACGTTTGGTCCTTCCGTGCCCAACGCAGCGGCGCTGGCCAAGATGCCAGCTGTGTTTCAGGGCTAAAATGTGTTTTAAGAGCTGCTGCAGGATGGTAATGTGTTGTGCAACCTGCCAGCCCACGAGCATCCCGAGGCAAATGGGAGAAGCAGTGGTTAAAAAGCAGGCTTTTTTGGGCTCGAGCCAGGGAGTAATCTACCACATAAAGGCTCGGCATAACCGGGGGCGATCATATGGGATATGTTTCCCAAAAGACGCAATTTTTTTTAGGAGACCTCCCATTATTTGGTGCCAGTGGAATTTGGCACTGAAAGCCTCTTTTAGTCAATTAACATTTAAAATTAAAAAGCGCTTTCATAGCCGTGCTAAGTAAATTAGCAAACAATAGATTCATTTGTCAGTGATGTTGTAATCTCTATGAACAGATATCTGCATATGGGTGTGGGGTCTGTAGGTGAGGGACGAGAGTTTGGATCAGAAGAGTTCTGGTTTCTGTTGGTAGTTGTGTTGGTGAAGGTATATGTGAAATAAGATCACAGAACCAGTCAGCTATCATCTGATGACGATTTAGCTTTTTTTAAAAATATCTGTATTCATATGGAGATATCTGTTTATAGAGATTAGTCGTTCTCTTCTGTTCTTGCAAGTTCATATTTAAAAAAGTGACCGATGCACGGAAGAGGAAGTCTTGTCCTGGATATTCCTTATCCTTTATATCCTGGCGACACCGGAAGCCCTGAAACTTTGACCGTTGCCCCCAGAGGCCAAATCATCATCGGCTGATAGCTGACGTTTCCAGATTGGTGCAACCATCACAGAACCATAGCAGAGAAAACGCTCAGAGTAAACAGGAAATGGAGACTGACCTCGAAGGCGGGACCAGGATGAGCTCTTTTCTTCACACGTTTACCTACTGGTTTGAAAAATATACCAATTCCCTCTCTGAGAAGCTTTTCATTTTGGCAATTTGTTATGTCAAATAAGTTTGCTGGGTAAACTGGACTTGGGTACAGAAGAGCGTGATGAATAGTGTCCATTAAGCTGGAATCTTACAAACCTTAAAGTGAAAACATACCTAAAACAAGAGCATCATTAGGAAAATGAGCAAAGACCTGAACCTGGAGTGTTTCTGAGCAGAGATGAATGATGGCATCACACCTCGGTCCATTATAGACTCTATTTATACACAGGGACACAGAGGAGCAACACTAGTTAGCGGCTTCTCTCCAATTAGGTTATTACTGGTCTGGGAGCCTTTCTACTCAAGGAAATTCAGAATAGAAATTGTGTCTTTAATCAAGCATAAGGAAATCTGTCACGGAGCAGCTCTCGTTTCCTGCTGCTTTTTTTAGTTTGGAATCAGATTATGTTCTTTCTTACGCTGCGTAGAACTGATTATTTTCCAATATTGCATGAAAGTAAATATTCTACCGATCAGTATAAATCACATGCATTGATTGTTTGTGTTAAACGTGTGTGTATCTATGACTGGAATGTCATTGTTGGAGGATATTATAATAAATAAAGACACAGAGATTATTTAGCTGTGGTCCAACATTCACAGGTAGTGGGAGTGGAGGGAGTGGATTTTAGTGGATGAATGTGTTGCAAACAGTCAAAAAACTACAATTAGTGTTCAGATTTTTTTTTTTTTTTACAACCGTAGCCACGATCTTTCCTTAACCAAGTGTTTCTCTAATGTTTTAGTTGCTTGACCTGAACCACGTCCACAGTTTATCTGCCGGAACCTCAGTATTTCCCTAATTAAAAGAGAATCTTTTTTTTTTTTTTGAGAAAGTGCAAAAGTCCTATCATATATTAGATATTGAACTCAGGTGTTATTTCGCTTGATTGCGAAGGTCATTTATTTGAATGAACATGTGCGGTTTCAGCTCATTGCTCAACAAATGAAAAGACCAAAACCAACATAAAAACACAAAGCTCATTGTTTCACACCGAAGATGCAAATTGTCATATGATAAATAAGCTCTCATTTTTAAAATAATTTTAAAAAAGCAGCTATAGCTTGTTGTTACTCAAACAGGATAAATAGTGCATTTGCTGAGGACTATTTTCAGATGTGGATTAATATGCACTAGTTTTTATGGCATTTATGTGGGATTGACTCAAAATACACAACAGTGTGTGTCCGTGATAATGAAGGGACATGTCAGCCAACGGTGTGGCTCATGTTCTGCGCAACAATGGCGCTAAGAAAAAAATAGAATATAAGCAACACAGTCCATCCATGTCCTGGTTCTGGGGGTGAAGCGCTCCCGTGTGTTGCCTATAAAACACGGGGCTGATGGGAGCTGCAGCGCGGCCCCTCGCTCACGGCCTGAGTGACAGGTCAGCGTGCAGCCCTGGAATTCCCCCGCGCTCCTCCTCGTCGCAGGACACGGTGGCCTCACTCGAAGTCGGCCGAGGAATAAAGGATTGCCGTCTGTATTTTTTCATTAGACTTTTCTTTTGTTACCGAATACATAAATCCATTGTGGCACGATGCAATATGTATCATGGCGCTCCACCTGCGGACGTCTCATAATGGCTGCCATGTCCCTCCAGTCAGGGATGATAAGTGAACCCCCCGTGAATGTTAATGATAGTGATCATTCTGAAGCAGCCCGCCTCTCCGTCTTCGCTCACAGGCCGGGTGTCACACGCAGGGTGGCAAGGTTCAAGGGACTGAAATGAAAACAAACACTCACAGGAGATATATAAATAAATAAAGATGGAAATGAATGAATGAGGGGCCGAATGAATGAATGTGCACCTGAGTGAAGGAAAGGGTTTGAATAAGTGTCCGTCCACAGCAGACTTTCTGAATTACTGTATGTTTTGTTTCATAATGTTGATTAATTATTGTGTCATTTAATGTGAAGTCCGTGCTGCTGTAATATTTCTCATGCAGTAATAGTAATAGGCCGGACTTATTTCATTATTTACAGGGCCGGTAAACACTGGGGAGCAGGTGGGTTCAAACAGATGTGGCTGTTTACATGACCGCAATAGTCTGGGCTTCATATCTGGTCATTGCTCGTAAACAGCTTTGACAACATGCACACTTGCGCGGCCAGACGAAGGCTCGACTCGGCTAATCGGAACTGACAGTACTGAAATCACGATGAGCCTTTTTCTATCAAGCGCTGTGAGTCAAATGGGAGCTGAGCTTAAGTCTCCCAGTAATCTTGACCAGCGCCCGGACAGAGGAGACAACCTGGACGGCGGAGCGACTCTGCTGCTCGTTACCAGCATCATACAAACAGTTCGACAGTCGAGTGTGAAACCTTCATTTAATCACATTCTCATCTCACTGTCTGCAACTTTCTGCGCGTCCGTCTCCTTCACCGTTCTCTGCTTTGACCGACGCAGCAGCCTCTCCAAGCAACACACCCAGCTCGAGTAACAGGCAGGGGAGAAAGCAAACACGGCGTCCATGCCAGCTCATCCCCCTCTCTACATCTCACCGCTTCCTCCTTGTCTAACTTTGCCAAAGTCCTTGGAACTTGCCAAATCCGGTCATGCCTGCTTAGCTTGCTGGACTGATTGTGCCAGAAAAGAAAATAAGACACAGATGTATACAAACTCTTGGTGGTGCCAGTGGAGAGACAGCTAATGGCTTCATCCCGACCCTCCCATTGTAGCCGGGCACAGGTGGGGATAATTAGAGATCTCTCTCTCTCTCTCTCTCTCTGCTCAAAGTCTTTTCCAGTTGTGGCGACCGAGAGGAGGCTCGACTCAGGCCCCTCCCATCGTCAACCTCCTCGCCCCCATCGCAGCCCGGGTAAGAACAACAACACGTCAGCCCACAGCTTCTCCTTATAGTCGGTGACACCGCTGGACCCTGCCTATAGCAGCGGTTTGTGTTGGCAGCAAAGGAGGAAACTCTGACTTTTCCAAATAGACAGTGAGAAACATCCCGTTGGAAAAAAAAAGCCTCCTTAGCAGACCTTCTCCTGTCACGCTGGGCTGTGTCATCGCCGTGGAAGAAGCACAGAAAAACCACAGGCAGCGGGACTGTGGGAGCGTTTCATAGCCAAGACTAATCTACTGCTCATAACAGCTCAAGCCTGTGAAAAAAAAAAATGTCAAGAAATGTTTTTCAGCCTTTGGAAACACCTTCAAGTGAAAAACAGTGAGGTGTCTCAATCCAGATTGCTGCCTCATTTAATAATTTATGTTCCTGAACTCCAGATGTTTGAATGAGCTCCAGAGTGTGACCTCTGTCCTCTCTCCGGGAGTAATGAAATAATCCCGCGTGAGCAATCCCTGATGCAAAGCGGAGAGCTATCATATACCCTCGTGCTTCAAAAGGCTGGAAAAAAAGCCCTTTTTCCTGCGTTAGCCTGAGTGACAGCAGAGAGACATGTGTCTTCAGATGAGAGGAGGCGAGTCTCATTACGCCGTATTTGGTTGACACTGAGTGATTCAAGTGTTCCCGGACAATTCAGACACACTGATATAAAACACATTAAATGTCTTTCACAGCACTTTACCTGACACTGTTCATCTGCGCTCATCTGTTATCCCTGACGAGCCGGCTTTTGTCGCCGCTTCAAGTCTGGGATCAGGACTGTGGTGAGTCAAAAGGAGCTGTAATGAAATACACACAGGGAAAAAGTCAGAATTTGAGATCTTAAGATGTGAAATCTCCCTTTGAATTTGG
Source organism: Holacanthus passer (assembly GCA_025331565.1). NCBI lineage: Eukaryota > Metazoa > Chordata > Actinopteri > Pomacanthidae > Holacanthus > Holacanthus passer. The sequence continues at coordinate 1,587,106 of JAFREQ010000061.1, read as the reverse complement.
TCTTCAAAGACAATTTTGCAACTTTTATGTTTCTCATAAGAAGAATATCATTTCTATCTCGGAGCCAAAATTGGAAATAAACTGGCAGCTTTATACTTTTGTCAGATTTGATGCAGATCAAATCAAACACAGTTTATAATCTCAGCTGATGCATTTGGGCGTCTGACGATGTAAACCTTCCCAAAAAATGATCTTCCTCGTTGCACAGTGATCATATATAACAGACCATAATATTATGCGTGATGTACAGTTCCTGGAGGAGTGACAGACACACGATGACACGGTGAACTGAACAACCTGAAAGACGACCGATGACGATGTGATGAAGCTCCATCGTCTCCATTCAGCAAAACTCAGTGAATGAAAGTTGTCTAGATAGTTTCCAACTATTGCACTATTTTACACTGAGTGGCTATGCAACACATGCAATCACAAAAAACAATTTTTTTTTTTTTCACATACATTCTCTGTTTTAGTCACTTACGTTTAAAGTGAAGGTTTGTCACTTTGTCAGACTGGGAGAATTATCAAAAACCAACAAACCGAAGTCAGCACCCGGAACCGATACTTGTAAGTCCGCAGTCAGGAATTGTTAGCTTACGTCTCTCCTCTTTGACACCGAGGCGTTGATCCTCGTTCTCGCTGCACAGACTTCGAGGTGAGAGTGAGGCGAGGATAGAGATACGGCGGAGGCGGTGATGGGGCAGGTGAGCGGAGAGGATGCCAAGCCAAGTGGTCAGCGGGTAACAGAGAGAGGGCGGCTGTCACATCCTGCTGACTTAGCCAAGACAGATGAGACAATCAGCAAGCCGAGGCCCGGACAGTTCTTCAACCCTGCCGGCATCCTGCGTTCGAGGGCAGCTTTCCACAACATCTCAAACCTGAACTCACCTTTCACTCCGCTGAGACGTGGAGGTGAGGCTGGGATCGCTCTCCAGTTCTTCAAATCTTCAAACATATAAGATGTGCTCCTGTTAGAGCTAATGCTTAAAGCTGAATACATTTAATAATAACAACGCATGAAAATATCATGCATAAAATGATCTGAGTTCCTCTGAGCTCTGTGGCGTCTTTTAGCTCATTGTTTTGGTTTTTCGCTGTTTTGCTTGACTCTCATTGACCTTGTTGACCTCCAGCCGCAACGAGCAACACAACCTCTGATGAACCAGCGACTGATGTGGTGACGGTAAAGAAGCGTTTAACAGCGAAAGAGCCAAATATTTGTTCTCAGGAGTGATGATTGAGACTAATATTAATAATCAATATGTGAAAACGATAATGTCGCTCCATGTCTGCTGGATGTGTAAAAAGGCAACTACTTGCACACAAAATCAACTTATTATAACATTATGTTATTAAATCAGTTGTTGCTGCTTTAATGGTGGATGCAAATATAAATGTTAATAAGGCAAAGTTAATTTTTTTTGTCCTGCTCATATTTTGAACTCCATCCATCACTTTATCCTCACAGCTCTTTGTGAACTAAACCAAATTTCCCTTCCCAGTGGCCTTTGAGCAGTAAATATGAGGAGGCTGTTTTTCGAGTCGAAGCTTCCTCTTGCTCACAAACACTGGAAAGTGGACCAGACTGGAGGTATCGTAGGGGCTTATGGGGAATGTGGTCTTAATTTTGATAAACGCTAACATCAATAAAGGCGGCGCGAGACAGGGGCGACCAATCATCTGGACCGTTGTCTCATTTGTTTGTGGTAATTATACCGAGATGTCACATTTAATTTGACAATGACGTATTGACGTCTAAAAACACAACACGTTGCACCTCTGAGCGGCGCTTCACATATTTCGCTGAGGACTTCCTGGACATTGCTGCTGCTAATCATGACCTCAGTGTGTCTCACATTTTAAAAAAAGAAAAAAAGTTTTGGAGCATCTGTGTGTGTGTGTCTCTGTGTGTGTGTGTGTGTGTGTCAAAAATTTCCTAAAGACCATGCTGGACCCCAGGCCAGCTTCCAGCCTCTCTCCTAATTGCATTGATTTTTAGCACAGTAAATCTCGCTGTGTCACAATCTGCACTCCCCAGGCATGATGTACTGCTCCAACACCAGCCTGCACGTCTGCTCCCAAATTCACTGGCTTAAAATCTGAACCGCGAGGCCGTGATTAATGGTTAAATTAATTAATTGCTAAATGTATGCTAATTGTTTAATTGGTCGCCTGATCTATATAAGATCATTTATAAATTAAATGAGTTGATTTACAAAGTTTATTGATTAAATGTGACAATGAGTTATACGGCTTGACTACCTGATTTGCAATTTTACCAATTAAATTCACAAAGTGTGGTTTTGCAAAGTGTGGCCCATCCCAGTGATCTATACCAGACCTGACACCGCTGTACTTATTTATGAAATCAGACAGCTGATAATGATGCATTAATATTAATGCAAACTGTAAATTTTCATATTGCTCTGCAGAAACCAATCCAAGAGCATTTGTCATTGTAAATCCATCCAGAGTTCACATTTTTAATGCAGATTAAAGTGGAAGTCCTCGCTAAGGTCAAGTATCTGGGAGGAATCTGATTTTTTGGTTCTACAGGTGAATTATCTGGGGAAGACGTGTGAAGGACGAGCTTAAGGAAACGCTCAGCTGCAAACGATTCTTCTGCACTAAAAGGCAAAGTTAAGTCGATATATTTTGTCTAATTCTTCATAGACACTCACAGACTTTAAAGGAAGGATACTGATAAAATACGTCAACGCTCAATATTTGCTTACAGCCACGGTGGATGTGAATTTGCTGCCTCCTCAGCTCTGATTTATAAAACCTCTTTTAAGACACAACACAGCGAAGCTCTCAAAGTGTTTACATCCTCAGTGAAATATAAAAATCACCAGTTGTCCACGGCTCCGCGCCACACTCCCCTTCCTGTCTGAGAATTACCATGTTTGTGGTTCCTCCCTCGGGGGCCGGACGACGCGCAGGCGTGATGGGAAATGTGGGATTATGGAAACCAACACAACCCTCAGGTGTGATAGTCGTGTTTGTGTGGAACTGCAGGTTTTATTATTACAAATAACATCATGTGATCTTCAACAGAGATGGTCAGAATATAATGTCATAATAACTAACTATAACGATTCCTTCGAAGCAGTAATCATGTTTAATTGTTGTGTCTTATAATTATATTCATTAATTACGTATTAATTAATTAATTAAGTGGACACTGAGTTAAGAATCTTTTGTACTAAGTCCTGAACACAAAACATAACACTTTGAAGCCTGTTTGTAAGTGATTTGTAACTGTTTAAGAATTTATTCATGCGTGCAATCAAATCAAACCAGCTATATTATTCAATCGTCAATTCACTGAAGTTACGGCTGCTTCATGTGAGGAGTTTTGAGTTCATGAATGCATCAACAAACACTAACAAATGTCCTTATATCTGCTTACAGTTGCATTAACGTGTGTGATCAGTCATTTATTGAGTGTTTATCTGCTGTGAAGTTAATGTGCAGCCTCCAGTGAGTTTAATAATAATCAGTGGTCTGAATTCATCGACTTGTCTGAACTCAAAATGAGCAAACACGATCTGTCGATACGTCCTTCTGAGAGCAGACGTTCACGATCAGAAGCAACAGGGTTTATCAGTTTTTGAACTTGCTCTGAAGTAATGAAGGAAAAAAATCTGTTGCCTTCCATTTTTCCTCCAAGTTTTTTGTGGGGGGTTTTTTTTTCATCCCAGTCGAGGGTCTAAGGACAGAGGTCGTCCTTTGCTGCACAGTTTTTAAAGCCTCTTGGATGAATTGTGATTTGTGATTCTGGGCTTTATAAATAAAATCTGACTCGACTCGTCACTCTCGCTCAGTAATGGGCCTCCCTGCCTGAAGTTGGGCTCAGTCATCAATACACGGCTGGCAGATCGTACTTTTGGCTAATGTGCACTCATGTAAATATTTTACATAAATACCGTAGGTGCTAAACAAATCGGCGGTCCGATCTAGCTCGCTAAGCTCAGCACTGGATTGATGGCGAGGGTAATTTACAGTATCGAGCTGCAGGAAAACACTTTTACATAAGTACATGGACTTTGTGTGTCGGCCACAGGGCAGTCGCTGTCGGACGCCCGGGATCTGGACCGGGCGGCGGCGAACGGCGGCAAGAGGCTGAGATTCTCTGTGGCTTTACAAGCACAATTATATTATCCAAAACATTTAGTCCAACTTTGCAGTGAGCAGACCTTTGACCTCTTGAGCATGGTTGGACAATACCTTCATCCTCCATATTCACAGTGACCAAAGCTGAGGCAAAGTGGAGCTGGCAGGAGAATCAAAGATAATAAACCCACGTCTGCTGAGCGAGAGAGAGAGAGAGAGAGAGAGAGAGATTTGGTCTGTCCATGAGCAATTTGGCTAATTTGTTGTGGTCCCCGTCCAACACGTCTATGTATAAAGCACGTGAAAGTGCATGTTTGTCTGGACAAACACTGGACGTCTTTTTCATGCAAACAGATGAATTCCAAAAATGAAATCCAGGTTTTTCTGCTGAATTCAGAACTGCCAAGAATCCTACCTTTCAGACACATTCATCTTCTTCTTTGTCTTGTCTCCCACCGTCTGTTTATTCTGGCATTCGTCAGCGCCATTACTGCCGTGCCCGTCAGATCTCTTTGAGGGGAATGAAAAACAGCAGTCATTTTTAAGGTGCAGGCTAAAGGTTAGTTCATGTAGTGGGAGTCTGGCACATGACGTCTGCTCGATTCTGTGTTGCACACCAGAGCAAAACGCATAATGAAAGTTCATAAAAATGCCTCTGAATTTTGGTGTTTGAAAAAGGTTTCTGGAAAAAAAAAAACCTGGCAGTTGTGAAACCAACAGCCACATGAGGATTTGATTTTATAGTCTGTCAGGATTAGTTGTTAAAATGACCAAAGAAAGTGAAAGAAACACATAAAAATTGTCCTCAACTTCGCGCTCGACACTTACGAGCAGATTTAGTTTTTGAAATGTGAGAAAGTCACATTTTCCATCTCGAATGCCTCATTAGATTAAACCCATCCCCGCGAGTAAATGAAGAGCAATTAGCGCTGTTAAATTCTCCAAAAGGCCACGATGGCAATAAAAAGGAGTGATTGTACAGGTGGCAAACATCGGCTCGTCTTCAGGACACGAATGCACTTTTGCTAATGTTGGCGGCGCTGGTCCAGAGGTTACATGGGTAGCTCGTGGTGAATTTTTTTTTAGCTTTTTGTAGTTCCTCAGAGGTGATGAATGGCAATGGGTAGAGTGCCAGTAGCGATGTCTGTAGAAGTAGCTTATTCTGTGCTGCCAAGCATGATTTATGACAAGAAAAGGGAGGGGGGGAATCTCTGACTTCACCATTTGCCCTCCTGCACTTTTCCATATCATCCAAGAGGAGTTTGGAGGTATTGGATTGACACTGCAGCTGCACACATCTGGTTTGGAGATACAGGCCGTTTTCCAGCCAGCGACCATCTGAAGCAAATAGGTGGAAATGGGAAAATGGAAATATGATGTGGCGAAAAAGGGAAAAGTATCCACGACAGAGATGATTACTGCTTTCTTAAAGGTCCCACATTGTTGGATTTCTGCAGTTTGTTGTCGAGTCTTCTCGGAATAAGAATAATGTGCTGGTGAGTTTTATCAAGTAAATGTAGATCACAGAGGGGATATATCTTTTTAACATATGTTCTCACACGCAGAAATATTGGATGCTGACTTGTGATTGGAATAACGCTGCTGAGTGCAGGTTTTCTGTTTGGGTGTGTCAGTTGAAATATTACTGCCACCTGACTGACTGGAAGATTTAAGATTTAAGATTTAAGTGGTTTTTTCACAGATGGAAATCACGTCAAAACGTGATGCATTTACAGAAGCTGGAGTCAAAATCTAAATCAGCAGATTTTTTTTTAAAAGAAAAGTGTCAACAACACCTTTGGCCTTTAATGCAATATATTTTATTGAAAGAGTGTGAAATAATTTTCCCCCTTTCGCTCTCATTTTCTGCTCTGAAGTCGTCTCCTTCGCAGCCGTGACTCAAGTAAGCGATAAGCAAGTTGCTATTTTTAAGTTATAAAAGCTCACAATCTCTAATGAACCATTATGACATTTTTTCAATGTAATTCTGATTTTCTGATTGATGTCACCCTACAGATGAGAAATACGATACGACAGAGAGGTGACAGAAGTGTGTATCTTGGGTCAAATTATGGTAAATACAGTAACCTGCGTTGCTCCTCATCTGCCCCATAAACTTTGCACTTGAACAGATTTGCAGCATTGAAGAGGAGCAGTGTGACCCCGCGACCTCAGGCCATTAGTCCACTCAAACAGGGTTCAGAATTTACTTTGGTTTGTTTTTCCCTTCGACCATAAAGCTCAAACATCAAGTTCCAAACAATCCACTGTAATATACAGCTGCTATGATAAATTCGATGCTAATGATGCAACTTCAGTCTCGAGTAATTCTGGCGTTTTATTGTTCAGACACGCTTTTAAGGACCTCTGTCTTCCTAAATAATATTCATATAAAATCAATGCGGTTAAAATGTTCAAGGAGGATTTTAGCACCATAAGGATGAATTAGACATTCAGAAACTCTATTAATTTCAGCAGTACGTGGCGTCATATTTAGATTTAATAGAAAGTTTTTAATGAAGCAGATTGGAAAAGGGATCCTTGCCTCCATTACCGGATGATGGATAACTGAGAAAGGTTAGCACCAACTCATTAACACTCTCTTAAATTACGAAAGTACTTGCCGCTTCTTTTTTTTTTCTCTCTCTCTCCACCTTTCATTTTTTCCCTTAAATGAGATAAAATAATATTGAGAGCATGAGCGCTGAATCAAGTCCAACCGTAATTAAATACACTGATGGGGTTAAAGTGTTCTCGAGTGCTGGCGGTGTTTGAAAATGTTGCTGTGAGTTAAGATCATGTGAAGCACTTATGTTTCAATCCAGGCGGCGTCTGTGGGAGTGCGACGGATCTGAGCGCAGGACAGATCTGTGGATGTATATACACTTGTACGTGTTATTAAAGGAAAGCAGTGTTGAATTTAAATTAATATGATAAACTCAAAAAGAATGAGGCTTTGCAAACTTCATGAATACGTCGCCAGATTCATTCTCATGGCAGGTTAAGAACCGCAGCAGATACACAAGTGGGAGACAGGGGTAACAGAGCATCTGATAAAAATAGAGGTCATAAGGTATTCTTCATTTCGCTGAGTGCTACAGAATTGGAACCACTTGGGATGTTGGTATATAGGACACCCGCTGCTAAAACACTGCCATGCAGCACCATGATTACGACTTGATCCTTCCTCCGCTGAAAGCTCACGCTGGCGGAAATCAAGTACCCCGAGGCTTACAGCGCGCAGCCCAAGGCCTAAAAGGTAATAGCATGAAATATAGATACGGAGGTGACAGATGTTTACAGTGTGTCGCGAGATGGCACGGAGACACAAGGCGGTGGCTCCCTCCATTGGAGAGGAACCTGATGAGTGGTAGGGTAAAGAGATGGAGTGATATAGGAGGTGCTCCGGCGGTGTTTGCAGGCAGATCATTAGGGCCCCCTCTTTAACTCAACCCCCAGTGACAATCTATTGCTCTCCTCCCCTGTCAGCGAATCATTATGGTCTGATCATTAATGACGTCGCCACATGCCCATCACTCAGGCCGGTGCCATATTGGCAGATGAACAGCCTCAGCCTCAGGCCCACTAATCTGAGACTTCAGACAGGGAGGATGAAGGAATGTGAGCGAGCATCAGAGAGACTGGACTCCTTTCGCTCAGATCAGGTGGTGACACACAGCGCTCATGTACACACAGAGGAGCAATAATAGATGTGATCATTACCATTAAATGCACGTAATTATGATTTGCTTGAGCTTTTGTCATCAGTGATTTCTGAGGCATCTGTCCAGGTCTATATGTATTTCATGTGATGGTTTCCATGCTAGTCTCTTCAAGATAAGAGATAGAACTTAATTAATTCTTGCGATTGCTCCAAATATTACATTACAAAATACACCAACAACAGAGCATTTGATTTGATGGCAGTAAATATTGGCAGTGATATTGAGAGGTGATAAAAAAGTCATATTGCACCAGATAATAAATGTAAAGAGGATGTTAAGCAAAATTGTTTATGATAATAAGAAGAGTTATATTGCACATAGTATTTAAACATGACTAAGTTATATTGTACATGATAATGAACATAATATTGCACCTGCTGCTTGAAACTAAAATTGCATTATGGATTTAAAATTGTACATACATGTAATAGTAAAGTACTACTACATAGTAGTAATACTATGATATATATATATATATATATATTTTATAAAGTCTTTTAGACAGCAGATAAGATGAGAGATTGAACTCAGCATTATTTGTATTATTTGAAAAAAAATGTTGTAGTAAAAGCCTGTAAACTTCACTGAACTTTAAATTCTCGTCTTTCTTCAAAGACAAACGAACGTGTCAGACTTTAAATCTGTAAAAATGATGCACAAGACCTCTGAGAATGTTTTCATTCGATAGTTTGGTGCCGCCATAAAACACACAAAGTCTTATTTCACTCGGTGTAAACATCATATCGCTTCAGAAGAGTTGGTACAGAATATTTACACGACTCTGTCAGACTCTGTGGAATGAGATGAGTTTTCCAACTTTAAAGCTATTTAATGGAAAAAGGTGTTAAAGTGTTCAGTTGTTTTAATCATTTTCTATTTATCACAGTTTGAGTGTTAACAGTTTATCATTTGCCTGAAATCATGAGCAGCAACACGTCTTATTTCAACGTTCAAAACTGCTTTCTCACTTTTTGGTCATTCAAATTCAACATTCACGCGGCAGCAACGATTAATGAAAGGAAAGTTTTTATCCCAAAAACTTTTTTTTAAGATTGATTATTACATAAATTACATGTGGCTGGTTGAATTTAAATATATCCTGAGCCAAGTCATCGTTCTGGTTTACGACTGACACACTGACCAATAATGACAACTGATTGTTTATCACTTTTGTTCTATCTTATATTTTATAATGAATGTCATCAGTTTTAAAATGTGTTGCACATATAAATACCATCAACATTGTACACGTTGTATTGCAGCTGTAGTTATTCATGTATGGATTTTTGGTTGCTTCTTCCTCTCATCATTTAACACATGCTATAATTAAACAGCTACATGAGTAAAAAAAACCCAGTGCATGCATTCCAGTTCAACAAGTATATTTAATACCAACACAAAAAAGTAATTAGTTTTGAACATAATATGCACGTTATGATTGATTTCATACGGAGGAACTCCAGAGATGCTGCGTGTTTTGAGATGATGATGCAATGAGAAAAGAAATGCTTGGCCTCTGCTCTGTGACCTGTAAATAATTGATAAATCAATTTTCTTGACTAGAACACCAAATAATGAAGCAATGCAATTCTTATCAATTACATTTTCGTCTTAATTGTTGACTTCACTTAGCACAAAGCAGCGCAGCGAAACACCATGCCATTTTTCAATTAAAAGGTCCAGATGTTTTTGGAGGCTTCAGTAGACACAGGCAGTTGTGAGAAATGCTTTATCTGCATTGTAATAATCACTAGAACATCAGCTCCGGGCTGCATTTACATACTCATGTTTTATTCCAGCCCTCTTTCTAATGCACCGCTTAATTATACTGAGCGCAGACAATGTCAGACCCCCATAGCCCCAAATTTATTATTGCACGGTGTGAAGCAGCAACCATCAAACCTAGTGCCCCTCATCACAACACAGCACACTCATCACCGCTCTCACACTATGAAATACATATCATGCTCTCAGTGTTGAACTCATAACAACATCTCTGATTCGCTTTATTCCTGTTTTCCTTCCCTTAGACTGAATGTCTGCAATATTTATTCAGTTTATATACAGTATAAGATTTTTAATAACGTCTTTGTAAAGTTTCAAGTCAGGATAATTCCTCTTAACAGACCTGCAGAATCACGTGATTTATTCATTATTTGTCCCTGTCGATTTTGTGATTCCAGCATCAGAAACATGCATCTAGAAGCTCAAGACAAAGATGCTGCTGCAGAGTCTTCAGACGTGACAGTCAGCATTGACCCACTCATGCAAAACAGGAGATGTGTTTCATGATGCACTGTGCGACAAAAAGATCTCCGTCAAACAGCTAACTGCGCTCATTAATGTCTATAGGATGTCTAAATAATTGCTATTGAGAGTTCGTATTGTTAACTGCACATGTTGTTTTGCATAAGAAAGATCACATTGTTATGAGATTCGTACTATAAATTGGATCCAAGATGTATAATCATGAGATCTAATTGCTTTCAAAGGCCAAATAACAGTCTGTCATCGGGAACGTCCGCCTAAAAATTGTCTGTTTTGTTTCATTTCCTTTAATGGAGACGTTTCTGTCGTCGGTGAACACGTACGACGGTTCATCACGTCCAGATCATCTCTGTCGGAGCCTTCAACAAGGAAATATTCAGATCCTTTAATAAATACTGAAAATAAGCCACATTTTAAATTCCAGCATTGAAATGAGTGAAAGTCTGATTATATGCTAAAAAACACTGGTTTTGATCCAGTAACTCAACAGTAATGTAAAATAACACTGGGTCAAAAACCTTAAAGCTGCTGTGTAAACGTGTGTTGGTGGTATATTAACAAAAGTGGGCCCATTTTTTACCCAGTGTTTTTTAGAGTGTAGCAAAATGCATCAAAAGTAAAAGTAGGCGACTCATAATGCTGAAAAATGGCCCTAGTGATTGTTGCATGATCTTGACATTAAGTCTATAGTAAGTCTATTATATTATTGAATTATTATTATTGATGCATTAATATGTAAGGAGCTTTTTAAAGATGTAGTGAATCAAGGTGGAGCAAATTTCTACTCTTTTATAAATGGTTAGTTTGATCTGAAATAATGGATCCTAATTTATAAACTTATCATATGTTCAATAACTCATAACCAAAGCTCTCAAATAAATGTGGGCAAAATGGTACAATATTTCACAGTAGTGAAGTTGAAGTATAAGGTAGCACAGAATGGAAATACTCAAGTAAAGTACCTCAGAATTGTAGTCAAGTACATTGGTTCAGTTACATTCAATCACTGATCATTTAAAGCTACACAATATTTGACATCTGGAAAGATGTTCAAAATGTATTTAATGTAATTTAAGCATCCCTTCCTTCCTGTGGTTGGTATATATTTACTTCATGACCTCAGGGGATTATGATTTTACCTGGATTCACCTTCAGAGACATAAATCAAATAGACAGAGCAAACAAATAAAAAGCTAAAAAGACAAGAAATAAACCAACTCTAAGTACAATCGCTGCAGTTGATATTAAAGGTTGATCTCTGGTTTGGTTCTCGTACGACTTCTCATATCTCAGGAGGAAACAGACATCCTAAGTGCACAGTACATAAAAAAAAAACAGTTCTTATAGCGATGCGAGTCGACATCTCCAGTTTGGTAAGGTCACATGTTCCGTTACAGTGAGCAGAGAGTGGATCCCCCCCCACCAACACCACCACCCCCACCCACCGCCGTACATCCAACAACTGAGCCCTGCTGCACACCAATCCTTCTGAGGACAGCCAAGCATGGAAGAAATATTCTTATTTAGATGAGGGCTCCGCGAGGGGCATAGTACGGGATAACAGAAGAAGAATACAATGTACTGTGGCGTGCATTGAGAGTGACTCGAATACGGCCCCCTTTACAGAAGGCAATCAAATCTGGCAGTCATGTGTAAAGATACTTATCTGCCTGGAGAGGATTTCAACACCATATTTCTGTGAGAAATGGAAATCAATGCTGACAGCAGCATGTCAGTGTTATATATTCAGAACATCTGATCTCAATAGAGAAACTTCCTGGAGAAAAGGAGAATAATGAAGAGATATTTCGTAGTGAAAGGTCAATCCTACATTGTGAATAAAGTTAAAACAGAGAGCAGGACGGATTTGTTCGTGCTGTTAAGTGCTCAGATCCCGATGAGAACAGATATTTAAGGAACGCTCATCTTACAGTGTTTGAAATTTGGCACGTTTCATTGCTTCACAAATAAGATCCAACATATTTCTGATCTGATATTTCAGATGTGTTGCTGCGCTGTGTTCCCCTGACGTACACGATCTATAAATTTAGTGTCTGGGGGACTCGTGAAATATGACAATACTCCAGCAAAGAGAGACTTTGGCATGGACAAAGGCACTTTTTTATGGCCCGGTATTCCTGCAAATGTGGAATTATCGCCCAACCAGCGAAAACGACTTCACAATTCCAGCAAGCGGCGTTAATCAGATTTCCCCACCAGAGCTGTAGTTCATTGTCATTGCTAATGGAGCCTCCTCCGCAGGTTGTTGCTCTTCACTAAATTAGTGTGAAGCCTTATCCCAAAAACATTGACTAATACTGCAGTTAATCTTAGAAACTCTCAACTCCCGTGAAAAATCTCATCTGGAGTGACACTGATGCATCGGAGCGTCGGCCCGCGTTGCATTCATCATGTTCCTGACAAAATTAATCTTGATAGACTGAAACCAAATTACACCTGAGTTCACACCCATTGCTCACCACCAACACTGAATAAATATTTATTGATGATATGTGCAATTTCTTCTGCAGTAAAGTTGTTTTAGAAAATGAAGACGAAATAAGAAACTTTCACAACGAAATGCAGAATATTTGAGCCGCTTGAGCTCAGATAAAGAAAATGGTCCCGGGCAAAATGTGGAAAAGAGCCGAGGGCATTTCCTCAAGGTGGAAAACTTGAAAGGCTTCACTGGAGGAGAGTCGAACAATTAACAGCTCAAACACTTCCAAACATACTGAATGTTGGAGTCATGAATTATTTCAATATCAGCTATCCCCTTTATTGTGGTAACAGAAACTCCAGAAAGTGTTTGCTGCTTTAAAAATGTCTTCTCACACATTGAGTCAATGACAGAAACAAGTTAGCTAAAGAATGACTGTTTACTTTTCGTCATCGCGTTGAGCCATTAACTAACATTTTAATCGAGCTGCGATATTTTGCCGACATATGGCAATATTTTGAGAATGTTTTCAATAAATCCCTTCCACAAACATCACTATTTTATTTGCCGCCTCCTCTATAATTTTATATTGTTTTAAAGGATTATGAAACCATCATCGTTTAAGTAGCTTCGTAAACTATGCAAATGTCTCTCTCTCCTCTCTCTGTGAGGACGGGGTGAAAAACACCCGTCTTTAGCCCTGCCAACCAAAAACAGACACGCACAGCTCACGTTATTTATCTTCCAAATGAACTCATTTTTCACCACTAATTAAAACATGTTGAGATGAGGAGGAACACGGAGGAAGGGAGGCATTTGTTTGAGAAGCGCGCAGTCATTCATTTAGGCACGTATGTTTGGCTTCTGTTTAAAGAAAGCGAAGTGATGTACGAACACGGAGCAAGTCGTTGTCACTAATAGCGCGAGGGAGTCGTTTGTATTGTGATGCTGACGCGTCCGACGGATTGACAGGCCTTAAAAATATTGGGAGGTCTGAACCTTTTCGGTCGCCATGTTTTAAATAGATCATCCCGTCGCTTCTTTAATGCACCTTAATCTATTAGGTACAAACCAACAGGAATATTTTTAGATGATGGGTTTTACGGCTTTGTGTTGGTGATTAATTGAAAAAAATAAAAGACGGCGTTTCACAAATCATCTCTTTAATTAGTCGGCGAGCGTCAGAGTGACGCCGCCGCCTCTGTCTGAAAACACGGAGGCGAAGGCTGGAGGAAGCAGCCAGAGCTCCAGCAGGGGCCGGGGGCCGTTAGGGGGCTTTGAAGGGAGGGGGGGTGGTGGTGGTGGTGGTGGTGGGGGGGGCAGCTCAGCCCCAGGCAGCCTGTGCTGCACACCCAGGTGCTGTTGTCAGCTGGAGTCCTGCTCCAGCTGCTCGCCAAAGATTGATTTAATTATTTCCATTCCCTCTGTCCCTGTGTTTCTTAAATTCTTTGTCTTCTCCACCTTGTTGCCTTTTGGCTCCTCTCTCAGTCTCGACTTGATGTGAAAACCTATTGTTGTCCAAACAATGCGTTTTCAAATCCACGCATTTAATTTCATGCACATATGAAGCTCCTCGCGCTGTGTTCATCACATTTCCAGGCAGCAACGTAAAATTGAAAAACGCTGCACATTTTCCGAGCCAAATTTTGACTCTCGTATCACTTAATCTACTTCCGTTCGCTCGGTTCATTTTCACACATAATGAGACAGATTCATTTTATAATTACAGATGTACTGTATTGTTACAGTCCATAAGTGCTGAAGGAGATTTCGGCTCCGCTCGCTGAGTTTGAGGTCGCGGGACTCGTGTTATCAATTCTCAATGATTTAAATTACCAAAGTTCTTTTTCCTCTTATCTGATCTTTTAAAGGGCAATGAAAAGGCCCATCTTTTCACTGAGACCCGTCCTCAATCACTGTTAATGTTAACTCCATGTACACATAAGAGGCCTGATAAAGAATCATTAGTCTCGTTAATGGAATCACAGGTTCAATCCTTCTATCCTTTTCTATTGAAAAGCGCTCTTCATTTCAAAGTTGTTCTGCTTTATTAAAGCTCATTACCATTTCTCTTTTAATAAGCACTCTTTAAAGTCATTACCTGCAGTGGAGTTAAAGGCTCAGCTATTAAAAGGTTACTTTAATGTGAATAATGGCCTCCCGATATACTCAAGTTAATTACTATTGGATACTGGATCTGGTTTAATCTAATGCTTAAACCTTAATGAAAGATATGTCACAGTACAATGAAATGACAAAAAATTGTCTCTGATCAACAGAACTTATTTGTGCTATCTCTCCTCTCGCAGCCTCCATCTTCAGCTCCGCAGCAGCCGTCCGATACTTTGAATTACAACGTGCACTATTTTCTCAGAATATCAATAGACGCATGGTTAGAGTGGTTAATTGCAACTGAAGTCAATCTTATTAGCGTCGTCTCCATCAATCACTTTTTCTAACGTTATGTTGAAGCCACTTTTTCCTTTTAATCCTCCGTTATCATTTTTCATTTCATAAGCAAACGAACCTGCGATGCCACAGAACAACAGATGTTGAAATGCTGCGTTCAAAGACTCAACGTGAGTTTCTGGTTTTAAACCAAAGATTTTCTGTTTTGGACTGACAGACATCTCAGACGAGCAAGTTCCATATCCTCCTTTAAATCTCTTCTTTTTTCCTTCTTCCTTTTCATGCTCTCTATTTAATTTGCTGTATGTTTTTCCTGTTAGAGTCTCTTTCCTTGTGTTTCCTGTTGTTTTCCGTCCCCAGTGTTTCATGTGTGTCTCAGTCTGTCTCCGTGTTGCTGGGCGTGGACTTCTGGGTTCCCTCCTCCTACCTGCCCATCTGATCTTCTGCAGCTGCTGATTCTTCTCACCTGCACCTGATCTCCTGATCAAGCCCTGCAGTATATAACCCCGGCTCAGACGTCCAGATCGTTCAGTCTCTGTTGCAGTACAGACATCTAGGCCTGTCTTCCTGAGACGACTTTTGATCATTTGTATTTGATTTTCACTCTGCACCTTTACTGTTTGGGCATTTTCAGCAGCTGTTCTCCACTAAATGGCTCTAAAAACCCACTCTACACTACCCACCCAGAACCAAACCACACACAGACAACAAGTAGCTGGTGAACATGGCTGAAGTGCCAAATATTTCCCTCAGAGCTTTAAAGAAGAATCACCACTGAACATGATCAAAGCATTACTGGGATCATAAATTAGTACCACACGTATGCAGCTTCTTTTGGACTGGGTTGCGTTCAAGGTGAGTGTGGAATGAAAGACCCCGAATATGTGCACATATGCGAGAAAAACCCCGAGCGTGCACGTCAAATTATTCACCTCTCAGAATTCACTATAATCCGAGCTCTGTAATATGACACCTTTTGAACTCTGTGTTATCTTCCTCTTCGGGGGCACGTGGTCAGATGATGAAAGCTGACCTCTGCGTTTCAAGCAGTTTTAATTCACAAGTGAAAAGCCTAATTGCGGTGATCTGCACAGGAGGCCAGAGGTAAAGGCTCCCGAGAAGCATTAACCTTGAGAACTTAGTGCAGCACTCTTTGCAGAGAAATTGGTGCAGCAGCCGAGATAAAACGTGGAATAATTTTTACCAAACACATGAAAGTCAGGTGCTGCTGATGTAAATCCACAACATCTCTAACCAAACCTTTCTTCTAGCAGGCTCACTAACTTCCACCGGCCTCCAGGGGACTGACACACTCACACACGGTATAATTACTGAATTCCAAGATGCTCCCGCTGACACACCGAAAACCCTTCAAATCAGCAATTTTCCCTAATTCACATATCATCACAAGAAAAATAATTATAGCCACGATGATATCACCAGTTAACAAATTACGTGTGGGCCTAATTGCAAAAGAGCAGATTCCCTTAATGTTTAAGATAGAGAAAAGAACGCATCGCTCTAAAGCTCCATTTTTATTTTTCCCGAAGTGAAATATGTGTCGTATTCATGCACAGAATTAATGTGCACCAAATGCACCACATTAGCATTTTCCAGTGATACGTTTTCCCTCTCTCTTAAGGTCATGTGGCTTTAACGGGAGGCTTAAGTAAGACTCATGTGCATGTGTATGACCCATTTCATAAATCCTATCGCCTCCTCAGTGAGATAGCGGATACTAAATGTCACAAACCAGTGGGTCATCTAATCCCTTTTCCTCGACAAACCGCTCTAAAACAATGATAAGGACTGAGCAGCGTGTTGTGTTCGAGGGCTTCGCCGCGCTAAAATACTCTGATGACAACAAACATTTTCCATCATGTCAACAACAAACGGTGCATTTCATGAATAGGTTTGTCGAGATGTGCCGGACAGATGTTGTCGTAGTCGTTGGTCTCCGAGCTTGACAGATTATTTGCAGAACTTCAATGTATCTTTGAAGCCCGGGGGTCGCCCACTGCCAAGCAAACACGACTGGCAGACAGAGGATGGACAAGCGACTTCGAGCAAAGATGATGAAAAGACACAACATTGTTTCTTGATCAAGAGCACGAGGCTTCTGTAGCGTTGGCTTTTAAGATCAAATATCTCAGCTGAAAATTGGCTGTAGCTCGGGCTGCATGACGGTGTACTTCATAAATATTGTAGCGTATGTTTCACATGAATGTGCCGCTAACAAGACGAGCGGGACACAGACAGACGTGTTCACCTGGACATGTTTGAAGAAGGCTGACAATAAAAAGTGTAATCTTCACAGAAGCTAAAAATAAAGAGTTTTTGCTTTTAGCATTTATTAAAACGCTGCTGATTACAGAAAGCAGGCCGACTGCTGAGATGCACCTGATCTTCCTCTTGCTTTCTTTCTGTTTCCTTCTCTTTGAGTTCTCCATTCAGGACACTAAACAGAAAAAAAAGACAGCTGTTGGTGGTCGCATTTGCACCACGACTTGTCAGCACTCCAACATTAATGAACTCACCGTCGAGTTGTTGAGGTACAACGGGATTATTTTCTATCTGCCGTGTTTTCATGAGAAATAAAGGATGACAAATGTTTGGAAAGGGGGAAAACAACTGTCTCAACTGCTGCCTGACATTTGTGTCAGTGTGTCAGAATGAAACATTAAAAAAAAACAACTCCTTAATACTGAAATTTCAAGCTCATATTATCGATGTTTCTACTGAAGAATCTGGAACAAGTTGTAGGAAAAAGGTTGTTTATTTAAAACTAGTCTACAATTGTTGGGTTCTAGTTTTTGTGCTGCAGAAACGTGTGAAACATCTATTAAATTTAAAGAAATGGTTGAGAGTTGTATCAAACGTCTCCTCTCTTCCTTCTTCACTGACAAAATTCAGGAAACTCGACGAGCTGTCATTACCTCGAAATCAGACATCGGTTGTGTCTCATGTCCACTGAAGACAAACTCAATTAGCATGACGCACTTTGATCCTGTCCACTGTGAAACCTGCAGTCCTCATCCTGCCGCCTTGATTTTCTACCCACAGGCCTCATCTAGTGTTTTTAGCTGAACGACATCAGATCTGCTGCTCTCAGGCTTTTTCCCACAGGCCCTGAACACTATGGTTAAAGACATTCTTAAGAAATAATCTTAACACCTCACTCATGAACAACTATTGCCCCACACCAGACCTCTCTGTAGTCATTGAACGGCTGTCCATAAACAGTTGTTTTGATATTTTCCAGTCAGAACTGCTTTTGTTAAGGTCTTGAAGGACATCCACTTAAATGCAGACAGAGAAGTTTCAGTCTCAGTATTATTACATCTCATTCTCATTTGACACAGTTTGACCACAACATATTACAAGACAGCTTGGAAAACTGGGTCAGCACTTGTGGCACAAAGCTAAGTCCTGTTTGAAAAACGGGCACTATTTTGGGTTGATTGTACATCTGAGGGTAGAAAAATCAATTGGAGTTCCCCAAGGCTCCATTCTCGACCCTCTTCTGTTCAACATTTTCATTCAAACAGCACACAGAATTATATAACTGTCTCACCAGGTGACTATGGTTCCATACAAACACTGAGAAAGTGCATTCAACATATTAATGATTGCAAAGGCCAAATTGTCTTAAATTAAAGAAAAACAAGACTGAAATAATGGAGACAACAAACCAAGCTGGAAATCTTGTCAAGGACTCTGCTACATCCACATAATTGCAAAATCAACCTTAAGAATAAATCAAGAATTAGAGAACTTATGTCTCTTACGCAAATTTCCCCACTGAGGGACAAATAAAGGTTTATCTTATCTTTATCTTATCTCTTATATTTATAGACTCGACTGACTATAATACTGTCTTCACAGGTCTCTCTAAAAAGTCTGATTCAGAACGCTGGCACTGGAGTTCATATCAGATGTTTGCACCGGCCTCCTGTGTGTCAAAGAATTGACTTTAAAATGCTGTTTGTATGTTTTAAAGCACTGAAAGCTACAGGGCCAAAACACATTTCTGACGTGCTGCTTCGGTCTGAACCATCCAGACCTCTGAGATCATCGGGGACAGACCTGCTCACTGACCCCAGAGTCAGAACTAAACATGGAGACACAGCTTTCAGTTTTTATGCTCCACATATCTGGAACAAACTCACAGAAAACTCTGCTCCAACTCTCTGTGCTTTTAAATCAGGGTTTAAGACTTTTGTGTTTGATGCCTTAATTCAACATCATGCAGCTTCAAGTTTTATACTCCTGTTTTTTATTTCAGCTATTTTTATCTTCTATTTTATTTTACTCTCTGAAATCCAATTTAAATGTGTCTTTTTATTTGCCTTGTGTTTCTCTTCTTAATGTCTCATATAAATCACTTTGCATGGCCTTATAATTGAAAGACGCTATGCAAATAAACTTGCCTTGTTTTTCCTAATTCTTGGCACGAAAGCAAAATGTTGAACTTTAACTTTGTCACCGCTGAGATCATTGCATGCAAAATACCCATCATGCTTCCTCCTGACTATTGTTTCATTAATTTTCCCTCCAAATTGTGATGTTTGTTTGCACCCTGCGATTCTTTCACGCACCACAGATTTTCAGTATCACGACACTTTCGGATAAGACCATCTCTTTCTGAACAATGCACAATATACTGCTCACACCACACTCTTTCTCTCAATTGAGGAAAAAGGATGGCAACACCGCGCCTCCATAAGAGCCTCATAAAAATAATGAAACTCTGATGCTAGCTGCTCTCCCTGCTTCCAGCAACACTACATTTGAACTGTGTGTCGACAAAGCAACAAAGTCATCACTATCTACGGCGAGCGCTTGCATTTTGCTGATGAATGGAGAGCCCTGCCAGATTACTTGATTTGATAAGCAGTACAACCCATCGGTAACATAATACATCACAAATTGTTTTGTCAACAATTTATGATACCATTTATCAAATGACCATCGCAGTGGGCTGAGTTATGGTGTCATAGCTGGCATAATGTCAATACTCCAGCTGAGTTGAGGGCAGTCTGGCCACAGTGATTTAGACACACTACACTCTGACCTCTTTGGAGATTTTCTCTTCATTACCGGACAAATTGATGTTGAAGGGAGGAAAAAAAAGTTGTAAAATTTAATGTTTAAATCTTTACAATTAAATATATGAAGGAGATAAAGCAAGTGAGATAAAGTCAATGTTGTGTGGAGCTGCTGCATTTTGATGACTTTAGATTGAAAAAATGGGTTCGCAGTTTAGCTTCGATTTAAACTTTGACTTGAATAATGAAGCAGCACATGTTCAAAAGAAATGAATATTAAAAGATGCATTGAACACTGGTTGATGTTTATGGTTTGCATGAAAATGTTTTTTTATCCGTCCCTATTTCTCACAGCTGATCTGCGTCGTCTCCGTCCACAACAACGTCCTGCAGCTTTCGTCACATAAAAAGCTGTTAAAAAAAAAAAATCTTTGGAATGAATGTGAATTTTGCAGCGAAAGCATTGCAATCAAGGTAGAGAATCAATGTGTGCTGCAGCCTGGATGACAATTAAAACGTAAGGCCTGAAAATGCCTCCTCAAGTCAATCCTCGTCTCTGGTATTGACCACAATATATGGCCCGTGTCCAAGCCGCCGCCGCCGCCGCCGCCGCTCCCCGGCCAATCTTAAAGGTTACTGCAACCACTACATGTACCCACATTAGCAGGACACTCACCTCTCTGGGTTTATGGCCTGTGTAATAATTTTAAGCAAAGAGAGAAGTGCATGCAGTGGAGACAGTAACGGCGAGAGAGTCGAGGGAGGACAAGTATAGTATGATTGATCGCGGCGAGCAGTGTAGCTGTGTACCTCTCACCTTCCCCCCCTGATTACTGCCTGCTCCTGATCTCTCACATCTGTCTCGACTTCCTAAAGAAACAGATTCCTCAGATGTGATACTTTTCTCTCCTGGGATTGGTCAAAAGGTTGGCTTTTCAAGGAACATCCTGCTGTACACTTTCGCAGTCACACACACGGATGAAGTGCAAAGCGGAGCAGCTGAGGTCACTGGTGTATCGACTATTTAGTATTTAGACGGTAGAAATATTTTCTATCTGCTCCAGACCAACAAACCATAAACACACTGAAAAGTCCCTAAATTCACTCCTGTCCCACAAACGTGTCGGAGATGCATCAGCTCTCTAATTGTGCATTTAACATTCTTATTAGTTTACCTCCCACACTAACACTTGAAATGATTTAATAACCTAAGGGGGAGTTAACAACGCTCATTAGCACACGCAATATTTCCTGCATAGTTATCTACCTTTCAAGCTCACTACTGTAAATGCAACCTGTGGTGGGATGTTACAATGTACAAGTACAGCTTTAAAGATACTTGTACTTTACTTTCCCGCTGCTTTGTACTTTTGCTCCACTAAAAGTCAGAGGAAAACATTGTACTTTTTACCCCACTAATATTATATGAAAGCTAATATTTTACATCCAAAACATGCAATCAGCTCGTTGTGGATTAAACAACTCAACAGTATATAAAGTTAAAATTGGCTCCTTCTCAACTAGTTATAACAATAAAATGCTGATTACAAGCTTTTGCATCAGTATCCATAATGAGTACTTTGACTTTTGATACTTCATGTAGATTTTGCTGATTATACTCTTGAATGCTCTTTATTTGTAATGCAGTTTTTTACACTGTGGTACTGCTACTTTCTCCTAAGTCAAGGATCTGAGTCCTTCCACCACTGTCTGCAGTACACAACGCCTGATATTCTGAACTTTGGATATCTGAAACACGCATCTGAATATTTAAAGGCACCGTCCCTTCAATATCAGCTTCACGAAACCAGGGAGCAGATTCAACAGATATTCACGCTACCTCTCTCTGCTTTCACATGTGCAACCGTAATGAAGACAAAACGCACGGACACCAGCGACAAATACCAGGATATAAATAAGAATAAAGTCTCCAAACCAAATGAAAGACATGTTCATAATTGGGTTAGTAATGTCTCTGGCACCGTCTGTTCGGCCATTTCCTCCGAGCTCCCCGAGCAACGGGGGCTCACACAGGCGACACTCAAACCAGGAGCTGCCGTGTGACAGGCCGCCGCCGTCGGTTCTTCCACCGTCCTCCACGCCGTCCCGACAGAAGAGACGAGCATCGTCTTCAGATGTAAAACACGTGGCGATTTCACAAATCTTTTAATGATTTGTGACCTCCTTTGTGGACAGCGAAATTGTGAAATCATGCACCCATAACTTCTCACTTAATCTGTATTACTCTCATCACAACAGAGCAAGCCACTCTATCAGTAAATGCTAATCTCCTAATTAACAAGCTAATTAGGCAATTACAGCTTTGCAGAAGGATGCCTAAATGAAATATGACAACACAGTCACTTTCTACAGCACCTGTGGGTCTTTTCAGATGTCACAATGAGAAGCATGATGACAAAGTGTTGTCTCTGCACTTATAGGTGCTAATTCCTGCGCCTCGCTTTGCTCGTTTGGAAAAATATTGTCCCTTTATTTAACCCTAACGTCGCTGCAGTGCGCGTGGAAACGAGCTGTCAGGTCCCACGTCAGTTACCTCTCTTCCAATCAACTGACCTGCAGCTTTTTCAGGACATTTTTGCAGCGATGTGATTTTAGAAATGAACAGAAAACGGTGGCGGGCACAACCTCTTGGTTATGTAAACAAGGTTTTGTGAACTGGTAGCGCCACCGTGTCTCACTGTAAGGAGCTGTCACATGCGGAAATGAATTATGTTGACATATGGCTGAAAACAACGGTGAATGGGCCCTGCTATGCAATGCAATGAAGAATCATGCACTGCAACAGAGGAGAGGAGCCGGAGCCGTACCTTTGAGCCCTTCCTGACAGGTGTGTAGTGTGACTTGACAGCTCAGTATTTCAATGATAAATGCAGTAGTCCTGGGACTCCCAGTCACTAAACTCCAGAGTGTGTTGCTCCGATACTTCAAGGTCAAATGACAGAGCAGAACCACACAGGCCGCTGAAGACAATCTGTGCTTTATTTCACATATTGAAATCTGGTCATTAACTCGTACGGTCGTGTGAACTTTAAGATGTTTCAGCATCATTTTGTAAATTTCCCACTGTGGGATGAATAAAGGTTCATCTTATCAGTGATCTCCTCAAGCTGCCTTACAATTAATGACCAATTGAACACCTTCATTGTGATATATGATGCTAAATTCATTGGTGTCCTCTACCACATTGACTGTACTACACTTATGACAACTATATTTTTGGACTCTTCTTCATCTAGTGAAAGTGAGACTGAGACAGGTGACAGCAGGGCGATGCTCTTTTCCTTTTCTAGTATGATAATCAAACAGTTATTTAAAGCAGAGACTCCCTGTGTCGTCACCTCAGTTGAACTTCTTTCAGTAAAAAGAAGTTTCCTCCTCTGCAGATGAATCCAGTTCTGACTCATGAAGGTGAATCAGGATCTGCCACCGACAACAGCAAACAGTGTTTCAGAGGATCATTAACTAAAACAAAACTCTATTTTACACTTGACTCAATAATTTTATGAAATAAGATGTTTGTGAAAGAGTGAAACAAATAATGAAATGCATTAGTATTTGATGAAAATTGTCAACCACGTGTCACAGTTGATGCTTTCTGTCCATCTGTTCCTGAGAAAAAGGAGTTAAAGTCTCATCAGGGTGAACTGAATCCTACTGTACGTGTACGTCCCTGTCAAAACACTGCACACGCCGGAATCATTTCCATAAAGAATTAAGACCGAGAGCTTCCACGTCAGCCATGTTGTTTGTGTTCATCAAATTTAAACCCGTGTTTTCCATAAAACCAGTAGCTTTGTGTCACAAACATGATGCTCTATGTGTCACAGCAGAGATTCAGCGTTGCAAGCATTTTTTTTTTCAGATGTTTTGACTAATTTCACAATCCTGTGAAATGTTTTAGCCCCATATCATAAAATATTCTTCCTTTTTGCCGTAAACCAAATCTGACCCAAAGACACCTGATGGAAAAATCAGCAGCCAAACACCCAGAGACGGTCTTTAACAGCGTCGAACAATCTGTGAACAAAATCAGTGAATAAAAACAACATGATCTGAAACAGAGAGTTTTACTAGATCTTCCACTGAAGGACTGAAGAGCTCGATCTTTGGTGGCTGCAAGTTATTTCCTCCCCAGCAGATCAGATTCAGAATAAACCGAGGATTATGTTGGTCTGGACTTCGGTTTCCGTTTGACTCGTCGGTGCACAACTTCAAAAAGAATGAATTTTCTTGGGGAACTCCAAACTACTTAGACGCCATGATTATTGTCAAGAATCTAGAAGTTTTATTGTCATATGTAAAGCAGCACTGAAATCCTTGCTTTTCCCAGAGAGTGAGAAATAAAAGTAATAAAAATAATGACGTGAGAAAAGAAAAGTATATAGATTAAAAAAGTTACAAATTCAAAAAGTTCAAAAAGTAAAGTGCACTATGCGACATGCGGATTGTAAACAGTAATACTGCACAGTAATGTAAAGCACTGTTTCTCTGATGACTAGTTTTGGGACAAATGTCGGCTGCTGGACAATAAAACATCGTGTGTGAGCAAACAGTGTTAATGTTTTTCCATAGTTATGATCAAACCCATGTAAAACAAACTCCTTTGGTCAAAAGTTGAGGCCTTGTTTTGCACAAGATGAAACATGTCTGTCTCTAAAACTCAGCGCTTCTTTATCCTCATTCCTGCATTGTGGTCATCGAATGTCCCCTAAAATAAACGCAGACCCCTGTTTTTCCTTCCTGTCTCTGTATGAACCTGGATGCTCATTGCAGAGCTGCATCTGCTGCCCTGCATCCAGCTCAACAACTCGTCTGCTGCCATAGCAACTGCGGAGGAGCACCGAGCAGCGCCGCCTGCTTGTGCAACGGATGTCACTCGTGGCAACGGCCAATCAGAAGTTCCCATCCTTTTTGCACGAGCGCTGCGAAGATGGAGGGGATGGGGGAGTGGGCGGGGCTCTCGGCGTCGCGCATCTCGCCGGTAATAGGCCGCGCGGCTCGTCAGTCTTCCGTCACCGCGGCTCGTGATTGGTGGAAGGAGCTTCAGTTTGCAATAATATAAACATGTCTGCTGCCGCTGTGGCTCGAAGCGAAGCTGCTTCTGCACACTCCTGCATCAAAACTGTATGAAAACTCTCATCAGTGCACGGATTGAAACCCGGTTGTTGGTTAGATTGAATATGCACATAGCTGCACGTGCACGCGCGAGAGGAGACGAGGATATATCCTGCAGCTGCGAGGGAGAGAGAGAGAGAGAGAGAGAGAGAGAGAGAGAGGAGAGAGAGAGAGGACTGAGCTTTCATCATTATAATCACCATCCTAAGTACTAAAGCTCTTAACATTTTGTTTTTCGGTGTTCAGGAGAGAAGTGACAGGGAGCTCAGACCCCTCCTCTGCAGGGCGGAGCGTGCATTTTCATCCACTACTATTTTGTATTTTTTTTTTTTTTCTTCTCATTTTATTTATTTTTTTATTTTTTTTTTTGCAGCCCTGTTTCCCAGCTCTGACACGTCTGCACTGAGTGAGTGGCATTGGCACGCTGTCAATCGCTCACCGCCGCCGCTGCCATCAAACAACATAAAACACACACAGGCGTCCGGCTGCAGCTCATAAATTTCAGCAGGGCAAAGATATTTTCTGCGCATCGCCTTCACACAGGCTGCGTCCTCATTAATTTCTCTTGCTTGCTTATTTTTTTAAAAACAAAACCCCAACTTTTTTTTGGTGCGCATTTCATATTTTTATAGTTGCATTTTTTTAATACTATCGCGGGAATCATTTTTGCACGTGGCAACACCTGCAAGATTTTTTTTTTATTTGTTTAGGTTTCCACATTGGATATTTTTTTTTCTGTTGCCGGAGGATTTGGATTTTTTTTTTTCTCTCTTTGCAGCCTTGGATCCCATGAAGAGCGCAAATAAATGAGAGATCACCCCAGGAGCGTTTTGTGTCTCCAGCCAGAGAAAAGACAGATTGGCATGAGGATCCGTGCAGGATACGATGGACCTTCATTTCTGACAGACAAGTGTTGAGAAGAAGAAGAAGAAAAAAAAAAGATTCATGCATTTTTGTGCAAACACCTTTGGCACTTTGGACCGTGCGTAAAAAAAAAAGGCGAGAACTTGGACACATTACGCATCAACACCAGCCCTTTTTTTTTAAATTCTAACAAACGTGTGTTTTCTGCATCTGTGCAGAATCTGACTTCAGTGCATGTTGTAGCACATTTCGTATATGAGTTTTTCAATTTGCGTGGCTCAGTGCACGGACTCTCTAGCGGCTACGATGGACGATCAAGCCCGGATCATGCAGTCGATCGGCGGCGTCAGTCTGGCCGGCCACTCGGTGCAGGGAGGCATGGCTCTGCCGCCTCCGCATGGACACGATGGGACAGACGGAGAGGGACGGAAACAAGAC
Organism: Holacanthus passer; assembly: GCA_025331565.1. Lineage (NCBI taxonomy): Eukaryota > Metazoa > Chordata > Actinopteri > Pomacanthidae > Holacanthus > Holacanthus passer. The sequence goes on along the minus strand of JAFREQ010000061.1, from coordinate 1,560,659 downwards.
ATTGGTGACATTCTCCATCAAATCATGACCATAACTGATCAGAGTCTGGACGAGGCGCAAGCAAAGTTGGTTGATTTATATGTTTTATTAACTTGGCCACCCCCCCCAAAAAATAAACCCCTGAACGCATCATTATTGAGATGTGGCCCCTTAACTTAAGTCCCTCCATGTGTGACAATAGACTTTAATGATAAGGTGTTTGGTGGCAAGGTTGTGAGAAAGTTGTCAGCTTTTTTTTTTTTTTTTTTTTGCAAAAGTTTGGATGCACACACAGTTTTCCTGCAAAACTATAAATGCAATGAAATTCATGTCAGCAGGAGTCAAATATACATTTATTATGAAGCATTATGTTACACTTTTATTTTGTGAACTTTCGAGAGGTGTGTGTGTGTGTGTGTGTGTGTGTTGGGACAAGTCATGACAGCTAAACTCTTCTTGTTAATATCTAACATGTGATTCATCAGTGAATTTATTTCAGTATTATTTTTTTGTCTTATACTGAAACAGGAAACATGGACTGAACTGTCACAGAATGAAACCAGCACTCTTCAGCGTTCTCTGTGAAATCAAAGAAAAGACAGGTAAGATCTTTTGTGCAAAAAAAAAAAAAAAAAATATTCTGGTGTGAAGTCACAGAAAAATAATATTGGAGCCTGGATGCAGGAGACTTTTCTTTTACCTCCCAGTGACCCGATGGCATCCAGGTTACAGGAGCCCTCTGCCCAAATGAATCAGCCACTTCTTTAAATATGTCATTGTGCCACACAGAATCAGTCAGATGCTCTTGTTTCTGCAGGAGCATCTTTTCCATCCTTGCTTGCTTGGATTCAAAGTGCGCCCCAGCTTTCACCCTCAGCACCCTGGCACTGAGCAGGATGGGGGAAATCCCGTAGCATATGCTCCACATAGCTGGAGCAGTGAATTCAGGCTTTATAACCTGACAACACGTTTTCGACATACGAAAGCAAACAGGCTCTCGGTCTGTAATTGTACTACAGTTGCATGCAGACTCCTTTTCCTGCAAGTGCGGACAGCTAAAGGTAAAATGCAAATAAGAGAAACAGCTTGTAGAAAATTAGTGAAAAAGATTTAGAAAAAAAAAAAATGAAATCAATATTTTTGTTGGATATTTGCACAGTTTTTAAGCAAGTCTGCAAATTTTTATGACCATGGTTGAAAAGAGTGTGTGAAGTGTGTGTGAACATGCAAACAGGGAAGACAACTGAAATTCGAGTTAATGTTTTCGTGTCTCATAACTTTTTCTTATGACTCAAACTTTGCTTTCGTGCATTTTTAAAAAGTCAGATTGCTGCATCTACACTTTTCACTCACAATGTTTATGCACACATAATTTAAGACACATAATAAACTGCACTCCTTTACATTTTCTAATGAAGACATAATTGATTTTTAGTTGTAAGAGCCTTTTGTTTATTGTGCTTTGTATTTATGTGATTGCTTGAAACAAAGTGAACAGATGCTTCAAATATATTTAAAGTGCTGCACGTTGTCATATATGCCTCAGCTAATATTTATATTTCTCAGTCACAGAAAAATTAGGAACACAACAGGAAACGATGCTGTGGGTTTGGTGTAATTTACCAAACCTGATGTCGTGTCAGATTTGTGACCTTTGTGCAGTTTATGAGGAAATTGGCTCGAGAGAGATCGTAAAAGTTTATGAACTTCCCCCCAACGCAGGTAGCGTCCACAGGGGCAGGCAGAGGGTCCACAGCGGAGCCGAGACGCTCTGCTGCTGCGAGCCTGTTGAGTTTAGACACAGAGAGAGATGGAGTGAGGAACACAGAGGATGCAGATCACACACATCACACACTTTTATTTTGTATGCAGCCATTGATTTGATTTGAAAGAAGCTTTGCTGCATCTGCAGAACAGAGACCTCAGTGAAAAAAAAAAACAACCAAGATAAGTGATTTTATTTTCAAAGTGAAGTCGTATCAAAGTCTCCAGTGTTCAGGTTGCTCTGCAAGTTAATCAGATCTTTTACCAGTTTGTTCATCGACACCTGTGTGTTTCTGCTGTGAGCTCTCAAGTTGGAATAAGCCTCTGAAAGAAGCAGGAAAGAGTCAATTAAAAAGGCAGAAATTTTTATGTGAACATATGTATGAAAGTGTGCAAGTGTGAGAAAGAGATGAGATGAAGGAAGAGAGGTAGAACGTGTGTGTGTGTGTGTGTGTGTGTGTGTGTGTGTGTGTGTGTGTGTGTGTGTGTGTGTGTGTGTGTGTGTGTGTGCATGGTTAACCTGTGGTTTAGAGTCACAGCCTCCCCCTCTTAGCCATTGACAGAGCTCAGCTGGTCTGGTGGCCTTGTTGACCGGCCTGTTTTTCCAGCACACAGTGAGCCTTTCACTGGCTGCTGTGGCATCGGTGGCGGGGGCTTCCTTGGCCCCTTTCATGTCCGTTCAGATGGCACAGGGGCCGCTGTCTTTTAGCCACGGGATCCACCGTTGGCTGAAAATGACTTTTAATAATAAATTTGAAAGCGGTCCAAGAATCATCGGCGTAATTACAGCGCGCATGTATCATGTTATCCAGACTTATTGTCTGCGGTGCAGATGAATGGAGAGTTCAGGGTTCAGCTTCAAAGCTTTACAGGCGATTATGTTCAAAATATCATGTAGTGATCAGAGAGTGGTGAGGAGCATCTTACTTACATGTGGAGGGGAGGTAAAGAAGTGCATTTTCTAGTAATAGCAAGATGTTGTGAAGACTTTCCGAAGTTTCTTTCACTCTTCTGACTGTTATTGTAGAGCTGCAGCGTATTTCTGCATTGCTAATGCCCTGGAAGTATTAATTCACTTTGATATGCTAATTAGAGAGCATTATGCAAGAAATGAGATTAAGTGGCAGCATGAAGTCATTTGCCTGTCACTAAATTGAGTGTTTTTAGCAGGAGGGATTTTTCCCCCAAATTTTCTTGGTTTTGCATTTAGATAAGCCAAACGTGAGCTTGGCTCGGCGAGTGGAGCTCTTTGTCCTTCAGTGTGTGATGTTTCTCTTTTGGTACATACACAAAAAATGGCAATTAAAATGTTTTATTCCCTCGTGTTTCTGGCTGTTTCGGGACAAAGGCTACATTCATGTTGTACCTTTTTCCCTGTGGGCTGCATGAGAGGACAATGAATGCATTGAGTGAAAATTGCCTGCGATTCAGATGAGTTTTGCAGTTCTTCCTCTGTGCTGGGTTTGTTTTATCCTGCTGGCTACTCCCTTGTCTTGCTCTCATGCTTTGGAAGAGAGGCTCACAGCAGCAGCAGCAGCGGGAGCGGCAAGAATAACAAAGGTGAAAGATTACCTCCATATGGTATTTCTGACCAGGAAAAGAGAGGTTCTGTAGCAAGACTCCTCTTTGATGTGAGGTTTAATCAATAGAAAGAGATTACAGAAAACTATTACAGGCTAAATCACGGAGTGCCACAGAGAGGCTTAGCCTTCTCCACAGCTCTCTCAGCTGCATGGCGCTTCTTTTGGCTGCGTATTGACTTGTTGTTTTCCTGACCTTTGACTCATCAGGTTCAGAAACAGGGGGTCTGGAGGAGAGGTGGGGAGGAGGGAGGGAGGGAGGGAGGGAGGGAGTGTGGCAGATTCAGCCTGATAAATGCTCCGACCCAGTGTTTTTAGCAGTGGATTAGGGAGGGACTCCTCTCACAGTCCGAGCCAATGTCGGCGTGTTTTGTTGCACATGTTTGATTTGGCTTCCGAAAAACCACCAAACGTGCTTTCGTGCATGTTTATCGGTTTGTCTGCCATATATGTAATGTTCAGCTAGGAAAGACTGTGCTAATTAAATACAGTTCAGGATGAGCCTGTAATTAACCACATGCAAGGCTGACTAAAAGCATTACCTGGAGTAAATAGAGTTAGGACTGAGGAGGTAAGCATTTCTGAAATCTACAGGGAGCATTAATTTCAATGTTTCCTGACAAAGTTAATGACCCCTCTCATTCCAATTGGGTTATTATTATTAATACAAAATTATCATTATTACTATTATTATTATTATTATTATTATTATTATTATTGCAGCTGCAGCTAAAATTAAAGAATCCTTCTTACAAGCCAGTGAACAGAAATGTATTTTACTTTATGTTTCTACCTTATGAGCTTTTTCTTCCTGCAGAAAAAGCTCCAGTAAATGCATGACAGAGAACAGAAAGCCATTCAGCAGGAGAGACAATTGACTTTGGCTGCTTTTTGTCTCAGAGAGCCCCAGTGATGCGGCTGCACTGACTAGATAGTGTTGTGCCGAATAGCTCGCGCACAGCTGGGTTCCTGACTGGCTCAATGGCAGGGCCACTATGCTTCCTCCTCTAAAGCACGAGGGGGACCGGGGAAGATGTGGCTATTATCTAAGTAGCTCCCAAATACCCTCCATTTCCCCATCAGCAAAGATGAAAAGAAGGAGAGCCAGACAAAGAGCAGAGGGAAAAAAAAAACACAAGAGTATACATATCAGTTTCATTTGGAAGGAAAATGCTTTTGTGCTGTGGAGATAGATGCCTCTGCACCGGTGCTGCTGCCTGGTATCTGCACACACGGCTCCTCAAATCTGTTTTTTTTTTTTTTTTTGCACGATGATTCAGTGCTGTCCCTCCATCTGCACACACACGAGCACCCATCTTGCAAACGTCTCCCTCGCTCCCCCTCCGTCGCTCCGAGCGTTTTTCTGCGGGCTCCTGCGCGATCAACAGCTCATAATTGTTTTTTGCACATACGTTATGCAAATGAGTCTTTATGGCAACTGGCATAACAATTAGCATCCTCCAACAATATTTTAGTAGGTTAATTGCGAAATTTCTGAATTGTACATCTGAGTTGTTAATTAGGCATGACAGAGGTGGTGAAATAGTTATCTTCAGGCGGTGGCAGCCAGCAGAGGCTGCTTGGGATGCAAAAAGGAAGGATTGATTGAAATGAGTTTACAGCAGTAGGAGCGTGGCTGGTGGAGACTCTTTGCTTTCCCCTTTTGCTGTTTGAGACCTGAGTCTGTGGCTGAATGTGAAACCGTGGACCTGAAGCTGGGAGGGAGAAGCTACGACCCCCTGTAGGAAGAGACTGCACCTTTGTGTCCATTTGAAGAAATTATGTAAATAGAGATGTGAACGATACGACTTGTTGTCTTGTCAGCGTGAGTTAGCATGGATTTTTTTTTTATGCATCATGTGGCTGCACATGTCAAAACAGTAAAAGACCTTTGACCTGTCAGACGTAGTTAAACCAAATATGCCTTTTTTGCAGGTTGCAATATGGAGTTTTCTCAGCTTTGAATAAAGTTAAAGCCAGACTCTTTTCATAATTCTCATCTTTACCAAAAAATAATTTTTGCAAAAGTAATTTTTGGCACCAGAAAAAAAACATTAAAAATCCAATAACCTGCATTAATGAAACACACTTTTGCAAAAAAACAACAAAAAAAACATTTAATGCGGTGATGATTATGAGAAACGTGTTATTATGGTGTGTGTATACTTCAACCTTTCAGCCACATCGTCTTCACTGAAATAGCAGATATTTATTTACAGCTGAAAAAAATTGACTGAGATTTTTTTCAAGCACGAACTTCTCCCTGAGTCTCCTGTGTCATGATGTTCATTACCGTGTCACTCCATGGCCGAGTCCATGTAAAGCCACAGAGCCGGTTATTAGTGTAAAAAGGGTTAGAGTGAAAGACTGGTGCAAAGCAAGTCCTCTCTCAGTAATGACTCTGCTATTTATAGGTCCCTATTTCATTAGCTCTAGTGTTTCAGGGAAGAGTTTTCCTCATGGGACAATAGACACCATGATGTTCATTCACTCTGTCCACATTACACGTGGACGACTAAATGACCTGATCATTTGTGAGAGAAGAAGAAGACTGAAAACAATCCTGCTCCTTTTCTGTATGTAATCTTTTTGATAGATTGATAGATTTACTGTTCATTTTTACAGGCAGTTAAATGCCTGTATTTTAGACTGTTTTGTGTGTGTGTGTGTGTGTGTGTGTGTGTGTTTACTCCTACAGGTGATGGATTTCTGTAGAATTCGAGGCAGAAGTCAGTAAATGCACACTTTTAAAATTTCATTTGAAATATTTTGACACTGCAGCTTGTTACCTGACAGAAGCAGAATTGTACATTCAGTCACCTTTCTTTTCTTTGCACGAGATTGTTTTCCACAAAAACAGAAAAAAAAAAAAAAAAGAAATCCGTGCTGACTTTTCCTCATTTGCAGGCTTGAAAATGAAGCCCCTCTTCCCATTGTTCCATATGCCATTGTTCCACATGTTTCATACATTAGAATGATATATTGAAGGCAGAAATGGGAAAAAGACTGCAATGCAATGAAATTTTAATCAGCGTCTTCTGCTGCTTTAATAAGGCAAATAATTCTTATTGGCTGCTGTGTTAAGATTTCTAATATTTAATTCATAACAAACCCTGCATTATTCTGCTTTAGCCCTAAGACAAGCTCCACTCTGCTGCTGCCAAACGACAACTGTGGGGGGAAAAAGACATAAAGGGAGCAGCTCACAGAGTTTGTACTGTCTCAGTGTTTTAATATTGTTTGTGAATTCCAACGTGCGTTGAAAATAATTTTAAATAATCGTTTCATTCGAGCTGATGACGGAGAATCTGAGCTGCTGGTGATCACCTGAAACCCCCTTTGTCATTTTGTCAGTGGTCAGTAAAGTCTGAACGTTGGCTCCCATCTTTTTATTTTCTTAAGTTCATTTCTGTGCCTGAAGTAATGGAAAGATGGCGAGGGGCCAGCAGCTAGGTGCTGGCTCATGTTACAGTGAAACGGCGGGCCCTGTTTTCGTCTCTCGGTGAAATGGCTTAATTGGTGTCAGAGCCCCAGGGATAAAGGCCTCTTGCTCTGAAACACAGCCACACAGGCCCTGTCTTCCCTCAAACCAGGAGGAACGGCCGGCGTCTGCTGGTGAATGAGGACTAAGCCGTGGCATAACAATACCAAATGATGTTTGGGATGACAGAAATTAATATGCGCTTGCTCCCAGAAAGCTATGATTAATGACGGCGAGCAGGGGAATGCTGTCCCTCCTTTTTGCTCCTCTTTGATGGGGATTGAAAAGCAAAAAAAAAAACAGGCTGGTTTCTCCTCTCTTTAGAAAGTGGAGGTCATCCAGAGTACATTACTGCTATTCTTCTCTGGCTTTTTCCTCAAGCAGGAGGCAGGAACGACGTGAGCGCTTGTAATGAATTTTGGAATGATTCACTAACATTGTGAGCCAGTTTATTGTCCCGTGTGTGTGTGTGACTCAGAGACACACACACACACCTGTACACCTCTGCAAAGACATTCAAGTGTAGTAATTAATAGCCTGAATATCACACTGATAATTACAGGTATTTTTTTTTTTTTTTTTTTTTTTTGCATTTGTCATCATGAAAAAGAATCAGCTCTAATTTTAATAGCGGCCTGATGATTCTGCCGGCGTCTCCTCTTCATATGGAATTTCATGCACACACGTTGATTCAGGGCCAAACGTGTGAACAAAATGGTGGTGTGCTGTTGCCACGATAATGATCTGTATCTGTTGTGTCCTAGGAGGAGACGCATGAATATTTAATTGTGTCTGCGAGAGAGATCCCCAGACCCTTCTGTTCATTTCTTACTTTCTCTAATGTGTTTCCACCCTCCCAGGTACTTCCTCTCTAAGTAATGGAGAATTAAAGCGCGCATTAAAATGATATAAATTGCAATGTAAGGGATTTCTGAGGACATTTGTCTCTGCGCAATGTGGTCGAAAAATTCAAATGGCAAGTTTTGACAACGGACGTTCTGCTGACGCGGCGTATTTGCCTCACGTTGGCTCCTCAAATAAGCATTTCCTCTGTCAGAGTGATTGATATGTATTAAGTATGCACTTTTTACATCACGGTGCTCTGGAAGATGATGTCGGGTGCGAGGATATGAGTTTTAAACAGTGCACGACTTCCCCTCATATTGATCTATTTGTGTTGCCGGAGTGGCAGGTGCTATACGAAGACTGTGTCAGCTTTGATTGTTTGTGTCAGTGATCCGAGCCGACACTGAGCTCTCTTACTGTTCGTCACTGCGCCTGCTTCCTCTTGATGAATGGCAGCACACTGCACAGATCCTCAGAAAACTCGTGTCTAACGCCGTCTCACCAACCCTGTGAATCAGCGTTGGTCTTAGGTTATTTATCACTCGTGCTCTCAGATTTCTTAATGCAGAAGTGTGAGACATACCTGTGTTGTTTGCAGGAAACGTCCCGAGGGTTGTTTTTGCTCTTTTAATGCAATTATGTAAAAGCTTTCCACGTGAATGTGAACATCAGTTGTGGAGAGACAGGAGGTGGTTCCTCTCCTTAAATATTCAAGATTAGTTCTTAACCTGTGTGTGTGTGTGTGTGTGTGTGTGGGTGCTGGCAGGCCTGCTAGGTTGTGGCGTGAAGGTGAGGTGCGTGATGCTCGCAGCCTCTGTCAGTATGCAGAGCACGGCGGGCCTCTCGCGGGTGCTGAAGGAGAGCATGGAGTGGCAGAGTTAATTTATTTAATGACTGAGCGTCTTATATCTCCCCAGCCCTGATTAGAATCCATGCTTGATGAGGGAAGCGATAGAGGGGTGTGCATCGCCCCTAGGCCCTAGCACGTACCTTCACGGTTTTCTTTCTCCAGTGCATTTTTTTCCCCACCCCCCAATCCACCGGGTTTAAGAAAGAAAAAAAAAAAAAAATTAAAGGATAAATTCCACGTCTGTCTGTGGCGATGTTTTCTGATTGTGTCTGTACGTGCGATCATTCTGTTGCACGTTGACAGGAAACGCGGCTCCGAGGCTGATTAAATGTTTGTGTTTGTGTGTGTGTGTGTGTGTGTGTGTGTGTGTGGCGAGCTCCGTGATAAAGACGAAGTGCCGTGGAGCTCTATGAACGTGGGAAAGCCAAACAGAGTGTGTCACTTTGGCAGCGCGGGCTGTCAGCATTGGGGAGCTGCAGTTGTAAAAACCATGACCTTCCTCTTTGCCAGCATGTCTCTCGCAGAGCCAAAGCGCTGCCCTGTAGATCTGGGCTGGCTGTGGGAGGGAATACAAACACAGAGAAAGGACAGACAGTGGAAAAAACCGGTAAGAGCCATAATTGTGAAGAGGTGGGGGGGTTGGAGTAATGAAATACTTCTTGGAGCTATCATGACTGAGAAGGTGAGGGAGGGAAAGCGAGAGGACTGGCGAAGAGGGAAAAAATACTCCTCGGCTTCTAACATTTCCATGAGCCATCATCAGTAATGCCGCGGCAGCCTCACAAACCAGAAATGATTTCTTCAGGCGTCGCTGTCAAGTGTTATTCAAATAACACCAGCCTCACATTTGAATAACAGCCGACATTTTGAATTAATTAATCAGACAAGATAGTCTGGGCCTTTTCTCATTAGTCTACAGGTCAGGCTGGGGAAGATATATGCGCTGGTGATGATATACTTGTCTTTAATAGTGATTTATGGAGATTTCGGATTGTACTCGATTTGTCAAAGGGCCTGGTAGCAGAAAAATAGGACAGTGCATATTTCATTACCTAATCTCTGATACGTTCCACGATGCTAAAAGATACAGTCCTGTTGTTTAGATGCACAGGAAGCGCTTTTATGTTCTTGAGTGAAGACGCACACACACACACACACACGTTTTTGCACGCACACACACATTTAATCTCCTCTCATAGACCTCTCCCATTTTACTTTTCCTATGCAATTAAGCGAGGGCTGTAAATTATAACTGTGTCGTACTTTAATTATCATGGTGTAAAAATAGAGTTCCTGTCTTTGAGAGGATTTCATTAACTTACTCAATATTCCATGTCAGCTCAGAGAAGCACGAGATCACAGCGAGGTTTGTGCTCAACGCGACTCGAGTGTGTTATTTATTTCGATAAAATAAGTGTGTTTACATATAAATGTGTGCTGTGTTTTTTTCACGACTGTCAGTGGAACCTGTTCTCCGGCTCACGTGACATTTTATATTGGGTTCATGTGGGGTGGTGTGTGTGGTCATGGAGGTGTAAATGGAAATGTATATTTTTAAAAGAGTGCTAACAACGTGGTGTCACCTGCTTTATTGGGTGTTAAATATTAATGAACACATTCAGTTTACCAACACCGCGCCTATTTTTATTTTTTGTCCATGCACAGGTTTTAATTACAGACATGCAGGAAATGCATCTGCAATTTCGTGCTAATCCAGATGTGTGTGTGTATGTGTGTGTGTGTGTGTGTCAGAGAGTGTGTGTGTGTGCACACGTGTCAGGAAGCTACGAGCTGTTGCCATTCCGGTGAGCAGCCCACACAAAATGCACCAACACCAGTGTGACAAAACATTCAAATAAATTGCTGTCAGGCTGCCGAAACACCAAGTGCAGCGATTTTTATCTGACATGTGGAAGACCCAGACATGCAGTCCTGACAAGTAGCGCCGGAGCACCTGTGAGAGACGGGCGATAAAAATCAGGATATGCCTGATCCTCGGCATAACAATACCTATCATTACTTGATATTATTACTCTTCTTTAAGAGAGAGCTCAAGATGGAAAGATAGTGCACACGTGTGGGCTTTTTTTTAAAAGTCTGGATAATAAATGATCTGTTTTCGTAGACGCACTTAAAATTTACGGTGAAATTGAATTATGCAGCCTGATGGCATATCAACAAGTCCTGAGCTGGCTTTTAGATCCAGGCACAGTTGTTTATTACTCGGAGCGAACTGCCATGTTTGTTTGTCTGCTCATTGCAAACAAAGTCCAAGGTTAGAACATTTATTTATTCCAGTCGAGCGTCGTTGTTCACAGGTGTTTTATTTAGTGAACACATTCATATGTAAAATAACTGTGTGGGATTTTTTTTTTTTTTTTCCCCAAATGACAAAACTTTTCATTTATATTTTTCCTGCACTGTTAAAAAAAAAAAAAGCTTGAGATGATAAATTGTACTTTGCAATTCTTAAAATCAATTTAGCCCAAATTCAGTGATGACACTGATTGACTTGGTTGTACGTTTTAAAGCAGCGTGGAGGCGCAAATAAACAGTGAGAGAGTCTGTGCTGCTTCACTCGTTTTCATTGAGTCTACAAAATTGACTCAGTAATTCTTAAATCCAATTGAGAAGCGTAAAAAAAAAAATGCTTTTCAGAAACTCAGAGACAAAGGACTCACTGTGGAACGCGCCATCCATTCTCTACTGTATTGTTATTTTCTCCCTTATAGGTTACTAATGAGGAATCGGCCCTCATTATGATTTTAAGGATGAGAGAGGAAAGCTTTTAATTAATGATATGTAAATGGTTCTGAATTGATTATGTTAGAATATCAAGAGAGATGGGTAGAAGCTGTGGTGTAATATATTTTAATTAAGAATTAATTAAAAATGATGGCAATTTTATAGAGGCTCACAGAAAATAGAAGAATTTATTCTCTGTCACAAGTAAATCAGCCCTTTATTAAATAAACAGACACATGCTGTATTCATTGAAGACTTATATTTATACTTTGCCAGGAAGAATTATTTAAAAAAAAAAAAAAAAAAAAAAAAAAAGGCTCAGTGCGGTGTGTCAGTGGTCGACCACAAGCTGGGTTCTCTGGGGTTAATGGTGATTTATCTCATTCCTAATTCATGAGATCCTCCTGGTCTGTGTTAGGTGGATCAATAAAGCTGCGTTTCCTTTTTGAATTCAGTGTCTACAATTAGATTTGCAACGTGGAACGCGATTAGAAGTAAGACATGAATGCGTGTTTTTATCACTCGTGGCAAGCGAGCGCCCCCCCAAAAGATATCAATCTGTTTATGAGGTAAAAAGATTTGTGTGAAAAAGATGAGTTGTGACGAGACGTGGACCCTAGTTAACCTTTTTAATTGCTATCTGCTTTCTTTCATTCAGGGCAGAGGGAAACACAAGACGTTAGCTGCATTAACGGCGTGCGCCACTATTAAAGGGAGAGAGGTCTTTGTTTTCTGCTAACGGTGCCATGCATGCTCTGTGCTAAACTCCGCGATCAATGGCAGAGAGGCTGCTATCACAGCACTCGGAGCAGGCGTAGCTCAGGGGGGAGGGAGGGGAGGGAGGTGGGGGTGGGGGGTCCCTGGTGGTTCATTTTGATTGGAGCGCAGAGTTTTGTGTTGAAAGGCGAGGGAGAGACAGGCTGTTGGAAGCAAATCCCCCCGGATCAGTTAGAGCTTTGCAACAAAAACACCTTGATATTCCTGGGAACATTTGCTTAGGAAAAAGAATGAATTTAAATAAACGGGCAACGAGAGAACGAAATGATCTAAAGCGTTTCTGAAGGTTCGTGTGTTCAGAGAAAGCTTGTGCATCTCAGGTTTGGAATTAATTTAGAAAGCACGTTTCAAATCACAGTAAATCGCTGCAGTGTAAAAAGGGGAAATCAATGCAACTGCATTTTGTCGATGTGCCGTTCCATAAGGAGCTTTTCTAAACGGATAAACATACATGTTAGAAGATGGTGTGATGAACTCGCAGGCAGAGGCGGCGTGTGTGAGTCTGTGGCATCACAGAGCCTTTATGAGCTAACCAATCTGTTCTGGGCGGCAGGGAGGATGTGCTGCTTGAAATGGAGGGAGTGTTGAATGGATTATTAGTCAGAGTCCCCCCATAGCAGGTCACATGTAAAGGCTTAGAGGCATCATGAACATGTGCACATCAAACATCTGCGAGCACACGCAGCCACATGCACGTACACGACGCGCACGTTCGGAAAAACACGCGGGGGCACGGACGCGTGCATGCATGCATATATACGCAGTGCATGCACGCCGACGGCTGGCAGAGCGTCTTCTTTTTGACACCTGCAACTAGTTGCAATACATCACTGTCAGGATCGCTTTCTCCACCTATCCGCATTTGTGCGTTAGTTATCCGTGGAGGCCTTCGTCAAAAAGTTGAGCAGTCCTGACATCAGCTCCCTAGTGGGAACAGAAAAGGTGAAGTTGTGCTGGGAGGTGCCGTGGCGGGTGTCTTCGCCGGCTGTACTCTCTGCGCCCAACAGCATCCTAATGACAACTGAGGAGAGAGACGACGCTTTAACGTGCGAATATGATGCCACAATTAATTCTGTAATTGACACGTGAGGAGAAATTCTGAGCAGCAAACGTCTTGTTTTGTGTTCGTCACACGGATAAACCGCGCCGTGCTTGTGAAGCGAAGGCCTCGCAGTGACACAACAAAAAGCAGGTTATTGTGTTTAGGGCCTCTCGTGGTGAATGTATGTGCTTATGTAATTGACAGCGTGTGTAGCCGTCGAGGAGGAAGCGAGGGCACGGCGCCTCCTGTGTGAGCTCACTGTGGAGACGAGGAGAGTCTGCCAGTGGCACCGCTAGTGGTGAGCACCAACAGCTCCGGCCATGACAGAAGAGAGGAGGTGGGGAGTAAAAGGGGGAGGGCGGGTGGGGGGTCAGTGTCTGAACTGGCTGATGGGAGCCAGAACATGAAACAATGCCGGGGGAACGTCTGGTGGGTTCGCTGCACAGAATTACAAGCGAGGGAGCAGGCCTGCTGAGGCAATTACAGCTTAATGGGGTCATTTGGAAGGCAATTGCCAGGGGTTAATGTAGTATGGAGAGATGAGGTGAGATTGAAGTGAAATTTTTGGCTAGAAAATGTGTTCAAATGAAAAGGGAGCAGGCAGACAAGTTGTGCACTGATGGGGTGGGAGGTTGATTGGGGGAAGTGGAATGCAGGCTCTCGCTGCCACACAGATCGACGCGAGGCCTGGTCGCCCGCTCGCGTGGAGTCCGGCGAAGGCGAACACACGTGAGCGCGTCCACACAGGTGCTTTCTCTTCCTCCTCCTGCAATCGAGCCTGTGCGCACTCACCTGGCCTAACAAGAGCTCCGCTGCTCCACCTGTGCTGTCTGCTTTACTGCAGACGTCCGCGCCCGGCGGTGGTTTACTTTTGTCTTGAATTACCTGAGATATCATTTGGCGTACTGGGAACGGAATGGAAAGCAAAGCTGTTTTTAAGTGATACAGAGAAAAGACGTGGCAGAGAAACTGCAAGAGGCACCTTAGAGAACGAGGATAAAAAGGATCATTATGCGTTGTTACGTTAGCCAGTTCATTACCTTAATTGCCCAACATAATCCGGTGTTGGAAGGGCGCACTGGAGCTTTAGGAAGGAGTCTTTGCCAGGACCTTCTAGCCCAGGTCTCATCTCCCTGATCCCCTGATCTGTAGCAAGCGGACCCATCGTGCTAAACTTTGATCAAAGCCAAACTTATTTAAGGTCAGCCATGTGAAATCCCCTGGGAGCCGCCGTGTTCGCCGAAGCGGACTGCAGTATAGGAAGTAGTACAGCGCTGTGCCTTGCTGCTGCTGCCTGTGACCGTGCTGGATCACTGGACAGCAATAGCATTATCATCAGCCCTTTCAAGTCTTCAGCATTTTTTCGCGATTATGCTCAGCAGTGGAACTTAACATCATCCACGGGTGGAGATTCCTTGAGAGTTTGCTCTCTCTCTCTCTCTCTCTCTCTCTCTCTCTCACCCTCCTCTGTCTGTCTCTCTCTCTCTCGCTTTCTGTCATCTCTGTGAAGTCCCCCCTCCCCTTCCCCTCTACACAGGGTTTTGGCCAAGAGCCGGCCACTTCACTGAGGCAGATTTTCCCAGGCTCCCCAAAGGCTATTTTACCAGGATTCCCATTAGGTCTTTACCCATTACCAGTGTTCCAAATCATTTACAGAAGAATCTATTTACTTTATGTGGTAATGGATTCATTTGACATGGCTTGCTCTGAAGAAACTCGGCATTTAACATGCACTTTCCCCCAATTGAATCTCTGACTGTGTTTCCTATGTTTGGTTTATCTGTCTGCGTCTCGTATACGGCCCGCATGAAGCACAATGCAGAGGTGGTGGAGCATTGTGTCAGTGCTGCGGGAAAAAAACAAGTATGATGCAACTCTGTTGTCATTTAAGAGTGACAAATAGACAGTGGCAGACCATCAGAAAGGGGGAGAGCGTGGAATGGTGTCACTGACAAATTGCTGTGACCTTTGGGTCCTCTGGCCTCCAGAGAGCAAGGCACATACAGTGTTTACCTCAGGTCAGCAGCGGCGTCAACACACTGCCCCCCACGGAGAACAGCCCGGCCCACTGCGCTCGTCACATCTGAATCATCGAAATCAATAATCAGATTCAGTCAAATTGGTCGCGTGAGTCTGGAATGAGATAAAAAGCTGGAGTGTGTACGTCTTTTTCCATTTTGAAATACTATTAGTTGGCCACGCTAAATCATACTTAATTCACAAACGGCCCATAAAGCAAAGCCTTTACAACAGCAAAAGAGAAGCATAGCGCCTAAAGCTACTGCACACTTCTCCTGCCTCGATTCCATGTCATCAAAGCATCCCATCAAAGCCTGCCTCCTTCCTGTTGTAAGGTAGGAAAAAAAAAAAAAATCAATGCCGCAATCTTTTCTTTTTGCCTCCTCCAATCCGTAATTGAAATGGAAAATCAAATGAACGGCAAGCAGATAATTGTTTTATCAATATTCCCTGCCTGCCCTACAAGGGTCAGTGCAGAATGATCATGAGTTGGGGATATGACGAGGACAAAATGTGAAATTGAACAGCTAGGAGGCAATAAATCAGCCCTGACAACTAAGAGTGACCAGCATGTAGCTGCAGCAGGCAGCTCTCCCTTCAGAATTTGTCCTAAAGCTGTCGCCACTAAATGGGGAATATTCATCTCATTATTGTTGCACTTAATATTGCTATCAAATATTATTCTTAGAGTCCAGACGGGAAGTCAAGGTCACTCGTGCTATTATTGTTGTCATTGTTAGTGTGTGATATTGAGAGTAGAATAGAGGGCAAAGCCATATGGTCTGCTGGGCTGACGAAGAGGCAAAGAATACATTTAGATTTGTTGGAGTTGAAGAAAAGAAGCGGTTTGCTGTTTTCACATGTGCACGACTGTTAGTGCGGCTTGTGAATCTGTAAATGCCATAATGTTTTTGAAAACAGCAACATCAGCATCTTCGTCTCGCTGTCAAACTGTTGATGTTTGCAGTGTTTTAGCTGGAGTTGTAAAATACGATTCATTTGATTCAGATGTGAAAAATAAATTAGTGACTGGTTTAAAACACAATATGATGTAGTTGTAAACAGATATAAAGGCTTATGAATGTATTTGCCCTCAACTATAATGACAGACGATGAATAATATAGTAATATAGTATGAAGTCAAACACAGTTGTAATTATTAAAATATGTCTTCATCAGAGAAGTTATAATTGTTGTAACTGCATTATAATGTGTTGTTAAGTGTATATAAAGTGTTTGTATGATGCCACATAGGTGGAATTACACCAAAAATATTCAGTTTAGGAAGATATAGGTCAAAGAGAAGCAGCATATGCTCAGAGTTCACGTCTGGAGCTCGCTCACGTTTGGCATTTAAGTTGAAACGACTGAAAAAAAAAGACTAAATGATGCGTACAATGGTTGCCTTTTAATCTTCTGTCCATCAACTAATCGATTGATGACCAATTGTTTCAGCTGCACATTAAACAGCTCGGGCTTATTTCGTCCTCTCCTCGGTTACATGTCTTTAAATAAACCCATCATACCAGCTTTCTAAGTCTTGTAAAAACTGCAGATAAAACTGTTGCCAGAAAATCGACACCCTGAATCATGTGACGTCCCTTCCCATCTGGCTCCGTCCAGTCGCGAGGCATTGACAAAAATATGAAATTGATTTGGTTGAAGGGTGTTAAAGAGCCGACAGGAGAATGTCACAAACAATGAATGGTCACAGCTTGGAGGAAAATCAATGACAGAGGTTGAAGCCAGTCTGGAGCGCGACTTGGCAGCGTTGCACTCTTCCTGGAAAAGAGCCGTCTTCTGGCCTGTCTGATCAAAAGGGGAACTTGATAGGTTTAATGAAGGAGGCTACGATAACACAGACGAATGAAATATAGACTTCGCTGCAAAGATTGTGTGACTTTGCAGGTGGCAGCTTTGTTTGAGATTCATTTCGAACTCGCTGCTGACTTTCGACATCCATACTTGTTATGCGTGTGTGGGATTGAAGTGTGACTCCCTGGTAGCTTGTCGGGCAGCGGTTGTCACCTTGTAAAGCCTTTTAATGTTTGCAGAAACATTTTGGATGTTTCGCGTCGCCCCATAAATCAAACTGACTGAGAGTCAACAGATGAGGAAAATGTCTGTATTTTACACAAGTCATGTTAATTATTACCGTGCAGAGGGAAAAAATGAATTGGCAGAGTGTCTTTCAAGTGGACAAAGTGATGAAAATCCCCCCTACTTTGTTGGGATTGCAGTTGTAAGCTTTGCACCATATGCTACTTTCCTCTTTAGCTGGGATTATGCCATCATTATTGCTGATAAAAGCTGTTTACTGCCTTGGCTCCAAATCGATGCTCGGGGCGCTCTGAAACTGGCATTCCCTCTCCAGAAGAGTTCATTCCATGCCAGCTGCTCAGGATTCAACCCCCTTTTGTTTAAGATTTCACAGTTTTTGTAATGTTTATTTTCTATTTAGTTTCCACCCCCCCCGCCTTCCCTCACACATGAGGTTTTTCCTGCATTAGCATATGTTTGGAACAATTTGACATTCACATTTGATTTGCTTACAGCAGATTGAAGGTGTCTGAGACGTGGTTATACAATCCTCTCGGAGCTGCAGTGCTAGTTAACGCAGCCGAGACTGTAAAATACAAATAATGAGGCCTGTTTTCTGCAGGAACCAAAAAGCAACCGTGGCGTTGAAAAGGCTCTGAATCCCGGAGGCTGCCTTCTCACACTGTTACCAATCAATGGCATAATCAGTCAATGCAGATTCAGCCCGACAGCTGTGTTAAGATAACAACTGGTTCTCATGACTATAGCGGCCCCGATGACCTTGTGTGCCTCAAATTAATAATGTAAAATCAACACAAGACAACCACCCCCCTGGTTCCCATGCAGACAATGATGAACTACCTTTTCGCCTCACCATCAAAGGCCACTCAGACGGAGCCATGTTTCAAGGCACAGACCATAATGTCACGTTGGTTTTTTTTTTTTTTTTTTTTTTCAACTTAGGCTCCATGTCCCTTAAATAATGTCTCTCACTCTTCCTCTACAGCTCCTCAGTACCCAGGGAAATCATACTGATCAATATTTCCCATTTTAGAGGAACTGCAGCAAACATTCACACAGGATTTACTGTAGCCTCTGTTAGACTTTAATCAAGCTATAATTTAGATCCAACAAACAAAAGGTTTTGTTGGAAATAAATGGAATGTGTATTTGTAATTTTACACATTTTGTTAATGTGGTTTATTTATCTATCTATCTATCTATCTTATTTTACATTCCCTTCTTTTTCAGTGGCTCTGTGTGTTGGTGTTCATGCATGTGCTTGCATGCATTCATAATGTCTTCACAGGGCATAAATCAGAACATGCTATCTCAGTACTTCTTTATATTGGTCAAGGGCCATTGAGCAAAACAGCTTAATGCGCCCTTAACCGTTTCAGTCGTGGCAGGAAGTGGAAAGACTGCTGACTGGCTGACACCGGCTCTGTTTGTCCTGTGCAGACGGTGACGTAGATGCAGAATTCGGGTACATTTCAGTCAGAATACTTTCATCATATATTTGACTCGGTGACCAGCCTCTGTTTTCAGATCAGCGTTAAATGGCGACACATGCTGTCGTGACCTGCGAAACCGAAATAAGAGCGAACACAAAGATAAATGAAGTGTTTATCTGGTGCTCTAATGCCGAGGTTTTGGCAGTTGATATTCCTTCCATACCTCTTGGGTATTGAGTAGCAGCCTCTCGTTCATGCATGACTGTCGGCACACAAACTTGAGCTTAACCCTGTCGAGGGAGCGCTGCCGGGGCTCCCAGAGGTTCCAGCTCAGACAGGATGTGGACGACTGTGTGGAGGCAAATCCATAATGAACATGCAGTCGCAACTTCATGGCACATATGGATGTATAAGGAGAAATGTGCAGTAAGGAGTGATGTGATGCAACTTAAGAGTCATTGCTGTGTGCGCTTACATTATTAACTCATGACATCTCTACAAACAGCTGCGCATGTTCTACCAAACAGCACCAGACATTTGCATATCTGCTTGAACTTGATGGTGACTGGATGACCAGAGTGTTGTCGACTGTTCTCGATGGCAGGTGGTGACAGAGCGTGTGTGGTCCCCATCACAGGTGTCTGCAATTAGCCTGACAGCGAGGCCTGGATTGCTGTGAAATAGGACCTTCAACTGTTCATGTGACTGCTCACTAACTGCTAACACTAGTTACCAGCAGATATAAAGCGCTGCGCGTCCATTAGCTCCTGTACCGAAGCTCCCGCATGCAGCGGTGTTGCACGATGTTGCAGATCCAAACTGTCTGGCTCGTTGTTGCGAGCTTGGAGAATCTGCGTGTCATTTATTCAGCCTCCTGTAATGGGGAACGGACTTGGAAGAGGAGAGAGGGTAATGTATTGGAAAATATCCCTTTCAGCACCTCAGCATTACTTGTCATAGGTCAGGCTTAAAACGTAGCTTGATACAGTTATTAACTCTAATCCGGGCATAAACACAAATCCTCAAGCACCAGCCCAATTAATAATTTGCATAATTAACATGCATTTTAAATAGAGGCTGGTCTTGTCGTTGCCAAAGCAGGGATGGGGGTAATTAGGGCTAACGGAGCAGTGCTCAGGGCCCCCGCCTGCGGACGTGCCGCAGTCGTTTCCAGCGAAGGGATTGACAACTGAAAGACAAGCTCTCTCGGCTTAGAGCGAAACCCCCTTTGACAGAATTAATAGTTGACAAACTGCTCCTAAAGCCCTGGCATTGTTTCTGTCAGTTGTTTGGTTTGATGTCACTGTTAGACATTATAAATCAATAGTGTCAGGATTTAGTAATGTTTATCGCCATCCGTGGTTTATTATTTCATGTGACTGTCATGGACAAATAGTATTTATCATAGCCGTCTATAAATTACTGCAGACAGACTGTTGGTTTACCCAAACCCGCTCTGCTCTTACAGGGCCCATTCCAACGTCCACTTACATATTTAGAGTAATTTATTTTCTCAGCCGTAGGCCCACATTAACCCTCTGCTTTCTCACACTCCTCTGAGACTTATTGTGGCTTGATTGCCGCGCCTCCGCTGACACATTAACACATCAAAAAAGCTGATCAAAGCACGTTCCAAACAGCTTGTCGCATCTATTTCGAGAACATATTTTATCTGTGAGTTTGTTTACAGGAGGTCTTAAATTATGGCAAAATTGACAGGGAGTCCTTTCCATGTTTTTACATTATACACTGTGGTTCTGATTGTACAGTAAGTTTATTCACAAATAAGTCATTCTGAAGCGTCGCGGTGTGAAAGTCCATCAGTGTCACACTTTTACGCAACAAATTTACAACGCGTTCGTTCAAGCAGGCGGCTTTCAGCGTAACAGAATGGTCTTAACCTTTGCATCAGTGCCACACTCATCAAAAACAATTAGAATCATCAGTTTTAATGAGATGATTGATTAGTCGGCTCTCGCAACACTTTGTCAACACAGAGCAAGAGCACAGTCGCTGCGTTCGGTGATTGATGCTATCAGGTAACATTACTTACATTAACACATGGATTTGTCTTGTTTACATTCTCCATCATAATGAATACGTAACAATGAGACGTTATTGACCAGCATGCTTTGTGTTCAGTCGGGTGTATTGATGAGCTCGTTTGTTTTTTATTTAAACATGTGACTCCTGCGATGATCTGGTGTCATTTTTTTTTTTTGCATTAAACCGTCTTTGATATCTTTTCTAAGGCCGTGAAAGGATCTTCAGTGAAAAGTAAAAAAGAGAAAGGAGAGGCCGAGCCGAGCTGAAGCTGCGGTATCGATCAGCTGTGCCATGGATTATAAGGTCCACTTTCAGCAGGAGGGTCATTAGTTACTCCTGTGTGCTAATTCATCCCCGGGTTGAGGCGTATCCGTTAGAATGCTAATTCACTACTATGATCTGACAGCTGGGGTAAAGAAAGGGGCAAGCAGGCTGCCGCAGAGAGACGGGGGGTGGGGGGGCTGCAGCGGCCTAGTGGTCTGGTCTTGTGTCCTGTACATGGGATGTGGCCGAGGAAAAAAGGGGTGCGGATCTGACCCCTGCTGTCTCTGCCCCCCAGCACTAATGATGTAAAAGAAAGATGACATTTGGTGTCCACATTTAACTTGCATTTGCAGTCCACTTGAGAGGTCCAGTATGCGTGACCTACCTTGATTAAGCCCGGGGCTTCCTTGGACTGTACCCTTTAGACTGAAACAAAAAGTGGAAGCTCACAGGAGAAAGCTGAGCCTGTATAATTGGGCCAAGTAGAGCTGCGGGAGGCAGCCAGTCTCCGCTTTGCCTTTTGTATATTCATGACCCCCTCGACTTGATTGATGGAAGGATAGCATTTGGTGACACTGTCATTTGCAAGTTGAAAAGGTAGTGCAGTGGCTGGAGCGGCGCTGTGGCTGTGCCTGAGAAGGGGCATCGAGAGGAGGCTCATTTCTATGCTGATGATATCCAGCCCCCTCTCATTTTCTTTGTCTCCGTTAGAAGGACATCTGCTGACAACACGGAGTTTAAAAAGAAGCAAGTTGAAAATGAAAAGCGGGGGAAAGAAACATGCGTCTGTGCGTTTGCATGTGAAAAGCGCGCGGTTGAACTGCGATTTTAATCAGTGCAAAAGTTTGCTTTTTTGATATCTGCATAATTGTGTCTTACATTTCAGTGAAATGGAGCATTTTGAAGCAGATGGCTTAAGAAACATATTATATAGTAATAGGACGACTCGCACAGAGTGTTTTTTGATGTCTTGCCTTTGAACTTGTGTTATTTTACCTGTCAAGGGATCTAATCACCAAACATTAAGAGCAGGTAGCTTTGCTTTTGACAGATTAAAATCACATCTCACTGGTATTTTTTTGCTGCTGTGCTCCACCCATGTCTCCATATAAAAGCCTCTGAAGTTCTTTCTATTGTGTTGTTGTCAAGGCCATTGTAGCTTTGAGATAATTAATGACTGTTGACTTAATCTGCTGTTTACAGGCTGCATTTTGTAAGAACTGAATAGAAATATGCAAAAAGTAGAATGAAAACAATATTTTTGTATTTTTCCTTCCTGTCCAGAGGAACTTTGTGTTGTAAGTCTCTAGTCATGTTTACAATTGTATCATGATCGTGCCCAATTTTAAATAAGAACATATTTATATATTATTTTTAAATTATATATATTAGTTACCTTAAACCTGAGTAACATTAATGCACAAACAAGTATTTATTGTTTGTTTACAGTGCAACTAGTTGTACATTGATTTAAAGCCACACATATAAAATGTATAATAATAATAATAATAATGCTAAAAATAGAGGTTGTAGTCATCTATAGTTCACATGGCATCACAATCTTAAGATATCTACAACACAAAAGTTGGAGTTTGCTGAAAAGTAACTGTACGATTGCATACTACAAACATCTAAATATAAGTACTGCGTTTGATTTAATATCGCCCTGTTTGAATGAAGTAGTTGCAGATGTGATAGAAATGCAAAACCATACATCCTCGTATAATCCAGAATGGAAACAAGTCTCATGTCTTGACAATTAGGTTGACAACTCGCTCTTGAAATAGTAACTGTGACATTTGACATCCGACGGTAAATGACACTTTCAAAGACAGACCGTGCAATAAGTTGTCTTGAGCTGTCCAAATATTTTCCAGGCTGTGCTGCATTTTGAATGTGTAAAAGAAGGACGAGGGCTGGTGTCAGAAATATCAGTTTCCTAGAGACACTTCTTCTGTCCCTTCAGCACAACAACCCACACTTATCAGAGCCACAATTTATAGCCGCGGTGTGAAGTGTTCGCCTGCAACTCCCATCTTTGTATTTACACCAATTAGCACATAAACTCTAATTACCGAGATCAAGGCAGCCGGGAGTCCATAAATGCAAAGCGACACGGAGAACCGAGTCGGCTGACGGAGAGGGAAGGTGACAATAAATAGGGAAGTATCAATTAGGCATCAATGACGCGATGATGCATGGCGTGCTGGGAGGTGTCACACAGGGGGAGGTGGGAGTGTGAAACGTGCGGGGGCAGCGGGGTCCGTGCAAAGTCGCGCAGGCTGTGGGGTCTTGTAACTCACGAGCTGACACACGTAGCGGTGACATGTTGACGGTACAACACGTTTCCGCATTAACACCACGGCGCAATCAGGCCCTTCTCTCGGGTCTCGGTGAAAAGTAGTATTTATCTCAGCACTGGCCGCTCATAAGGTAACAATTAACACGTGCTAATTTAAGGGGCACGTTGCAAAGTCGAAAGGCATAAAAAGTTCAGAATAAGAATATGTTATCGCACAGGGTCGTTAAAGAACCGTCCTGATTGGAGGACAGATTTGACAAACTTTTGTTTAATTATAAGGAAACTCAATCAGAGCTGGAAAAAAAAAAGCTTCTCGTAATGACTGGAAATGAATGGTAGACCACAGGTTAATCCCAATAAACTGAACTTGATCAAAGACTATAGCAGTAAAAAAAGTATGGCTCCGCACATTAATCTAACAAACACATAAAACAGGGACTGGCTCAGCTCTATAAATTAAACTCTGGCTGCAATAATGCTGATCAGGGGAAATTCTCCCAGCATTGGCTCAAGCCGCCTCTGTATGTCTCAAGTCTTGTTATCCCCTTGTCTTGATGTGGAATAGTGTTATCTGTTCCCCTCGTGCAGCTTGGATTTTTTTTTTTTTTCGCAGGATGGCCCAGTGATGGATTTGCAAAGAGGCTGTTTACAAGAGAGTGTAGAGCATTAAAGAGCTGCCAGAAGGTCCATTAACATAAATGTTTAAATCAGACACACAAACTTATGCGCCCGAAATGAAGATGTTTCCTGCATTAATCTGCCACAGCTGCCTTTGGGCCAACAATTAGTCCCCTCTCGTCCCGTCCGCCTCCCACTCGCTGACCGCTGTTTATAGACAAAGCCAGTGAGCAGCAGATATTTGGTTTGCACTGCTGCTTCCACAGATCCCACACAAAGTCATTGTCACCCTTGTATATTATGACGGACTTCGTGACGTTACTGTGAGGCCTTGCAGACCTGACTCGAAGCACCAGACAGTTTACTTCTCCTTTTTTTTTTTCCCTCTCTCTTATCAACACACGGCTCCGCAGCTGATTTAGAGCCTTGTAAAAACGTCTCGTTTTAAATACTGTTTGCATGCGGGAAGACATTTCATACTCAGCAGATTTACATTATGGCCATTATTATGATTTTATGATGCTGAAGCCTTAAAAACTATTTCCCCAAAAAAATGCTTGGGAATCAGAGTCTGAGTATTGGCGAGTGTAAATATTTGCCTTCGCCTTGTCTGACTTTTTCTCCCACCGAAAGCCGGAAGGTCCAGACTCCTTTTCCCGACGAGATAAAAGCTTCTCACGGGGGAAGAGGTTAAGTGTTATGTGGGTTTGTTTTACTAGTTCGCATGCATTTAAAAATATTCACGTGGAGAATCATCATCATACATTTGCGATTCCTTCATTGATATTGGGACTCCGTCCTTTTTTATCAAAAACTTTCCGCCACATTTTTCTCCGTCGGCTTCACGTCTTGAAGAACCTGGAAGCAACCGAACGTGGCTGAGACGAATAAAGCCTGTGAATTGATTCCTCCATCACCTGGATAGGCTGTTGATTTTGGGGAGAGTTATCGCTGTTTTCCTAAGTGTGGCGTGGAGATTTGCTGGAGGGCTGAGTGATCGATTCAGCAGCCTGGAGCATCCTAGTGTGTTTATACATGGCTTGTATGGCAGCTTTCATAAGACATTTACCCCATGATTTGCGATGAGCTTATGTGTGAATAATTAATGGCAATTAATCCTTAATTACAGTAATTAGGCAAGTCACAGGAAATTAGGCTGCAGCTGGAGAAGCCCGTGCCGAGGAAAGGGAGGACTGGGGCTGAGAGAACGTGCCATTTAGTGACAGTGGAGCCGTGGTACAATGATCGCGTGGCAGGCCTGCACCAGCCTGCTCGCTTGCCAGCACCGATAAGAGAGCAGGAAGACACAGATGCCGCTGGCCGCTGAGCCTTTCAGGGGTGAGCCAGGCCTGGAGAGTAATCACAGGCACCAACACACCCAATAAAAGCACCTATAAAAGTGCCAGCAAGGTGACCTCTGACCTCACTCCCATTTCTTAGTTTGCTCAAAATTACATGCTAAGAGGTGGCGAACCACTTCAACAGGTTGTGACTGATGAGCTCACAGTAATTGGTTAATGCTACACATCGAGCTTTCTTTCCTCACTTTTACACAACTAGATTTAGCTGTTATTGGGGCCCGAGGCTGCAGACTTTAGCACCCGACGTGCTGTTAACACCACGTTTATGAATCTGCCGTGGCTGGAAGGAGAGACGGTCCAAGAAATATTTATTTGCACCTCTAATAAAACAATTAGCCAGTTTCGAATTATTAAAGGGAACTACAGCAGGCAGAGTTGTTTGGCTGCTGATCTCATTGTTTGGTAATGGCGAGGAGAGATTAGCTGGATCCGTTCTGGGCGAAGAGGGAGCAGAAGAATGGGGACGAGGCTCTCTGTGTCTCGCTCGGAACTCATTTGTGCTTTTCCATGCTTGCCTTGATGAATTTCCGCTTCTTTCTGCTCCTGTTGCTTTCAATTACACTCTTATTCACAATCCTAATTGATATGCCAGTCTCAGTAGATGAACCATGGACTTTTTACAGTCCATTTTTCTATTCTTAGACTAACGTTTCCCCATGACAAAATGGGACTATGGATGTCGCAGATGTGAATGTTTTAGTCCTTTGTTTTCTCCAGACGTTATTTTACAACAGTATGATAATGTGCAGCTCGATTGAAAACATTTAAACATAATTTTCTTTGAATCTATCAGACGTATTCTTGCTGTGAAAGCTTCTTCATCCATTCGGACTTTTTGTGGCCTTCTGCCGCCGTGGACTCCCACAATCGTCATCTCCTTTCATGCATTGCGTACTTCTTCTTTTTTTTTTTTTTTTTTTTCACATAAGGACTTTTAAGCTAACAGGGAATGTAAGTGAGTTGAGGAGGCATCCAACTGTGATATTACATTAACCCATAGTGCTTGGCCATGTCTGTCAGCGAGTGCAGAATAAAGAGAACATGCTCTGCTCTACTCTTTAGCCTTCACAAGTGCTATTAGAAATAATGAGGATTTATAGTAAGATAAAAGACGCTCTCCTTGCTCCTGAAGTCTGAATAGTCGGTCATATTCCAACACCAAGAGCCAAATAAGGCTCATTGGTGATGCGCAGCCATAGTAATGTGATTAGTGTTGGCATTAGATTATAGATTGCATCGCCTCTCGTTTCTCTTCACAAACAAAAACCAGATATGTTCAAAACCAGATTTTGCACTCATGTAATAAAACCTTTTAATCAGAGCTCAATGACCATGTTATGTTGCTCAGCCATTCAATAAGCAACCGTTCTGCTGTCACGCTCACGAGCCCTTAGTTCCTCCTTTATGTACAACACGAGCAGGAGGCCGCTGAGCGGTTGGGTAACAGCACCTGAACACCAGCAAGGCTCCACGCCGGCGCGGGGAGATGCTGCTAACAGTGACAAGGTCAGCATGTTCTACAGGCCCCGCACATACATTCCTCACTATAAGTAATATAAATGAGGTTGTGTTAGCCGTAAACTCACAGCGTGTTGCCTGTAAGCTAAAGGGTAACTGCACAAGAGCAACGCCTCCAAATCTCCTCCTGAGCAGCTCGAGAGTCTGCGGAGTGAAAGATAGAGACACCTGCTCGAATCGCATCTCCATCCGTTTTCACCGAATCCAGCAAATCAGGGCTATTCCAAGGAAACCGCAGAGCTGAATATATAAACAGAAGCTGGGTTTTTTCCCCTCGTGATATATGTGACAGAATATAGTTTATAAGCAACATTAGCATGAATCTGGAAAGTCACCCAAATTCGTTGAGCGTACAGCTTTAAGTGGGAGCAGCAGTTTGTGTTGTTAGGGCCATTCTTGTATCAACACTGGTGTTTACTCACATCGGCAATTAATTATTAATGCAGAAGCACTGAGAGGTTACAGCGATATGGCGCTCAGGCTTTCCAAGCACTGTCTATATATGAACAGTCAACATAGTGAGAGCTTCAAAGAAGCCCCTCTGAAATGTTTCAGACTCTCATGGAGAAAGCTTATTACAGTTGAAATGTTTTTCTAGGAGCCCCAGATATTCTTTGTGAATGCTGGAAAATATGGGGTATTTTTGTTTGTCTATATCAAGAGACATGTGAACAAAGAGACAGTCAGCATTTGCAGCTTACTTGGCGTGAGTATCGCGGTTCACAAGCGAGAACTTGTTTGTGCAAAAAAAAAAAAAAAAAAAATTTTTGCGAAAAAAAACTGTGAAGATTTGACATAGAGCAAAGATTCCATTTACCAGTCCAAGAATATGATTTCTTTCTAATACGACTCATCACACGTGACATGTGCACAGTGCAGGGCTAATCAATTTTTCCCATTAATTTCAGAGATCATATGTCCGAGCAGACGCAGGCTGTGAGGGTTTTAATAATGAGTCTGGAGATAAACATCAATTGGCAATCTGCTCTTTTTGAGGCGTCTTTGTTGCCTGCGGAGTCGTCCCGATGACACCTCTGTGGATCTGCTAATGGAGGAGGACCTGTAAGGCTATCCCCTGGCCTTTGTCTGACCCCTTTGTGGAGCTGAATTCTTCAGATGTTTGCAGGATCAAGTCACTTAATCTGTAGCACAGACTAGGGCCAGAAAAAAAGAGGACGGGGAGAGAGCATGAGAGAGGGAGGACGGGGGGGAGGGTAGCAGACAAGCGCCTCACTCTGTCTGAGGGCAGAGCATTCAGCGCGCAGGGTAAAGAACTGCAAATGTCTGCCTGTTCTGTTATGCACCATTGTTTCATACAGAGCTGGAAATAGACAGAAGCAGTGTCGCAGGCAAGCTCTGGCAGGCGGCGCGTTTTATTACTGCGAGACCATAGACTTAGACATTAGTGAATATGGCTCATTAAATGGCAAGGAATGTTACCATTTTACATAATTCCTCCTGTATCGTTGTTGTAAATGAAATCCTGTTTCTGTCTCTCGCTGCACTCCAGTCACTCAACAGCCATTACGGCTTTTCCCATCAGACCTTGCACTCCTTGAAAGCAGCTATCTATAATTTCAGGTCTGTGTCACACACACACACACACACACACACACACACAAAAAGCCTGCTCTACAAGCTGATGTGGAAAGGATATAGCGCAAATAGGAGGAAATCTGGAGAAATATTTGGGAATTAGGCGATGATGTATTCAGATGACTGGGGAGACGAGGGTGGGCGACAAATATAAATAATGTATGTGGCAGGGCTCCTAAACATAAGCTGGAATTTGCCGGCGCACTTTTTGTTCTCAATCACCTTGATGAAACAATCCCGAAGCAATGGCTGCGTGAATGAGACCACTGACAAGCTGATTTTCCACCCCTGGCATGAGGCTGCTTTCTCCACTTAATGTTCGCCGATAAAGTGTTGCACAGAAGTAAACTAGAAGAGCCTCCACTCCTGACACATGTGACAGTATTTGCATCAATTATGCAGTCTACGGCTGCGGCAGGCGGGAGGGAGCGGGGAGAGAGAGAGGGGAGGAGATAGGAGAGAAAAGGGTTTGTGACAAGATGCAGAGGCAGAAATGAGAATTTCTCTTTAAAATGCATTCTTTAGAAAATAACATTCAAGATCATTTACATGAAAGCGGCTGCGGCGGTGAACTCGACAAAGCAAGCAACAAAGTCTGCGGAGCGTTTTGACACTAAAGACTTTGGCAAACAGAGTACAGTATAATGGAGAGCTCTTTGTCTCCTCTGTATTCACTGTACGCCGAATATCCAGCCTGAAGAGCGCTGGAGGAGACGGAGGAGAGAGGAGCTGAGAGGGAGGCTGAGTCTCTTATTGCTCGCTTCAAGAAAAAGAGTTTGGTGTGGAAGGCCAGATAAGCCAAATAAACAGTGGATTTGGACTGGCTGAGAGAACACACACACACACACACACACACAGTAATGATCTTCTGTAAATCAAGAATCAAAAAAACAAGGTATTTTTAGAAGAAAGAATCTGAATGAAACTGTGTTTGTTAAAATAATGCATGGGATCAAATTTGAAGATTTCACATTGTGCTGACACGATTCAGAAATGTGTGTGTGACAAACACCATTAGCAAATCCGCGAGGTTGCGATTCCCTTCGAACCGCAGCAGTGGAGGGAGATGGCTGCTTCTTATTGGCACAGGGAATAACTTTTAAAACCGTGGCCCAGTTTCAACAGACTCCAGCGCAGCATTTTATGTCACTGTGTCCAACCCTATTTCACATCCTAGTTAAGTACACTTACAAATCTGCTGTGCCATGGTTTCTAACCTCTCATACACGTGTGAATCCACACACACACACACACACACACACACACACACGGGAGTCACATCACTAGGCCTGTCACTGCCTTTTATCCATCGTCAACCTTCAGCTGTATGGTTTATCTGTAGTGACACTATAGCAAAGTGCTTGACTGCTTTTTGCCAACAGACTGCAACACTTTAACTGTACTTAGTCATGCATCATTATGGCAGACTCAAAGCGGTGTGTCTGGGAACGCCTGCAGATGGTGGAGGCTGAACCATTTGGAAAGGAAGCCTCTGTGACAATGATGCTTATTGCATGAGTAAGTGTGTGTGGACACGGGAGTGAATGGAAAAGAGAAAGCAACAGCGCTAATAAAAAGGCTGCTAATTCAACAGGCTCGAGAAAACATTATCTGTTTGTGAGATATATGAAATCTACATGTAAGTCTTTGTTAGCGGGATCCTTTTATGTGCGTATTGATCACTCATTGTTTACTCCAATCGATGCCGACTTTGTGAAAAGCGCCCTCCTCTCTGTTCTTTATAGAGATTTAACCCTCGTCGTGTTGCATTCTGCCGCTTTGTTCTCCTCTTCAAACCTTCCTCCAGCTAAAAAAAAACCTGATAGCATTACTGTCACTTGTCACTTTCTCTTTATTTCAGCAGATGACAAAGCTTTTACATTCAGTATTCTGCTCCACACATGGGTATTTTCAACAGATCTCTCCTGCTATTGAAAGATAAATGTTAACTTCATTCAATAGAAACCTCATTCAAGGTTCATTCAAAGCTGACTTCTTTATTCTTTAAGGAAATGAAGAAACCATTAGCGAAATATTCACTCACGGAGAAAGAGAATCTTATCTTTATTCCGCATGACCATGCAGAGCCATATTCCTTTTGACATCATTATGTAAAACCAATTTCTCTTTCATATCATTTCCGCTGTGCTGCATTACCACATCTATACACTCACTATTCTTTATTACAAAGTAGGTGGCCTAGAGGAAAATATATGCATTCGTTCCCTATGGCATAAAATATGCATATAGGTGCCTCATTTCATCTCCAATCTCTGTTATTCCTTTAAAAATTCACCACTGCCTGCAGACCCTCTTTAATATTTAATTTGACAACTTTTTAATCTGTCTTTATGTGATGATGAAGTAATCGTCAGCTGTCACAAAAATGATTGAATTATACAATGGGGTTGAAGTGAGTCATAGGTTGTAGGCTTCATTATTTGTTTTGCTTCAGCCGTAACGTGAGCTTGAGGGAAAGAAAATCCTTCCGCACACTAATTCATCTTCCATCTTTATTCATCTGTCCCCACACAAAGCAGAGCTATGTGTGATGTTCATGCTTTGTTTACTAGCTGATAAAAATATTAGAGCCTGTTGGTGGAGGGTTTAAGAGACAGGTGTATAGATGCAACTTTCTGAATGATAATTACGTCACAGCTCAATAACGAGTGTGAACATCTCGTGAACGAGCCACCGACAGACCCACAAGGTGAACGTGGTGTCTCCTCGGCGAGGTGACCAGAAAAGGGATCAACTAAACAAATAGATAAAGGAGTAAATGAACGTTGCAGCAGATGAATGATCAGCTCCTGCTCGCTCCGTAGCACCACCTCTGCCGGCCTCTCTGGCAATCTGGCCATGTTGGGGCCCCCACTGTGGAACAGCATGGCACTGGGAGTTGTGGTAGCCAGTCCCCCCATAGCCCCGGGCTGCCTCTACCTTTGCTGTGCTACTCAAGGTTAAAGGGATCCCAGTTGGGTGTTTAACAGTGTTCGGATCCGAATGGCTTTTTCCTCCCTTCTTTCTGACACTGTCTGCACTGAACGGTTCATCTTTGGAGCCTTTCTGCATCTGCAATGTAGATCCAGGTTCGCTGCTCCAGCTGTAATGTTTCTGCGGCAGGCCTTTAAATCCCCACACCGCTGTAATACTCTTAGAAAGTAGCAGGGGTAAGTGATTTGAACTGTTTCACCGTGAGGATCTGCTGTTTGCCGTACACGTGCGGCTTTTGCTGACATTCATTTTGAAAACCACTCGGAGCACTCGCGACTCAGAGTAACAATGCTGAGGGAAAAGTGCCTGCTGAGCTCTACAGTGAATATACCTCTGACCCAGACCGAGGAAAGGGAGATTTATGAAATCCACATGTTTAATACATTTCATTTTGTCCAAGGGATTTGTATTGCTTACCACAGTATTTTAGGGTTGAAACATTCTGTATAGTCACAGCTCGTATTGTCTGAGGAGAATAAACCCTGTCCGATCGCGGCTGCTGAAGATTTGTTTTATAGCACCTCTTTTTGCTTTGCACACATCAGCCTGTCTGAGCTATTGCATTTTGTTGTGCTGAGGTGTTAGGTGTACACACCCTTAATCTTTAATGCATAATCCCTCGAAAATCCGCTACGTAAATGAAAAAGATAACCCTCATATCAGCGTGGTGACAGAAAAGAAGATAGCTAGGTAATTTAATAAAGGATTGACGCTGGCCCCGGTGTGATACGCCGTGTGACCTCTGTGTATTCATTGTGCGGCGCGGAGCAGGTGAGCTCGCAGAGGAGCAGCTCTTCCTATTCTGAAAAACCCATCCTGGGAGTGTAACATCTGTGCTGACAAACAGAATGCACCATATGGATTAAAGTGCAAGGAGGGTAGTCACTGAAATATTTGCTTTCCCAAAGTGTTGACACAGTATGAAAAAAAAAAGAAAAAAGCAGAACCACGGCTGCGCTTTCCCCGGCTGTAATCAGGTAGCAGTTATCGCACTGAAGTGTTTGCCTACCTAATGGTGTTTCCATTCTGTGCTGAGTCTGTGTCATCGGCTTCCCATTTGGAGCGCGCGCAGGAAGGATCTCCCTTCTCGTAAAGTGGGCGCCGACCCACCGAGGCTCAGCGTGTAGTGTTTGTTCTGAAGCAAAAAAGACAAACTGAGGAATCGAGTGAGAAAAAGCATCATAAGCGCCGAGGCTGCAGGAAGCGCTTAGTTCATTTAGCCGCTGACCACATCGAGCCGTAAATAGTCTTCCCCTTGTTTTGCATCTAAAAGGCACTTGAGTGTAATATTGACAGATATAGCTTGTGACGAGTGATAGTCAGAATGTATGAGCGCCCATTATGCTGCTGTCAACCTCTCGGTGCCAGACTGAAAATAAGCAGTTCACCTCTGTTTTCATTCAGCAGAGTGCAGCAGACAGCGCCGGCTCCTCCGCTCTATTTATTGACTTGTTTTACTAGCCTGAAACAGGGTGCTTTTATACGGGCCTGCTCAGTCTTAAGACTCTCCAGACATTTACATTATTCCTGACTGAGTTACACACACGTATAAAGGAGCACGTCCGCAGGGCTGGGTTAGATATATGCTCTCTCTCTTTCCACCTCTCTTACATTCATACACACTCATGCACCATTTTATTACCCCACCATTTTAGATATTGTTACACTTTTCTTCTATTACTGCTTCATATTTTCAACACTGAGATATTTTTGCTTGTGCAAGTTTAGGCTATTTAATTTACTTTGTTTTAAAAAAAAAAAACATAGTTTTTCAGGCTTGATAAATTCTGCATGTTTGAACACTGCATAAAAAAAATGTTTTTCTGTGTATGACCGAAGCTGATTCAGTGGCGTAAAAGCTTTTCACGAGGCTCTAAAAATCATCTTTCGCTGACTAATCTGCACGACTGCAGCGGAAGATAATGAATGCAACACCAGAGTCACAGCCGACACTATGATCCCCCCCCCCCGCCCTGCCTAAACCTCCAGCAGTATTTAGATGATATTTCATTTTAGAATAAACCTCTTTTCTCTCCCACTGTGAAGATATTGAACTCTTTCACACAGATGTCATCTTAACCAAAGCTTATTAAAAAGATGGACATCAAAGTTGTGGGCGCCCATTTATCTTATAGCACTCTAATTGGCCACCACAGGCAGGAGAACAACTAACTCCAAAATAGGAGGCGTCGAGTGCTTGGGCTAAAGAAGAGGATGTCTAAAGACCTCTCAGTGGATTCATTGCCAATAAATCCTCTGGAATGAAAGCGGGGCTTTTCTAGGGGGGTATGGAATTTCACAAATACATTATGAAACCTGATACGCTGAATTAACTGAACGCTTATGGCCACAGGGTTTGGTTCCTCTGTTCTGGCGTGTGTTTTCTGTGGCCACGCTGTCCTGCGCATGACCTGCAGCCCCGACGTCGGCTTGACATCGACCGCGAGGCGATGCGCTCTGAAAAGGTCACGCGGCGCGGCGGCCACGAGCGAACCCAGATCCCATTTTGCCATATAGCTCTCCGCGTTGTTTTGAATCAACCGTTCGCCGCCATGAATGAATTCTTCAGCCAGAGTCGCCGCCACTCTGTCAAACGCCACGCGCAGGCCTGAGGTGAATAATGTATTATGTTTTCCACTCAAGTGGGCAATAAAAACACAAAAACAAAGTCATTAATTGCCCACATACAGTAACCAAATGCCATCAAGAGCCCGTGCTCTCATTAACCTGGCACCTAATTATCTGCCTCCAGTCTGAGTCCTGACAAGCCCCACCGTCTGAACCCTCAGCTTGGTTGTGTTGTGTTGTGTCAGCACTCGCCGACCGCAGCTAAGGCACCATTAGGTACAGAGAAGACAAAAGCTTCTCGCTGCAAAGGTTCCCTCTGCACGCGCCGCCACAATGTTCCTCCTGTTAATGCCTTCCCTTCCAATTAAATCTGCAACTGTTAATTATTGTAATTATGAGAGTGAGCTCCCAGCTCTGCCCCCCCCCCCCCCCCTCCAACCCCTCCCTCGCCGGTGTGCAGAGACGCTACGGGAGCTGTTGTGTTGCTTCAGTGGCGCCCCGTCTCTGCTCCAGTGAAGCCCTAGCAGGGAATTGGATGCGGAGGGGGACTCGGTGCACATGACAGGGGTGACGTGAGGGAGATTGCGCGGTTCATCTTGGATAACTGGGCGAGCGAGTCACAGCCAATGGCCTCGCCTTCAGTCTAACTCATTAAATGGTGTGTAAAGTACATGCTGGGAATAATTAGCACCGAATAACCTTCTTTGCTACCTTGTTCGCAGGCTATCGTACAACAAAAAGAGGTGGAGTATCATCTATAGGTGCACAATAAAACGATTCGGTCGGTCAAATGAAACGAGGGAGATGATATTCTCCCAGCAGTCATTTACTCATTTGCTTTGAAAAGTCCACAGTTATTTCTCTCCTTTCTTATGGTAATGTGAAACTCCATTCTTGCCGTGTTCTTTGAGAGACACTGGCGATGGATCCAAAGTGATGTGTTGAGTATAAGGAGAGCTGAAAAAGAGTGGATGGCAGGCCGGCTGCCTGTTAAGTCTCTGCGTGTCTCAACCTCCTCTGGCCTGCTTCTGTCACAAGCTGTTGTTTGGCCTGGACCTGATCTGCCCAGCCACTCCTCGCGCTGCACTCTGCAAACCTCGCAGTACCCGTCGACGTCAGGCTGAGGATGCTTGCAGAAGCAGCACTCTTGTTCAGGTGCGTGCAACCTCAGACTCTGGAGGTGGATGTGTTTTTGTGAGCTTTATCAGTCCTCAGCGAGAGCTGCTCTGAGAATCAGCACGTCAGGCGCAGTCTTATTCCGGTGTCGTAACCTCGGTCGCCTCGTAGCAGAGTCCTCGCACGCCAGCGCGGCTAGCGAAGGATCCTGGCTTTACAATTTGGAGCTGAATTCTTCTTCTATAAAAGACACTGAAGGAAAGAGCAGCTCCTTCTGCTTCAGGCAATGCAGCCTTTTCGTGGATACACTGCAAAATCTAAATGATGGACTGTCAACTCTCTTGCAGAAATGCCACTGCAAAGAATAATCTCTCTGGCAGTGGATCATGGTTGGCTGTATGCTACCAATGCCGTTTCTTTGTTTATGCGAGCATGTAGCCTTCACACGCACGCATGCAGACGTGAGCGTATGCACACGCACACACACACACACACACACGCAACACACAAATACAGAACACATACACAGAACGTTTCAAGCCTAAATCCTTTCTTTGGGAACATACAGTGAAATATATGGGATTAATAACCTGAATAGCATTATTTTTTCACCTCTAGCCTTTAAAATAATGCACGCTTGGCTTGGTGTCTGGATGAAGTTTTGCCTGCATATTTGCCTGGTTATCGGTGTGTACAAGACCTGCTGTGTGACCTGGTTTCATGCAATCTCCATCTTCTAATTAGGAGGCTGCAGAAAGGCTGGAACGAGAGGAGGAGTGATTAGTTGCCTTTGGGTATTTCATAAGTGGCTTTCAGTGCCACATTTGCATTATTTGCTTGGGGTCTGAATAACAAATCAGCCTACCATTGCAGCAAATTGAGGCTAGCAGCTAGACCATCAATACATGAAACATAAAATGAAACTGAAGAAAAGAAATAAGCGAAACATGCTAACACAATATGGGGGGATAAAATGAAATATTGAAACACAAGACACAATAACTGTCTCAGACGCTCTACCTACAGCACAGAGATTCAAATATTCCTCGACCGTTCTATTGCATATATTTTCTTTATGTTCCTCTCAGATTTGTCTGCCTGAACAACACTCGGGCGTGTCAGTGATTGCGGCTCATTCTGTGACTAGCGGACCATGTGAACCGTGTGAGCCCGACGTCGGGGCCCCATGCTGTATGTGTTCTGTAGGGTCAGTCAGTGTGCTGATCTGTAGCGGAGGTCCTGTCCACTCATTTGGCCAGTCTCCCCGACCGCTGCGTGCGGCCGCCACCGCCAGGCCTGGTCAGCCATCACCGCGCCACTTGGCCGTTTGCCCACATGGAGTCTTAGAGGGCAGGAAACAAAGCGGGCACTCACATGTCCACATATAAACACACACACACACGCACACATGATCGCAGCGAGTGACAGTGGCTCTTGTTTACCCCGGCCCTCCCACCCTCCCTCACTCTCCTTTCATCCTCTCCCTTCTAGTCTGTCATGTTGTGTGTCACTTCCCACAAATGTCAGTGCCACCATGGGACAGTGATTAATTTTGGTGTGCTTGGCAAAATGTCTTCAAGATGTTTGTTTGGGTTGTCTTTTCCCACCCCCTCGCCCACCCCCTGCTCCCCCACGTCTTGGAGTCGTGGGTTGAGAGTGGCAAGCAAATGTAACCCCCCCCTCCTCACCTCATGCCCCTCGCCCCCCGCTGTCACAGCCTCCTCCTCTTTTTCTCTGGGAGGGGGCTCATCATCATCATCGAGGGACAAAGGCTACCTGAACTGACAGAGATCTTCTTTTCTGACCAGAGCCACTTTTTGTCACCCCCCTCCACCCACCACCACCTCCATGTGCTGTCTGTTTAGTGTGTGCTGGTGGTGTATGATGGGAGAAGTCTTGACCCAGCACTGAGGGGCTGTAACACTTCACTGTCAGCGTGGCTGATTAGCTTATCACTCACCGCACTGGGAGGAAATACATCATCATTCTAGACAGGGATTCCCCAGTTTAGGGCCCGAATCCCTGCCTCCTTTTACTCTGCAAGTAATCACCACCCTCCAGTATTTCAGCCTCACCTCTAAAGCCAGTTCACAAAGGAACGACAATGGAAACTTTCTTCCTTTCAGGTGCATGTTTTTTACCTCAATCACCTACATTCGAGTGTAGAAGTAGTCGCTTCGGCTCCTCTTCATTGCAGACACATGGATACTGTTCTGTGTGGAGGAAGCAGAATGAGCCACTCAACAAAGAAAGTGAAACACAAAGTGGCAAATGTGCTTTGGCTTCCCCACAGTGTGGTATCAGGTATGGTAATTACTCTGCCATTAACATTGGGAATAGTTAATGTGTATTAATGTGTTAATGGCATGTTAATTACTGTACATGCGAGAGAGAGAGAGCCCGCAGGCGTTCTCTCAGATTCTTTGTGCCATGTGGATGTAGGCCAAGCTTAAAAAAGCCTTTAAGAACGTCGATGAAAGAGGATCCTTATGTTTCATTTGTCAGAACAAAAGATTTTCAATGGTAATTTGATCCAGCTCCCTGCTTCTGGAGCTGAAAGTCACTGATCCAGGCGCCACGACAAAGGAGATGATATGAAGTCAAAGGAGACGTGGAACGCGGCTGTAGTGACACTGGCCTCTTTGTGAAATGGATACTCTAAGCCCTCTGTAGTCTCTAGTGTGTTGCTTTGGCAGCGGGTTTTAATAACACGGTGGATTAGAAGCCTTGGATCCTGAGTGCCAAGCCAGAGTTAAAGCTCACCTTGGATGAGCCTCAGTAACAGGCTAGATGCCACGGTCCTCCTCCTCCTCCTCCTCCTCCTCCTCCTCCTCCTCGGAGCCGCCTCCCTGCTCACGCCATCCACTCCATGGCTTTAAGAGAGATGACCTTTGCAAATATTGACAGAAAATAAATTCTGTTTCGATTAGTTAGCTTTGGGAGACCTTTGCGGATCAATGCAATTAGATGAACAGAGTGTCGATACGTGGCCGGAGCTGTTGGCTGGAGGCTCCGGCCGGGAGAGGAGCTGCAGGAGGTCGGGCTTACTTGTAATGAACAGGATGTTTCGGAAACAGCGGTGGAAGCAACAGAGCCGCGGCGTTGGACGTCAAACACGGTTAAACACGCAGCTCAGGACGGCTTCACCGCAAACAGCAGCAAATATTTAGCAATTTCAGAAAAGAGTTATTGCAAAAATAAATGCTACAAAGAAAGAAAAACCTCCGGCTTCATCTGCAAGAAGCGCTTCTGTGGCTGTCTGGCGTCTGACAGCGCAGTCAGTGCTGCAGAATGAGGTGGAGAAGCCCAGAGCCAGCCCTTCCCTCTTCAGCAGGCCACATTAACCCAGCAGGGCTCTACCTTTATGGCTCTCCTGCTCACACTTCAGTGATGAGAGTAAACAAGCAGCGGGCCAAAGGTCAGCTAAGCCCACAGAATAAAAGAGGGCACAGGGGGAAAAGAGGTGGGAGGAAAAGGAGAGCGGCCCGAGGCAGTGCTCAGATCACTGTCAGGGCTTCAAGCAGGGAATGATGTACGAGACAACAGCCCAGGACCGGAAATGATTATAAACAGAGAACAGGGGAGAGTATATGAGAGAAAAGGGCTGCATTGTCTTTATCTGTCAAATTTGTTACTTCCTCGGATCTGATAGCGACGGTGAAACCTGTAAAAAATGAAAAGGAGAACCACCCCTGACTGATAGGGATGGATTAATCACAGCGTCTCCTTTTGTCTCCGTCACACAGGAGAAATGAGGAACAATCATATAGGCAAGTGCTTTTTTTCCCAGCTACCCCACCTGTATTGTTGAATGACAAATGAGCCAGATTAAAGACATATTATTACAATTTCACATTTTCTTTTACATCATTAAATTCGTTCTGGTAATTAAGTGAGCCGGCATCATCGGAGTTTTGCGAAATAACCAGAGCGTATATAGATTTTTCATTCTTAAGTTCCCGTTGCTCGCAGGCTTTACCAAGGTGACACGACTCCCGCACTTTCCCTTTGCACTGAGATTAATCCCACTTTGACTGTGGAGGTGGATTAGAGCTCAACTCGGGTGCCCAAACTTGTTTTAATACCCATATCATCAGACAAAAACAGGATAAGGATTTGAGCAGCATCGCAGTGCTAGAATGTGACTGTGGCTTTGCAAGTTACTATACAGATTTGTCAACCACACAGCAAATTAAAGATATTATCTGGCTCTGGTCTATTTTGTGGAAGTTGTGTGGCGATGCCGAGCTTAGACAGTGGATCCACAAATCTTTAGCTCCTCGAACAAAAGGTGCACAGGAAGAGACAGGGAGATGCATTGCAGCCTTTTTTTTGAAATAGTTTGTTTTCTGTCGGCTGTTTTCTTTCTTTTTTTCTTTTTTTAATTTTTAGTATTTTTGTCCTGGAGACGCCGTCCCTCCCAACATGTGTGTTATGAATGGCCGGCCGCAGCTGCTGTGGCACAAATACACCCTGGTGGACTCCTGCAGGGCGGCGTGTTTCTCAGGGCGGCGCAGTAATCATTTTTATCCTGCTGATTTCCCAAATAGAAATGGACACGTATGATAAAAATGTCACGGCCACTCCACATGTCAGCGAACTAACAGGATTACATGTCACTTTCTAATGTCTCGCTCTGTTTTCCTTTGCCGTGAATGGCCACATTATTGCACACAGGAACTTTGTGGTAATATATGGTAAGAGACTAGTAGCTGTTTATGGCCTGTGATTATTTAGTTTGAATGAAACCAGTGATTTATGCCCATTTAGCTGAAAAGCCCTGTAAAGTCCCCCAGCTGCATTTCCCCTGGATATAGAGTGAGTGGAGTGAAAGTGACAACTGGGTTTGGTGTGGAAATGTACGCTGCGTCCCAGAGTTATATTTAATATACCTGACATGAAAAACATGCCTACCTACTTACCACCACCCGCAGCACAAAGGAAAGTGCAGCCTGCTGAGCTCGTGTTGAATCGGGGAGTGGGAGTAAGTACTGAATTAGGAAAATATGAGCTGCGGTGGCAGACAAAGCACCAGCTATTAGAGCATGTTGAGATATGTGGCCGGGCATCTGGTCAGTCAGCGTTTGAATCGTGTGCCATTTTGTTTTCACGCTGCACAAACTGGAATAGAAACGGCCGAGCTCGTCCAGGACGAGAGCTTTGGGTGGAGTTGTTGCAGATGCGGCGTGATGTGGATGAGGGTTAGTGGAGCAGCGGCATATTGTCCACATGGATGGCTTGGCTCCGCGAGCCTGATGGAGCCTTGTCCAGCATCTCAATGTCTCCAACACAAATAGCCACATTCATCCACTCCTCTCACACCATTACACCTAAAAGACTCAAAGCCAGCCGATCCATAAATAGAGGCAAATTTGTTTTTCAGTGGCTCTGCAGCCGAACAAAACACCAACAGAGGTGAAAACATCAGAGCCACGGCCGCAATATGATGTGTTTCCTAATTTTTTTTCGAGTCAGGAATGTGTTTATGAGAAAGATAGAAGGAGGAAGAGGAGTGTTTTCCTTCCAGTGTTTACTCCTGTGGATGGCGTGCAGGGTCAGTCGGTCAAAGCGTGGTAAAAGGGCTCCTCTGATTGCATGCCTACTGGCTGACACAATAGAGCCACTAATCTTCTTATTTAGAATCCAGAGGCTGGCCATATCTTAATGAAGCTGTAATGAGCTGTTGAAAATCCCTGAATTGCGGGAGGGATTATTGAATTGAAACAACTCTGGTAATCATAACGTTCGAGTAGCCACTCAGTATTTACTGCCCATTGAGCCACATTTTTATCCACTTATTAGAGTAGATTGCTCGAGCTTGTTTTTGTTGTAATTCTGACCCGCAGTGTTCTTTTTTTTCTTTGTTTGTTTATTCTTTGTAAAGCCAAGCATCGTGGCCGCGCTGCCGACGCGTCAAGGTGTGCGTGTGTGCAATGTGCCGGCTGATTACGACCTGCTGACAGACTGGAGAGACAGAAAAGCAGCGGGGTCTGAGAGCAAAGACAGAATTCATGAATGAGCACTTTACATAAAATCGACTCTGCGCTCATTTTATTTGGATTCTCATCCCACCAGCGCTTTTTGCAAAATCAGGATCGTAAAATAATAAAGGATTCAAACCTCATAAGGAAATAGAAAGGAGGGAAATGGCAGTTTTGGAGCTCCCAGCATTCACTGTGTCAAAGACAGAGACGCTTACTCGAGGTATAGTTTTCTGTTTAGCATCCGTTCACAGAGTCGAAGTGCCACTTCACCATTGAGCATTTATCAGTTTATGGATGTTGCTGTCATGTCAGCCTTCCCGTACACACGGTGTGCAGCGCAGTGTGTGAATAAAAGAGAACAGGCACAGACATGGGCGACAGGAACACAGCACATATACAGCAGGCGCCCGCGTCAGACCGTACCTGCAGGGGAAACGTCACACTGTCGCACACGACGCAGACACAATGCTTTCATTCCACTCAACAGCTATTTGATCTGTTTGTCATTATTAGGAGGATTTTTTTCAGTCTCGTCCCTCGGTGGCGTTCGCTGACCCTCTGTCCCTTTCTCTGTGTCGCTGCAGGTCTCAGCATCCGTGGCGCCCAGGAGGAGGATCCCCCGGACCCCCAGCTCATGCGTTTAGACAACATGCTGCTGGCGGAGGGCGTGGCGGGGCCGGAGAAGGGCGGCGGATCCGCGGCCGCCGCAGCTGCAGCCGCGGCCTCGGGCGGAGCGGGCGACAACTCCATCGAACATTCCGACTACAGAGCCAAACTCACCCAGATCAGACAGATCTACCACACAGAGCTGGAGAAATACGAACAGGTGAGGAGGCTCGAGGTGAAGACAGTTTTTGGCTCGACGATACATCCAAGAAAAAGAGAATAACATACATTTTCTGTCAAGACCAAAAGGTTGAAATAACCACATGACTACCTGATATTTGACTTTGTGTTCAAATGCACCTATTGAGTTGTGCTTCATACGTCACATCGGTCTCGTGCATTAGCGAGAACATTGCAGAGAATATGCACGAAGAGGGAGAACGTGTTAAAAAAAAAATGTCAGTATTATTCACTGTGTGTTGTAGCTGATTATAGAGATCCGAAGCAGCGCCTCAGTCGTCTGTGTTAAATGAAAGTATGATCAGCTCCTTCACCTCGCACTTTGAGCCTGCCATTAAACACAGAGGCATTATGGGTGAAATACATAGAAGGTGTAACAGTGATGCCTCAGCAAGCCGCTGAGGTAAATTAGACTAATTTACTCGGCGCTCTCCGAGAGAGGAGGTGGGTACGCGGGGGCACACAACA
This sequence comes from Holacanthus passer, assembly GCA_025331565.1. NCBI lineage: Eukaryota > Metazoa > Chordata > Actinopteri > Pomacanthidae > Holacanthus > Holacanthus passer. The sequence continues at coordinate 1,518,401 of JAFREQ010000061.1, read as the reverse complement.
CTTCTCGCCTGGAGTAAATGCATCTTTCTTAAGGGTGTTTCCAGGTTTTAATTATCTAAATGTAAATACTTAACGAATTTTACTCAGAGTAATGAGCTAAAGTGTGCACTACGTAAATGAGTTATTCTAATTAATCATGTATGAACTAGTGGTTTAACGAAAAGCTGTTTAAATTCGCTCTGCATTAGGACTGAGCCAAATTGCAGAGCTGCATTTATATTCAAACATGACTTCACCTATTATGTCATCAGAGCAATATATAAACCGTGCACTCTGTTGAAGCTTTTAACAAAAAGAGCATGTAATGGACTCATTTCCTGTATGAAAAATGTACAGAATATCAGTCAGTGAGCTAAGTAGTAAATCGCTGGCTGCTGTGATTCAGGACATTTATTGAACTCGCTCTGGTTTCGTCTCTCTTCCGTCACTTGGCAGGCGTGCAACGAATTCACCACCCATGTGATGAACCTGCTGAGGGAACAGTCTCGCACGCGGCCCATCTCTCCCAAAGAGATCGAGCGCATGGTGGGAATCATCCACCGTAAGTTCAGCTCCATCCAGATGCAGCTGAAGCAGAGCACCTGCGAGGCTGTCATGATCCTGCGCTCCAGATTCCTTGATGCCAGGTCAGTGGATCGTGTGTGTAGCACATGCTGTATATATATATACTGTGTGTGTGTGTGTGTGTGTGTGTGTGTTTGGTATCTAGAAACTTTTATTGCTTCTGTTTGACCCATATAAGCAAATCCAGTGGGCGAGGTCATTTTTAGACTGAAGTTAGTTTCTTCCACTTTTCTGGCACAGCTCACAGTGTGAGCGCTGCAGAGATGCATGATTTTAATCGTGTCCATGTTCCACGCATTATCCATTTTCAACACAATCATGCCCCCGCACCTGAGAGCAGTTAGGACCAAATGAAGTGGGGACCGAGTCATGTGTAATGGATGGAGGGGAGGTCATCGGCAGGTGTTGTGGATTACTCTAATCGCTAACAGTGTGGAGCTCTGCGGCACAAGTTTGGGCCAAACGAGCCGAGCGGAGGCACATTTCGCTGCCCACTGCCTGCGTGAAGCGCGGTAAACAAGGCAAAATAAGCAAATGCTCAACAACATGATAAGTAGTGCCCTTGGGAGGGAAGGGGACCCAGATCTAGTTAGAGTTTGCTTGTTTTCTGCTGGAGATCCCTGGGGCCGTGGCACTTCAGGAACAATGCTCAACTGTGCATGCCGTGATTTCTATAATGTACCGAGATGCACTCCGACTGGGCTTTGCGCTCCATCACAAAGCCCACCCATCCGCTGCACTAAACTCCGCACATTACACGCTTGGACTGGAGATTGGAGACCAACAGACCAAATTAAACATTGTATGTGTTTTGTGACTGTGATTGTTTGCGTGTGTGTGTTTGTGTGTGTGTGTGCGCACGCTTGTCAGTTTATTGGTCGGAGTCTGGTCTTCTGTGTGTTGACGAGACTCTTGGAGCAGGACACGATATCCTGCTCCTCAGGGCCCTTAGAGCCCATTCCTCATTATTTTCACCATTTATGTGCGAGATTGATTGTGCAATTTGTGCGATCCAAATGGATGAGTTAATGCCGGTCCCGCTAATAGGCTCGCTCGGCCTTTTCTCTCGTTTTGCCCCCCACTCAGGCGGAAAAGGAGAAACTTCAGCAAGCAGGCGACGGAAATCTTGAACGAATATTTCTACTCGCACCTCAGCAACCCGTACCCGAGCGAGGAGGCCAAAGAGGAGCTGGCCAAGAAGTGCAGCATCACAGTTTCCCAGGTGGGTAGTGCTCATCTAACAGTAGCTGGTGGGTAATCAGGGTGGGAAAGGCTAAAGCCTAGAGGGATAGTTACCGGAGGTCACACCACCAAGACACAATGTCCTTAGCTAACCTTGACATTGTGGCTTCCTAATGATGCTTCAGTCAAGGCTGGTCCCAGTCAGTCAGAGCAGGGCCACAGGGAGGGGAGGCCTATATCATCTTGGCCTCAATCAAAGCTCTATGCTGTCCTTCCTTAGTCGCCCGACGCTGGGTCCCCTGCCATTTCCCCCTCTCATTCCCATCCACCATGTGTGCTCTTCTCTGTTGCCTGCTCAGTCGCTCAGGTCATAAGCTGGGAAGAAAAATGGCATCATCCATTACTTTAAGAAAAGCAGTTAAAGTGTGCTGCTTCAAAACACCGCCTATTTATTTCTATGTGCAGGACTCTTGCTAATTCTCACTTGTATTTTAGAGCTAAAGATGCAACTTTCCCACTTTATTTATAGCACAGCCTCCTTGTCGGGTAAACCTGAAGGCAGTATCTCTCACACCTAACCCCCACATCCGAAGCATTATTATCCTGTGCTCTCTTTGTCTGCTATGACTGTGACTAGATTTTTTTTGATACTCTATTGTTCTGTGGTTGTCCTCATGAGACACGATATCAGAGAAACATGAATCTATACAATAATCTGCAGTGTTTTTTTCTGTGTGGGGAGGGGGTGTTGAGGGGTATATTGAGTGTAGTCATGAAGAGTCAGATACTGTAAAAGCCCATTCTTTTTTGCCTTCAGGGGGTGGGAAGCACCATCACAGTATCACAGGTATGTCATAACTTCTCCTGATCCACTGTTTTCATTTTTTTTTTGTTTTATGTATGTAATAGCCTCACAGTTTTCCACTTGCACAGAATCTCCCTCCCTCACACCACTGGATCAAAGCTAATGTTATCATGAATTACAGTATTTAAAGTTTTTTTTAAAAAAAAAAAAAGAGTGGATAAGACTTTGTAAGCATTTACATCCCACCTTTAAGTCACACAAGAACACAGACTATTTTTGATTCATATTTTTAAGCTACACTCATGTTATCACCATATTCTGTGTGTACAAATGTGTCACATGAAATATTTCACTTTTTGGCTATTGTTTACATTATTTTTTTATTGTTTGTTGTAGAGCGTCGACTAATTGTGTGGTCTTTTGAGTCTTCAAACTGCGCTCTGAGTTTATCTACCCCCCCCTCGTGATCGCTGTGTGCTTTGTAGCAGTTAAAGAAATGGCCACTCGCAAATGGAGCTGCTCTGTTTTCTGAGTGCCTCGCAAAAAACAGGCTACTGTACGAGTTCCCATGAGAACAAATCAGTCTGTGCAGAAATTAGAGGGCTTTTAAAAATTCACTTGAGCTCATCTCAGGCCCCATTAGAGGCGTACTCCTCGACGAGCGGAGGCCGCGGCAGACATTCTTATTGACTTATTCTTAGTGCTTTGGCTCATTTTAAGTGAGTAACAAAGTCGGAGGCTCGATGTGATGCCGAGCGTGAGTGTGTTATCCCTCACCGTGTCCCGGCCGCGACACGAAGCGCTCGCCGTGGCCACGCCGAGGGCTCGGCCGACTCATTTTTCAGACGCCCCCCAAAATATTTTTTGCTTTGGCTTTGTGGCTTGCACGAGCAGTTCGTTAAGTAAAAACCATCCGTCAGGAACAGTGTGCCGATATCGCTGCTCAGTGCATCATCGCTGACGAAACGCTGTGCATCATTTTTTAGCAGGGATCATTTAAAATGCACAGTGAGAACAAAGCTGCTTTACTTTCCTCAGAGAGAAGTTCAAATCCAGTGTTTTTCATATCCAAATGCTGCAGTGACAACCTTGAACAAACAGAGAAAAATCTTGGATGTCTCACTGCGTCTGATCTGATTAATACTGACGCCCGTGTGTTTAAGTACAATGAGCTGTTGACTCTGTTCGGACGACCCTCTAAATGCAGGACACCGTCACTTTGCTTGCCCCCTGCTGGACTCCTGAATGAAGGCGTGGGACTGCACAGCCGCTGTTCACGTCAGGGTTTACATGAGGAGCCATATTTGATATAATCTGTGTCAGGGGCTCAACATTAAAGCCAGTGCTTTTTAAGATTCCTTTACATTGCTTACATTTTTCATCTGAGCGACACTTTTCAATATTTCAGATCATAGTGAATTTAGCGAAGCCAAGACTTGAGCTCTTATTCATTATTAATGCGGCCTGTATAATTGATGGTATCACAGCTTGTGAGACCACCTTTGTATTTGCATTGAAGGCGCAGGGCATTGTAACCTCAGATATATTGAGATCATACACAGATCATGCATTGCCTCACACTGACTAGCGAGGAGTATTGACCTGAACTAGGGTGAAATAGTTTGAATTATTAACCACAGCTCCACGGCCTCTCTCGTGGGCAGCACTGAAGGCAACGGTATCATGTTCTTGCGAGGAGTCTGCATGGTCATTATACAATCGCTGCCTTTGAGGCTGCTGATGTCAGGTAATTCAATCTCACAACCTGGTTCTCACCACACATAGGAGTCAATTGAATGCATGGCCTGCCACAAGATAAAAGGGAATTAGTTCTGTAGATTGGGTTGCGCTCCACACCTTACCGTGCAGTGCATTTGTTCAATATTTAGCTGAACCCCAGAATCACTAAAGCCAGAGTTCAGTGGGCAGGAGAGAAACGTGGTGGTGGAGGCTTGGATGCCAGCGCTGCTGAGTGTGTCCAGGCTTGTGACACCATGTAGTGGCAGAATACCGTCATAACACAGCATATAGGACAAGATTAAAGTTTGTTCCAGTTGTTGCTGACTTAATATAAAACTATGAGCAGCATTTCTGCCATATTGGTGTTTGGTAAAAAAAAGTGAACTGGTGTAAATCTACAACTGTCAACTTTCAGGTTTAATGATGCAAATACGTCTTCATGTGCAAACACCACGGCTGACAGTTTAATAAATGCAGTTGAGTTTAATCCACTGTTCTCATGGACATTTTGTTAAATTAAACAGAGCTCTGGAAAACATTTTCCATGATTTCCCGCCGTTTGTGGGCACTTTGCGAGCTGTCGAAAAGAGCGAGAATATTGCATCGTCTTTTTGCTCCACAATCCACTATAAGCAGGTTAAGTAAAAAGGATGATGGCCAGGGCTTTCATTGCTTCCAATTAAACCTTGCTTGTTAGTTTAACCTCTAGGTAAACCCATCAAACAATTGATGTCAAGGAAACCCTGCCAACAGTGGGCCTCGCCTGAATGGTCATTAATTTTAATTGCCTAGATATTAAAGATTTAGAGCACAGAGACGTGCAGGATAGAAATGATCTGATGTCCTGCAAATCCAGTCAGTTTTTACGCCACAGCATCGGCGGGCTGCTGGGGATATTAAAATTTAAGCACATGGGTGGAAATTAAATAAAGCGTCATTAGGGGCAGCTGCTCTTTGGCTGGTCCAGCCGTGGCCTGCAGGGCCTGAGAGGGGGGCAGCGGCACAGCGACAAGACACTCTAATTTATAGAACCATTAAAAACAAGCATCATCTCATTATTATTCCACAGTTATTGCAGAGCCAGCATTCACACATAAGCTTCGACCCTCACACAACTTTTCAGCGTCTGACTGATGTCGGACGTCACCGATCCAATGCAACAAAATGAGCGTTTCCAAACGCTCTAAATCTGAATATACAGAGTTTCAGGCGTTAATTTGAACTCAGCATTTCCTCGAGTTCCTTTTGAGTTAAGTAAATTTTTCTTCTTTTTTTTTTTAACACATCAATTAACAGCGACTGCCCCGATTATCTGTGTTTACTGCTCCACATGTCTGCAGGTCTTTACCCTCTAACTCTTGTTTTTGATAATTACAAACAAAAGTTGCTTCTTGAATCACTGAGCATGCACACACACACACACACACACACACACACACAAATAAATGTCTCGCTGCTGTATTCATGTTTTGTTATTTTCAAAAATGAGAGCACTTCAGTACAGCTTGTTCAGCCATTAAATAAGAGTGACTGTTTATTAGATTAAACAGTGTTGTGCATGTTTAGTAATTATTTTAGTTAAGTATGAACATTTTACACAAATAAACAATGTTTTTCATTTTTCTGTTTGTGTTGAATTTGACATGCAGCTTGTACAGAACAACTGTCAACACATATCCTTCAGCTGTATTTGCTGGTTTCTCCTATAGTGTCTAATCATTTAATATTTATGTATTTACATGAGGTGTCAATCACCTCGACTCACTGATCTGGAGTCAGTGAGAATTCTTTCGAGGGTAAAATATGAACATTCATAAATTTTCACTGAGGGATTTGTATCTTCAACAACCAGCCCTGATATGAGGAATATATATAATACATTGACTTTAGTGTCTGTGCAGCCGGAGCCCCTTGTGTTTTAGTTTTGTCAGGAGACGGATCTGAGAGCGTGTCATGCTCCCATCCATGAGAAGACACAAGTGGCTCCTGATTATGGCTTAATTAGCTTGTGTACCCGGCGGACATTACTGCAGGGGCTGGGAATTGGGTACTTGATGGACCCAAACATGACATCTTGAAACAATCACACTGCTCAGTGCACGGTGCTGTGGCTGCTTGACGTCTGACTCCTCTGCTCCTCCTCCTTCTGCTCTCCCACACAGGTATCCAACTGGTTTGGCAACAAAAGGATCCGGTACAAGAAAAATATCGGCAAGTTTCAGGAAGAAGCCAACCTGTATGCCGCCAAGACTGCTGTAAATGCAGCACACGCTGCGGCCGCTGCAGTGCAGAACAGCCAGGCCAACTCCCCTACCACACCTAACTCCGGTAGGCACTCCTGCATATAGACAACAACAAACAGATGTGCCCTCTGCCTCAGCCCTTAACCTGCTGCCTACCTGCCTCACTCTCTCATGCACGATTCACACAGGCGAGAGTGACAGGCTCTGCTCCCAGCTCGGGGATCACAGTGTCTCCTGTCTATAAGACAGTTGATGCCAAGCAAACTCATGCATAAAGAGAGCGTTCCTGACTTGTGAACCGAGAACACATGTATTTTTGGCAAAATAAAAAAAAATTCAGAAGGATGCCATGGGATTTGTTTTCCCTTGACTTTCTGTCAACTTCCTGTCATTTGTAATGTAATGGTATGTAGTCCCCCTGAACGCTGTTGCTTTTCTTTGCTAAATAAAGTGAAACATAATTGCTGGGAGCATTTTACCTACAGTAATAGTATTATATCAAAATGGCAACACGTGCAGCTCGTAGTGAATGAAAGCCTTGCAGGGCATGTTTAGTCCGCTTTGTTGACTGATGTAATGCTGAGTGTGGACTAGCTTGACCTGCGTCGGGATGTGGTAAGCTTATGAAGTGGTCCCTTTTTCTTGCACCCAGGATTCCAGATGAAAGATGAAGAGTTTCAGCTGGATTCTGCCGAGAGCAAAAACACTCTTTTAACCAACATGTTTACTGGTACTGGTCTTTTCATAAGCTTCTTATTGTCCTTGTCATTTACCATGTGATACCTCCCTGCCAACGTTAGATTGGAAGTAGGCGATGTGGAACGATTGGGAGCTTAGGCGACCAACCGCATATAGAACCGGTCCCCCTTGTGTCATGTGATTTTCATTTCATTTGTGTCCACCGCATTCGTGAACAGATCCTCCTGAGTCCCTCTGCATATCATCCTCTTCTGTTTCTTTGCCTCCCTTCCTTCCCCTCCTTCACCCTCGTAGTTGCTTGCTTTATGGGAGTCTTTCTTCAGTGTATTTTTCTGCTTGAGTTGGGTCTGTGTATGTGGACACGTGCGTGGTGTGTGTGTGTGTGTGTGTGTGCGTTATTTGCGTGTGTGTGTGTGTGTGTGTGTGTGTGTGTGTGTGTGTCTGTGCTTTCCCTTTATAGCCTTCTCATATATTCAGCTACTTACATCCTCCCTTTCCAGGTTCTTCAGGTTCTTTTAACCTCCCAAACTCTGGGGACATGTTCTTGAGCATGCAGAGTCTGAATGGGGATTCTTACCAAGGGGCACAAGTCGGAGCCAATGTACAGTCACAGGTAGGATCAACAATCAAGGACGGTTCCTGACTACCGGTGCAGAGAGCTGTCCTTGTCTTGCCTGTGTACTGAGCCATCCACAGTGCAGTCTGAAGCACAACCAAAAATAGAGAAATAAGAGAAACACGCTGCTCAGGCGAGGGCAGTTCAAATTACCACAGCGAGGCCTCCTCTAACCTCCCATTGACTAAAGTGTTGCGGGACTATTTCGCTTTGGATGGAATATTTTGGCAGCCAAAATATAATCCCACCCCACTGCTATCATGCCACAAAGCAATTTACTGGTTGCTATTCCAAACATCTTAAGTCGAGGTTTTGTGAATGCATTTGGCTTTGACTTGAACTCTTGGGTTGGTATTGGGTTTTTGGTACTGTGTTTTCCCCCTTTTTTCTGTATCCTATATTGTTATCTTCCTGTCCAACATAGTATCACGGCAGTTTGTGAAATAGTCACACAAATTTAATTTAAAGGTTTCGTGTATGTGAGCAGGAATTGTCCTTTTTTTTTTTTTCATGACAGTCAGCATCTTTCAGAGCAGCAGTGAATCAAACACTACATGTATGAAGCGTCACAGGGAGGTCGACGGGTCGGACGGAGGGCGTTCAAGGAAAAGATTTTAAAGATCTTTGCAGTTTGTGAAAGACTCAGAATCAGAACCTCACTCAGGTTGAGGTCATGGAAAGATTTCAGTTAAATCTATTTGTGAAATAATTCTGCAATTGAATCTATAGGATTCGTGTACATGGATGCAAACTTTCTACTTGAAAGTCCTGCTGAGCGTCACATTAAAAGAAATGGACAATTCACAGCCGTGTACATGAATCCTATACATTCAGTTCTGTGAGTGTTTGGTGAACTGCCGTGATACTGGGTTGTCCTGTCTCATCTTGTTATTGTGTTGTTGATGTCTTCCATTTTGTAAGTTGAACGCAGCTGCACAACAGACACACAGTCGCTGCCATGCACAAAAAACATATGCTTATTAATGATTAAGGTAAAAAAAAAATACATTTAAAGCAGCCATAGTTTATTTGTCACATTATTGTCGCTTATGTTTTTGTTTTGATAGAAAAGATAGATTTGAGCATGCTCGTAATGTCAGTATACCTTTTTTTTTTTGTTGTTGTTATTAGAAAATCTATTAGACATGTCACAAATGTGGTTTGCTGTCTCAGGATCCCCTTTGTGATTTCACACTAGTCAGTATCTGTTGCTTCACCGAGCATGTTTGCAGTTCGTTGTTGGCCTGATTCGAGACACTGAGTTGACCAGCTTGTCCACCTTGTCTGTCCCCTCAGGTGGATACCCTGCGCCATGTTATCAGTCAGACGGCAGGATACAATGATGCTCTGGGGGGAAACACGATGTATAGTCCACATGGCTTGAATGTGAGTAGAGGTTTTATTTGGCAGTGTGAAATTTTTCATCTTCAAAATATGCACAGCTTTATTTCAACTGTATTCAATGAACAGACAAATCCTTGCACGTGTTTTCGCTTCTCAGAGGCTGAGTCGTGCAATATGAGACAGATCTTGTCACTTTGTCACCTGATATGAATAAAAGTTGCATTTAATAAAACACATGACGCAGCGGAGAAATAAAATCTTTACTTTAATAAACATCTTTTAATACTTTGTTTGACTCCGACCGAGCTTTTCGCTGCACAGTATCTGTTAGCTGTTTTGAAATGCTTCACAGAATTTTCCCATAGCCTTATCTTCATGATAAAATATGAACATGTGATCGCCCGCAGCCCCTTTCCAGACATGAATTCCATCTTCCTTGATGAGGTTTGATATGGCGCCTTTTTGTAAAGCAGCGCATAATCTGAAGCTATCAGAGTAAAGATTAATTCTGTTGATGAGAGAGGATGAAGAGAGAGAGAGCGACTCTCTCCACGTCTGCACTGTATCACAACCTCACTATTCGCTCTTTGTATTCTTATGCCTGTTGGGTAAATTCACAGTCTAATACTATTTAAAGCTTAAGCATCAAAAGTGAGGTATTAGATTTACAGCAGTGTTACTGGAAATTTAAAAAAAAAAAAAAAAATGTGAAAAAAAAAAATTAACACATTTTCTGTAAACAAATGTTGGAGGCTGTTGCCAGCGTTCACTGCTCTTTGGTGTCATTCTGGCTTCGCTGGAGCCTCGTTGCTATAAGCTCTTTAGACATGTCAGCTCCTACCAGGATCAAGTGTTTTTCACTTTCTCACAAGGTTTCTCACTTCCATGCGCCGTGCAGACCTCTGCCTACCGGCTCAGCGCGGCTCAGGATCATCCCCGCTAAAACAGCAACTGATGCACTGAACAATCTCGGCGCATGAAAACAGAGAACAAACACAGTCATAAAAATATTTTGCATAAGTCAAATTGCGGCTCCTATTTTGCAGCGGCAGCCCTGAAAGTGCCTTATAGATATATTTGCATAGACTAACCTTTAGCTTCGTTGCCTGTGACGTAGAGGGATCCAGTAAAGGCTAGGTCACGCCTGGAGCAAAGCAAAGTCAGGCTGGCTAAGACTGGCTCCCTTGCAGAGGCCCTGCCCTGTCACTTCCACTCAGCTCTCCCCACCTCACCCGGCCCGAGCCCTCCCTCCTCCTGACTGACAGGAGAATATGTAGCGACAAGCTGTCGGCCGCTGCTGAAATCTGCTTAGACACTGATTTCAGGGAGCGCTCCCATTGGTCGGGGGACGAATTTGTTTCCGAGAGTCTCTTTGCTGATGCTACTGTAATGCAAAGAATGCTGGACTAATCACGCGGCATCATCGTGTGTCAAACATTTTAATATCAGCTGACACGGCCAGAAAGTCTCGTTTCCACGTTTGGAGCGTTGTGTTACATTTTGGGAATGAGAATGTACCCGGCTCATGTTGCACAGGACGTGTTTGTAATCTCAACCTTTCCCGTTTGTGTCCCAGGCTAATGGGGGATGGCAAGATGCAACGACTCCGTCTTCTGTAATATCTCCGACAGAAGGACCCGGAAGTGTGCACTCCGATACCTCGAATTGATCCGCTATTAATGCATCTTCGCCTCAAACCGGGCATGGACTCTTTTCACCGGGCCGACCAACAGCGGAGGACACACAAGAACTTTTCACGACAGATTCGTTCTCCTGTACCTTCAAATATTCACGTGCAAAGCGACATCCCGTCATCGCGAACACCCAGTGTCTCCTGATCGTCCAGTGCTTTCTTTCTGTCTTCATGAATCAACTTTAATCACCGTGCTCTTATTTCTTGTTTGTCGTAGGGGTAAGCACACAAACGGAAAACAGATGATTCTCAGTCAACTTCTGAACCTAAAAAACTGGATGACACTCTAACGTTTTCTCTCCTTTGTGACGTTTTAAACAGCCACTTGTTTGATTCTTGATTTAATTACTCCTTTCCCATTTCGATAATTGGTTTCAGTTCATACAATACATAGATTAAAGCAGCTGTTTCTTTGACTGTAATGCGCTCGCAATCTTGTCCAGCAACTCAACAAAGCTACTGTTGACAGCTCAATGGCAGCTTTGTAGTTACTTCCAAGATTTATTTTTGCCTTACAGCCGTATACATTAGTAGGAGGAAATGACTATTCAAAGTCTGGAACATAAAGAAGTGTAATTGATTGCTTGACTATAACATGACACCATTCCATATTTTATAATTTGATGTTTAGTATGTACATATGTAAACATTTTTTGTTTGTTTTGTTGTACTGCTTCTCAACAAGTCCCCAACAGTAGATCATCCATGGCACACCGGAGCGGGGCCCCGTCACACAGGAAAAGTTGTACATAATATAGCTTAAGAGTAATTATACATCCCACCAATCAATACGCAGCTTTATTACCTCATTCAAATTCATACAAACCAATACTTTCCAACATTTCTGTAGCTTAGAGTGCTCACTTACTACCTCTAAACAATATCACCGCCATCGTTTCTTTTGCCCTTATTTAATGTTTTTATGTAGTTACTTTGATTACATCTTGTAACACTGTAAACTCTTCATTCTCTATGTAATCTAATGTATATTTTAATCTTTTAATAAAATGCCGTTGCCGTGTCGCAACTTAAAATGACAAAATAAAAAAATGATAACAATATTAATACCATGAAAGATGGACGGGGAGGGGAGGGGGGGGGGGGGGTCAGGGGGTCGGGGGTGAAGACGTTGTTGGTCTGTGGCTTTTATGATGACGGGGTGCGACGAACATTGTTGATAAATTAACACCAAACAGTGAAACTGTTGTAAATACTGAAAAGGAAAAAAAAAAAACATTTTGAATGTTGCTCATCTTGTTACTAAATCATGCAAAAAAAAGAAAAGAAAAAAAATGACTATAAAAAGTGTAATGCATAGAGGTTTCAGTATTCAGAACTGTACATTTCCAGCTCTGTTCAACAGGGTTCAAAAACTTCTTTTCTCTTTTTTCTATTGTATGTGATTCTGAAACTGAAAAGTCATGACAAATGATTTGTGGCAGTGATTCTAATGTATTAAAGATGTTTAGTGTTACTTTCTAACCAGACTACACCCTGGACTGAAAAGTCTTCCTTGTGGTAGTTGTGTAATTTCAAACATGAATAAACCTTTTGCTTTCATGACAGCAAGTCGTGCCACTTTATTTAAGCCTGTGCTGAACTTTTATTTCCCATCAACAGCGATCACATTTCCATGCATGTTTTTAAAGCAATTTTAATTTAGTCACTTTTCTGTGTTAATCAAATATATTCACATGTGGTCTCGTCACCATCTGCACACACGATCCCTGCACACGACCTCTGCTCCTGGTTCATGGCGAGCAGGAGAAGACTTAACCTGGTTTGCAGCTCCTGTGCCGCTGACATGGTTAGTGCAATTAACTGAAATGTCAGGCACTTCTAATTCAGCCTATTTTGTCTGTCTGTTGTGGAAAGGCTGCCTTAATGGATCATTGGTTACCAATTCCACATGGAGATTGACATCCATTTATCCTCATTTTCTCACTCCTTCATTCCCGTCTTCCTCCCGCGCTCGTGTCCAGCGTTCGTCTCTTGGACCCTCCTGGATTTTCTGACAGTGTAATCGCAGCGTGTTTGAGAATATCCTCTCTCATGATGTGCAGCTAATTGGAGACTCTTGCGCACGTGCGCGCGTTCGTGCACGTCGAGTGTTTGTTTTGATTTCAACAGACACAGGAAAAGAGGAAAGAGATGTAACGGCGTAGCTTGAGTTTAATTCAAGCGCAAAGCACAGACGGTTTCCCGGGAGAGCACATTTGTCCACTCAACCAGTGCAGAACTTCATTGAACACCTTTCTGTGGAAATCATATCTTCATCCTGATATCACACACCCATGACACACGTTTCTGAACGCAGCTTTTCCATCGCAATTTCAGAAATAGTGTCCTAGAGGTGAGTCAAGAAAGACACTTAACAGGTTTTCAGAACTATGTTGATTATTGATGATGATTGAGGGAGATTTTAGTGCATCGTGCTCGTTTTCATCATGCTGCTTCAGACCGTTCTTTTCTAATAAACTGCAGAGTGCATATGCAAACATATTTGCTCTCACAGGAATTATGAAAGCATTTGGAGTTTGGAGTCCAGCCCTGCGCCGCCCTGCCATTAGGATTACAATCTATTTGCTCATTCTACCTTTACAAATAGATATATTTTCCTCCTCTGGACTTCGACTATTGGATTTTAAGTACCGCACTCAGCAAAATTGGCCTCAGAACCTTTTAAATAAAGAAGTTACATTTTCTGAGATTATGCCTATTAGAGATTTTTCTAAGGTTCATTAAAGACGACATTTTCTAAGTAAAATTCACCATGAAAAGCATGCATCATTAAATATGGAAATCCAGAGTTATATTAGCAATATGCACATAGCTGGTGCCAATTAAATTAGAGAAAGATATCATTTATATTATTAAGGTAGAGTTCATATTAGATTAAATATTAAATGTAATTTTTTTTTTCGTGGTTTGATTTATAGCTCAGAGTGCGTTGTTCACAGACCCATGTTACACTGTGTTTCAATACAGAGATTGTTTGTATTAAAATGTAAAAAGCTGTAATTGCATCACACTGTCGCTGAATTAAACTGGTAAGAGGTTCAAACAGAAATTCGCAAGCTGGCACGTTTCTGCTTTTCATTCTTAAATGTGCCTCTATGTGCAGAGCAATGTGCACACGAAGCCCTTTATACATGACTACAACTTTCCTCTTCACTTTAGGTCTGATTGGAAGAATTAGCTTCTGAAAACCTTAACATGTGACGTCAGAGTAGACGATGTGCAGAATGTTACAGCTGCTTTATCAAACATGTGATATCAGGAAACCTGATGGATCTTAATTCATCAGAAAGTACTGATATTTGAGCTTATTGTTAAAACTGATCAGTGAATTTACAGCAGCTGAAATGTTTCATACACTTTCCCAAACCAAACAGCTGATGTGATCACAATCCACAATCACAGCACGCGATGCACCTAAAGACCGAATCTGAGACGTCAAACCTGAATCAAACCGACTCCCAGTGAAGAAGATTTTAATGTTCAGACTCACAGAGAAGCACATGTAGGTTTCACTGGGCTGTGGATTGTGGATCAGCAGCTTCGACAAACTCACAGAGACAAGATGTAGTTTACGTGTATTAAAAACACTGGTAATTGTTACGTTCCCCTTTTTAGCTTTTATAAATACAATCTGAATATTGATGCTTTACAACTCACTGTGATGACCAATAACTAAAAGTGTTTACTGACATCTCTCCTGAGACACATTGTATATTATTACAACTGTGCTTTACTATATCATCATTCACTGTGTGTTTATACACCACAGGTCGACTTAAAGCCGACCTTCATCACATCAATAAACCTGTATCTGCTCACAGCTGCACAGTGTCTTATAAAGCATTTATTAAATGACTACATCTTATTCATGCTGAGCTTTTTGTCTTAAAAATGTCTTTATATGGACGTAACAGTTCTTTATCATCATTGTCAGCTGCCAGTCACATGACAGTGGAAATGACTTAACTGAAACCTTCCTTTAAATTTCTATTGTCAGTAAAATGATTCACGTACCTGTTTCATTTCTAACCTGTCCCAGAGTGCATCTGAACAAGAGCTAATTAGTGAGAATGCTATATTCAAAATGTGACTCTGATGTGAAATCATGAGCTTTATTTTAATTGAAAATCAGAAAAAAAGTCTCATGACTTCACCCAGATACAAACATGCAGGATATTCTGTCTCTGGAACTGGAGCTTTTCTGTCACATATATATTTGGAAAATCCACAATTTCCCTTAATTTCAATTCGAACAAATCTGGTTAACTTGCTGTTTCCCTTGTCCTGGAATAATATCCCTGCTGGATAATGATTTTGCTTTGTTAGAGCTGCTTTCATGAGATGCTCATAAAGCCGGAGACATGAGCCTGAGAGAAGTGTGCAGTGGTTTGATTTACTGGGCAGGACTGTAATGGAGCAGACTTCCTGCACCGATCTCTTCAGCAGCACCGACTCCTATTAAGAGATGAGTCCTGAGTGGCCTTTGAGCTTAAAACAGTGGAGTTAATTAACATTTGATCCCTCCTCTTCTTACATCTTTAGAAGTTCATTTTCAATTTCATTTCATCCCGTCCGCCTGTTTCGGTGCCGGAGGATTCCTTTACGATCGCACGCAGCCTCATCTCTGAACTGATGGTGGCTTATCATAGCTTGTTGGGCAAAAGCAGGAGTGTGAAGGCTTGTGACAGGAGACAGATGTTTGCCTTACCTCTTAGCAGACGCGTGTCAGCAAGCAAGGGCTGCCTTTGTGCTGCTCCAATGTACTGACACCGAGTCAGAAAATACATAGGAAAAGCAGAAAACAGGAGCCGTGTCTGTCTTTCTCTGCTGCTCTTTGTCTGTCACTCTCTCTCTCTCTCACACACACACACACACACACACACACACACGTACATGCACTGCACAATACATTCAACAATTAGATCACGCAACTTAATCAGGAGCTGCATTTTATTTAAGTACGTTCACCGAACAGCACAACCTGCGAAGGTGCACAGAGGCAGCTGATGGATGTAAGCGACATGCTGGAGTTTCATATCAAGCCACAAAGGTTCAAGTACCATCAGAGAAAAGTGATTACGGTGACAGCTCCTGAATTCATTTGATCTACTGCATTGCTTTTGATTAAAACCCCGTCCTTTATGGCTTCGTTCAAACTCAAGCCTTAACACTGTTTTTAAGTGAAATCATTTCCATAAATAAACAAGTGATGGAGGATGTGACGTAGATTCAGGGACATGATCCAAACACCTGAACGGGACTCGTGTTCCAGTTCTGTGTTTCCATCCTGCTGCAACCGGAACAACAAACACATAAAGATGAATTCAACGCATTGTGTTTCCGTGATGTTTAATAAAACTCAATAACTAAGTAAAATGCAGGGAAATTAACGACAATAATTACCCACAAGTCTTTGCATAAACGATTTGTGTATTGTTTTAATGGAAAAATGCGGTTTTAGTTTTAAGTGAAGCTGCAGGTTTAAAGAGTGAAACAATAGTAACATATGAGTTTATATAAAACATTATGCACCAACTTGGCCTCATATTTAAAGAAAAGTCAACATTTCTTTGTGCTGTTGTGATTTTTGTTGTGTAAAGTACGTAAGAGTTGGCAGGACATGGATCCATGGATGATTGTGTATTTGTTAAGACTGATTTATTTCGGTTGCAGTGTAAAATGGCTGCTGAACGACGGGTAAACCCTCAGCTCGTGCCTGTGGAAATGATCCTGTGACGATATAAGGACGAGACACAGATATGTTTAGGTTGAAGAAGCTCAAATCTGGGATGTGTCTTCTACTGTCTTGATTCCTGGAGACATTTTTTTTCCCCTCTTTCATGGCTTATACAGGATGTGTCAGGACAAATATTTGAATTCATTGATTTATCCAATTCAAGTAATGCTGTGACTGGTGGCAGTGATAACATGTTTCTCTCCAAGTGGCTTAAAGATCTAAAGTATAATATGTAAATTCAATGTCCTGTGTTCAAACACCAGCCAGGATTTTGTCTCCCGGTGTGTCTCATCTCTGTCTCCCCGTCTCCTCTTGGATATATATCCTGACGTCCAAAAACAAACGATCCTGTTGTCAACTTGTGGAAAAAAAAGATAAAGCGGCTGAACCAATTTGTTATCCAAGATTTGGCAAGTGGGTCATTGAATAAGGAGACGAGACAACAGACTAAATTCATTTACAAGCTTTAAAAAAAATGGTGACAGGTCCTAAAGTGACAACATGTTTGTGGCTAAGATGCCTCTGATGTTTTTTTTTATTTTTTAGAACATAAAACGACTCGTTAAATATCCTTTTCCACGTTTCCTCACGCTGGAGGTGGGTTGATCCAAAGACGGATGACAACACGCTGGGAAAGATTATCGAAAGCTCGTGCAAATATCCAGAGCAGTTTGGAGCCGCTGAAGAAACTCAGAGTTAGATCTGAGGTTTGTGACCGAGATGAAGCTCATTGTTCCTCGTCTCCGTTTCCATCTGCACGAGTGGTTTAGAGCCTCTGTGTTTCTGCATGTGTGTCCACTGTGGAGACTTCATGAGATCATAACCACAGTCAGTTCAGTTTGATGCAAAGAGTCTGACAGTAAGAAATGATCTGCACACGTTCATTGTGTTTAGGTTCTGACTGTGTTCGTTCGAGGTGGATTTACAAAGTCAGAGGTTTCCAGGAAAATGACGACCGGTCGTTTTTGCTCTTAGTTTTTTGCACGGAGGTGATAATTTTCCTTTGGACTGAGCCAAACGAGCTGATTCCAGCGTTTATTCAAAGCTAGTTTTCTTTTCAGAGGACAAATATTCTAATGGCATCGATCCTCTGCTTACTTTACTGTGCAATATCACTACTTAGCATTTGCATGTCTCATAGCGCACTTCACATTTTTAACTTTTTCAATCCATGTATTTACTTAATTTCTTTGTTTCTTCTGTTATTATTTTCATTACTTTTATTTTGTACTTTTACATATGACAATAAAACTTCTTGATTCTCATTTATGTCTATGTTTATGTGAATTTCCTCACTGTGGGATGAATAAAGGTTTATCTTATCTTATCTTATCTTACCTTATCTTATCTTACCTTATCTTATCTTATCTTATCTTATGTGAACGCGCGTCCTGTGACGGCTTCACCTCGACTCTCCTCATGTTCGTTAGGATGAATCGTGACATTGTTTGGGAATGTGAAAGCGCTGCACACGGCTGCATTTCACACCAGTGAAAATGTTACTGAAACATCTCCAAACCTGAATTTCACCGCCCAGCCGCTTCAATCCGGGTGATTACGAGAAACAGCAACAAATTTGTGCAGCACATCTTCCTCCTCCGTGCTCGATCCGGTGCAGTGTGGCTATAGGCTACATGGTGTAATGGGAAGTCATTAGCTTTTGGTCTGATGCAGTTTGTTCTCAGTCCCTCGCTGCTACATTTATATTTCATATCTTATGTTTCACACTGTATTAACAGCTGTGGCTTGTTTTTGCCATCTGCAGACAATTACTTTAGTTTACTTGGCTTTGTAATAATAACATGTTTTCTTCTTGCAACTCTCTCAACAGACAACATGCTGCAAATTCTTGACAGGTGCTGAGGCATTTGCTCGGGAGACATGGCGAGGAGGATTATTACTGCATTATTTAGTTCTCCTGAAATAAACAAACACATTCCCTTCCTGGCATCGTGTGCGACTAGCAAGTCAGCACTGTGTTGTGCTGCATCGCTCCAGCTCGCAGGAGCCAATTATGATTTACGTCGACTGCCGAGAACCTCGGTGCCCCTTTTCACTACCAACAAGACCCACTTAGTGTCGAATATTTTCCCTTCCGTACCCTCTCATTTGCTTGGTATCTCCTCCTTTTATGACCTTTTTACATTCACCTTGCCTTGTTTCACCTATTTGCTATCACCACAGTGGCTCAGGTTCCGCTCCACAGTCTAGTTTCAGTATAATAACTTGACACTTCACATTGCATTAGTCTTAGTCCCGACAACAAGGTTATGTGACCTATAGTGTCAGAGAGCATACACCATACTTGCCTGGAGTAGCTATTTATCAAGACAGCTTTGGGCCACCTATGATTCAGAGCAGAACAAATACAGATGTGAGGCGGTTATACCGAGGACACATTTGTCCAGCAACCAGAGTTTGAGCCGGCAAACACCATCAAGCTGTTTTCTCTCACAGGGACTTGAACTGGACATTAATCCTATAAAAGTCTCCAGATTGCACGTCATTACGTAGTTAACGATGAAAGCATGAATATTCAGAAATTCACTCAGTGTGGTGTAAAGAGAAAATGTTGCATTCAATTGCTTCATAAATGTATAGTATTATTCTCAAGTATGGATGAAGAAGCAGACAGACTGCAGCTCCGCGGTCGTGTGCCGGGCGGAGGGGGAGGCTGCGGAGAAGGAGGCCGACTCTGAACCCCGAGGAAGTCATTAGGAGACCGGTGACCTCACTGGTGCAGCGCTGGGAAAAGCTGCCCACTGGCATGATGTCATATTTTACATGCCATCAGTCATTTTACCACCCCTGGCCATCAAAACCCGACGCGCATACAGATACTGACCACTTGATATCATGAAGAGGAAACGTGTTAAAGTCAGCTCGCGTTTCTGAGGACAGTTTGTTTTTATTATAACAGATTTTAGAAACATGATTTTTGGGCTTCTTCTCACCAGCGATGTGCAAAAATTAATCCTCACATGTGACCTCTCATAACAATCTCATACAGCCTTTCCAAAGCCCTGCTCCACCTCCCACAGCCTCCAGTGTACCGTCCCCACTTTGTCCACCATAACAAAGAACTGAGGACGAGGCTGGATGGCATCAGCTCAAAGCTTCTCAGGTCCTGTGCAGACCGGCTGTGCAGGACAGTTTCCACCCAGAGCCTGAAGCCGGGGAGAGCGGCACAGCTTCGTGCCAAAAAAGGAAGCTTTACAGAAACTATATAGTGTCGACCTATTGGAGGGATGCTGCAATGCATTATGGGAAATTCACCAAGTTTGGGGAAAAAAAGAGTCTTAATGGAATTCAGGCATCTAGATTTGACTCTGATGCAACTTCGAGAGGAATTCTTCCGGGACACTACATGAAACTATATGAATATATTTTTCGTGCACTTTGATTCAGTGAGCGTTCTCTGTGCACTGATCCTCTCCATACGACACAAGGACAGGATAACTGTAAGCTTGTCGGTGAATCAGGTGTTGACGTTCAGACAGCGCTGGGATGTCGAGAGTCGCCTCAGAAGAAACTGCAGTGGCCACTGTGTTGAATCTGTGCTACAATTTGCACCAACGTGCTGCATAATTTATTTGATTGCACACAAAGTAAAGCCCTATCACTCTTCCGCACAATCGCAGCCTTAGTAAATGTGTTTATCTTGTTTATTCCTCCCTCTCTGTCTGGGTCTCTGGGGTCCACGTGGCCCCTGTCTGCTTCCCGGTGGTGTCTGGGAGCCCGGGTCTACGAGGCTCCAGGATCATTTTCCCTCTGTAGCTGTTGTCACCAGCGTGGACTCAGCTAATTCATCTTGCTAATGGCAGGTGGGTCAGTTGAGCGCTATAATTGTGATTTCCGCTTTTTTTTTTTTTTTTTTTGGCTGTGTAGTTCCTTGATCTAATAAAAATAGTAGAGCCGGTTTTAGAAGAAGACAGCTCCACCTGCCACCGACGCGTTCGCTCTCTCTCTCTCTGTTTTACTATAACATCAGGAAAATATGCAAATTCAAATGTGACTCTTAAAAGCAAAGAATCTCAAATTGTCAAGATTCAGATGTGGTTGAACTTTAAACCAACTGAAATGCACATTTTGTTTGTTAAAAATGTGAAGTTGAACCAAATTAAGGAAGGATTTGAGGTAATTTAAGCTCTTAGATCGTATCTGTATTCAACTGCTGCTCGTGAAATAAATCATAAAATACCTTCCTGAGAATGGATATAATGAACTCTGTGCCTTTTAAAGAGTTAACAGATTTTTTTGCTCAGAGTTACCAGAATGAAGTCAGCAGTCAGTCGGAGTCGCTGGGGCATGAATCTCCAGAGAGCGGTGGACATGGAATGAGCTCGGGCTGATTTCAGTCAGGAGGAAGGTCGTCACCACACAAATGAAAAACATGAGAAGTGGTTCAAGGTCTAATCAAGTCCTCAGCCTGCGCTCGCTGGGAGCAATTAAGTTCCTCCCTCTCCCTCAACGTAGGTAACCAGATCCTCCTATTGACGTTCTCAATAAAAGGTCATTTACCGTATGGATGAAATGATCAGCCTCCATTGCCTGACAAGCTTACAGCACAAAATGAACTTTGAAAACTGTGGTCGGAGCTACGACCAAAAATGATTTGCAAAATTGACATAAAATCGAAGAAACAATTCACATAAAAGATCAAGAGGAAAACATGCAGAGCAATAAAAGCTTGTGGTGCGTGTTTGGACGCAGGATCTTCACTGCATGAATTTCAGGACCTTGGCACCGAGTCCGAGCCGACCGCAGGAATTCATTACCATCATCGCCAGTCTGACGCAAATGAAGTCCTGGTACTTTCTGTCTTGCCTCTCAGACCACAATACTTCATCATAAGTCATCCTTAATTTGTATGGTTGTCGCAGGCACTTGTTGTCAAGTCTGTTAGCTCGCAGCTCCCTTTGTCAGGAGCTGTCAGGGCTGCGCAGACTGGCAGCGAGAGAGCGGCGGGATTTTCACACTCTGATCCCACCTCGGATGCCTGAAAAACTCTCGTTCGCCTCTGAGCCAAAGTGTAAAATATACATCCTTGAAAGTGCTTGTTGTACTGTCATACACATTTTCCAGGAAGTCATACGGGAAACACTACACATCCTAACACTATAGACAGAATTCAGTCTTTTCTCTTTAACATCCTGTTTCAAAATCAGGATTCAACTGATGGTGAGAACATGTTTCCTTTCTCCGTGTTTCAGCCCCAGGAGGAATCAACCTGTCTCCCTTTCTTCTCCGAGCATCTGGCTTTTACAGCACACTCCTGTTCAAATGCAGCTTTGATGAGTGAAATTGAATAAAAGCTAAATGCTGCTATAATGGTTGTGATTGGTTGAAGGTTTAAGCCATGAAGAAATACACAGATTTGGGTTTGACTAATGAGTCAGACTCTGTCGTTTCCTCTTTCCAGGGTAATAATGAGCAGATATAAATTCTCTTAAGCGTGTCTAGATCATCTTAAGCTTCAACACAGTGAAAGAGTGAAACACATATTATGGTCTTTCTTGAGGGTTAACAGCCTCATGTCCCCAGTTAAGAGCACATAATGGGATGAGAGGAAATCATCCCCCTCATTGTGACCGAAGCACCGACACAGCCGACGCTTCACACGTGAGGATATGAACAGACGAGTCCTATAGAATCTAAAAATACTCCAGGACGACATTAAGAGGAAAGAAAAAATAGCAACAGAGAGGAAACATTAAACTGTGTGATAGCGGGGAGTCGGCCGTCACTTCACTTCACCCCTCCATCTCTGTTAATTACCTCCGCAGCAGTTTTCCCTCGGGCTCTTTACCGAAAAGCAATAAACGCTGTATCACACTGACTCACCAATTGGCAAACAACTGGAAAAGAAACAAGAATAAAAGTAACCAATTAAACAAAAAAACTCATTTACCCTGATTGGTAACACTTGAACTTTTCAGACTCACAATCAGAGGCGGTTTATCGCCAAGTTGGTTTTCACATATGAGGATTTTTTTTTTTCGATGCAAAATGGTCAAAGTGAAGGAAGGAAAACACGTATCGTAAAATATAAACTAGAATTTATTTCATCTCGAACAAAGAGCTGTACGGTGTTTGTGCAAAATATTGACTGAAGAATGTGAAAATGTGCAAAAGTATAAAGAAATGAAAGAAAAAAATATGTGCAATTTTTTTTTCTATTTCTGACCCCAAAACACCAAATGCTCTAATTCATCTTTATATTACAAATTAATCTATATTCTTACAATAATAGCTTTCATAGCTGTTTATAAGTATAAATGTGTCAGTAAAAATCTGATGTAACTAAATACAGGTTTACTGATGTTGTGCTTTGTAACATGTATAATCATGATATTACAGGTTTGTGTGCCAGCGTGACTTCTCTCATATCTGTACAATGAATAAGAGGCTGAATCCAGAAGCCAGTTAGCTCAGCACAAAGACTGGAAACAGTTAGTCTGAGTCTGTATGAAGCAAAAATCCACCTACCAGCACCTGAAAGGCCTGAAATCAACACGTCATAATGCAGAGTTGTCGTCACTGTGTCACACGTGAGCTTCCTGGAAACATGGTTTTTGCAGGAATTAAACCAAAAAGATGTGAACAGGTTAATAATTGAGTCACAGTTCTCACACAGGCGGCTGCGGCCTTATATTTAACTGACTCTGAATAAGAACTCACTTTATTCTTGGTCTAAAAGCTTCTTCCTCACAATGACTGTGTTCAATTTCAGGTGCATGTTAGAAATCTGAAGTTTACTTATGAGGCTTGTGATCAAATCTAAAGTCTGTAGAGGACGATCATGTTTTCCACAAAGAGTTTCCTCGACCTCCACTTTCAGATGATCCTGTTTCTTCACATTTCATGGTTCTTTGTCTTAGATTTAGATAATTTAATACAGCGGCAACGGAAAAAAACACGATTCATTTTTTACACATTCTGGCGCAGTGACTCTATTGTAATGTGCAAAATCTCATGAAGCATTTATTACATTATCGGGAAAATGGAGCAATAAAACAAACATGCATCTGCCTTCGCTTGTTCAATTAATGTTTTAGTTCATCATTTGCTTATTTTCTACAACAGATTCACCTGCACACAGGAGAGAGAAGAGCACGAAGACCTGGAAGGAGGCGGCGAGCAAATGGCCGATTTCCTTCATTGTTTTCTGTGGTTTCCAAAGCGGAGCAGCAGCAGCCCAGCAGGCAGCGCCGGGACTAATAGGCAGAATACTGTGTACTTTTGGTCCGACTTCAACACGCACCGCGCCGTGCTCTGGCTGCGTTTCCTGTGGTAGCACTGTAGCAGATAAACAAGTGCCAAGTTGTCTGTTTCCTAGTTAGCGCTCGTGTGTTCCTCTCATTTGCAGTCGTCCCAGTTTAACCGCCATTTAAAAGCGAGGTGATCGTGTGTGTGTGTGGGCTGCGGAGGAAGGTCATGAGTCACGAGGGCCGTGATCTGCTGCAGCGTCTTTCTGATGGTCATTGAGCACTTTGAGAAAAGGACGTTTAGTAAATGCAAAACTTGGCCAAAGATTTTTTTACAACAAATCTTGCTGACATTTGGAAGTTTGTCAGTTTGCTTTGTTGCTGAGAGTCAGATGGGAAGATTGATCTATACTCTCAAACTACGAGGCTGCAACAGCCTGGCTTTGTCCAAAGGTGACAAAATCCAGCTTCGCTAAAGCTCAACACAACATATCTTTTTTTAAAATTCATACAAAAATGTAAAAAAAAAAAAAAAAAAACAACGATTTGAAGGGGAATTGATTGTCTCTTGGCTTTTTGGAGTTTCCTCCAAACCTCACAGTGATGAACAGACCATTTTGATATTCTGCTAAATATTCTGGTTGAGTTTTGTCAACCAAACATTTAATGAGTAATTTTTTCAAGAATTCAAGAATACAGATGTTAGTTAACAAGAATAAAGTCGTAATATTACAAGAATGCAAAGTGGTGCTAAGATGAAGTATTGAGATGAACTCGACCGACTGCTCTTCTAATATTCCCCTTCAAAATAACACACAGAACAAGCAAAGAGTAAAATTGACTTTATTCTCAAAATCTCATTCGTTTTTATTTTAACGTGACGCTAACACTCCGTCGTACCTTTGGT
This sequence comes from Holacanthus passer, assembly GCA_025331565.1. Classification (NCBI taxonomy): domain Eukaryota; kingdom Metazoa; phylum Chordata; class Actinopteri; family Pomacanthidae; genus Holacanthus; species Holacanthus passer. The sequence goes on along the minus strand of JAFREQ010000061.1, from coordinate 1,493,642 downwards.
CAGATCCAGGTTTTATATTCATGTAAACTCAGCTGAACTGGCTGTAGCCTTGTGTTTAGCTGACAGATATCAGTCTGGTATCATCCTTCATATCTAACATCAGACATTCTTAAGCCATTACTTCACTTCACACGGTTTTTGATGATGGCCACATTGTCTGCGGCTTTCAGAAGAGGAAACAATGCAGCTGAGTCTTTTGAATAAGTAAAGAGACACTATTACTAACACATTCATGTTGGCGCTATCGGCAATGAATCACGGATGTGGTGAAGGGCTGTGTTTATCTGAGAACAGGACAGGGACTGAAGAGGGTTATCAACAGATTCACACGTCCGCCGATTCCCCGAGACGCACCACGCAGACGGAAGAACGGCGGCGAGCAAGAAACGCCGGCAAAGTCGTCGTCCTGTAATTAGTTATGGGGCAAAACGTTTAAAGTAATTACGTGGTGTGATTCTTTCTGTTTTTATTCTCCACGTCTGGTTCGTTCTGAACGGCTTTAATGGAAAAGCACATTTCAGCGAAAGGTGCCACGGCCATACATCTCGTCATGTGGTCATAGTGCTTACTTGCAAAGTGCCATTCTCATTCGTGTCTGAGTGGGCATATGCCACACAAAGCACGGCCTCCCGCAGAATGGATGCAAGACGCTACGTTAAGCAGGAGCAGCGTAGTTGTTCTGATGCATCGACATGACATCAAAGCAAAACCTCGACATCAACACATCGCCGGCTATCTTTGGAAAGTGATGATGATCTCGGCCGCGCTTCTCATCAACGCTGAGAAAGATTGCAATGTACAGCTGTCTGCGCGCCACATCCATCTGACACGTTGACACAGCGGGTCCTTAAAAGTGCATGTGTCAGGAACTGGGAACTAATAGTGCAATGTCTAACTTCAGAAGATTAGCCAAGCAGCGACATGAGCCGCGGCTGCCGTGGCGTTTAGGAGCCCCTTTTTGAAAAATGTGTGTGGCGCTGGTACGTGAGGAGAGAGAAATGAAGGCGACGGGGAAAAGCTCTGCAAGAGTGGAAAATAAGTGAAATGTAAGTCATAGGTAGCAATATTTTGATAAAGTAATCATGCTTCAGGAGCAAGAGCTCGGACTGTGATATCAGCCTTTGGTGATTCCACGGAGCTCCTGCGAACATGGCAGCATCAGATTTACAAATTGAAAATCATTAATAATTCTAACCAGGATGTGATAAATCTGGAATCACTCCCGATGAACCTGGACACACTTTCATAAATCAAAAAGATTACTTGGAAATTTTTTAAAATCTGATGTCAAGGTGTCAGGCTTACTAATGGTTTTTGTAGATCCCTCGCCGTGATATATCATTAATCTGAGATGCATTTGAAGTGTGTCACCGGGGCAATATGTGATCCCTCTAATATTTGGAATATGCTGGTCTGTGTCAATACGGCAGATAGGGGGGAGAAAAGCGGGAGGAGAAAGTTGCCGTGGGTTACATTTTGATAAGGCGCCTGAATGAATATTTCAAATGACCGTGCGCAGCAGGAAGTGAATATCCTTACATCTGAAACCGTTGTGCTGGTGCATCTTGATAACAATGACGACGGTGATAACCTGCAAACGATAACAGAGACTCTGATTTTAATGCAGCGCCAGTGTTTCCCTCCTAAATCCTCACAATATCCACACAGTAAACCCCAAAATCCACACAGCCGCCGAAACACCTTCTTTATTCTGAGAGCAGCGCCGCAGAGACTTCGGAGTGCTATTGTGAAGAAGGAGGTATTGACCGTGATGGCGAACAGGGCACCTCTGTAATCTAAATGTCATTCCCTGAAAAGCATCTCCCACACAGCCAATGGCTTTCATCTGAATGTGCCTCCAAAAGATTCAATTACTTTTTCTCTCCTTCTATTTCTCTCGCCCTCTGATCTCCACCCTCCTTCCCATGCACTAGTTGCTTATCTGCCGTGATTATAGTCATTATGAAGCGGCCGTGTCTGTAGTGAGATTTCATCAGGGGCAGACATGCTCAGCCAGCTGCCTCTGCAACCAGGTCCCGTTTAGTAAAGGAGCCGTACAAAAGAGCTGGAGATGTAATACTGGAGATTTCAGCTGCGCTTCCCGGCTGGAGCCGAGGAGTCGCGCCACAACACGGGAGTGAATTGCTAATAAATATGTATCCTGTGCCATATATTCTGTAAACATTATTCGCATTAACATGAGTGGCTCCACGTATGAAGCCGTATAAAGGTTATGCAGTGCTGCAGCTCCGACCGTATTGTGGCGAGGCGAGGGGAGAAGCGTGGCAGCCCGAGGATAAAGGGCTGTATCAGACAACACAGCTGCTCTTTTCATGTTCAAAATCTGTTCCTCGCACGTCTCCGTCTAGGTTTCAGCGGAGAGGGGGTGGAGTTTAAACGCGATGGAACAAAACTCATTTTTTGACAATGACATCAAAGGAGATGGCTGCTTTTGTGTTTGAAGTGCAGCATGTTTGAAGTGTTCTGAAGACACTGGAGTGGTAGGGCAAGTTCATTGTTGCTTCGCTCTGGGGATGATTATCAGCTGCTATCTGCACGAATCTCTGAAACAACTGTCAGCATGACATGTGAATAATGATCTTCCCTTTTTCACCTGCTGACGCCAAACCAACTCTGACACCTAAATACCTACAGTGCTGCCGGAGTTCAGACGTTCATCTCTTCCTCATTTCTTTGGTGGCAGTTTTACATGGTTCTTGGAAATTACTGAAATTATGGCGACATCCAGCTTCCTGCTTTGCACTTATTAGCTCTATATGGACAGTTAGTAGATGGTTTTATGGCACACTTTAATGCATCTGTAAGCTGATTTTAATGTTTACAACTGCTTTATAATGAAGTTTTTATTAATGTCTTTTCATTATAATATCTCACATGCAGCATTTATAACCGATACAGTCAAAGAATACTTGAAAACATCATGTCATCATTATATCTTCTTTACCTGCTGTGCATGTGTACAAACTGTTAATAAATATAGATATATGTTTGTTTGCATAATGTTTGTAACACACTGTAAAATATGCATCTGTGTAACAAACTATCCATCGATCATTATAAACTGTTTCAAGCTCCGACCTACAGAGGATCTGCACATGTGCACAGTCACCTTGCTGCTCTTGATATAAACCTGTAGAAAGCTATAAGGACGTCTGCTGAATAAAACACACAAGTAAGATTTCCAAATAACTCTAATAAATGCTAGTGTTGTCTTGACATAACTGTTAGCTATTACCCTTAAAAGGGACCTGATCCAGAGTTTAAAGAGTTAACTGTAAATGAATTGTCTTCACATTCACCAGTTAATATTATTAATGTCATATGAACATCCTTGTTAACCATTTAATAGCTTGGGACTTAAAATCAAACTACCTATAATCTAATAACTAATGTTAATGAGGATGTGTCACAGATGCACAATCTCTGAAATGTATAAATGACAAAGTATAGCTGCCAGAAAAAGCAAACTTTAATGAGAGAAGTTAGAAAAGAAAAGTATGTTTGCATGTACGTTATGAGCCGCTGTGATATCACTTATACATTACATGTTCATATAGCAGTTATGAATGCTTCATAGGAGGAGTTATAGCCATGAAGACATTAATTAACCCTTAAACACTGAGTTAAAAACATGTGTTAATTGTTTATATGGTGCTTATAATTAAAATGAACCATCATTATATTCTGTATATCTATGTCTACACTGTGTTATCAAGTCATATTATGTTAATTACATTTGCTTATGCCGACATATAATAAGTATTTATTAAGTGTTCGAGAGGTTGAAATAAAGTGTGACAGAAATTTCTATAATTATTACTGTTCAAAAACATCTATCCACTTTAAACACATTCGCAGCCGACGTCAAACTATGCACACGCGCGTCTGTGTTTATGCAGGAAACACCCTGTTTTCTTCTCCTCTCTCTGTTTGAGTCAGAGATCAATGGCTGACACGGCCTTTAAATATAAACCAGTCTTTGATATTAGCTGCGATCACATAACTGTGTGCCCTTAATGGTTACATTAACCTAGTAAAACAGACAAGTTAACAGTCCTCCCAATATGTGCACTGAGCTCGAGATTTAGCTGGGCCTCTAAAATCCTCCTCCGCTAACTATTATTGTACATGGGTTGGCAGTCTATAGTCCAGCCTGTAAAATCTTTCAGGAAGGGTCATTAAGGATATTTCATTATCTCCATATTGCCAAGGTCAGGTTGTCCATATATCCACTTTACGGCTGCTGGGGGAATATGCTGCGACTGTAGTATAATAGACCAGAAAATGTCCACACCAGGAATGATGGGAAATCAATATTGGGCCCAGCTCATCAATACAAACCCCATTTTCACAAGCAGGAAGAAGGTGCTCGGGAAAAAAATGTTGAGGAAAATAGATTGAATCAGAGCGAGAAAATAAAATAAAGCAATGTTTTATTGTTAATAAAATGTTTGTTTTTTGGCGCAGAGATGCTGCGAGACTCGTCACAGAAGAGGTTTTAAACCGGTTTTGGCTTGATTTTGTTTTAATCTGCCAGCGCTGGATCAGGCGGTCCATAAATGTCCCGGCACAGTCGTGTAACCGCGTTAAAGGAGAGAGAAACATGGGTTGTGACAATGATTTGCCCCATTTGTTACGGCGGTGGCAGGGGCCTCAATCTGCCTTTGGTTTGTTAGAGGAATGTTGATGCCTTCGGTTTATTGCGGGGTAATGGCGAGAAGAAATGTAGGATGGCGACAAACAAAGGAACGTTTATATCATTACAAGTTAGAGAGGAAGTGTAGTGTGAACCGTCGAGTCAATGCTGAGACACCATCGTATTCAGATGATCACAGACGCCTTTTCTTAAGTCGAATTAATTAGACATAAACACGCGACTCCTCCACGGCGCAAATATTATAAGGTGAAATTGTCAGTACGCGCAGGCTATTTGTTAAATAAACGTAGCAGAGCGTGTTGTGGTCCAACAAGGAATTTACAATGTGCTGTGGTGGAGAAGAGAGAAAACAGCCCGTGGTTGTTTAAGCAGCCAGCGGTAGCCTTGGGCGCTGTTTGTTTATGCAGCACAGCTTCCAACAAATGAATATCACACTGGCAAACTGATGTTGGGGAAGAAAAAAAAAAAAAAGAAAAAAAAAGGGACTCTGCATACAAAAGCTTTTCTCTTCCTTTCCAAATCAAAACAATCACAAAACACTTCGAGTGCAGGTTCTTTCTCTCCACTGTAAAACGTGCACACACTGACTCACTGCTGTTACTGTACACGACGTCGTCTTTGTGCGAACATCATATCGTCGGCTGCATGTTAATGGCTTATTGACCATGTATGGTGTAATGAGACCTTGGGTGCAGGGGCAGCCATGATATATGAGGGTGAAAATTGGCCTCTGCTGCACTGATGACCTAATTTCAATATTCAGGGACTTGGGGATGGAAATGACACTTTTCACATTTAAGTGCTTTGTATTAGCCCCTGGCTTACTGTACCTCTGCCTAATCCCAGAACACAGACAGAAGCACACGCCGCACAGAGAGAGAGAGCGCTCACCGGCCGACCAAAAATTACAACCATTCATTGCAGACACAGCAAGGTGTACACCCTACAACCACCAGGCAGCGTGCACGGAGAGAGAGGGAGAGAGAGAGAGAGAGAGAGAGGAGAGAGAGAGAGAGAGAGAGAGAGCGTTCGAGGAGTCACCTTCATCTTTTCCGTTCAGCTGACTTGATGCATGCATTCAAGAAAATAAAGCAGAGGCAGATTCCAAAAGGGCTCTGTCTTCAGAGATAACCTTGAGGATGTATGGCATTTAGCATTCCGCTCAACCCCGGTCATGGCTTCCTGAAAGCGGTCATGGCTTCCCTTAAGCACATATTTTGATCCCCGGCCGTGTGCAGGGAAACATTAATACCTTTTCATGCTAAATGGGAGAGTTTCCTATATATTTTCTTTTTTCATGGGGAAGTGCCTTCAAACGGGAATTTAAAGACTGTCATTGCATGTTAGGGCAAGAGGGGGATGAAGCTCAATGACCTATTTGCATTTCTGTCTGGGAGAGGAGAGGAACAGGAGGGTGAGGTTGTGAAGATGCGGACTTATTTATCATTCATCCTTTATTTCTCTTGTGTTAGTGAGTGGAGGTGTCATGTTTGGCACGTCGAAACTCTGTGTTCTGCCAAAGAGACGTGACGCCGAGAGAAATAGGTGTTGTTTTAACCTTGAGCCTGATTTAAGCAAACATGAATATATTAGGTGCAGTATCCCCTCATCCCCCGGCTGACGCGCTCGCACTGTATTCTGGCTGTGCTACTGTATATTAAGTGCAGTTTTTACTGCAGACAGGAATATGAGGTGTCAGGTTGTGCACAAAGGACAGGTGAACCGCGGCTTGACAGCTTTGCTTTCTTCCTAGACAGGAGAAAAATCCTGCAAGATGCTCTGTAAGCTATAACAAAAAGTAAACATAGATAGATAGATAGATAGACAGATATTTTTTCCCTCACCTAAAAAGAGGAGCAGATGGGACAGTGTGGCCACAAGTGCTGCGATGTAAAGACTGTTTTTGTGCGTGTGTGTGTTTGCGTGTGTGTGTACTTTGCGTGCCATGGGGACGGCAGCGCAGTAGCTCACGGTGCTCCGACAGGTCCGCCGTGTGTGGCGTTCTGCAGCATCAGCAGCCGGACAGGGGCCAGACGGTGGATTTATGATGCCAGGGAGCGGAAATGACCTGCTTCTGTCATTGGGTGTGTGCCCCATCACGAGAGGCCCTAAACTATATTGGCACAGCGCTGACAGACATGTTTGTCATCCAGTCAGTTTTGAAGATACCAAGCAAGGGGTATTAGTCCGTTGACAAGCCCTTCTACTCAATCTGTGTGTGTGTGTGTGTGTGTGTGTGTGTCACGTCTGACGTTTCTGCTCCGTCTACACTTTTTTAACTTCAGAACTGTTCTGTCACATCAGCTGCTTGTTTGTTAGTCAAATTACACCTAATTTCTGAAAAGTAATTTAGAAACATTAACACGTATCCTAATACTTATATCACAGTGTCATAGTGTAACAGTACACCACAGAGTACTGATATTATTGTCTTATATTAATACATAAAGTTTTCATTTGGACAAGTATTATCTTTAAACTGTAACTCTCTTTGTGTTAAGATACTATAAAGCAGGTTTATCTAATCTTTATCTAATGATCCATCTAATGCATCAGTATTATATTAAACTAATCAACTATTCAGGGTTCAAATGTAAATCATGCACAGTCTTTACAAACTGACATCATGCTTCAACTTCCCCTGATCCAGTGTGGAAGTGTTGCTTGAACAGTGACACCTTCTGGCTTTCAGGCCAAGTATGACTGCATTTGAAATTTCCCTCGCTGCCTGTTTCACCTTGAGAACAAACAACAGTCACACAGGCTGTGTTTGCATGAGGACGACAAGGTAATAATTAGCACTAAATATTGCACCTGTATCTTGCAATGCAACCGGCTGCAAACATGTTTCAGTTGTTGCTGTATGTTGAGAAGAGAGAAGAGAAGAGAAGAGAAGAGACTTCATCCTGAGGGAAACTGTTGTGCAGCAGTTGCAGTACAAAGTATGATGTAAATGCATTTACTAAAGTTCACTTAAGGAAACGCTTCCTGAAAACGAGAAACATGTTACTGCCGTACTTTGCAAGAGAGTAAACACAGACAGAGGTTCATTTATGTGTAGGTGATAAACAGCTTGGTTATACTTTATAATTTGGACATCAACATTTCAAAATAAAGTCACATGTTGTTGGGACGAAGAACATCTTTCTTAGTAATGCAAATATACATCCATCCATACATCCACGCATTTCTTTGTCCTAGTTATAAAAGGAGCTGTGTTCTGCTAACTTCTGTCTGTCCATGTCTTCAGTTTATCAGACATCCTGTTCCAGCCGCCGGCTCTCCTGAGAGGACATCGGCTAATTACCTTTGTGTTTGTGTTTTAAAAACCTCATCACTCACCGTTCACTTTGTCGGCCAATTTTCAGCTCAACAATCAGTTTTGAGCCCAATTTGATAATGTATTTGTTTTGCACACGATGCAGGTTGAAGACGCGCTCACGGACCAGCGGAGGACGGAAAGAGTGGGACAGTGTTGAAAGACGTGTAAGAGACGGTCGCCGTAGCTGGAAATGTGGGATCATTGCAGGACTGTCGCCACATGGTTTTATAAAGTTGAAGATAAGGAGGAAGAACATTGGCCTCTCAGACCATAGGCTGCCAAGTGGGTAATGCAGGATCCAGCTGTAATGTAATCATATCTTAAATCAATCTTTTGTCAGTGTAAATGGATGAAAGATGCTGTAACAAAAGCCAGTAAATCACTTGATCAGCTCATTTACTAGATGCACACCACTTATTAAAGAAAAAAAAAAAAGCCGTTCATGAAACACTTTGGACCAAGTCTTCAACAGAAGAACAAAACTCCAACTGATTTGAGCTGTTTTGGCGTTAAAATGTCTGACCTACTTATGTGATTTCTTTTTCTATCCACTTGAACTTCCAAAGATTTCCTCCATCACCAAGCAACCATCTACAGAGCCTCGCCTCACCCATCCACTCCAATGAATATTTTATAAAGATGCAAAGATTTCCTCCCTCTCAGTGTGTAATCAAATGCACACGCTGCTGCAGGGATTTAAAGAAGAGATATAAAGTCACATCTTAAGGAAGAAATCCATTTTTCTCGAGCCTTGCATTCATTTAGGAATCAATGCACCTCTCAGGAGACCGGCTATTCGAATCACACACACACACAATTGGAAACCTTTTTTTGTTATTATTCTGATCTTCTGGGCTTTAAATGCTTTTAGACAGCGAGCATTAATGGACTGCAGACGGCCGGTAATCAGAGCCATGTAATGGTGCTTAACTGAACACTTATGAAACATGTTAATTAGGAGAGAAAATAAGGTCAAAGCAAAACACTGTGTTTCAACACTGTATGTACAGTTTGCATTCATACTTTATGAGAAATAACATCCAGAAAAAAAGAGTTTCAGTCTATTATTAAACATAAAAACAGACTCATGACACTTGATAAATTTAACCATGACTTCTGCTTCTCAAGTGACTAATAACTTTTCTCAGTCTTGCTAAGAGCTAATGTTGAATCTTATTTCATTTCACAGATGCCATTAGAGAAACACAGATAAAAGGAAAATAAAAATGGGAAGTGATTAATTTAATACACATATATTTTTCCATAATTATATTTTTTCTGCTCAGCTACATTTCCATTAGAGTGAATTCAAAGCCCTTTGAATATCTGATACAGTGTTTTTCTTGGAACTATTGGCACAGTGTGCAATCCATTTGGGTCCTCTTGTTATTTTTATTGTCATGTTTGAAATGCTGTAAAGCTGAACTGTTTTAATTAGTACTCTGCACTTTATGGAGATCATTGTTCACGCTTGCCTAATTATGTTTAGATGGCCCAAATCTCCATCAAAGGAAACCATTATCCTACATCGATGGTAAAGCGACGGGATTCCATCTTCGCCCCCTAGACAAGGCTATTACTGCTGTGCCTCGGCTTGGACACGCTAAATAAACACATCAATTTCATAGGTCTGGAAAGTTAGAGATTGTTGTTATCAGCTGCGTACGGTTGATGGTACAGATACTGTACTGTCGCCCACATCACAAGGGTTTTCACATCGGACAAGCTTCCTCTGTTTAACCACGAAGCTGCTTTCTGATGAGAAACCAGCAGAAAGACATGAAGAGCTATACTCCCATTACTTACATATTCCTTTGTAAGGCCTCCCTAATGGTGGTATTTAAGAGCAGAGGGGGAGGGGATGATTGGTGATGCAGGCTCTTTTTTTTCTGTTTGCATGCATCCTTGCCTGAGAGCGCAGTGAATGTGATGGTTTCAGATTTGATTAGGCAGCCCAGGGGCCTCAGCAGTCCAGTCCTGCAATAGGCCAGCAGGGGCCTTGTACAGGCGTCTCATTGCTCACCATGCCTCAGTGGTGATGTACACATCGAGTGTGACCGCCCCGCTTGATTTAAACAGCAGCCCAGCCTCGATGTGGGAGCGCGCTCACTCACTGCAATATTGTGGCCCATTCATCCAGTAACCACTGGACATTGGTCTCTGCCAAGTACGTCGGGCTCGCCACCACATTTGTGTTTGGAGCGAGAGAATCGATGGAGTACGAGCGCCGTGAGACCGCACGTCCCCTGAACGCCGCGCAAAACAAATTTCAACACGTGTATCGACGAGAGCGGATTCAGTTCAGTCCACTGAATGAAAACTTCATCTGAATATGAGCTTGTTCCCTCTTTTGGACAATCTGATGTCTGGCCTTCAAGTACAGCTGCAAAGTATAGTTTGCTCTTTTTTTTACAGATATAAAGATGAATTCACAAGCAATGAAACACATCTCTGCTCTCTTGATCACAGGCAGCAGTTCAGTTATTAGTTGAATATCAGTGTTACATAGATGAGATGAGTCATTGCTGTGTAACTCACATTACTGAGTCAGTTTGCTGACGTCTCTCCACTCGTGCTGTCCCTGTTCATCAAAAGTTATATACTGCAAACTTGCTTTAATGTTAGAAACCGAATAGTCAGAAAACAGAGCGGTTTAGCAAATAGTTGCACGATAATATACATTTTAATTTACAATACATTGCTTTGTTATGGATGGGTTTACCTGCTGCCTGAGAGAGTCTCATGTTTCCATTTTCAGTTTTCAATAACCTAATAAAAGTGTAATGTTTCAGACTTTAGAATGAAAAACTCTGACCCATTTCTGTGGATCCTCTGTGGATACTTCAGATACAACCCAAAAAAAAAGCCTTCAATGAGAGGATATGTTTTAAAGAATATGGTGAGTTGTGCGCAACCTTGCAAATTTCACAATACGTCACTGTTTCCCAACAGTTCAGACAAAATGATGAGATGCATCCATCCACTGGCGTCATTATGGGAGCTGTTGCTTCTGCTGATAATACAAGTCGATTCTGCTCTGTAACATTTTTTTTGTAGAAAACGACTGTGGGAGCCGTGATGATGTTTGACTGACTGATGTGAACCGAAGATGACGCGACCACGAGCTCCATCCAATGGGCTGAATCCATTTGGGGCTGAGAGCCTTGTTTCCTACACAGCAGATCTCTCTTCCACAGTCACATGCAGAAGCTTTCCCACCAAAAAGTAATGAAGAAATGCACAATGAAGCTTTTTTTTCATGGTTTGATTTAAATCTCATGTTCGTCGCTTTGCACCAAACAACGATTCCATTTGCAATTTAGTGGCCTTGTAAACTGGCCCATCGCATCATAGCAGCCCGTGAAGTTATATTTAGAAATCCAATTCTTTACTCAGACCCTCAGCCTAAAGGCCTCTGCTTTGCACAAAATGAGCAAAGTTATTTTCATTTCCTAATGGTCACCACAGCCGAGCAGTAATGAGCAGGGCCAAGGAGGATTGTTATTTTCTTAAGGACCAAATTAAAAAAAAAAAAAGAAAGAAAGAAAGCAAGAAAAAAGAGAATCCAGAGTAGTTCTATCATTACAAAGGGAAGCCTGGAGGAGAGTTTGCAGTTCATTAGTCTACACGCTCGGTCCTCCTGGTCCTACAGGGTGAGGGAATATGGGTGATAAATTGTGCATCCATTCACTTCCACTGTGTAAGTTGTCATTAAAGGCCCAATCTGGAATTGGAGTACAGTGCCACCTTTGAGATCCACCTGCTGCTGGAGCTGTGTTTGTATTTATTTTGCAGGGCTGCAGACTTTTATAACTCCCAGAGAGAGCGGCTGAAATAAAGACTACCAGGTATGTGTAACAGCCTTTAAATGCATTTTGAAGCTGGAATGATTCAGCTTTGTAAAGTTTATAAAGATGAGGGAAAATGGAGCCGGGTTTTATTTTAGTAATGTAAAGTTCTTTATGTCACCCAGGGCCCTCGTTCTTCATACGTGGATCACACCGGTCTGGATCCGTTGGTTCAGTCCAAACATGCAAAAGTGCAGTTTATTGAAAGTTGGATCAAGAACTAGTTCAGATGCAAATATGCAGGTTGTTGTAAAATGATCTATTGGTATAGTGACATTACAATTATATTATCATAATGAAGAGTTTTCTATACATGATAAAACAAAATGAAGTTAAAACAATTATCATATAAATTATTATATAAGAGTTTGTAAGCAAAATTTATTTTGAGATACTTCGGACAAACTTAACTGAAAGGTTTGTCATGGTTTAGGTCTTAGTTGATTTTGGTGTTTTTCTGGTTTATTTTCAGTGTATTTTGAGTGACTCCAGTGTTTTTGGTTTAGTGTTTAGTCTTTTTGTTCAGGCTTTGCTTCAGGTGCTGGAGGTGTGGTCTTCAGGTGCTGGGGTCCTCTCTGTTCTCTCAGCTGTCCCCAGTTCCACCTAACGACTGGCAGCTTTAAAAGACGTCTGATTCCACCTGCGAGCTGCCAGATCGTCCCTTTGTTCGTCCCCTTCCCACGCTCCCTGTCTTTGCCTCTGTCTCTCCAGTGTTTCTAGTGTGTTTGTCTAGTTGTCTCGTGTGACCTGTTTTCGGTCGTCTTTTGGTTTTTGCGAACCTCACTTTGGTGAAAATTGTTTTATTTTTGTAGCAGGCTCATGATTATTGCTTCAAGTCTTTTGTAGTTGGGAACTCATGCACCAAACATCTCCGTTCAAAGAGCCAAATCAGCTGGATGAGAATGAACAGGATTATTTTAGCCTGATAAAAGCCTGAATGAATTAAGCCACGTTCCGAGATCAGGGCCCTGATGTACTCACCCTGTGTACTGTATTGAATTTAATATACTTTACATGCAGCTGCTGGTTCAGGTTCGGTGCAGTGTTGCTCATGTTTGATAAAGAACCACAGTGATGCTCATCTGCTTGATTCATAGTTGAGGCCTCTGCTCTATATCAAGCAGAGGTAAAGCTGTCAGGTAAACAGCGCCGTTTTTACAGTTTTGGACTCGTCACCGTGTCGCCGTGATGAAGGTTGACATGTGAAGTATGACATCATGCCAGTGGGCAGCTTGGTTGAGCTCTGCACCAGTGAGGTCACCGGTCTCCTAATGACTTCCTCGGGGTTCATAGCCGGCCTCCTTCTCTGCAGCCCCCGCCCCCCCCCACCCGACGCTTGGCTAGCTTCTCTGCTCATTGTTCTTAATCAAGAAATGTGAGGCATAAAGATGCAGCAAGTCAGTTCATGCGTGCCCGGTGGGGTCCTTTTTGTCAGATGAAGCCGAGTGGAAAAAGCCTCTTACACTGTACACAGGCGCACACATACAGAGCGAGTGTGCAGAGAAACGATGGCTACCACCAGTTCGTATGAGAGAAGATCACATCTTCAGTTTACATGAACACAACCTCCTGCACATGATCCAGTGTTGGATACAGCTGTTGTACATTGTGAGATAACAACAGCTCACATCTTCAAAGCAACGCATTTCCAACACACTATATATTTATTCTTGATCCAACTAATGGACCACAGGCTTAGAGTGATTTTTTTTTCTGCATCTAAAGGCAGGATGAGAGGCATGTAAATCAGGCAGCCCATGTACTTCTTTAATATTTAACATAGGTTATTAGACAGGGCAAAGATTTGACCCCCGAGCGCTTCTGCACATCACATGAATAACTAATGTTGGCTGATTATGTTAATCAGTAGTACTAGGCAGTGATGACCAGGAACGCAGCTCCACTGCTGCAGGAGAGAGCTATAATCTCAGACGCATCACAAAAACACAGCCCGAGCCCATCATTAGCTGGGAAACACAGCCGCTGCATACTGCGTGCAGCACAGGGTGATTTACACTTCACATGCTCAGCTTGAAATTCTCCTTTAATATGTATACTGGAGATAAACATGCTGCATTTGTGAAGCTACTAGCTGTGATCTTCCTTAACAGATAATCAAATATTTGCATAATGATAAGGACACCGAAGTTACACCAGGCAACCCTGCGTGTCGGCAGCTTCCAAATGGCAACCGAGGATGTTCAGCTTCCATATCTAGAAATCATGTATGACTGCAGCTCAAACGGCTCATATTAGAGCCGCGCTCGAATCATAGCAAAGACACAACAACAAGTTCACCGAGGGTCCAACACTTGGGAAAAGTCTATATGTCACTCAGAAATGTATATTTGTCCATTTCTGCGCGGGGATACGTTTGCGTACTGTTTGAGGGGCAGAGGGAGCAGACTGAAGGTGGAACATCCCAGTTATAGTCTGGATGAGACGCCTCTGTTACACCCTTCAATAAGTACGATTGATAGCAGCTTCCTGTAGGAAAATTCTTCAACGTATGTCTGTGTGCATTCAACAGCTATCACATGAGAGTGAACTTCGAGAACGCCTACAATTTTTCCCCCCCAATGCGACAGTGCTGATTTTAAAAGCTTATTGCTGCGTCATAAAGCGAGTGCCTGTCTTCGCCCTCCTGTTTGTTTTGAGGCACAGATAAAAACATACTCTTGGAAAGCCATTTAGAGGTAGAAGCGGCTTGATCGTGGCTATATTCCATCCCCATCACCAGACTTCTTTGGCCTCCACCATAAAGAATTCCAACGAGACAATTTTGCGCAGTGTGGGGTGAGCTGACAGGGAGTGTTATTAAAGCGCAGGGTGCTGACCGCTCTCAAAGTTATTAAAGTGCTGTGAGATTGTGTCTGTGATAGCCCTGCCGGTCGGGATGTCCTTCACACACACAGGTACATTACAGCGGGGATGCGGTCATCGCGGGGGGAGGGGGGGTGAGGAGGGGGGAGTTGACACACCAGGACCCACTATGGAGCGCTGTCATTGTCTTCATCCCTCCATTAACGATAACCATAGTTAACCCCGGCTCAACATTCCCTCTGTTATCAGAGTAAATAATTCACAATTACAGTGTCCCAACGATTTCGTCTGAGTTCAGTGGTTGCAGAGGACGTACAGTTACCAATATGGAGCCTATTCTAAATTCTAATTCTATGTATTATACTCAATTTAAAGTGAATTATTTAGAATTTTACGCAAAGCATTAGAGGAAATGTCGATTGGTGCTTTGATCGTTTCCATCGTAGCAATGAAAAGTTCATTAAAGATGATGCTGTCGTTGTTCTCTGTTTGACGAGTGTGTGTGTTTTTCACTGTTTCACCGACAGTTGCATGAAAATACAAATACATAATAATCTTATGAGCACCTCTGAAGCTAGCCAATGTTGTATGTACAGAAACTAGCCGTTGTGGTTTTAGGTTTTGTGAAATATTTCTACCTTAAATTAGTGATATTTAATGAACAGCTTCTCATGTAAAGCTTTGCAAAATGTCAAACTATGCAGAACTATTAATTATTCCTAATTTAACACAGTAAAGAAAGCATCTCCTCTCATGACGAGGACATTATTAGGGGGAAGACTTTACATAAAAATGTAAAAAAAAAAAAAAAAAAAAAAAAAAAAATCCAAACAAAGAAAATGAGAATAATATTTAGCGAGTGAAGACGTCTAAAGGCTTCGCTGGTCGTCTGTTCGTCCGTGGTTCAGCCCCTGGGTGGGTCTCACACTTGAATGTGGGGGCAGCTGCCTGTGTAAAACGATAGGCAAATGGGAGGAGGGCTAATGGACTGATTCTGTGGGTTTTAGAGGAGAGGGAAGAAGCCCGGAACATCAATCTGCTGTCAGCTCCCTCTCAATCTGTTTCAGCTCCACTCTGACATGACAGCATGGGGGACTACAGCCCTCGATTCATCACCGGGTCTGGAAATAACAGGACACCTCCAGTTTGTCATACTAGATTAGTCTGTGGCCCGTAACCACTGTCCTTAATAGAGTCTCCAGCGTTTCATCTGAGGTGTCCACCAGACCACCGCTGTAGACCTCAGGGGGACGCAGGGGGTGTATCGACATCTCTGCTACACGAAGAGACTGCTGGACTGTATTTCACTCGTATAACTGAAGACATTCATTCACAGCTTCTGCCTTTAAAAAAAATAAAAATCTTTTTCTTTAATATGTGCACAGATCATCAATGGATGCAGAATATTTCAAACCTCAGAAACACAGTTCTCCCGGGAACATAAGTCTGTATCTCGCACATAAAATCAATTGATTGTAATCCATAATATTTCTTAATTGGTGATTAGCTGTTACTTTGTGGATCACAGGTCCTGGCAGTGGAATTAGCCTCAGTCTTTAATAAGCACTTGACCGGCCGGTGGGGAAGTGTAATGGACAGCGCAGGGTTCGGCCGGGACTGTGATACAGTGGCTCCTCGCCGCTTCCCCTCCTGACCTTGACTGGCAGTATGGCTCTTTGAAAATCTAAGTGCCCATCTTACAGTATGCCTGAAGCAATTTAGAAGTCCATACACATTCATATAAGTCCTACTTATTGATTCCTTTGCTGCTGTTCCCACACAGTCTGGCAATGTAGAGTTTCAATTATCACTATGTGACCTGCCATTGTCTGGGGAAAATGTGATCTATAGCCAGGGAGCCTGAAAGTTTGCAGAAAAAAAAAAAAATCTGTGAAACATCGACAGCTTGTATTCAATAAAGAGACGTTTTTGACCTTGTAGATGAAAGTGATGTCCAGCCTCCCACACAACGGAACATCTCCAAGAGCAAAGCTGAATTTCAAAATAAGACAAAAAGACCAGTTCATGCATCAACCACTCAATGATTTCTCCATGTAGCTATTGTCAATTTTGTCTGCAGACACACACAGTATAGGCAGCAGAGTCGGGGCCCCTGATGGATGCAGGACTGCTGGGGGGTTGCTTATTTAGTCTGGGATGATGTGCGCTGTCTGCGGCTCCGGAGGCTGCCCCTCTTCCTGTTTACCTGGGAGTCCTGTGGGGTGAGGTTGAGCTGAAAAGCCCAGTCGGAGCCAGTCAAAGGGAGCGTGGCGCAGTCTTGACCCTGGCGCTCCACTCATTGTGTAGTGCAGCGGTGTAATGAGGCCCTGTGTGGATATTGATATGACAGAACAAAAGGCCAAGGTGCAGTAAGGACAGCAATCCACACGTTTCACACCATTTGTTTTTCACACCGTATCCATCACATTAATGGGTCACCTTTCTGTGACAGCTCATGATTACCTGCTTACCCATGGAGAGAAAAGGGGGTGAGAGAGAGAGAGAGAAAGCCTGGTAAGTGCAGAGAGAGAGAGAGAGAGAGAGATAGGCAGGAAGATAGGGAGCGAGGGTGCTCCAGTACTGAGGGTAAAGGGTGAGTTGGGGTTGGAAGGGGGGCTCAGGGAGTCGGGGGCGGGGGATGGGAACCCGGTGCCATTTTTTTTATTCTTTCATGAAGATTGGCTCCGGCCCTGTCATCATCCCCACAGAGTGAATTTATGACAGGTCAGCTCTCCATGTAGTCACCTGATGGATGGAGAACATCCAAGTTTATTTGGGGCATAGTGGAAATGGCCAAACAATTCCCTAAAGCACCAACAGATTTTTTTTTTTTTTTTTAAAGCGAGGAGAATGTGTTCACCAATAGAGATACCAACAAAAATCATAGACAAAGGTGTATTTTGTATTCTCATTATATTCCCTTCCTAAACTACCTTTTTTTTAATTGTTGAGTTTATAAGAAATTGAATGCATGTGTAATGCTTGGTAAGTGAATAATTATTGACAATAAAATACTGGAGACCAAAGCTTTTTCTCCCATTGATAACATATCTTGATATGAAGTGTTATAAAATGTGAATATTTGCTCTGTTTTCTCTCCATCTCTCTGTTGATTATTGCCCATGCATGGCTCATTTGCCGTAATGTCCGGCAATTTCAAATGCTGCAACTCTTGACTGGGATATATTTTATTGCTGCAACAACGAGTCTGCTGCTGATACTTCGGAGGGAAGATTTATACGAAATATCATTTTTGTCTAATGAAGGCAGTTCTGACACTCGCTCCGGCCTCGCTTGGACGTTACTGACTAAAGCAGAGGTATACTTAGGTTTGATTTCCAGAAGTCGGCGTGGCTTTAGACGCTTGCAGCGATGAATACAAAAGAGCTTTTGTTCTCACCCACTCACGGTATTTTATTGTGTTTTCAGATGCCATTTTGCTCGGATCCTGCAAAAATGTTCTGCTTAGCTCAACAGCTATTGATGCCTTCCATTCCCAAAGCACCGCCACCGGTGTCATCTATGAAATCTTAAGTCACTTAAGACGAGCGTTTCAACTTCCTGTCATTGCGGGGAAACGGCAAGATTCCATTTTATGATAAAATAAGACTACAGCTATGTATCTTTGGAAAGGCCTTAGCTCAGCACATCAGGTGAGAGGCTGGGGAGGATGAAAGAGGCGAGAGAGAGATCACTTTGTCCCAAATTAAAAGTCAGAGTGTCATCTTTCGGTCTAATTGCCTGGAACCATTATTGGACACTGCAAAAAATAGTGTCTGCATATGCATTTATTTTGTAATCCATTGATGTACTTCAGTCTGAGCGCAGTCTACGGGGACCAAACCCCAGGCATGCAAACATGCTCTTTTTGTATGAATGGGGGAAGGATTGCAGCCCGTACTGCAGAGAGACAGTTTGCCATATGTCATAGCACCCAGCAGATATGAGGTGATGGTGTCAATACATCTTGCGTCTGCCCAGTGGAGGCTCACTCTGCATTACACTAAAACATGAATTATATGAGTGGAACAACGCTGCGTTGGGCCAGGACGTAAATCAGAAGGGAGAGAAATTGCTGACAAGTTTTGCTATTAAAAGATAATTGTAATCAAGGTGCAAGACGAGCAGTGAAGTGGTGATAGCAGATAGATAGACAGCTGCAAAAGATGGATTGTTTTAATTTGCACCAATTAAATTGAAGTTCACTGGATCATCTTCCTCAATCTTCATGAATACTTGATTTTCTGGCCGCTACAAAGCTATTAAAAAGAGTGATTGGACTCTAACACTTGGTATACCATATTTTATGCTATACTTTCATTAACCCTTTGCAATAATACCTTTTGTAATAAGGCGAACTAAGAGACATAAGCACCCTATAGCATGCACATTAGGTTACGGTCTGGAAATGCATCGTCTCGTGATATCAACTGATGACTGTGTCCGAAACTGCTCATTGTTTGTGTCTGGAGGATAAGTTTTACCTTCATATAAGATCTATAGTCTCATTGTGTTTCATTCTCACCTCCATCACTGAACCTGCACAAAGTTGTTGCCACATAATTTCTACTCTTGTCGAAAGAAAACAAGAAAAGTACTGTTCTTCAAGATTCCTGTCGTCAACATATCCCACAAAAAACACCCAAATCAACAATGCATTAATGCATCTATCAATACTTTTTTGAATTCTGAAGCAGTAAGCAACTTTTAACCCAGACCACTGGCTCCTCCTGAAAATGTAAAGCTTAAAAAAGAGTTTCATTTTTATATCATTTCATTGTGAAACAGCTGGGAACTGTAGCTTCTAGCAAACATTACTCAAACAGGAGGAAACGTGCGTTTGTTGGGGACTATTTTCAGCTGCGGATTCATACACATGAGTATTTACAACAGGACTGACTCGAAGCAAACTTCACTGGCTCACTGATCTGTTTTTAATACTTTCTGGACAATAACAGGAATAAGATATATCAGGCAGAACTCATTAAATCGCTTTATTGTTGCTTTTGTTTACAATAAGAAAAATACAGATCAGCCTTGTTCTTGAACAACGAGCAGCTTAGGTGCGTCAAGGTTTGCCTTCTTTGTTACTTAACAACATATTGAACAAATTACAAACCTCATCAGTCGTCAGGAACATCGCTGGAGGCTGAACGTAAGTGGTCATTATAATACCTTCCTTATGGTTATCCCACGGATGAGGAGAGAGCGGCTTAATGCTGCGCGCACACACACACACACACACACACACACACACACACACACACATACATGCAGGTATAAAAACACATGCATATGCAAAACCCTGAATATCCAGGTAGAAATTTGTTTCTGGAACATTTGAAAGAAAACAGTTTATCAGTCAAAAGACTTTTTTCTTTCCCAAATGTCAGTGTTATTCTGGATGAGCACATTTGACTCACTTTTCATGGTCAATTTAAAAGACACGTATGTTCATGTTTCCCAGCCTGAAATGTTTCTCTGTTAATCGCTGCTGATCCTCTCTTGATGCTAAGGTTGTAATTTCCAAAGGTCAGTGATCCTCGTGTTTGTTTAAGTCTGATCTACGACGAACGCTCACGCTGTGTTTTAAACAACCTCGGAGGGAGAATGGACCCTTTGGAGCAGAAACTTCATGTATTTAAGGAAAAGTTATTTGGTATTGACAGATGTAAATTGATGTTGTAAATCACAATTTCATACACAGGAAAGGCAGCGAGTGTGCTCGTGTGTGTGCTGAGGCATTTCAGCGGGGGCTGGGAGCGCCGTTCCACAGTGTTTGCTTCTGAGCCAGACTCGCTCCGAGGCAGGGGTGATTAGTGCTCGTTGGTAATTTGGCAACCTTGACCATGTAACCTTGCTAAAACTGGATTAACATTTTACCCTGGAAAAGCCAGAGATGCCTTAAAACATGTTCCATTTTTCTGCTGCTTATTATGAGACAACAGCCGACAGAGGCTATTCAAATAAGTGCCCACAGTAGCCTGCATGAGCACTCAAGGAGAAACTCTTATTAGACCTGAGCATGCTGAGTGTCAAAGAAATGTTGACATATCCATCTGATCGCTCACTGAAAACATCACACGCATCACTTTACATACTGTGAGCATGAATCCCAGGAGTTAACGGCAGAGATTAAAACGACATAAACATTGAGTCAATAAAGCACAGGAACGATGCAAAGGAAAGAAAATACAGTTTGAATTGTGGGAGCCACTGGCAGGTTCACTCTTCGTTGCTTATTGTTCATTTACCTCAAGTGGAAGTGCAAGTACTTCATTTGAAGCAGGCTTGTATTAGAGGCAGGCCTGTACTTCTACTTACCTCTGTTTAAGATAAGATAAGATAAGATAAGTTACCTTTATTCGTCCCACAGTGGGGAAACTTACACAGCCCAGCAGCAAGGGGACGGTCAGTAGTTGAAAAGTAACAGAAGGTTTAAAAAGTATTTTTAAAAGTATTTACATCCAGCAACCTCATTCTAAGAAAAAGTATTTTCAAAAAAACAATTTACAAATTTACACGGGGCTTATTTACAGATGTGCATGAGAACATGAAATCATGTGATCAGTATAAACCCAATGAGACCGGACAGAAATAAATATGAAATTAGGTATGAACAGATATGAAGTATTGCACATTGAGGCAATGAGTATAGTTGGTCATATTTTAGTGTGAAGCCATGTTTTCATCCACACTGCCCCCGGCCATTATTTGAGACTCGTGTATGTATTTGAATGTCTGTTTTTATTTGAGGAAATACAGTAACTCTTTATTTTCTTTCCCAGCATTTTTAATAATTACTTTGGACCCTCCTCACAGTATCTCAAAAAAATATAACTCAGTTGATTGGTTTCATTCATTTTGCTAAAAGCATGTAAGAATATAGCACAATATAATATCAGAGTATAGAACAGTAAGTATAATAGTATAATATGTATAAAATGATGCTTCCTGTCCCATGAGGTTTTCAGAGTAAAGTGAAGGTGGACGCTGCTAAAGGATGGCAACAAATTCAAGATCATCCCCCACCCTCCCAAAAATGTTGACACACACTCCTGCTTAACAATTCCCACAGAGTCCCTGAAGTGGCCAGTTTCACATCAGCCACTCGTATTAATCGTTCTCCATTTTGCTCAAAGCTCTCTTTTTCATTACAATACAAGGTTGTTTGCTAATTTCTGAGTCCACCTCTTGTTTTTGTGACATTGGTGTATCTGTGGTAGGTGCCTGCGTTGCCCTCGCACCGAAAGCTCGGGCTTATTATTGAGCCTCTTTATCTTTACTGTAGCTAAGTTGTTAATTAGCTAGACCTTGAATTAGATTATTTGCATGTCTGAACAAGGGCTAAGGTATTAATGCTCCCTTAGGACAAACTGTAATAACCTCTTCGGTGGCTCCGAGATCCCTGTGGAGGGGGCTGCATGGACGCTAGCCCCTGGAAGGAGGGAGAGAGCGCAGCCATTTCATCCAATTAGCTGTGGATTATACTGCTCCTCTCCCTTTGAATTCTATTTGCTGTGATAAGGTGTTCTCCTACAGGGACGGAGCTGAGCTTTGCTATCAGGAAAAATGATTAATTCACAACCCAATATTAAAATTCAGTGCCTTCCATTTCACACTGTCTGACATGGGAGGAAGAAACAGCTCAGAAATCAATACAGGCACTAAACAACCACACAGGAGAAGGAGCTTCGGCCAAGTGAGAAAACAGCCCTAAGAATCTCAGCTGCATTTCATTCTACACATCACACTTATACGGCTCTCCATGGTATGGTGTGTCCTTGAATTATTCAGAGCCTGCTAAACCGTGGGAATGGTTTTAAGACTAATGTGGCACAATATCATGGTCGCTATTGTTATTGCATTGTACTGTGCAATTTTCACAAATATTTATCTCTTTCTTCTGATCCTCCCAAGGGCATGTATTTTAATTCTGCGACTCCGTGCACCTTGCACCTCTCGGAATAAACAACGCGCTCACGTATTGGACGGAATCAAAGCGACATTTTTTTTTTTACGGGTTTCCGTGTCTTTTCTGCTCTGTATAACTGGGATAAGTGCGGAGAATCCAGAGTCCAGATTTATATTTTCCAAGCCCTCCGACGCCGCACAAATGATGTTTAAACACCCAGCACCTAGGGTTTAATTAAGTCCCTCTAATCGTGTTCCAATCAGAAGCTTGGACTGATGGGCTGGAATTCCTGATGTGCATTTCTGTCAGTCTTAATTGGATAATTGATTGCCAATTTGAACCTGGCCACACACTGCATACACAATAAAGCGCCTGGCCATGTTCCTTGAGGATTCATTTTCCATCCGAATAAAGATGCTGCTTCGATAGGCAGAACTCCAACTATTGGTCTTGCTGAAAAATAAGCCCCGGCTGCCTGATGTAGATTGGAAGTTCACTTATGAATGCCGTTTGAATTTTTAGTGCATGAACACGGTTTTTGTTTGTGTCAGAGCATTTGTTTCATCTTCTGCCTCTTTGTATTTGCACTTGTGCTGCAGTTAAAGACGAGGGCAGATGAATCCAGCCGTTCCTGTTGTGTTTGGTAACTGTGACCTTTGATAAAATGTTTTTATCTATTGGTTTGTTTACATACTCATTTTAGACAGAAAAAATGTAATTACTCTTGTTTAATTTCTAACCTTTTGTGATCACGACACAACGATGTACGTTTAGTTCAACCTTAATCACTAAAATCTCTGAAGGATTCTGTCAGTCAAAACTTAAATTAGTGTCTTTCTACAACATCAACTTTAAACACTTAGAGCTGAATTCTTTAATTACAAATGAGAACAGAAAGCCAAAGGTGAGCTCTCGTGTTTGCTGAGATAAACTGAAAACAGCTTTGCAGAGACATGTACAGAAAGACAAAATGAAAAAGCTTCAGGTCCGAGTAACACCAGCATTTATGTTTTGCACCAAACTCCATGAGTTGGAATGGATTTCATTGCATTTGCAAGTGAACCGTGAACAATTTTTCAATATCGAGTTCAACATCTGTGAAGTTTGTCATGCACCGTTGACCTTTGTTGACCTCCAACAGACCGGCTGTACTCGATCCATTAGCTGCTGCGTTTGTGTAAACGAAGTAGAAAAATCATTAGAAACACTTGCAACATGATGAAGTTAAATAAAACTACAACCACGAAATATATCCTCGGATTGCACCACGGAGTCGAGTCGATAAACAGTTTAAAGAGCGAAGTATTCATTGCAGGACTTCTGCATTTCACCGCGTTGCATCATAACAGGTGTTGCTATTTTTTTCGCTCGCTGTGTTTGGTTGTATCTGTGTGTTTTGTTAACGCAGCAATAGCTGGAAAACAATCAAGAGGTGACGCTGAAAGGGTGAAAAGGTGATAAAGAAAGACAAGGAGAATATTAATATTTATCAGGTGAATATGTGAGATGGCTGTGAAGGGCTTCATGGACACAGGAACAGGCACTTTCTGTATATCTAAGTCCAATGTACAATATGTACTTGAATCTGTAGTTTACTGAGAGGATTCATTCTGTTAAACCTGAAGATTCCTATAACTGGTGTGGTCGCACAATACAAACATAACTAAATCATTCGACTGTGAAGTTGTAGTTTTTAAAAATTCCATGTGATCATAAGAAAATGCATTGGAAAAAAAAAACCCTTTGCAGTTTCAGATTGTCAGTTTTCTTGCTTTGAATTTTGAATTTCATGAGGTCTGTTAACGAGCTGTAATTTGCACTGATGATAATTTCATACTTTCATGTGCAAGAAATTTGCAAGTTGTTGATAAGTTAGTGTTAAAGTTAATTGTGCTTTCACATAATGAAAACACACCACGATAATGGTGAACAGATTTCTAAATATCTTTATGCAGTTGTACAAAATTTTCCTTGTCAGGGGGAAAAAAAAAAAATCTGGAGAATCCGAACCACAAATGGTTTGATGGGAAACAGATTCGAGTGACTGCGACGCTGAGCTGATCTCCTCTGATCTTCCTCATCAGCGTCCACGCCGCTGTCTTCGGCGGCAGCTGTGCATTTGGTTCCATTTAACCTTCCCCGCTGAGTCGTGTGTTTGATGGTGTCCTTCGGTATCAACATGTCACCCAACGCACCACAATTTAATAATTTGCAAGAATAACATTTTCTCAGCTTTTTACCGCAGAGTGAAATTCTTTAAGTTGAAGGTGCCAAAATGTTTTGACGTGCCAAGGCGAAAGACTCTGGAGGCCTAATTTTGTTTGGACAGCCACGGCTGCCTATGAGTCCCCGTCTGGTTGGGCTCCAGTTATTCCAGTCTCTCTCATCTGCTCTACATGTCCTGCACTGTTTTCTCACAAGAAATGGCTTTTTTCTCTCCAAACAAGAATTCTTCCAAGGAGCCAAACGGCGAAGAGAGAATTCTCCTATTATAAATGGCCTTTCTCAGCCCTGTAACCTCGCTACAAGTTTTAGCACTAAAGTGCAACCCTTGGTGGGATTAGATATTTTGGCCACCATTTGTACAGAGTGAAGTTTCTTTGGAGTCTCCTTGAGACAAGTGACCAGTGCAGGGCTAAGTGAAGGCCTTATCAGTCACCCCACAATGGTGCCACCCCATGAATTATATTAGGGACGGATGTGGCTCGCCAAGCCACTGCATTGTGGACCATCTGGGTGACAATAAACATGTCGCCACATGGTTTCCTCCATCACTCAAGTCTAGATAGCAGATCTGGACCTTAACTATAGCTCACTATCTCCTGGATCTCGGCGTGACCTGTTAGAGAGATGGAGGTGAGGCTCAAGGATATCTCTCAGAGAGTCTGCTCCAACACCAGGAGGTTATTATAGCCGAGGTGGGGGGAGGCAGTCCGTCTGTCTCGTGAGCTGCTCTGTCTCTCTCCGAATGTGTCTATAGAGAGAGAGAGGGGGGAGATAGTGAGAGAAAAATGCTTCAGACATACATGTAAACACAACAGGACAGAGGGAGTGTTTGCAGAAAAGAGCAGGTTTGTGGCTTCGCTGGCTCAAAGTCTCTTTATACAAAGTCAGTTTATTCAATATCAGCTATCTGTTTTTTTGCTGCTGCACACAATCACTCAACTCTGTGGGAATTAAACACAAGAAAACAACTGACTTCAAAAATTCCTTAGATCAGCAATAAGTGTTTTTGTCCTGGGTGTCCATATTATAATATTGATATTTTAGTTAATATGGTGAACTTGTTTGCAAATAATTACACATATAGAGCAGCGTTGATTCAGAGTTGTGTTTGCGCCTTGTGAGTCCAATCTTCACTCTCCTTTTAGCCTTGTTCAGTTTTGCTCTCCACCAAGTCCTGAATGAAATCTGACTTTGCAGCTGCTCAGTTAGCTGTTAGTTGTTTGCTGCTGGCCTGGTAGTGTATAGTATATCTGTCACTGAACTCCTGAGGCCAGAAATGATGCTGTGAGAATATTAAGAGGGAACAAAACCAGTTACGCTGAGGCTGGAAAACCAAAACAACGAGCTGAAAGACACTGAGGCACAGTGCTGCTCGCTGTGGATTCATCAATACCAGCAAGCACGTGTACGTACGAGTGGTCACATGATCCAGAGTTAATACAAAAATATACATTATAGCTGTCTTTTTCAGCCACTAGTTGTTAAACTGACAGATTAGATTCATTATGATGTTTGTCATCATCATCAGGTAAATACAAAAAAAATGGAAACTTTTTTCTTTTTGGATGGACTTTTTTTTGTTTGTTTTTTCCACTGATTAAGACATTTAACATAAAAAGTGCCTTTTGATCAAGTATTTTCTGATGTGAAATTAAACAGTAATTGTTCAGATCTGTGATGGAGTGAAGCTATAAATGTTTGTTCGATTCGGCTCCTTCGTGCATCTGACTCGACTTCATCAGCTCGACGCTGTGGCTGTCTTCAACCACACGTTAAAAATATTGCTCCTCATTTTCTCTCTACTCTCAAGCTTGTCACCATCGAGCCAACGGTCGGATTATTCTGCAGACTTAAATGAACAGAAACTATATTAGTTTTCGCCGTGGTAAATCCACCTGCTTCAGCAAATGGGTTACTGGAGCTGGTTATTCTGTGCTGCTGTTACTGATAGAGAAACATACAAATTAATCATTCACAAGGAAAAAGGATTCAGTGGCTGAAAAAAACGCGAGGTTCCACAAACGTGGCACGAGGAGAAATTGGTTAATTTGACTTAACATGCTAACGCCTTGATGATGAAACCTGAAGTGAGACCTAAATGAAGCGTGCTAAGGGCAGGCAAAAAAAAACAGTGGAAGACCAATGAGGAAGTGAAAAGTGAGGCATAAACAATGGCATTTAATACGATTTCATAAAACCACTTATAGCACATGACAGCGGCTCACATGTAATCACTGTAAGTGGAGACGAGGACAGGGGCCGCGGTGTCGTCGTCACGATGCCAGGACACTTCTCCATGACACGTCCCCTGCTTCTTCTCATTAATCCCCTAAGCTACATTCATTAACGGTCACTCCCTCTGCTCGGCGAGCCCGCACCCCGGTGGAGTCACACTCGCCATCACAAAAATAACCTGCCGTTGAAATGCAATGGGATAATTTGTTATAGCTCTCCAATCTTAATACTTCCATTTTAATTAATTAGCGCGCGCTGTAACTTTATTCATTATTGTCACATTTAAATGGAAAAGGGTTTTTTACGCGTGGCTCGGATCCAGGTCAAATCAGAACAAGCACATTTACACGAGTCGGAAAAGCGCTGGGAAACAGAAACTGGCGTCGCTGTATTTCAGCAGACAAACAGTGGAATCCAGCTCACAGCTGACACTGAAGGACAGTTGCGTGAGGACGGCAGTCAGGGGGGAGAGCTACAAGAGGAGATGATAAATACAAGAGATTTACAGGTCCTGGGAGTGTCAGATGCACTGTGGAAATAGTGCTGGGTGTGCTGTTATCTAGATGGGCCAGTTAGTGGCTTCTGGAGGATCCCCTCTTCTGAATAGGGCTGTAGTTTGGGAGGGCAGCCTTTATGGCTCACCAGTGCACTGACCACAGCCCATTAACTCAAAGGGCCTCCACAGGAGCACTGGAGCAGGGAAAGGGGCCGTGACCTGCCCGAGACCATCTTATTACTTTAACACATTATGTCTCCCACTGCGATCTTTTTATTTAAGTGACTTCAGCAGAACGCATCATCTCGGGCCAAGTCGGGGACAGACAGGGGCTCCGAGACAAGAGCAGAGAGGAGGGGGTCAAATGATTTATTGGAAACGTCTGCTATTGGGTGCTTGGGATGGGGAGTGCAAGGATGGACAGTGAGCAAGAGTGTGGGGGGGAAACAGTTAGTGATGAACCTGACTGAAAGCTGTTTATGGCGCAGAGAGTCCGAGCTGACCCCAGAACAGCTCCTCGGAGGATTCTCAAGTTCTCACTGATGAGCTTTTGCAGCCCTCTGATGGCCACATGGCCCAGACAGTGAGGAGCATGGGGGGGTGGGGTGGAGGAGCTGGGGGTCCGGAGTCGGGGGAGTGATTTATTTTACCACCATGTCACTCTTTATGAGCCACACCACCAGAGATGGCCTCAAATGTTACTGTCCTCAGGAGGAAGATCAGCGCGCTTTGCCTAAGTGTTACAGCAGCTCAGACAGTCTTACTCACCTAATGTGCTCCTCCTGCCTCTGGGTGTCGGCATCAGCCAGAGTTCAGCGTTCGAGGGCGGCCGACACAACGTGCATCCTAGAGATGCATGAAGGAAGTCAAAGGTTAGATTACAGCGTTACATCTTCCGCCATTACAAAGACAGGGAGCAGATTTAGGATGTATGATGGTAATGCCACAATTTCCTCTTAAGTTTTTAATGATGTTTTTCTTTGTTGGCATTAAAAAAAGAGAAGAGTGGATATTTCTGAATTCACCAGCTTGTTATACTAACTTATACTAATGTACGTAATGTCTGGCTTTAATGTTGTATACCAGAGTTTGCATTCTGTAACCGTAGCCACGATCTTTCTCTAACCTCAACCAAGTGTTTGTCTAACTGACTATAGCGTATTTGCATTAACCATTTTTTTAAAGTTATAATCCTTAAGATTTCGGTCCTTGTTGATTTGGCGACACATGTGGTGACTGGTGATAACAGCAATACTTCAGCACTCCCAGCTACAGCTGCATTAACTCATGCGTCCGTTTAAAGTGCAGCCGAACAAACACAATGTTGTTTCATTCAAGATGAATTGTGACTGATCTGATCTGGTTAACTGAGGAGTTCTGCTTCCTGTCATCTGAAACTCGTCATCTAACAGCTAATATTTTAAAACTGATCCACAGTTACAAAGTTCCAAATATGAGTCTTCATGCACTTCATGTGGCTGCTTCATGATAAACCTCAGGAAACGTTTGCTTTACATGAGCAGTTTCCTGATAGAGCTTAAACTACGACTGATATCAACGACAGGGAATTACAAACAGTAAAAACGGGATTAAATGAACTTGTAACATTTCATCTAAATCCTTTGTCCTGAGTGGATATCGCTAAAAAAAAAAAACACCAACCATGAATAGTATTAAAATCTGATTTGATTTTACGAAAATAGTGTGGATTCAAACATTAGCTTTGCAGAATCACCCCATTATCAATGTTCTGGTCTTGTTAGAAGATTCAGTGCTGTAGGTAAAATGAGTTGTGAGCAATATGAAAGTATTAACACCACTTGTGTTCTCATTTCATCGCAGAAGAATTCACACTCGTCCCTAAAAGTGCAGCGAATATTTTCCTCTCGCTGCTCAGGATCTTCCGGGGTCCCACAGGTTCACGATATGGGTCACGGACGTTCCACCAAGCCTGATTTATTTCAGCCCATTAGGATTACAGAGACAAATCTGCAATCCTCCCATTTTCAGAGGCCGTCCCCACTTTTTCAGGCAGCCTTCGACAACCCACACATCAAAACTACCATTACGTTCTTGTTAGTTCACACTGTCGATTAGAGAAGGGCAACATAGATTCATGCCACGGGCTAAATGTGTTTATTCTAATTCCTCCCCCGTCTCTGCTTTGTCAGAGACAGACACCCAGAAACGCAGAACATCTGAGCGGCTCCAACGGCTCACATCAGAAGGACTCAATCCTTCAGGAAGTGGAAGTAACCGATTAGATTATGTCATTGCCACAATCTGTTACGAAAAATAAACACTGGGCCTTTTCATTAACCTAATGAAGACGAAGCACGTTGATGAGCTCTTAAGTCAATTAACGATATTTAAAAACAGGCGGCGCAGCCCCAAGGTAAATTAGCATGCAGAGAGTGAGGAGGACCCAGGTTCAAACAAATTGTGCGTGGAACCCTCTGGTTCAAGCCGCTTGACTCTCTCTCTCTCCCTCTCCCCTAATGTACACCCCTCCTCTTCTGCTCAAACAAGCTTTCATTAGCCATAATTAACTGCGTGCTTTCTGTCTTTGCGATACCAAGAGAGTTCAAGTTGAGACCGAGGGTGAGGACGTGCAGGAGGGATGCAAGGAGAGGCTCCTTCTGTACTGACCGATGCAGCGTTTGCATGTTTTGATGCAGCTGCAGAATAATCTATAGGATCACAGAGGGAGCACGATACGGTTGGAATAAGAGCATCTTGACTCACAAGTCTGCTTGCTTTGTTTTCATGGCTTTCCTCTCTCTTGCTTTTTTTTTTTCAGTAAACTTATTTGAAATCCTCCAGGGATTTAAAGCTCTCTCCCCCCCCTCTCTCTCGCTCGCCCTCTCTCTTTCTTCCTCTCTCTCTCACACACTCACTTGGTCTCTCGGCTGCAACAAGGTCTGAAAAGATTGCAGTTCATTTCGACCCACGGTGGATGGAGGCCTCATTTAGTGGCTGCTGGCAACTCAATCAGCCTGCCTCACACTGATGAGTGAGTGACTACTTTCAGAGCGCCAGTCAATATGTGTCCGCTGTGATAGAATGTCAGCACCCGTGCCCTGTGTTCTCCTGACCCAATGTTATGGCTTTTTTATTTTGTCTAATCAATGATATATGAAACAACACAGACACATTTCAACAATAGATCTTTTTTTTTCTTCCCCCTCCTCACATACCAACGCTCGGTGCGATTTCTGGTAATGCAACCGCTGCAGGATTAAATAAGCAGTTTACATTTTTTTGTAGCTTTTTCTTCGGCCGTCTGGATTCAGGCAGAATTCAATATAGATGGAAAACAAGCAATAAAGAGTGTTCCAAGAGTGATCCAGCTAAATGAAAACACTTGGCTTCTTTCAGTCCTCTTGCTTAACGGCGGCGGCTCTGGAACTGGTGCCACAGTTTAAAAAGAACCACTGGTGTAATATAATTATTGCATATCCTTAATGCTTCAGAGCTCGAGCCGAGAAGAGCGCGTGCGACAGCGAGATACAGTGTGTAGATATTTTCTTCTCAGGTTTGTTTGGACTGTTTTCTGTGCTGTGAGGAAAGAAGAGCCCACGGTCTGAGGCCGGTCGGATGAGCCCAGCTCACTGTCCCCTGTGTCCTTTATTTCACACAGCCCAGTGCACATGCTCTGCAGTCTGCCGACCTCTTGACCCGCCTGTCACAGTGACGGCCTCTGTTATCTGGAAGTAGTTATTTCATATAGATGGTCTCCCTCACTGCTGCTCTCTTATTGAAAATAATCATTAGGAAAGATTAGCCCTGGAGGAGTCTGAGAAATGGACTTTAAAGTAATATTTGACTTAATATAGAGGATTTTTATTATCTATACATCCTGGTACGTCTATTAACAGTCAACTATCAGGGCAGGTGGAAATTATAGGTCAGGTCTAATGACATTTTCATCTATGTTAGAAATTCACATTTTCCCACATTTTACAAATTACTAAATTACTGTAAGACTCATGGTCATTTGACAGATGTTTTTTTCTCTCGATTTCAATTCTTTGACCTTCGGATACTTTTATACCTGATGCAGCTACTGATGAAAGATGCCTGATGAAAGTCACATGGAGCAAAATGTTGTAAATAAGCAGCAGTAAGCAGATTAGTTTGCAGGAGATGTATTTCATTTCTATCCAGCTGTAACAGACTGACATTAAAATATCACAGAGAAAAACAGATTATAGTTTTGATATGTATTGTTGTAGTAATATTATATCATACATGTGAGACTTTAAAGCACATTAGCTACAACAGTTTGGCAAAGTCACATTATCTGTTTATTTGTAGTTTTAGAACATTGTGGTCGATGGTCTTATTGTAAGACAAGCTACTAAATTTAAAAATTAAGTTTTGAGTTAAACAATATTTTCCTCAAAATCTTCCATAATAATATTAGTAATAGTAAAATAATATTTACTGCAAACTACTGCAGGACCAAACAGTAATGAGATACAGATTAACTTCTTGTTGTCTCCAGTAGAGTCAGATGTGATTGTGGTTTGAGTCGCTGCTTTTCCTTCGGAGCTTAAATAAATCTATAAGTATTGAAGAATTCACATCAGCCGTTAAATAAATGCCTTGAATCCATACGTGAGCCAGAGGTGAGAAATTACATAACTGCAGCTCAAATATTTTTTTTTTCCCCCAGTCTGATTCGTCCTGTAGACCTTTAGCTTTAATTGGGTATTACCAGCGCCCAGGAAGCGATGATGACGGCAGACATGCAGGATGAATCAGGAGAAGTCACAGGTCAGGAACCTGCACGAGAGAGACATATGTAGAGCAGCAGACGTCAATGTCCAGCAAAACCATCAGCTCACAACAGCATGAGAACCAAGTCATCAGAGAAGCATCACTTGAATCTTCTCAAAGGTTATATAGATAGAATATAGTGTAATTGTGTTGTGCATGTGTGAGAGCCGGTTATTAAGATATTAAGAAAAAAAACACTAATAGATAGTAAATCAATCAACTTATGGACGTCCTGCCTTCCCTGCTTGTCTCCTTTAGTGTGTCTATCAGTAGATGCATTCAGCAGAGATTTTCAATTTATTTCTAATCAAGCTTTATCTAATATTCTCCTGACAGGCAATTAAAAATTCAAACTACCCTGAAAAGCCATTGCTCACTTTTCACTCTCTCCCAGTGTTCATTTAAGGATGTTATTTCATTAAAAGCTCTTGTTGATGAGTTTGAGGTCATTTGCAAGCACATTTGATTACCACAGTCTGCATTCGCTCTCACCGCCTTCAGCCGCTATTGTTCCCATTTTATCGTGAGAATTTTTTTGGTCGTTCAGCTAAATATTAGTAATGAGCCGAAAACCTCTGTGTGCCACTTCAAAATGTGCAATGCGAGTTAGACGGTGTTTTCTCCAGCCAAGACAAGGACGGCACTGATGTGCACCATTTCATTTGTCAGCAATGTTGCTGTTAGAGAGTCTATCACTGTCCTGCTGCACTACCTCACCGGGTTTATGGCCGACCATGCACGAGCCGAATCCTCTCTCCACAAGATAGAGCTTTGAAATGGCAGCGAATAATTGCAAAGGGTGAATTTGTCATTACGAGTCATAATGAGATTCTCCTGGAGAGAGGCTTTGTTTGCTGGTGTGAGAAGCTGCTCCGCTTTAAAACCTCATAAACAAAATGCCACAATGCGCCTCTCTCTTCCTAAAGGATCGGCCGCACGCGCTTTTCTTCTATACATCATCTCAACTTGTTTATTCACAGAATAATTGTGTCCTTGTTTATCCTCTCGGGAGTAAAATAATGTGGCTGCAATTAAATTAACAATAAGTCTGAAGTTGGTTTGGATTCGCTCGGAGTAATCACCGGATGTTAGACAGTGTAAAAATCCTGTTTTTACTCAAGATGACGTCTTTAACTGTGTTGTTTTTTTCAACCCCCAATTAATCAGGCATCAGTGAAGTGATACAAATATCCATAGATAGATAGATAGATAGATAGTTGAGCTGCTTTTCCATTCAAGGCCTGAGCTGCTTAATCACTTGGCTTCTTTGATTTTCATGCGCTGCTCCGTTCGGCTGTGATGTTGATGGGTACCAGGGGCGTGCAGGGCCTGCAGCTAATGTGAAATAAATGCCTGGAAGGGCCTTGATCAGTATGTGCTGGAGGTGCTTGAAAGAAGAAGAAGGGGGGAAAAAAGCACATGGAAAACAAACCACCCTTGAGTGCTGCACGCTCTTCGCCTATTTAGGGCAGCCATGTCCAGCAGTGGATTTGAATATGCATGACTATCCCAGCTACCCTCGCAGCACAAGTCTGCGTCCAGGCACCAGCTCTTTTCAGAGAAAGAATACACATGCATCACATTTGAATATGTTAAGGGCCCTGTCATACACAATAAAAGCATGTCCGTGAAAAATTTTTATTGGCTAAATGATGGAATGATGGTGAAGGAAAAGAGTTAGTGGAGCAAAGAAGTGGCTGATTGTCAAACTATAATTTGATGTTTTTTCTTACACAGTGAAAAAGAAATGGGGAATAGGTTCATTCACTTTTTCTTGCCAAGAGAAAAACAAACAATATGTTAAATGAGTGACATTTATAGATTCTGGTGGGATGATTTTATTACCTTCAGACACAGCCAGGCTAACTGTTTCCCCCTGTTTCCAGGCTTTATGCTAAGCTAAGCTAACTGGCATCTTGCAGTAGCTTTATATTTTTCCACAAACACATGGTTGACATTGATCTTCTCATCTCTGCCATCAGTTTGGTGCCTTTAAACAAACCAAACATCCCTTCATAGAATTGTATCGTCGACAAAACCGGTGTCAGAGATTCGGACAGTGTCTCATGTTCCCTGAGGTTTTCGTCAGCATTGTCATTTCAGTGTTGCGATCATTAGGTGTTTATTGAGGTCAGGCCTTGATAAGTGTGTCAGCGCGGCCTCAAATCCCACTCGAACACGAGGCGAAGACACATCTGCATGTTGGCTGATTTCAGAGAAGCCAAGTCTGCATATTGCACCTCGGAGCCGCCGGGTCTCTGCAGAGAATCAGACTCCATTCCAAGCAACAAGTACTCGTATAATACAGTACTTGTAAGCCGGGGAGCCGGAGACCTCCAGTTTACATCTCGGAGACTTGGAAGGTGGCAACATAGCGGATGCGAAGCTATCTTCCTCGGTCCCTGTGCTAGACCGGCTAATTAAATACTAAGGAAGGAATAAAATCTTAATGAGAAACACAAGCTTGTTGTGGTGTTTGGCACTGACCAGCTCCCTCTTATTAGGTGTACTTGCCCATATGTGCTTGGGTGAAGTGCCCATTAGAGCCTTCCCTAATGGATCTTCATCCATGGCACCGAGATGCCAGTGGAATGTACATTTCGGCAATTTCCAAACTTGGCAGATGAGCGGGCCCTGCTATGAAATTTCTTAGCCACAATAAATATTTTATGCAAATTAAAATTAAATTCTTTGCTTGGTTTAAGCAATTTCTCCTGTAAGTAGTGTATCTGT
Source organism: Holacanthus passer (assembly GCA_025331565.1). NCBI lineage: Eukaryota > Metazoa > Chordata > Actinopteri > Pomacanthidae > Holacanthus > Holacanthus passer. Next base: position 1,458,584 of record JAFREQ010000061.1, on the reverse strand, counting down.
GAAGGAGATTACAGCATTTGCCGGTTTGCTTATAATTTAATTTTTTATGTTGTGGCTGGCGGTGGGGAAAGACAGAACACCTGTGAGTGTTTATAATGTCCCATCTCCCTCACAGCTGCTCCTTTTCAAAACACCTCACTGGTGCAATAATTTCATAAAATTTCATGATTTACCATCTGGTAGACTGAGCTATAAGCACATGCAATAAGCATTTGTATGGCGCCGGTCCCAGAAAGGTACAATAACTGTATATTTTAACTTAATGGCTTTTCGGGGCATGCAAATTTCCACAGAGCAGATTGCAGAGATGCTACAATGTAAGTCTGGTCCCGTCTGTCTGCCTCGGCGTCTCCCTCCCTCTCTCCCTTCGCTCGCTGCTATACAGTACATGCCTCCCTATCATGTGCTATAAAACATCCGCACGCAGCAGCCCCTCCATTGCTCCTGTCTTTGACTGTGAAGCAGCCCATGTCAAAATCTAGATATCAAACTCTGGAGAATGAGAGACGCAGTAGGAGGTGCAAGCAGATTATTTTCCTTTTAGCATTTAATGTCTCTGCATTTGGGTAATTAAAATGATTACTACAACAATTACACCAAGTAATTAGAAACTAATTACACTGGCATTTTTTGTGATTACAGGAGCAGATGAAAATAGTGTTCAAAATTAAATTCATTGCATATTCATTGAAATGAAATTAAATAGTGCTGGGTGGATGAGATAATAGAAGCTGGGAGAGAATGGTGTTCTGAGGGGTTTGGGGAACCGTCTGTGGCTAATGCTCCGAACAGGCATTTTGTTAAATCAGTGATAATCTTTTAATGGCCTTAAAAGAAGTTCATATTTAGAATACTGTCAAATGCACTAAAGGGTGCGATGTTTTTCCTTTTCTGCCTCGTCTCTGTGGCTCTGGGAATGATTAAACCTTTCAGCTGTACGGCACAATAGAAAACATTTAATCATTATCTTCTCAAATGAAGGAAGAAGCAAGACTCTTTATGCCTCCTTTATGTTGCTTCATGCACAATGATTAAATTAAATATCCATTCCTGAATTCATTTTTTTTTTTCTGTGCATCGTCTTCTTTCTCTGCAAGCCCTTCCTCTCTCTCCCCCCTCCTACCTCCCATCTATCGACAATAGTCAGGGCTTTAGCTGCTGCCATGATCGTGTAATGAGATTCTTCAGATTAAATAGATTTCCTGTTAAACTTGGGGCTTGGTAGATAGGGTGTCAGGAATGAATGGTTATTAACATTTAAATATATCACAGAATAAGAGAGAGCGGGCGTGAGTGAGTGAGAGGAGGGAGAGAGACGGAAAGAGAGACGGAGAGGGATGGGAAAAAAAACAACAATATGAATTTTTCATTGTTATCGAGTATGGATTTTCTTCTTCACCAGATTTCTGTAGGACCTGATGAAACCAAAGTAATTAGAGAGACACAAGTGGGGCACCTAAGAGCCATTACAGACAGAGAGCTCATTGTTTATGGAGTAAAGCCAATACAGCTTAGAAAAGTAAAAAGTCCATTCTTGTTTTATCTGCCATCCCATGCCTGTGCTGTGGGTTATTACACAATATTAACAATGTAAATTTCTCTGACTGGTCGGCTTGTGAAGGGACTCATCATGAAACCGATGGCCCGGCGATCCATCACCGTCTTGTCAGCTGTTTTCATATTTCACGACTCCTCAAAGAGAAGCTGGAGAAGTGATCGTACCTGCGGATCAGAACTTGACTGTGATGGAGAATGACAGCATTAGTCTTTGTTAATGTCGAAGCTGAATGCTAACAGACGTCATTACAGCAACGGAGAGCGGGGATGAAGCTGCGCAGTTCGAGGAGAGGTCGGAGGTCATCGTATGTCAGTCGCGTGTGTTATCGTGGGCACGATGAGGGCTGACTGACTGATGGGATGTTAAAGAGTAAATACAATCAGCTGCGAGGGAGAAATTCAAGAAGTGAGTTTGTGGCGGAAAACTGATTCATGCAAACTCAAAATATTCACATCACTTAGGGAAAATTCAGAGTCAGAGTTGGGGAAGGTTGTGTAGCTTTTTGCTTTTGGGACTTAAGAGTCACATTTTTCTTTTGATTTTTAATATTTAGATATTGGGCGTTGTTGGGACCAAAATATTGATGATATTGATGTTGTTGGCAGAAATAACTTTTAGAAGCGTTTTATTCAAAAATTGAGTGTCAGTAATATTTAACATTGTGTTGTTGGTTAAAAATATTAAAAAGTTAAAATTAATTAATTATGCATATTTAGCTCATTTTTGATATTTGATGTAGTGTTGAAGTTGGGAGGATCCAAATGAAATCTTATTAATGCAGAGGATTGTCTTCCAGGTTCGACCCCCCTCTCCGACCCAACAAGTCTCTCACTGAACAGTCTCACAGACGCCAGGTTTAAACAATATTTCAAGCCTAAAAGACAGAGTTTCCATAAGCCGGGCACGTCAGCCGGCGGACAGGTGTGCTATTTACATAACACTGCGACTTGCCGGCGAGCAGTCTCTGTAAGTAAATGTCACATATCCGCTCTCACTTGAAGTCTAGCAGTCCCAGCTGACGTCCATCAAAATCCAGTCCGGTCCGGTCTGTGATGTGTCTGCGTCCGCTGACATTGTTCACTGAGTAAATAGCACTTTTGGTATTTGATCCAAAATGGTCAAACGTAAATGTTGACTCTCATATTTTCATCTGTCATTTTGGAGAAGAACTTGAATTTATTTGTCTGCATGCAGGAAAGTCTGTGTCTGAGCAACATGCAGCTTATTTATTTTGACATTGCTGTTAAATGTAGGACGTCATATTCTGTAAAACGCAATGTCACTCACAAAACTACAGCGAGTTCGACGGACCCCAATGCTGTATGTGTGAGAATAAGAGGAAGAATTGCAAACTTAACCTAGTTTCTTTTGACCTTATTAAAAATCATTATGTAGAAAAGTGCTGAAGTTGTAGCTTCACATTTGCCCCAAACTGGGTTACACATTTAATGAAGGTGGCAAAATACTGAATTGACCAATGAGGAAATGTTTCATGTTAAATGTTAAACCATGTTTTATAACTAACTCAATATCAATACTAGTGACACAACATTGTTAAGTGTATTTTTTGAGTTGTTAAAGAGGCCTCAAAGTGTTAATCATCTCATTTGGACTATAGTCAATAGATGTTTCTGTCGTCACAGCTGTAAAGATTAAGGTTTCTATTGTTTTACGAGACTAGACTTTCGATATGTTTCTGAAAGTGTATATGTGCAAAATGTGCATGTACATTATATCAGAGTTAGTCAAATCAGAGCTGTGTCTTCAGTGTTCAGTGATCTGAGCTGCAGAACTCTGCTGTAATTTCATTGTTGTGTAAAGTCCAGTGTTTGCTTCCTGACTAATGATGACAGAGCTGCAGGATTCTGCTGGTTTCGTGGTCCTGAGCCGAGGACCGCTGTCAGAAACTCTTGAATTATCAAACAAACAAGACGGGAGAGGTGGCTTCCTTTCCCTGGAGTTCGGCGCGCTACGAGTCATCCTTCATGCCGGCCGGCCCGGCTCCGCGAACGTGGAAGCAGGTGCGGTGGCAGGACGGTGGAAGGCCCCTCTCCGGCTTTGCCTTCACTGCTGCCCACTTGTTAATGACCGGGCTGTGGGAAGCCGGTCCTTTGTGTACGCTGTTATAAAGCACTCAAAGCCTCCAGGATGGCAGCCAGCTCACTCCTTGGCCCCAGGGCACTCTGTGGAGAATAAGACACACCTCATGCTTTGTTTTCCAGCTCCGCGGGATCCCACACCGGAGGAGAGCCGGGGTATAAAAGCAGCACTGTCTCACTTCCTTCTATTAAAAGTAGATCTCTGCTCACACATTCTCTCAGGTAAAGAAACTTTTTTTTTATTTTCATGCATTGTTTCCTGTGTGTGAAATATCATATAGCAAAGTTCATTTAGCATTAATGTCAGTGTGTTAAAACATAAAAGATGCTGATCTCTGTACGTTCAGTTCGGTCCTGACAGGCTTCAACTCGTCTCATAAATTTGTGCATAATTTAGATTCATCACTGAGATTCAAGAACTGAAGGACTGAAGTTTGTACCAAACAGTCAATCTCAGTAATGATTTAACATGAAAGGAATACGTCAACATTTTGGGAAATATGTGAGTTATAGATGAGGAGATCGATATCAGTCTCACGTCTTTCTGTTCGATATGAAGACGCTGTCGGTTAGCTTAGCATAAAGGCTTGAAAAATGGGAAATGGAATGAAAATCAGCCTGGCAGCTATGCTATATCTCTTTTGATGAATATGTACAATAACAGACGACAATTTGCAGTTTAACATGGGATTATGTGTCAAACTATTATAATATTTAACTCTATCCAAACAGGCCGACATTTTTACTGTTGAGATCTGAGCGAGGCATCAATCTTCTCCTCTAACTTTCAGAATCTCTTCATCTTTATGGAGCTTTATAGCAAATTTCAGCTCATTGTTGAACTGATCTCACAACTTTACTGTTTTGGTTCATTCTCACCTTCAAAGCATCATTTTTAACCGCTGTTTACCTGTGAAATGACGTTACCTGTACACTGCCTCAGCAGTAACAACCAGCTAGTGAACATAGCTGGTGGCGACCGAAGACGGAGCTAAAAATATTGAGCTTTCGTTCACAGGTGACTTGAAACACAACTCCTAACTATTGATAACTGCTGGACGTGTAAAAAGTCAACTCTTTGCCAATAAAAAAGGTGATGACATGTCAATGTTGTGTTCACAGCTTGTTTCCAGTTTGCAGGTTTAAGGATGAGTTGGTCCAGATGTTTGTCAGTAGTGTTTCCTCACCTGAGGATTTGAACCCGTCAGTACATTTAGAAAATGTCTCCCACGTCGTCGGGTATTTTCTACTCACTGATACAAACTACTGACTCAAGTTAGAGCCGAGCTGTGGAATCGATAACAGCAGATTTTACGATTTGATTTTCAGCAGCGTGTGGCATGGATTCTCATATGATTTCCAAACTGTATGTCCCTCTCAAATTTTCTCATCTTCTGCAGATCAATAAGAGTTTGTGTACAAGTTCATCAAGTTCAGCTCTGGCGTGCTTTGTTAGCCTCCTGTTTTTTCCATCACGGACCGTCTTTCCACAGTTTATTCAATTTATATTTAGGCTCTCAGAATTACACCCATACATTCATTTGACATTGTTATCAATATTTATCGCATTTATCAGGCAAACATACAGGATTTCACTGGTCAGTTACAGAGACAATAAGACTGCAGACCAAGAACTCATAATATTTTGGTTCCAATTACTATTGATTTTACAATTGTTTTGCAGCAGGATGTTGTTTTATTACTAATATATTTAATGTGCAAATCAATAAGAACACTTGCTTGGCTCATTCATTGGAAGACCATAAAATCAAAGATGTGGACTTCAAACAGCTGCGGACGCTTTCGGATCCTTCCAGTAAACGGCTGCAGCAGACGCTTTAATGCAGCGGTTAAGGACTCGCGTTGAATAAAAACGAGAAGGAGTCGCGAGGAAAACACACAGGAGCTAAAAGACGTGCGTTCGGCTTCAGCATCGTGACCGTATCGGCTTGTGGCGGGGGCTAACAGAGAGCCAGCTGTGGGCTTTATCTCAACAAAAGACCGTCAAATGTAAGTGCAATTACTGCCACAAGCAATAAAGCAGCCACTGCATTCCAGAGCAACGGTGAGAGGAACCTGAGCGCCGCGCCGGCCTTCCCGTGTGGGCCTCACTTTGAGTGATGACGGCACAACATGATGGAGTAAGGCATAGAGAACCAGACCGTGCGGAGTACATTTATAATCTGTAATTGATAATGTAATAAAGGCCGTGAATAGGCTCAGAGTGACTTCTCTCCGTTCGCAGTCACTGTCATGGCAGCCTGTGTTTTTCATGCCTGGATGGAGGAGGCTCGGCCGCGTGGGCTCGTTCCAACCAAAATTACCAGCGTTTCTCTCTCTCCATCGCTCTGCTCTCTGTCAGCTCTCTCTTTATCACAGACCACCTCTACCTCTTTTTTCGCTCCGCGGACTGTGTGACACGGAATTGACATGTAGGTTCGGAGGCAACATGATGCTATTGAGCTGTGATGTAAAGGTAGCTACCAGGCTTCCTAAATACATCCATGCTAGAGCGGGCATGGAGCAGGGGGAGCGGGCGGGCGGGCGGGTGGGCCTCACCGCTGGGTTTAGCTCAGCTGTAGGCCCGTTAGATCAAATGAACCGCTCCACGCTTCGACACCAGCAAGGTCAGGCCGGGGATCCGAAGTGGAGGAGGTCACGTGAGCGTGTGGGATTTGAGGCTGCCGAGATGGAAGTCAACATTTATGAAAGCTGACAATGATTAACCGCGCAGGGGTGTTGTCACATAGAACGGAAAATATGGACTTTCAAATGGTCCATTGGAGTGACACAATACATGGCGCCGTTATGTAATTGGAGACATTTGGATAAGATGCCTGGGACATATAAATGATCATTAAAAAGGAATGGCGCACAGCTGTGTGAGTGAGTGAGTGAGTGGCACTCGCTGCCAGCGGACTCTTCAGAGGCTGCTTGCTACTTGACAGTGTGTCTCGCTAAAGTGTCGAGGTTGGGGGGCGTTCGTCGTCGGGCTCTAAAGTGAGATGGAGGTGCACGCTGGTCAAATCGAAGGGTAAAGTGGTAGCTTTGGCTGCACTCCTTCCTAATGCCCTACGGCACCTCCACCATTAGCATTCCCCACTGCGACTTGAGTTCATAAGACTAATGGAGTTGCTACCTGGGGACATTAATTGTGCGTGACACCACTCGGGGGCTTTTGTGCACTCACACTAATATCACTGCGCCTGCCTGACAAAGCGCCCGAAAAGATTACAAACAAACCCCAAATAACTGCCAGTGTTGTGTTGCTGCTTGACAGGAGAGTGTGTGTGAGTTTGGTGTGTGTGTGTGTGTGCGCGCGTGTGTGCGCGCGTGTGTGTGTGAGGGTTTGGGGGGTCGAGGAGGCTCAGGTTCACCCACAGGATGTCGTACAACCTGAGGAGCCGAGCGATATGTTAAAGAAAAACGAGCGTCTCACCCGAGCGTACGGATGACTTCATCATCGCAGGACGACTCCCTGACAGCGTTACGGCTCGCATCAAACTTCTCCTTCGCCGTGACACGTGCATGACATCATCCAATAAAAATGCAGGCCTGGCCGTAAGCTAAAGGCTGCACGTGGAGCCCCGAGAGCGTCTTCAATCCGCAGGGCCGGGACGGAGGAGAGTCTCGTCCTGTGTCTGTAAAAGTTAAAGCACATTAATGTCCACTGAGCTTTCAGTTTACTGGGACCACCTGTACCTGCAGAAGCTAATGCAACCCCTGTGTCAGTGACGTGTTGGTAAAGATGTATTTATTATTATAGATTTATTATCTCTGTATGTTCAGCATCTACAGTGTGAATGCAGCGAAGTGTAGAATAACATGTTTAGTTACTACATTAAAAGCAGTAACAGTGCTCTTACATAATGTGCATGTGTGCATGCGTGAGTATATGCTGCTGTTTATTCCATACATTTATAAATTGCAAATCACATGAACTTCACATTGTCGTACCTTTGTCCAGAAGTCGAAAGTTCCCGTATTGGATTCAGCTGAATGTTGGATCATCTTCTGACACATCTGACGTCTAACTGCAGCTGAATCCACTGTTTATGACAATGACCTAAAAAATGACGTATGTAGATTTCACAGCAAAAATATTATACTTCAAACATACTGACATGAAGAAATATCAAGGTTTTGTTGGCCAGAACTTTTATATAGTTACTCTAAACATCATAAAAGCCAAAGCTATAATCATAATGAATCAGACAAAAAGGTTGTTTACTGAGCGACTTTAAAGACAAACAGTAGCTAACAAACACGTTTTCCTGTTATTCCGATCTTTGTCACACGTGTGTTGAATCTATGGTGCAGAGCGGGGGTGAAAGGTGACGGCCTCCCTCCGGAAAGTCAAACCCATTTACACTTCCATAATTACATTTGTATTTACATTAGGACGCTGAAAGTTGATTTGTCATTTCTGATCCTTTTTTTTTTTTTTTTCACATCCATTCTCCTCGTGGCTGGCACGGAAAATCATTACCCCCCTTTGTCGTAGCATGTACTAGCAAGCCACAATAAAGCAAGAGTCGTGTAATGAATGTCAAAACTATTTCCATCAGATATTGTGAAATATGGGTTCAGAAGACCCATTCAAAGAGATAATATGATAATTTGATTTCTCAGATAGGCTGAACGGAAATGCCTTGTCTGGACATTTTGAAAAGCAGAATCCATTACTTATTCTTAATTCACCCTGGCATAAATTAAAGGATTTCTGCAGGCCATTAACTCATCCATTAATACCCAGGGTCAAGATTATTGAAGCCCAGGGTAAGGCAATATGAAGGGCTATTTCTTCAAGATGTGTCATCTAATGATTACAGTAGGGTTCTGAATCCTCTGCCATTAATTGTAAAATTATCTCCTCCTTTTGCTCCAGATAAACAGCAGGGAAAGATAATAGTCGCACGGGTAGATAATCCTGTTGCAAAAAATTAATTTCCATTTCATTTGTTTTGTTATGTTTCGGGCAATTTCAGGGCTGCGGCTGATTGTTTCAGAGGATATGAAGTGTAAGAACAGGGGAAACTACTGAAAGGAGGTGTAAAATTAGGTTTGTGTCAGCACAAAATTGAAACCCGCTGAGCTATTTTTAATTTAGAGTGTTGGAGTGTATGATGAAGGTGGCTCCGAATGCAGAGGAGTATGAAGAGATAAAAACAGGGTGCAGAGGCTCCACATGTGCACAGATTGCTGTCCCGCTTGCCACCATAGACATAATATATAATCGCTCTAATTTGTTTCACGTGTCCCCGCAGTGAAACGCAATTGTCACACAATGTGCTTCTCACTCCCGTTTACTGAGAGCTGCAGACTTTTGCCAGAATGAATCCACACGGAGACTAAAGCTTTTGTAAAAAAAAAAAAAACGTCTGTGCGAGCTGCAGAAATGTGCTCAGGTGCTCTGCAGCTCTCCACCGATTTGGGACCTGTGCAAAAGAAGATGAAATTAAGGCAAATAAAAATCATATTAAAGAATATTACAGCCTAACAGCCATTAGTCTGCAGCTTCCTGTCAGCTTTTGATGGATTCCTCACTTAGTTCAATGAATGGTCTAATGACATTGATAAAATCACTTGCAACCAAACAGAAAGCCGCCTAATCCACTGATGCACGTGTGATACCAAGAGCAAACTCACTTACAATGTTTACAATCATTCATGCTTTCCAAAATTTTGTACAATATTTACAGCTACGAAGCGGGAACAGGCGGCACAGAAGCAGAAATCCTGCAGCTTACACTGTATCACCCCCCTCGAACTCCCAGGATCCTCAGCCACACTCTGACACACTAAGGGGAATTAATTTTACAAGCAGGGAGTTCCTACTTATTGCTTCCTGGTAGTGCCGAGGCGTCTGGCTTCAGAAATGATCCTGACATACACATGCACAATAGATGAGCTGTGCGGATGCTCACAGCCCATGAATACAAAGCCGGACCTGCAGCCGGTGGAGTCGAGTGGAGTGGAAATCCTTCAGTATTCACTGACCTCTTTGCTATTTCATCCTCTCTCAACTATTTTTCTAGTTTGGGGAAAACACTTTCTATCACTGTCAGGTTGGGCAAGGATAAAAACTCTCTACCAGCGCATTAGCTGTCTGCCTGCTCTCGCCGCTGTGCTGCAGCAATAAAACACAGGCTTCTCGCACGGCTCCCTTACCTTTAGTTTGAAAGCTGAATTGGGAACCGGATTTATTTTGTTTCATAATTTTAGCAGACAATGACTCCCGCTGTGAACCCAGCGTCAAATTGTGACCGAGCAGGTCGCACAGACGCAGATTTACAGCGGTGCTTTAGAAATGATTGTAGGAAAAAGTGGGAACCTTCTTTGTGAGGAGAAGCTTTGGAGGCAGCTGATCTGTGAACGAGCTCTGTCGCCCGGTTCGTCTCAGAAAGTTGCTCTAAAACGTGCAGATGAGATTTCTGTGCACTCACGTCGTGACAGTGCAAAAAGATATGAAACCGTTCAATCTATTTAATTAAGACAGCTTAGTAGTGGCACCCGGTTGCAGGGTGTTTAAGCTAATTACAGTATTAATTACAACATTAATTAAATGACATAATTGCCTTTCAAAACAATGACTCCTGTATCCCTGGTAAGGTAAAGGGTTAATTTAGTGTGGAAGCAGGCATGCATTATTTACATGCTCGGATGAATAATACATTTAAGAAGTGGGCTTATAAATTTACTGGCACAAAGAAAAGCAAAGCTTAGTAGCTAAGAAAGGCTGATTTAAATATCTGTCTTAAATGAATATTTCTTTGAGTTATGGTCACAGCACGGTGGGGTAAATCTGTTTGCTTGCTATCTGTGGGGACTCAGGGGAATAAACTTCCCTGTGTAAAGAAATCAAATGTGTAATTTCATTATTCCCAGCGCTGTATGTGCGTTCAGTGCTGTGTGATAAATTAGAATATAATTCGCAGATGTAATCAAAGATGTAATTCTGTAGAAATTCATAGTATTTGACTATGTTCTGGTGAAGCATCATCATCTTTAACATGATCGTGTTCTCAACTAAGAATTTCATTCAAAATCCATCCAGCTAGTTAGTCTCCAATTAAACGTGTCTGTAGCTTGAGTATTTCAGATTTACAGCGAAATCCAGAGCAGAAAATCTTCATATATGTTTGTGTGCGTGTGGAATTCAAGAGCAGGTTTTCCAAAGACCGAAGAGGAAAACACACTCACAAAAATAAAAGCAAAAGAAGTAAAAGGTGGAGCTGAGAAGGTGCCACGCTGAGCCGAAAACACTTTCAATTTCCACGGAGCAGACATACGAAGAAAAAAAATTACATCTCAGTCTGACGAGTGACTAATCAAGGCGAGCGAAATGGTGCTGCAATAAATTACTCCACTGTGAAATAAACCACACAAACAGACTGATGATAATAAATGTAAATTATTTCTGGGGAGAAATTTTCCTGGTACATGAGTAATATGAACCATCAGGAAGGAGTCTTCCTTAACATTAATTACAGAAAATGACAAGTGAGCTGACAAGCAGGAAGGCTCATTATCTGAAAACATATTCACAACTTCGCAATTTGCGCAAGATGGACTCCAGCTAAATTAATCTCCTTTTTTTGCATGAGCCCCTTCTAATTTTCATGTTATTAACAGGTTTGCAGTATCACTCAGTGCTTGTCACCCTAATCAGGTTTTTCGGCGTGTTCGGGAAACCGTGGTGTCATTTGAAAAGGATCAGGCCTCATAATGTGCTCTCCATCACGCGTCTGAATCTACAAGGTTGCTTTTAATAAGGTTCCTTAATCATTTCTCCTTTTTGCTCAACTTTTGGCCTGGTTGGCTTCTATTATCACTCTTTTCACGGAGAGGCGCCATTAAAAGAAGAGCCGGCTTATCTGGGAACAGGAAGCGTGGAAAAGAAATTCATTGGGTCATTATGTGAAAGAAATTCCACATGACCTCATGTGACCTACATGTAAATGTGAGCACATGTTGTCTTACATTCAGCTGTTTCATAAATATGTGTGAACGGCAAAAGTGTAAACCAGAAAAGCTTTTTGAGGAAATTTGGAATCAAAAACAATGATTTGGACTTTTACCTCAAAATGAGCAGCTGTAAAACACCATAAAATGTCGTCTCCCAACAAAATGTAGTAAAAGAACGACAATAAATTCTGCCACAAACATGAGTCACAGTGGGTTGAATTCCAGTTTGCAGGATTTGTTAGCTGAACAAAATGTCTGCCAAACAATATTTATACAAAAGTTTGTATTTGTATTTATATATTATATATTTATACAAGTCACATGTGTCTTAACTGCAGGTGAACAGCCACAAAGATATTTCAGATTTCAAAGGAAACAACTCTGTCCCCTAGAAATAACATGAATCCAGTATGAATGTGAAACAGCAAGGAAACACATCACCACCTGGAGTCTGTTTTAAATCAACACAGTGAAATATTATTCATTAACATGTTTGTTAAGGCGCAAAATGTTGATCCTGGATGTATCTGCAAATTTTTACTTCACATATTTCATTTTGTTTTTCTACAATCCATTGTTGCAATATAATATCTGCTCATAGACATTCAAGCATTGTTGTGTTTTTTGTTAGATAAGTCACAGTTGACTTGAAGCACAAGACACGATCACTCTATGAACATCTAAGTGAAATCACATCTTTCCATAACGTTAACCCAAATGCCTTTATTGCTGCTCTAAACCTCAGGACTCAGATTCTCGTTTCATAGTCCTGAGCTTTATTCGCCCTCTATATAACTTGCATATGATACATAAATGAGATGTTTCCTAGATTAGCAAAAACATTGCAACATGCATGTTCTCAGTAAATACTGTATCTAACATGCTACATGCTAACATGCTAACATGCTACATGCTAATGTGACCCACGTGTTCAGTGTTTTTTTTTTTTTTATCAGTGCAGCATTTCTTTTCTGGATTTTAAAATAATTTTAGTAGCGTGAAGTGATTGTTGCATTTGAACTGAATCACTCAGCTGTTACAATAAGTGAAATCCACCAACAATGAGTTTTTTCCATTTAAGACGTGTCTCCACTTTGACACCAACACAAGCAGGTTCAGTTGTATAGACCTGAAATTCTGACACTGAAGCTTTAATCCAAGTTGAGACACAAAACATACAAACAATAGTGATGTGATCTCGCAGCTTCATAAATTTACTAAATACATGTGCTCGAATGTTCGGATGATCAACTAGGATTTTGAGAAATGCCAGAAGTGTCGAGAGTTTGCATTTGTATTCTTGCAAGTTAAGTTAAAATATTTTCTGTTTTTGAGAAGTATTTGTATTTGAATTTGACACAATCTATGTATCCATCTCTTCCACTTCTCTATCCATCTCATATCTTGCTCATATCTAACATATCAACCTGCGCAGGGCAGCGGCAGTAACAGCTGTAACTAACGCTGTGAGTTTTGTCTGACTTGAATGAATAAATCACAGCAAATATGAGATATCTGCATGTCCAAAATGTAATCTGGAAATTTGCTGTATTGCAAACCTGGTTTAATTCACAGGTAGCCTCATGATAGCTGAAGCAGAAATGCAATATGTCATGCAAAATTAGTTCAGAGAGAATAAGTTTCAGGGGGAAGCAAAATGTTAGTGCATAATGGCAGAGGCAGCTTTATCTGAGCTGCTCTCTCTCTCACACACACTCTAATTACATTTCACAGATTGTACTACAATAGCTGCTGGTAACCTTTAGTGGATGGGCTTTTCAATAATGCAAAGTACACATTTTCATATCTATTTTTCCCACTGTGCTTCCCCATTTATTAATTTGCCGAACACAATAAAACAAAGACTCGACGTAATGTGCTCCTTTGCTCAGAAGGCGCCCAACAAGATAAAAACACAAAGCCGTCTCTCTGTAATGAAGAATGGGCTCGCATGCAAAACCGGCAGCATCATGTCTGACGGTTCCTGTTTGAAAGGCCGTTTGGTTTGTGCAACATTCTTTTGTTTCTTCCAGTTTGCATTTATCTCCTCGTTCACAATATTTCACATCCTTTGCCACGATTTAGCCTGGAAACCAAAAAATACTGCGTCACACTCATATAGATATTTATTAAAACACTTAGGGTTCAAATGTAGTTTTCATAAGGACTTTTTGTTTGGAAGGAAGCCGAGAGGCGACTGGACGCATCTAACCATTAAACTAGAGATCGATCATCAAATCAATTTCTGTACTTTCAGCTTCCTCTGGATGAAATTACAAAATGCACCCGTAACTTATCTCGTGCTACTGTGTCCAGATAAAAGCATCAAACCACCTGTTAAAAAGCAGCAGAATCCAGGAAAGGACGTCTCCTGTGTTAGAAATATTCTGGGGGACGACCCCCCGGACCCCCGTCAGATCGTCCCACCCACAGTTTCAGCACTTCCTGCGCCCACGGCCGCACCGATGGCTCGCATTCAAAGTAAAGAATGGGCTAAAACATTCCCATTAATTTAATCAGGCAAAAGACAACACTTAATTTTATTGGATGTTGGGCTAATAAATGTGTAACCGACTGCAGCCGTTGGGCACAAAACTGCAAAGTTTATCCAAAAGTCACCTTGTTACCGAAACAAATCGGCCGCGTTCTGTCGGCCTCAGCTGTTTTTCGCGCCTCCTCTGTGCTGAAGCTTTTAGTGAGATTTCAGGGTGGAAACGTGTTTTAAGGATTCTTTGTCAACATGAACCGTTGACTAGCAAACAACTGCATGTGACAGAGAAGACTAATCCAGAACAGCTCTGCCTCCCAGATATTTTACAGCCGGAACTCTCCCACATGCAGATATTAGTGGTACAGAGGTGCAGCTCACTTAAAGGGAGGATTGTTGTGACCACAGAGCTGCAACCACGACCGAGAAAGCAGAGAATCCTTCGGAGCGTATTTCCAGACGACGCATTCTGCAGGTGAAACATGACTCTCTGCAGAAAGAGCCGATTGTGGCCCTCGGTAAAATAATTTGTACCACAAATAACATGTTGCTTTGATCCAAATCAACTGTGGCAGCTGCTACAAGGGATTTTTAATTGAATGATTATTGTATTAAATAGTTGCTTTTAATGGAGCGTGCACCTCTGCAATTATTTCCGCTTTAAGAACCTGAACCCTGGGCAGGTCTTTACAGCCACGGGCGCTCGGTTCGCTTCCAGCCGAGTGGACGCCGTTGGTGTCAGCCTCGCGAAAGAAGCAAAGACTAATAAGCCGCATGTATGTAAAGGTTTGTATATGCACATACTGTACACAATCATTTAAAAGCCCAGTTTGTCCACAAATGCTTGGCTGTGACTGAAGCCTGGCAGCAGCGGCGCCGAGCAGATTCACAGCACAGAAGGCCTTTTCAAGTATGTCTGTCTTCTCCATTTTACAAGTATAAAAAAAGAAGTCTAATAACTACTAATAGAACAAATCCGAGCAACTTCCTTAATCCTGTGATATTTTTCTCTGATAGGATCAATATTTGCCAGAACGGTCCTCTTATCCACGCGGCGTGATGAAATATTGAATGTATGAACGAGGCGATAATGTTAGCCGCAGTCTTTTCTGAAAGCCGAGCACGATCCCAGATTATGGGATCATTTGTGAAAGATTCTGCTGTTGTCTGAGACGATACTTTCCCTGACACCAGGAAGATGGAAAACCTGCACGATCAAACATCGGAGAGTGAAAACTGCAAAAGGCACGAAAGGAAGTTTCAGCGGTGGATTTCTCTTCATTTCGACTGTTACCTATAAAGAGACACACACACAGAGGAGCTTCACATTGAGACGCATGCAAACGTTTGCAAGTTCCCAATTATAAAGCAGCTGTGGAACATAAAGACGTGATATACAGTAAGATCAGTGAGATGAGGGTCACATACACTCAACATATTTGCACCGAAGCTTCACCATATATGTCCGATCACGTCTCCACAGTTTGAGGGGTCGATGCTTGGGGACAGCTTTCTGTTAGATTATGTACATTACCTCTATTATGTCCACTATTGAAAGTCATTACTGTGACAGAGACGTGAGGTTTTAGGGGAGACGATGTCCTAATTAGAAAATAAGCTCGGAGCTGATATCATCTGTTGAAGTGGCTCCGTTCGTTTTGTTGGGAATTTACAGCTGCCAATATCCAAAAACTAACTGAAAGAAAAACTGTTCTGTGCTGAAGACACTTGAGTCACACTTTGTTTAAAAAAAAACACCATCGCAGCCACTGTGAACAATAAATTGGAGCGGGGTGAATGGCAAGATTTGTGTCCAGTCCTTGGCTTGAAAAGAGGCTGTCATAAGAACAATTTAACACATATCAAATTGGGCTTGTCTTTATCGGGCATAAGGGTAATTTACAGCAGTGTCGCTGCTAATAATTGTCTCAAATTCTGATTTATTAAAGACGCGGCGAGGAGAGATTCGTTTACTGTGAGACGTCTCTGCACCTGGCTGCTGACTGAGGGAGGAAACACTTGATAAAAATAAAGAGGCACAACGAACAGGCTGCTGTCACTAGTTCCACTTCTGAATATTAGAGCTTTTCTCTTTCCAGGTTTGGGAAGTCGCCGCCCGCAGCCGAGAACCAGACATCACCTCCAATAAAACCAGATCCGATCTGATCAGTGTCCTCTAGTGTTTTCAGTTTTAACATCAGATTTAGTCTTTATTTAACATTACTCCCTGTTTTAAGAGTGAAAGCAGGTTCTATTCCTGTTTTCACTTTAATACTGACCATGCTGCTTTTCACTTTCTAAGGTTTTATGATGCTATGATGCTAGTGGAAACTAACTCACCTTCAATTCTGCTAATTAAACACAATTCCACTGAAGCCTTATTCGTTTGTCTTTCATTATGAAATACAGTGATACAGCCAACTGTTCTCAGGTCAGAGTAAGATGGCTTCCCATGTTTGTATTATGCCACAGATGTAACGAAGAATCCCCAAAAAACGACGATCACTCCAGATGCAGATGTGTGTGTTACTTGGTGATGCAATCATTTGTACAGGTCAGACAATGATTTTCAAATCAGACCACAGTTTTTCAAATGGACGAAATGGCTGCCTCGTGAATTACCATGAATTTCATGCACGTGTTCCCAGTAAACAGACAACCACCAAATGTTTCCAGACTCAAGCAAAGTTTTATTAGGAACACAGGTTCATGAAGACGTATGACGGGCTTCATATTCCAAACATCTACCAGGCAAACAGCAGCAGGACTACCAACACGACTGACTCCATGTTTGCTGCATCGTGTAAAGTATTTATATGTTCTCTAAGAAGATGGTGATGTTTTGGTGCATCATTCGGTCTTTTTCAGAACATGTGTTATGTGCAACTCAAAATGCGATGAATGCAAATGAGTCAGAAATGATGATGTTGATTTCCGTCTGTGTTCAGTGTGTGTCGACGTTACACATCTGCAGTAATGCACATATATGAGTGCTCAGAGCTGCAGCTGCAGGGTGTGGGAACGTGAAGGTGTTGGACGGAAGCAGGCTGTCAGCTTTTCAACATTCAGCTGATATGATTTAGTCCACACGGGATCATGTGACCACAAAAGAGAAAAGTCATCATAAATCATAATGTCGAGATAAAGGCCTAAATTATGATCATGTTTAGATTTTCAGAATCAGTCATGATATTTAAATCTCGTGGTCAAGTGGCCATGTTCGGCTGAGTGGCGGCTGGTGGAACAGGGGTAACATTAAGCTCAGACAATATTATTTCCTTCCCACATATCTCGGGGTCAGACCGGGCCCATTTCTCATTTCACTGTCTTTGATTTAATAATGCACCCATGCTCTGGAAAATGAGTAACACGAGTGATCGCTTTTTTACTTTTCTCTGAAGTTGGCCTGTCATCGCGCTCTCTCCTCTTTAACCGCCCTACCCAAACTCCAGTCCACCCTCTTCCCCCAGCCACTCTAAAATCCATCACCACACATCTCTGTCAGCGCCGCAGAGACTCAGAGTCGGGCGCACTGAGTTGTCCGCGCTCGCCCGAGCACCGGCGGACCTCCGATGGGGGAAATGCTTGGCTGCAGAGAAACCTGCACGAAATTAAATTCTCCACTTGGCTGACTAGGGTGACTCGTCCTGGTCTGCCGGCCTGTTCCTTCATTATTCCTGGGCTGATAACTGACTGAACGGGATGTCTTGTCTGTTTAATGCCAGCTCAGCTGCTTCATGGGAGGAACGGGCTTGTCACTCTCCGCTATAACACACTGTATTACCATCTCCACTTCATTTATTTGGCTCAGATTTCGCGCGCCCGTCAAGCCACCCGCCCCCCCAAAGACACTTGCAATTCACCACTGCTCAACCTTCTGCATC
Source organism: Holacanthus passer (assembly GCA_025331565.1). Lineage (NCBI taxonomy): Eukaryota > Metazoa > Chordata > Actinopteri > Pomacanthidae > Holacanthus > Holacanthus passer. The sequence continues at coordinate 1,440,587 of JAFREQ010000061.1, read as the reverse complement.
TGTTAGGAAACTATTCAAAATAACCTGTCTAAAATTTTCATTAAAATGTCATTTAGATGTCACACCGGCGGTTTAGATTGGAAACAATAAAGGTGACCTTAATTGTAGTTTTTCATACCTCGCCTGCTTCTCTGCGGATCGCAACGGCTGAATTTTCTTAACGTGCGCCTTTTATCAGCAGACGAAAAAAAAAAATCTTCCTGCATTAAGCGCAAAAACAAAACAGCGAAATCTACCCGGTGACCACAACAGACGCCGCCACAGAGGTTGCTCGTGCTGAAGCGGACAGTAAGCTTTGCTTCCCTGCATTTATGAGCATTGAGTTAAAGGTTTCTGCATGAGGGCACTGCATGATTGAACGTTGCGATATGGAAACACAGGCAGGCAGCCACTGTCAAAGACACGGCTCGCACTTGACCCCGCCAGCACTCAGCCCCTGGCCCCCACCCACTTTAGAGGCTCTAGAAATGGCTTTCTCTTCCCGGCTTGCTTTGTGGCATTTGCAGAATTAGAATGAATATATCCTTTCCTAATGCACTGGTATATAGTACACTTATCATAATTCATAGCCCTAATGCAGGCTCTTAAGTGCACAGGCTGGTGTTGAGTCTTCGGTGCTCGTTAAGGCTAATCAATGGCAAATGCTATTGTCTTATTGGCACACGGTCGCTCAGCATAGGGCATCAAACATAATCGAAGGCTCGCTTTAGAGCGAAACCGTCTCGGAGTGAATAGTAATAAGAGTTTGAAGAAAAAAAAAAAAGGAGAGAGAAATCAGTGTTTGGAAGTCATTAAACATCCAACGCCCACTCCTTCTGTGTAACCACAAAGCCAATAGTATTGTGGGACAAAATGCTTTCCAATGTGACAATTGATTGCTTTTTGAGGTAGTTGTTGGTTGATTTCATAATTGGTATAATTTTTCACAAGTACACGAGTGTCACGCCATGATGGGCTTCAGAATCCTGGTAATGCAATGGCCCGTAGTTCAACCTTAAGATCAATAATGTATTAAAACCGAGAGCTTATTGAAATAATAGAGGGGTTTTCGCCAGGGAAGAAAGGCAAGGAGAGAAAAATGCACCAAAGAGAAGTGTTTGATTCTGCGCCAGGCCTTCGCTGTGAAGTGCATTGTTTTCGTGCCAGAGCTTTTACTCGCGGAGAGAAAGAGGACAGAGAAAAGTCTCGGTGATGTGAAAACTCTGGGCCGTTATTGACGTTCTGTACAATGTGTGAGCAGCATAAAGCGGCGCTTGATTATTCAGAGTCCAAATGAACTGCAACACCAAAACTGTGAACACAAACTGTTCATTTTCTTCCTTGTTTGCGTAGCAGTCGGCGCGTTGATGAAGTAAATGATCCCAGACCATTTCGCCTACACAGGTCATTATTTGCCTGATCAGTGTGTAACATTTGGCAGCGCGCGGTTCCCCGCTGCTATCGCTTCCTGTTGGATCTCCCTGTTTTGACAGTGTTTGAGAGAGGAACGCTCTGTGAGGTGTCAGGTGAAGACTACATGTGACAGATTTGGAGGGGAAATCAAGAGAAGACAAACAGGCAGCTAAATGCCTGGGAAATGTCTCGGCGCTCAGACAGAAGGCGATAAGTGCTGTTGACGTGGACATGACAAGCTTGCAACAGTAAACCTCAGGACACGCGGTCCCACCGGAGGCCGGCGACTGGACACGATTCTCCATGACTGCTGAATGTGCTTAACAGCTCTTATGAAGAGAATTAACAAGAAGAGGGAAGCCCCCCCCAACACCCCCACACACACACACACACACACACACACACACCCTGCCTTTCTACTGTAAGCTCTTTGATGTTCCCCTGTTTCTCCTCGACAGTCAGCTTCGGTTTTGATCAAGGTTTGATTTCCTCTGACATATCTGATGCGTATTATGAAAGCGATACAAGCCCTCGCAGAGACGCAGGGTGTCTCCAAACTTTAACTGTTGCAGAGTTGTGAGCCGAACAGGTGCGATGACAGGAGTACACCTACCTCTCCACGCTGAGGAGTCGCACGAGTGAAACGTGTAAAGTTTCCTCACATCGCTGTTGGTTTCTGAGTCTGACAGAGGGAAGAGACTGTTGTGCTTCTGGTTTATCTAAATGCTGAAGAGTGCGATTTAGAATTAGTATCACACACAAGTATTAATGTTATATCAATAAAAATATGTCATCTTGTACAAGTGAACATATTTTCTTTCATATGGGAAAGTAACTAAGTACATTTACTCAAGTACTTTTGTATAATTTTGATGTACTTGTTTACTAGAGTATTTCCATTTTATGCTTCATTTTATACTTCTACTCAATTACATTTAAGAGGGAACATTGTAATTTTTACACACATTTATTTGACAGTTGTTACAATTTAGTTTGCATGTGAGGAAATCCTTTCCAAGAATGTCCCAGTTTGGAACAAATTAAGTAGATCTACATGTATAACTACATATTTTACACACAAAATATACTGTGAGCTTATAAAACACAGTATGCATTCGTATTGATTGAAGTAACACGTATAGTAAACACAGTATTAAAATATAGTGCTGAATGCTGACAATAGTATTAATACAGTTTGATGTAACAACGACTCGAGCTGTTCTTCTGCAGCGATGATCATCAGTACTTTTTTATATCTGATATTTGAAGCACATTTTTCTCCTCGACGACATAAGCAAGCGTTTTTAGATGTCGAGCGTTTACATGTAATGGAGTATTTTGGTCACTCACGCACTGATTAGCCACCTGAGATGTCCTGTATTCACACTCTAATATCTTTAGCTGCCAAGTGCTGGTTATTGTTCATTGTTGCTATAAAAATATTGATGATTTGAAGTAAAGGACAGAAACACTTCCTCCACAGCTAAACAGATGCTGTAGGTCTGATGGTGAAACCAGTGCGTCTCATCTGTGAACATCCCAGCACCTTTTCTATCACACCCACGTCACAGCGCGTTCGGACTCCACCGCTCCATCCAAACATACAATACCTGAAAAAAAAAAAAACGGATTCCCACCCTGGTTCAAAATGTCTGCCCAGAATTGTATGGTGAATCAAAATTGGGCTAAAACATTTGAATTACAGAACACAACTGTGGCGTCTGCCCTCCTGGACTGCCACATCATGAATATATATTGCATTATGAAGATGTGATGACATTTAGAGCAATCACATTTAACCCTCTCCTCTTGTGCCTCTGCTCCTCCTCTCTCCACTAATGCATTTTGTAGCAAGGGGATGCATCTTAAAAGATTCAGGGAGAAATGTCAGCCAAAGCAGACACTGCACGAGAGCCGGGGTCATTTCAGACTGGTTTCTGAATTCTGGAGAGCATGCACACACACACACATGCACACACACACACACACACACACACACAAGGGTGCTCTATCCTTCACTTCCCCCCTCCCCCCTCTTTTTATTCCTTTCCCATTCAGTCTCAGCCCCTTCCTCTCTAAATATTTCTGTTGGTTTACCCTTGGCCATGTGACTGCGTTGGAGGTAGCGCCGACGAGAGAGAGAGGCTTGACCAGTTGGGCGCTGTCTCCCACCTCATTACCAGATGCAAATGAAACGGGTACACATGTTTAATATTTAGTGGCAGCAGAAATGTCAGGCTGGCACGAGATGGAATTAAACAGCACTGTCAGCGCAAGTGAACTCAAGGCTTTCTCAGCTATTTCACTTCATATTGAGTTACTGTCACAATTTATTTCACAGCGGTGGGACGACTAGTGTGAAAATGTTCTGTGATGCCTTTAAGGATGGAAGGAGAATCAAGGAAGAAGTGTGAAGGGTATTGTTCAGATGAGGCTTTGTGTTTATTTCGGAGCTCTGTGACAAAGCTTTATTGTCTTAACAAAGCTCTGCTATTCATCAGGATTTTTTTTTTTTTTAGATTATAGTGAAGGCATTTCTGTTTTATTGGATCGTATACTCATTAAAAGTGAGAGCTGGCAAACTCCTAATGTTGTTCAGCGCAGTAATATTATGCACATTGGACTAGTGAGCCACAGACCTCCCAAGAGAAGGCTTTGGTTTAACTAATCCTGATGATCCATACCCGTATCAAATGTGTCATCCAGGCCACACCAAGAAGGCACGAGGGATTTAAAGCAATGTGGCTTTGCCTTCTGCGAGCATGAAAGTAGGCTAATGTTTGTAATAGCTCAAAGAAATATGCTGTGCTCAGAAACAGTGGAATATGTTGTCTGTAAAAAGATTGCGCTCGCTCGTCACCGCACACCGACGCATATTATCAGACTCAGGGCTAAAGCAAGTTAATGTTCGTTCTAATCAGCATGGCAGATAACACCAGGACCCACAGGGACCTAATTAAAGATACTGTATATGAGAGGTTTATCTTCACGGCACTGGCAGGAGTCCCCCCCACCTCCCCTAGTTTATCCAGGCAAAGAGGCAGGAAGTAGATTTCAGTATATGTCCAGCTGATGCATTTAAAGCTTCTTTCATCATATCATGTTTAAAGGCTCGGGAGAGGAGAGGTGGAGCGATGGGAGACGTGGTCCGATCAAAGAAAAGAAGAGAAACCTTAGAAAAGAGGAAATTTGATTCTTAATTAATTCAAAGCTTTACTGTACAATATTGTGCGAGTGAATGGGAAATGGGGAAGTTTTGCTGTGGACAGGCAGTCAATGAACTCCCACTGCCTCCTAAAAAAAAAAAATTAAGCGTTTCATTATTCCAAGGTGAGGGCTTTAAAACAGCATTTTAAATGTTACCCCGCTGTTCAAGATCATGAAAACCTTTAATTTCATGCAAATGAACAGCAAGGAGCATGGAGCTTAATGTAAACGAATGCTTCTTTTGTGCTGCTGTAGAAGTGAGCTGGAGAGAGAGGCCAGGAAGAAAATTCCCAAGGATTCTTTAATTGCTATCTGAAATTATGTAAATCCCTCTGCTAGGCTGAGTGCAATTATCCAGCGCCTCTCGCTGCCAGCTTTACTAATGTCTAACAAAATATCGGTGGCTGACATTTAGACGTGGTAATGCAAATGAGAATTAATTTTTCTTCCAAGACAAAGGGCAGTGGAAAGATCACACCATTTTATACACTAAAGGCTGAAAAAAGTGGGGTTTGCAAGATGACAAAAAAAATGTTGATCAAGAAATGAGCCAAGCATTGAAGCTCATTTTGTATCAGCGCCGCATAAGATTCTTTATTCTGCGCTATTAATCTGCTTCCATCGCCGCAGAGAGGTGAGCTGCAAGCACACGTTCATTTAGGGCTGGAATTAATTGCAGAGCGTGTCTCATTTTTAGTAATGATATGGGGAACCCTCCCCGCTCCCCATTGTTAGAACACGTCCCTGCCACGGCTGTGATGTTGGACTGTTTGGGTCACATTTTTCCATTCATCTCCCCAGGTACAGAGATGGATGTAGGCCAGGCTCTGCAGCCCGGTGAGGCTCCCCTGTGTGCGGCGCAGAACACCTGTCCCGCTGTGCGTCGGCACCCCCAATCTTTACCAGGCCAAGGAGGAGCGCCATCTCTCTCCATAACACTTTCCTCAAGCCGCCGTCTCCCGGGACCCGAAGGAGCAGGACGAGGGGGGAACCTGGGGGAGATCCGCCGCCCAAAACTGCATTTCTTCACCGGAAATCAAATTACAACATGCTGACGTGGAGGAAAACTGGCCATTAATATTTTAGTATGGACGCTGTGTGAAGCCCCCCCCCCCCAGCAGAGAGCGTCCTCAGACGAAGGAAGAAAATAATGTGACACCAACAAGTGTCTCCAACGCTTCCACCAAAATCTAACAAAGCTGCTCATGTGGGAGCAATGAGGAGCAACCAGGTTACATGTTGTGGAGCTGCTCAGGGATGAAAAGCCACGACTGCTGTAATACTTTCTGTCCAAAGAAAACCACGTATTACCAAATTAGAGTTTTTGAGGAAAACTGATGGCTAAATAAACCATTTAAACCTCCAGTGGATTAGCTGAAAAAATGATTTGTCACAAAGCTGAAAACAAGGTTGGCGTTTTGGAGTTACGTGGTTTTGCCACCAGCCAACTATGGATGATGAAGCGCATGTAAACAGTAAGCACACGACTTCCACAGGGAAACAAAGATGGTGCCGCTGTTGCTATAATTTTCCAAACCGCTTCCTCCCTCACAATCATCTCAGCTAACAGTTGTACACAATTATTTTTCTGTTTCCTATAATGTCGAGCATCTTATATGGCGCCGCGCGACATGTCAAACTTTGATGTTCACATATTTAGATTTTCTAAATTACTTTCAAATGGGCTGTTATCATCAGTCTGTTTCATATAGAGAACAAATCATCGCAGGTCACAAGAAATAGGCTTTGAAAATTCACCACACAGGGCCTTTATTTTGTTTCCGAGATGGCCTGTCCAATTGAAAGCTTTATCGTGCATACTAATGTTATCTCGGGTTCTGCACCTACTGCTAATGTGCTGCGTTTGTAGGTACTTACTATTGTATATAACCCCCGCTGCACCTCATATCGCCCTCCGTCTTCTCCTCATCTCCAGCTTTCTAACCTCCATCTTCCCTGCCCCTCCACCACCTGTACATCCATCAGAGCGCTGTCATGGTAGAGGGGCTTCAATGCTCCTTCCTGATGCGGCCATCAAGGCCCTCCATCTAACACAAGCCGACACATCATAATAACAGTAAGAGGCCTTTCCTGTCCAGTGTCATGCTTGGAGAGATTAGTTCCCCTCCACAAAACCCAGGTAATTTGCTTTTGCTGAAACACATTTGTAGATCGTATTCTTTCAGGTTAACTAGTTCATGAGAGGAGATGAGACACTTGCTGCACAGTATTTGCTTCTTTGTGCCATTATTCCTCTCATCCGTTTTAAGTACAAACCAAACAGCTTTTCTCACATGTGCATGGTGTGTGTGTGTGTGTGTGTGCAGGTGAATGTGTTTATCGTTAGCAGTTAAAAGATTTTTACTTCACATTCATGCTTATTATACTTGGGAGTCAATGCAAATGTGCACAAACTTTTCCAAACATCCCTGGAAATAAAAATACTTTAAATGTGTTTACTTGAAAACATGCAAACATTGCTCTGGATATTTAAAGGCTTTAGAGATATCTGTTTTACTGATACCCGTGTCCGTGTTAAATCACACACAGGAGAGGAGACGACCACTGAGGGACAAGTCAGTAAAGCATAGTCGTTTTATAGCTGTCATTATTTAAGGTAAGGGTTTGAATATGTCACTGACTTAATGGGACATTAATCCATCTACAGCCCTGTCAAATATCAGATCTGGTCTGGGCTTTTAAAAAATATTTAAATACAAGGAAGCTTATTGAATGTAATTGTGTGAGTGGCTGATAGAGAGAAAGTTCATTTCTGTAGGTCTAATGTCTGTTTCAGTCTTTATTAATCACAGCCTGATGCTTGAATCCCCTCTGTGTGTGAAGGGGCTGAGCTCTGTGTCTTCTCACATTTGCTGCATGATCATATTTCATAAACACTGCATTTGAATTTTTATGTACAGAGTATGCAATATTCATGATAAACTGAATATGTAAATAGGTAACCTTTATTTATGAGTCCCTGCCAGACTCGTACTTTTAAGTATTACTTTGGATGATAAGATGGATCGACACAAAATGTTAGTTAGGGGAATAGTGCTGTGTCTGTGGGATGATTGATAATTAACAGCTTAATCCTCACAGGTTGGAGGTCATAATTCATAATTCTTTTTTTTTTTAAGGCTGAAAAATAACTGATTTAATTCTAAACAATGGCCCCCCAAAAAATCAGCTCTAATCTTCCCACTGAATGAGAGACACAAAGATGTGCTTTTATGCTGCTGCTGACTTCTATTAGGACGAATCGCGCTGCTGTACCGAGCAGAGAATATCCACAAATTTATTTGAATGAATCACCCAGGAAAGCGCCCAAAACTAGTCAAGTCGGTGTCTTTTAGTCACACATTTAATCCTAATGCTACATTCCATTACATTTCCAGCCTGTAAGTGCCTTGGAATTACACGTCCCATCCTGAAGGAGTCCTTTTTCTTATTGTTTAGAGAGCGGTTAGCGAGCCGGGGATGCTCCAAATACGATTTTACATCCACTTATGGAAATCCATTGTTCCTTGAACATTTCCACATACAAACCAATATATGCTTTTCTAAGAGGTCTAAGACCTCAATTACATCAAAGGCAGTTTGTCCTGCTGCTGGGCTGCCTGCTGAAGGGCTGAAACAACTGTGTCAATGCTACCCCCTTGTGACCGCACTGCAGCAGACACGTTTCCTCACAGCCGTCTCTCACTGCCACACATTCTGGGGAAATAACACTGAAAGCAATCAACATATAGCATTTGGACTTCTGTGAAATATCACACACACAACTTATATAATGCAAAGAGTTTCAACTTGGTTGCTGTTACAATATTTTTCTGCACATGTATTTCTGTGAAACACACCTTTATCACAATGTGAGGTTTGCTTTGTTTTGAAGGGCAACTGTCTGACGTCTTCACCGTAGTTTGAACTGAATAATAAAGATTAAAAGAAAGTCTGAGAGATTCTCTTTGCACAGTGGAATTGAAATGTGTCATCGCAGCACCTACTGCATTTGTAGCTCGCAGATCTCTTTCATTAAAACCAAAGGCGTCGAGAAAGTTGCGAGGCTGACGTGCAGACAGATGTGCACGTCAGAGGCATGAGAGGGAATATTTTGGAGGGCACTCTTCCTGCTGTCCTCGCCCCGGCAAGAGAAAAGCATGCAGCCTTTTATTATATGGACTTGAAAAGAAATAATTAGACACACAGATATATAATCCCACAAAGCTGAATGGCTCACTTGTCACATGTGGCAGAGAGAAAAAGGAGGCTGAAGTCTCTGAAGTGCAGTTTGCCATAGGCCGCCACAAGTTTGCTCCACCTTCAAAGACACAGAGCAGGTTTGAGAAGTTTCCGCTTTTCTTCTTTGTTATTGTAGCTGAGGAAGCAGAAGAATGCAAAGATTTTACAGATATTAGTATTAAGTAGTCAGTGACATTAAAACCTGGACAAGTATTGTTTATGGTCTAAATCTCTTTCTTATGATCAATATATTTAAGGCCTAAACACCCACCAATATCAGCAGGTTATAAAAGTGTAATAATCATGTTTAGCATAATTATAGCAATTCTCACTAAGATTCTACTTGAGCATTTCTGGAATCTTTGTCATGGAAATCTGAGATGACATTTTCCATCAACTTCACCAAAATGTGGGAGGAAGTAGATCATCAATCAGAATAGATTTATGCCAATACTAATAAGCATCGATGCCACTTTGTTCAGAGATCTAAAAACAAGCCAGGAAAAATGGCTCCCAATAAAGAAATGTTGTTTTTTTTTTTTTAAATTTCAGAATATTAATTAAAAAAAAAAAATAAACACAGCTGAAATGAAAGATAATGATTTCAGGGTTAATCCACACAGTAAAAGCGATGTTGGGTCTCGGTCCATAACTCACTGTGCTCCGATGAGGGACGTCAGCCGAGGCCGTATTAGGGGGCTGCACTCTGCTGACACCTCACACAGCCCCCTAGGTTAGACCGTGTCAATCACAGGACGTGTGATTGCAGGAGTCCCCGCTCGCCCTCTCATTGACACCTCCCATTGACTTTCCTTCGCGCAGATCACTGAGCCTAAACCATTTCACTCAGGGTGACCCGCCGCCACCTCGCACACACACACGCACACACACACACACACACACACACACACACACTCCGGACAGGTTGATTTGTGCCTCACATCCATGACTTTTACCCACTTCAGTATGTATATTTTAGCAGAGTATATGGTTCCATCTCTCATTAACAGTCTGTGCACGGTGGAAAACATGGCTCCCAGCTCCGTGTGTGTGTGTGTGTGTGTGTGCGCTACCAAAACAATGCTCACTTCAAAAGAAGAGAAATAGTGTTTGAATTATTCTCTCCCCTGACCTTAGGTCCACGTATGTAAACATGTGACCTAATATCACGCTGCAGCGCTGTTATTTATGTCATATAATCATTTCAACTCCCTCAGGATGCGGTCGGCACACAAACATGACCAAAATACATATTTAGATTTATTTGTCTGCAACTGTCCAATAAAACATATCCTTTGCATTTCCATCTCTGGGCTTCGGTCCCAGTGGGAGTTGCTGGCTGAGAAATGTTGTGCTTTCAAGCTTCAGGGAACAGCGATGTGAGCAATGTTCAGGGTAGAAAAAAAAAAAAGTGGTACGCTGCCTAAGTGTTGTACTATAAAGAGAGAAGAAGTAGGTTTTCACATTCCAAAAGCCTCCAAGGGTTTTAGCTCTGCAGTGGAATGTGGGTGCAATCATCATACTCATCTCAGGAGATACTACAGCAGCCTCTCGACCACTCACTCAATCTCTTTGTTTCATTTTCCTTTTATTTCTCTGTCTGCACCGTCGTTTGCCTCTTGCTCCTTTAAGTGTGTCCGTCCTCCCTCGCTAAATCGAGCCATCTGAACGGCATGTTTTCTATCAAGGGGAAAGCATTTTGAAATACCCAAATGAGCCTCGGTTGTGTCATTCCCTCGTCGCGGAAATAAAATGTACAACTTTGTAATGAAACAAGTCGATTGTAAAAAAGCGGAATGAAATATTTTATGAAGTGCTTATGAAGAAAAAAGGGACGTCTTGATGAAAGCTGTGCCCTTCGGTGCATTGTGGATTTCATCCTCATGCCATCCACACATGTTTTAGGGTGTTTGTGGCAGGAGAGGCATCCCCTCTGCGACCAGAGCCATAAATGAATTACTATAAAAAGGGTTACTCAAGGGCTGGATGGCTTTTACGTAATTGTGCGGTGGTGAAAGGGGGTAAGGGTCTTTCCATAAAATTTCAATAAATTGTGCATTTTCTCAATGACTTGTTGCCCCGTTGAGCAGCACAGAAAGAAAACTAGACTGTGAGAAATGGGGTGCAAACGCTGGCAGAGGTACTTTTGAAATGTTTAAAAAAGGTAGCAATATGCTTTTATTGTACGTGCATGTTTAGGCTGATTTAAAATGTCATTGGAGGTCGTCTGCATACGTGACATCTGTGTGAAAACTGACGGCTGAGTGCACAAAATATTCACCGAACGTCACAGGGCTGAACGAAATTCATGAGCAGACGGCCGAACTCCCGTGAGTAAATCACAAACCTTCTTACTTAACACGCCTTTAAGTATAACACCAAGTTAACTACGTTACAATAAAATACATCTGTAGGTTACATGATCTCATTTACTACAAAAAAATTAAAGCAAATTCAATTAAATATCCACACAGGTGAGCTCAAACTACATGAATCTCCCGAAAGCCGCTGAAAAGGTTTCAAGTCTAAAGCATAGAAGTAGTTTATTAAGTTTATTAATTCATAGTTTAACAAAGTCAAAAACTGTGGTTCGATTAGTTATTGATTGATAATGCCGCTTTTTCGTATTGGTCACGTGACCTTTTTCTAATCGAGCCTCAACTTCAAACCAGCAAACACAAAATAAAAACCCCAAACCAGAAATCTCTCATGTCAATTAACCAAAACTATTCAAAAACTATTCAAACTATTCTAAGTTTTTTTTATTAAATTTATGTAGAAACCCAACAATTATGTTAAGAAACCGACTTTAAACTTGTACGTTGGTGTAACTTAAATCACGACACATGTTAACTGACATTAAACATCCCGTCCTGCGTCTCTGAAACGGTCGGCAGCTGCTCTCCGGGTATCCAGATTATTGGTTTCTCCCACTTTCTGTAATTAGCAATGATCAAGAGGAATTATAAGCGGCGGTTAACAACATTGGACTCCTCAATGACCCTGATAGATGGTCAATTATAGTGATCAGGTCGTGGCGTTTATTGGATTTAAAGTGGCAGTGATGGGCCCTTTTGGCCTGGTGCGGGTAATTATCACATTTATGCATGATTTAAGGCGACAGTGTAGAACGGGAAAGACTTGACTTAAATTTAATCATTTTCTTATCTATGTATTTATGCAAGAGTTAACAATGGACGGCCACGAGTGGAATAATGCAGTGAGACTGGGATTAGTGTGAGAGCCACGTAGTGTATAGCTGCTTTGTCATATCTGAGACCGGAGGGAAATTTACTGCTTCAGACAACTTTGGAAACATCTTGTTCACTTTTGGAACAAATGCATGAGTAATTCACTTGTATCAAAGGTTTGTTTTGAAATTGCACTTTAGCTCAGGTTTTTTTTTTTTTTCTTCTCTATGTTATTGTGAGCTACATTTTTAAAGAGCGCTCAGACTAAAACATCACATGGTCAACAGCTTCTCGCTCTGCTCGCAGGAGGAAAATGCCAATAGAGAGCAGATGCTGTACACCAATCACAGTTGTCAATAAATTTTTCTCTTCCTTCCCATCATCCATTATTCTCTGTCTGCTCCACAGAAAAAGGCATCTCGCCACTCTTGCTTAGGCGCCCACAGACAGCTTTCTGAATCCAGACACCTGAGTATGATCAACTGAAAAGCTGCTGCTCAGCTCCTCTGGTAACGGAGGGAATACATCAGTGCCTTGTTTATTTACTTTTCCCACATGCCGGAAAAGGTCAGAGTCGGAGGATTATACTGCACGGCCCAAAGTAGAACTCAATAAAAGCCCAGCAATGAAAACAATATCATCCATATTTTAAACAGCTGGCACCAAACAGAGGGAGTCTTACACTAGGGTGCCAATTATTCTACTTCTCAGGGTTTTTGCAGCAAACCACAGCAGCTCAGGTGCACTGCCCGAATAAAGCCTCTATTTCACTGTTTGCGATGAGACGAGTAACCAAATATGATCGCCATCGTTTACATCTAGCTGTATGTTAATCATGCGCTAACTAACGCTCGACGCTGAGAGGGAAATGCAGATTTATTGGCGTTTAAATGCAGATGTTTTTCAGGCAGCGAGCGCGCTTGTTTTCATAGTCTGGGTTTGTTTTCCCTCCGTGGACTTATTAAAGTCAGTGCAGCACAGTCTGTGCTCTATAATCCTGATGTATTATTAATCATGTCTTCCCGTGCAACTCCAAAAAAAAAACTTCCCTTTTTGATTTTTAACGTGAAAGTGCACTAAATTTGAAATGGAGCCAGGTCCGGGGTGACAGGATGCTTTATTTTTCTTCCTGTTACGGAATCTAAAAGCGAGGAAACACAATGGTGGCATTGTTTGCTGTTGGAAACGGTTCTCGTGCACGTGCAGCAGGGTGTTCCTTGTATCTGCGATTGTACGTTCACAAGCGCTGTCATGCTATAGACATCAGCGCTGACAGGTCAGAAAACATGGTGCGTGAACAAGACGTGTCAGAGCTGATCCGTCTGGTTGTGTCAGGATTTTCTGGTTTATCACGTAAACAAAACTCTGCTTGTAATAAGACCTTTGCTCCTCATCGATTCTGAGGATTAATCACTTGTTTCATTCATATATTTCCAAATGTTTCCCACAGTAACTTTTCCAGATGCCTCCAGCTCTGATGCTCAGTATTTCCCTGTTACAACACCCTAAAGCACAAACAGTATCTACAATGAAAGATGAAGGAAATCATGTTTGTTTGAAGCTTCAAGCGTTGTCAAAATAAAGAAAAAGAGCGATTCCATTTGAATTGAATCACTCAAAAATAGATTTTGATATTTGACATTTGATGAGGGAGATTTTTTTTTTTACTACACAAATGATATAGATGTCAAGTATAGATGTTTCTTTCATCTGAGTCTTCCATTGTCAGACTTTGGCATCTCAAGAAAAAGTCATGTTTGTGCATAACTTTATGAACATGATGAGACATAACAACACTCAGGCTGATCAATAGACCCAATATACGTCTGTGCAACAATGTGGGAGTCGTGCTCACGTACACCACCCCGCCATCATGGCAGGTGCTCGTGGCATTTTTTTCTCCCTCTTTTTTTGCCTCGCTTGGGTAAGATGATAATCCAAGCCTGGTCCACTGACAGACTGCAACATGATTCACTTGGACAGTGACTGACTGCACATCCAATTTGTTTCAACTCCGGAGCAGCGGCTTATTATCTGAAATGCATGAGATGTCTGTGCATGAGAGGCGTGATCAGCTGGGGCGTGCGCCGGGGCTGCTGGGAAAGTAATCAATAAGGGATTGTCTCTTGTAGTTTAGGTCGACACATTATGACAGAGCTGAAAATTAAACAGGCAGATATTAATAATAATGGAAATCAGAGGCTCACGGGTGAGATCGGGGGAGGGTGAAACTCAAAATATGTATCATGTGGGTGTATGCGTGCGGGTGGGGGGTGGAGGGGTGGTGGTGGGGGGGTTACTTGGTATTTTGGTATTTTTTCTTCTCTAGAAATATGTGAATGATCTTATATGAGCAGAATTGGCAAATATTCCTGCTCTTTTTTTTTTCAAACATTCACTAATCACTCATCATTAAAAAGGGTTTACATGTGTCTGTGTTTTATGATGTTTCAGGTCACACAATTGAACTTTTTGGCAGAAGTTTTAAGCCCCTTATGGGTTTTGGCGTATAATTGATCAATAAAAGCTCGTTTCAGATTGATGCTCATAATAAGCAACAGCTGAGATGAACTCAGTCTGATGGTAATTCATGCTTAAGTTATTATTTAATATGGATTTAATTACCTTTATTTTCCATTTGTCCACTCCGTCTACACATCTGTGGAGAAAATATTAGTATATGGCACAAACAGCATTCACACACGGCTCAAAGGTTAAGATGATGGGAAAAAAAAAATCTTGTTGCATGATATAAGGAGGAGTAAGAGAAACACAGAGATTCCTCGGCCTTGTCAATTAGCCTCTGTAATCCGTTTCTATTGTTTGAGCACCACACGTTGTGGGTGGGGGCGGGGTGAGGCGGAGGAGTTAACAAACTGCATTACAGGCCATTACAGATGCAGTGTCATTGATTATTTATACCCTTATAAAATGCCTGGCTCCCCGGTGGACCGGGCTTGCTTGGCTAGCTCTGATAAAATGTTCCCTCTAAATCACCACACCGGGGCAAACAACACATTCAAATACATAAGAGAGCTGAGTGACAAAGTCCTGTGAGTGTAATTGATGCGAAGATCAAGAACAAGAAATAAAAAAAAATACTGTTATGATACCTACCACTACGTCTTATTAAACTAATAACTCTTTGTGTTGTGTGTTGTTTTTTTGACGTGTATCTGATCCTGTTTGTGTGATTTGATTAATTCCAGCTCCTTCTTGTAAGAAACATTGGACAGTAGATCACGTCCCTCCTGGAGATTCATCCACAGTGGATATTTTGCATTAGTTAGCAGGGGAGCAGATGGCTGCTCCTCGCCGAGCTCACGCTCAGCACTTTTTTGAACTTTCGTGTTGTAGGTGTCGGCGCCGGAGCAGGACCTTCTCCAACCAGTCACCTCACTGTGGGAATATTCCCTCGCAGATATTAATGGCCGCCCTTGCCAAGACGACCACCTCAGCATAAAGCCCACCGGGACGCAGGATAGCAAATGCCACACCTTTCAAAGCCTTGCTCCTTAATGACACTACTCTGACATTGCGGCGCCTTCAAAAACTCCACCAATAACATATATCAACCGCTTAGTCAACTAAAACAGCCGTGTAGTAATTTGACATGCTGCCCTCTAAATATTTGTTATTAGTAAGATATATTGCGGCTCATGAAACGCATCCTTTATCATACAGGTTAAAGGTCCAAATGCCAGATGTCCCACAACACAGCGAGTGGAGAAACATGCAGGAAATGCACGGTACGTCTACATGGTGACAAACGCATGCCAAGTGAAATGCAAAGAGGTAAAGTAAGTCCATATTGGATACACTTCCCAGAGCATGGAAAGTATGAAAGAGAGGACAACATCTTGTATCATCTATCTTCCTTAAAGGCTGAAGCCGTGACAAAGTGGATGGAGAAATTATGATAAATGATAAGACGTATTTAGTCAATATCTGTAATTCTCTTTCTTCACTCCGCCGTGTTTTTTTTTTATCCTCATGCTGTTTAGTTGAAAAGACACCCGTTCATTTAAATACGGCTTTGAAGGCCAGATTGTGATCAAATTGAAATGGGCATTGTACATGTTAATATCAATATCTCCATCCGGGAGATAAATTGTCAAGGCAGCTTTTTGTGAATTCATATCTTATTTACACAGTGAGACGATGTGGAGCAGGTACTGGAGCTGTCTCTTGAATCCAGCTCTACAGAAAACACACATGTGGACCAAATGCACTGTGGTCTTTCTGTTATAAATATCTGAACACTTCATGAAAAATTCTTGTCCATTTAATTCAATTCAAATAAACTATATTGCACTAATTCAACACAGAGGAACTACTGTATATTAACATACTCTATGATCAGACAGTGTGTACATGCACAATTTAACCAAACCATTAACTGCATCTTGAAGTCATCTCTGAAGGATCATTGCAGTGAGAAACATCCCATTATCAAGCTTAAAACACTGTCGCCTGCACCACTAACGGCAGACTGAAGACAGAGATTATACTTTCCACAATCATGTTTATTCCCTCAGAAATTAAAATCAATTCACTTTGAGAGTGAAGGTCAACATCTTAATGGCACACATGTAAATATAATAGGAGTTACCCTGTTGAGATATAAAATGTGAAGAAACTATATAATATATAATATAATTGGAAGAATATTAAACTGCACACTGAAGGAAAGCTGTAGTCAGTGAAGTCTGTAGAGGATAGAGGTGTCATGGTGGCATTTCTGTCCTGAATATACAGACTTTTTTAAAGACTCTTGGCAAGAATAGTAAAAATGAGTGCATTGCAACCTTGGATTTCTATTGTTTCAGAAAAGACTTCAAGTGTTATTTTAATATTCCTAAATAGTATTTCGTGTCCCATAAATATCATCCTGAAGACAAGTGTATTAAAGGCCAATAATCCTTGAATGCATCCTACTTTCCCAACTGTCAGCTAGTTTGTTGCATATAATTCTGCAGTGGAAACAGGAAGAACACAGGTGTTTTTCATAACATTATCAATGGCTGCGTACACTTGAGTTTGGCCGGTTCCAGGGCTCTGACCCACTCGTTAGTATCATTAGTTCCACCTGTGCTTCTCCTGCTATGATGAGTCTGAACGTTTCGCACAAAACTCGGATTTAATTTGAGCTATTGTTCCAATCTTTGGTGACCGCTGGATTGTGCAGCCGGCAGGTAAGAGGAAGCGCTCTGCGAACTGAGTGAGATGTGTGTCAGCGCGAGCGGCCCTGGGAACCGAGAACATGACAGGAAGATGAGTGAAAAGTACCATGCAACACAACGCAACATCCCCTCCAAGGAGAGAGACTCGACGGCGGCTCATAATGTGCGATGTGTTGTTGCCGCGCACACACACTCACACTCCGAACCCAACTAGTCAGAATCCATAAAGAATTTCAATCTCTAACACGAGATACCCGAGAAACATCTAATTACACGACTGAAGAATGACTGAAGGGTGTAGTAATGGACTGAATGGTGACGCTGTGAAACACCTTGTTACAAACTGTTTCCTGGATGCCATCAGTCACGCTGCGGCGGGAGAGACTGCAGCAACAGGTAGCTGACGATACAGTCGGCCGACCCCGACCTCTCTGTGTGCTTTCACACACAAAGCCAGAGAATCCAAAGGGGAAAGGACGAGGACAGGGACAGGAGTGAAAGACAAGGGGATCATAACGCCCCAAAAATGTTTGCAGAGTCGATATTGAACACCGTTGTTGAGGTTACTATTTATCTCATGCCAGCCAAGTTGGCACGCACATCTGGCGCCGGGTACTTAGTGCAATTATTTATGATTTCCTCCAAGATTTAAAAGCTCTTCGCCCGGCCTTGTAATGCAGTAACTGATTGCACTGCTAATGTAATTAAGGGGAGATTATGATGTCCACGTGGCACACCAGATGGTGGCATTCACAGCGATGGGGGAAGGCACAACTGGCACACCACTGCACAAGGGCAGTGAGGCGCAGTCAGTCGGAGCAGTCCAGACTCCCCACCAGACGGAGGAAAGTATATGTGTGTATGCATGCGTGTGTGTGTGGTGTGCATGCACGGATGCATGTGAGTGTATGGGTGTGTGTTTGATGATAAGTTGAGCGATAAAGTGTAAGCTGGTATGAGATGAGTGTATGTAAAGTACTACCAAAGAAATTATTTAAGCTCGACTGACCGTCTCTGGACACTTGACAATTTATATATGTCCAATAAAGACCCACTGCTTGATGTTGAAAAGTTACATATTATCTATAAGGATTTTAAGAACTTGCTTCTTGTTTAGATGTGATTTATCTTTAAACTGCAAACGAATCACAAAACGAATCTGACAGTTCCTACATTTTCAACTTGTGCAATTCGGTGCTTTAGCCAAGAAAACAGATGGCATAAATGGAAAATTAAATCAGATTTGGCAAAGCCATGATGTTTCAGGAGATTTTTCAGCCAAGGCAACAATGAGATTGGACCAAACTGACCTTTAATTAGAAAAAAAGCATGATATTATGGAGCCTTGCGAGGCTGTTTCCTATGGGGGCACTAAGGGTAGGCTTCTTAAAGCTTGTTATTATAAGCTATTCAGGAGACACAGGGATTTTTTTATGTGTAGACAGAAACGAGAGGAGAAGGGGGGTCAGGGTCATATATGAAATGAGACCTGCAGATTTCTACACAGCCCATAATGGGTTCATGCGGATGACGGGGACATTGGGGCGCGGTAGATTTCCCAAGTTGAGATAGGGATATTATTACTCTCGGGGTGGCAACACAGAAATCTCCATCTTCAGTCCCCAGACTAGTGTCAGCAAATTACAAAACACAGCAAATGACCTTTACACATGAAAAGAAAACCTTTGCTGTTTTTTTTTGTTTTTGTTTTTTTCATTTGGGTGCAAAGTTGTTCACTGAGGTATAATTTTGGTTCGGGGGCTCCTCTGTCATCCGCTGATTACCGCTCATGACTACAACATTGTTAAGACTTAGCCGAATGTGTGTATGATATTTAGCACACGATGGGATGAGCCAGTGTTTATGGGGTCGACTTCACCTGAGATGTGTCATAAAGTATACATGAAACAAAGCGTGAACAAAGAAATCACAGTTTTAATGAACCTTTTCAAAATGCCAGCTGTAATGCTATGCATCCTACACTGGCTGCTCCCCCACAGAAATCTGCCACGGCCATCATTCATCTTACCCCACAATCCTCAGCATGCGATGTGCCGCACATTAAAACACTGTAATGGCTGATGGCTTTCACAGTTAGCATGTGTTGCTGATATCTCCAGAATCTCGACGAGCGTTTCATCACCTATTCCATAATTAGACCATTACTTTAGCAGGTGTACCTCTTCTCAGCCGGAGCATGTGTTGCTTTTTTTTTTTTCTCTTTTTTTTGACACCTGAGGTTTTATCTTATCAACTTCAGCACTGCCACAAATTCTATATAAAATGAGCATCTCTGTTTTAGTGGGTTGTCAACACCTTGATGTGGAAGCATGTGTAGGACTGTGCATGTGTGAGGTGGGTGGTGGTGGGTGGGGTATTACTGTAGCTGATGAAGTAAGACGGTTGTGAAAAGAAATGCACCATGTAAATATCTCTGCTGCAGTTATTTGACACCGATATCAAGGCACAGAAAACATCCATGATACTTTGTGCATGTTCATAATATACAAACATATACTTCTTCTGTTGTTGACTTCATCATCATCACTTTCTTCATCACACAGTCCACATAAATTATTTGCTCCATACTTTAAAAATGTCTGCTAAATTTAAAATGCATTCTTACTTATCTTTATTAACTTTGATACTGAAAAGTTTAGCAGTGGCGGCTTGTCAATAGGGGGCGCTAGAGCGCCGCCCCATCAAGCTTGCAGGAAAAAAAGTATAGACACAGTTAATGGTTTTTCAGCGTCCACCTTCCACATTGGTTTTATTTAGGTTGTGTATGTATGTTCTTCAACTTTTGGCTTGCATGTGACTTCATGCTGCTCTCTAATTGGTCACTTAAAGAATTCCTCCGGGCGCAGCTCTCTGCGTCCCTGGCGAATCAGCATTTTTTAAATGTCATTCTTCATCCAATCTGATTGATTCACGACACCTGTCAATCAAAGTCACACCCTTAGCCGCCTAGATGCGCAGGCGCGACCGCAACGGTCACTTACGCAAACTCATGGAAGCGGCAGAATCGGACCAATCTTCAGGAGACAATGGCAGCTTCAGAGGAAACAATGGGAGCAAAAGATAATTCGATAATTTTCTTACAAAAAACCCTTTCACGAGACGTTCGCTGGAGGAAAAAAATGCGGATAAAGGAGTTTGGACCAACTAGACTGAAAAATCCAGCAGCAGGCAAGTGACCGTGGACGGAGCTACATCCGGGGCTTCTCCCGCTCCTGTTCCGCCAAACACAGTTGGCTAGCTGGATGAGATGTTAGCAAGGCTTTTTATTGTTTCCCTGCTTGCTTGTTCAAAGTGTTGGCACTGAAGTTTTGTGGACAACAACGGGGGTCAGAGACCTGAAACATCTCTCTGAAAAACTGCAAACGGCACGAAAATAGCCTTCGCCATCTTGACAATAGCTCGAAGCTAAGATGTTTTGGCAGAGTTAGCATTGAGCCGTTAGATGAAGGCTGCCTGTTTTGGTGCTGTGGACCTGTTCCAGCTGTTTATGGAGAACAATTTAGAAGAAGTCTTTTCAGGAACTATCACTCTTTTAAATATCATCATCACCACACCCATGACCACAGCGGAAGCTGAGAGGTGCTTCTCGACCTTGAAAAGAGTAAAAACTTTTCTCAGAAACACCATGACCCAGGAGAGACTGAATGCATTGGCCATGCTGTCCATGGAAGAGACTTGTATGTGAGATGACAGACTTCAATCAGAGAGTCATTGAAAAATTTGCTGGCCAGAAGGAAAGGTGGGCAAACTTTATGTTCAAGTAGAGTTTATTGTTTTGTACCCCCTGCCATCCAGTGCCGTCCATATTTTTTTTATCACCAGTCGCCACTGGATACGAGGGCAGGAAAAGCATCTTTTGCCTATTTCCAAATTCAAAATTAGAAACTAGCCCAAACATTTGTGACAGTTAACATGAACAGTAAGTATGGAGCTGGTGGTCGCTGCTGGTCCTCTTGAATGTCTCCCCTCTGATTATAAAAATGTAAAAAAAAAAAAAAAAAAAAAAAAAAAAAAAGGGAATCTGATCACATCATGTGCAGCCATGTAAGCCCATAAATACATTTCCCAGTGTGCGGCCCGATGAAGACACCATGCTGGCATATGGCACCGTGTCACAGAACAGAGCAACAAGTCTTTGATTGGAATAAATTAGGATAATAGTTGTACAATGAAATAATTTATTTGATTGGTATGATGGGGGCAGAAATAACAAACTGCGAGATGGGAGAGCATCTGTCGCCCCTTGGTGTTTTGGACAGTCTACAAAGAGGCTTTCAAGTTTTGTGCTGGGGAAGATGTACGTCCTAATGTTACCACTAAGCCAATACATTGCTCTTTATCTTACTTTTATCTGATTACAGTAATGACATGTGATGATTAGAGAGACAAGCGACTGTCAGAAGGCGTGACCCGTACATGCATCCATGTAATGATAGTCGTTTAGTGAAGCACGACCTTAATTTAGTTAGCAGCCAAATTGGATCTCAAAAGTTATTGCAAAGAAATACACCCACGAGTCGGCGCGGCGTCGTCGGCCTTTATTCTCACAAAGCAAAGACAAAGCAAATGGGCACATTTAGCATTTGTATGGCTTTCTGATGGTGCTTTCATAAGATGTTCTCATCTGTTGAGTTTAATGTGAAAAATCCAGAGCTTCTGTGCTGCACTCACTGACTTGACTTTTATCAGCAACTCATGATAAAATATTTTTAAAAAGCAGCGATAGTGAGTGAGTTTCCCTGCAGGCGGCACAAAGTAAAATCAGGCTACTTTTCAAACTGAGCAACAACTACAACTAACAGACAATAAACTGGGAGGAAGTGAGGAAACTCAAACAGGTAAAACTAAAAATGTGAAATCTGAAATAAGTAAACAGAATTTTAATTTGTTTTTTTATTATTATGTATGTAAATGTTTTATTATTTGTATAGTAATAATGAAGGAGACGTTTTATCTCACTGTCAGGGTTATGTCAGTATTTGGTTTTGGTTAATGATTTATTATCAGTTGTACCCGGAAGTATTTACTTCCAGCAGGTCCAAAGTTGAACAGGTGGAAACAGGAGACGGAGAGATTTGAAGCAGGTAAACAAAAAGCAAACGACAAATATTGTGGATTTTTTTTTCCTACAGGCTCAGACAGTTTCTGGAGGTCTTACGGTGATTACTATGAATTTATGTAAGGTGCATTTACACACGCAAACCTATTTATAAGTTGAAGGTGAAATGTGAATCACAGCCATGTCACTAACTTACCTGTAATGGAAACGTTTCATGACTAGTTTCACAAAACTTTGCAACTTTTCAACACAAGTTATAAATAATATAAGATAATATTTGAAGGATATTTGGTTCATTACTTTAATTCTGAGTTAACAAGAAACTTTCCTGCTTTTTAACTTAATGAAAAATGTTCCCAAACAGCTGATTTGAGAGAAAGACAATGTGGCAATAAGCTAATGTTAGTTCCACATCTGTAAATCTGTAAAACTACAGCAGCAAAATGATTATATGAATATCAGTCAGTATTTTTGTGGCTCAGCCATTTGTGCATCTTTTATCTAATTATCTGTTGAGTAAGTCAGTAATTTGTTCATGAATGACACAAGAAGTAAAAATGAATGTCATCATAATCACAGTAAACTTACAATAATATCCTCATATATATGTTACGTACAGTAGGTATAGTGGATGTTAGTAGATTTACATATTGTGGCAAGGTTTAGATCCAATATGCACAAATGATGCTTTTACCAACTTGTGTTTATTCGAGCTTTTCAACAGCTTCTGCTCACAAATAAGATTTTAGATCATCTCACACTTACTCTCATAGCAAAGGTCAAATAAAGATATTTAACATCTTTAAAAATATTATCACCAACATCATGTTCTATATAATAAGTTAATAACCTTGTAGCGTCTTCTAGTTATGGAGATAAAACTTTACTGTCGTCGTCACAGACTCAGTGTTGAACATCACTGACTCAGGTTTGTAGGAACAGACAGTGATGTGGATGTGGATTTTTTTTTCTCCGGAGTCTTGAAGCCTTAATGCTGGAAAACAAAGCTCATTCTGAACAAATTAATGTTACAAAGAGATCCTTCATTCTATTAGCTAATTTGCTATCCTGTTTCATTTGAATAAGTACGGCTAATCTAACATTTGTTAAAGAGGCAGCTGCTTCTGGACTAAATCCCCTAATTTGATCATCTTAATTGCAATAGATTTCGTAAACATCAAGATTGAATGCAGCAACTTTGTCAGTTAGTACAAGAATGCTTTAAAGCTAATCTAATAAAATTGCGTAAGGGACCATTGCAAAGCCACTTACCCTGTAAAAGGCTCACATGGCCATTAGGGAAAAATTCCCTTAGACAGGAACAGATAGCAATTGATTGGGACTTCCTTGAAAATATGTGATCACTCCCTCTAATTTGTGATTTGGTGAAGTCATTGGGTCGTCTCCAAACGCCGCTTCGTTGCTGGTCTCACTTGTCATTCGATCCTGAATTAGGCGGCCGCTTTTTCTTCTGGATCCTAATAAGCCTCATCAAGAAGTCAATAATGTGGTCGTCTCTGCCAAGAAAAACCCCGACCGTCCTCCATGTGATGCTGATTCTCTTTCACTACTCAAACTTTTCAGATTTAAAATAATTTTCTAATTGCACTGTGGATCCTCATGGTACATTTTCTCTTTTTCTAACGCAGCTTCGACATGTCTGAAGTGAGCAACCAGCTGCCTGTAGATCCCATCTCTGCCATTGGAGTCGTCGCTTCTCTCAGCAAGGCCCCTGATGGATATTATGTTGTGAGTCTTCATTTCAAACACATAGTTTGATTCAAAAAGCTTAAGAAGTTATTTTTTATCTCCTTTACTGGAAAAGCCACAGGTGAAATAAATATTTCCTCTTGTGCAACTTTAAAATGCATTTCCCTAAAAATCATCTGAAATCTAATGCTTTTATTTTGGTAGGTTCTTTGTTTTTGCTCTCTGCTGGTGGTTGCTCATGTATTTGTAGTAACTGATTGTAACTGATTGTATAGCATAACTTTGAGCCAGGATGCTGGCAGCCTTCCCAGGTCTTTCTTGTCAGAGCTGTTCGATGACTTATTCATGAAGTTTACTTTGATGATTAGGAAGATTCCCTTCCTGACATTGTTATTGGCTGCCACCAGTATCGCAGACGCACCGGAGGCAAAGGTTTAATGATGCTCGGTTGATGTCCACCACACACTGAAGTTTACCCTTATATAAAGCTCCGCCACAGCTTCAACAGTAATTGTGTAAGGATGTGGGGCTTTCTTACTTTGAGTTGGAGTTTAAAAAGAGAACAGAGTTGAATTCAGCACAAAACAAGCTCAAGGGCAGATCTCTCTTCCTCTCTCTCTCTTCCTATTCAGACTTTCACCCACACGCCCCCAAACCCTCCCCGTCCCCCCGGTTTCTGTCTCTTCCTGCTCCACCCTACACACCCAGTTTGTTTTAATCTCTGGCAGATGAGGGTGGGTTGGCATCGCAGCGGAGCCACTGGCAGGGAAACTGCACACACACCACACGGCGGTGACAAACAGAGAGAAGCCCCATCAGACTTCCTCCTCTGCTGCACCACGTTTCAGCTGAAATGCAAATAATGTGCAGCTTCTGTAGGCTAAAACTCACTGGCTGTTAATGGCATTAGTTTATCTGTAGTAGATGGAGAGAATAGAGATGAGGTTTGTAAATTAGGCATCAAGATACTGCAAATGCAAACAATGAAACACTGTTGTTGGCTAATGCAGCGAGATCAATTTTAAAAGCAATAATCAATATTTCAACCTGATAGCTCATTATGATTTTCTTCAGCCGTGCCGTTCAGTGTGACTTTAGTCAGTGTTGGACAGTTAGTCACTTTGGTCCAGACTGAAATGTGAATATCTCAGCAACTTCATGCTGAATTGATCCCCTGACTTCTCATCTAGCGCCACCATGAGGTTTTTTGTTTTTGGTGAAATGTCTGGGGAAAAAACAATGGATGGATTGACATGAAATTTGGTGCAGATTTTATTGTGTCCAAATGAGTGAATGCTAAAATCTGCGAAAACAAACATTCCCATCATCCTCCACTTCCTGTCTGTCTCCACCTTTGTAAGAATACAGGGTTTCACTCCAGCTTAAATCTTTAACACTATCATTTCTAGTGATGTATTTCAGTCTGTTTTCCTTCATGAAATAAAATAAGGTAGAAAACGTCCTCCAAGGTAATAAAATATCAAAATCACACCTATGAATAAAAAGTCAAGTACGAGTTAGCCTCCGAGATAAGACTCAAGGCCTTCCACACTCTGAGGCTCTATTTCAGATGCATTTGTCCCGTCTTCAGAAACATCTTTTGAACATCACCATGTGGTCTTTCATCTGCAAACTTGAAAAACAAACAAAAATATCAACGCTCAGCATCAGTGCACTAATGCTGAGAAGGGGAAGTCTCAGGATATTACGCCGTATTGATTTTTTTCCCTCTTTCATACTAGACTTCTTTTCGAATTCCTCCTTAACACCGACTGCTTACCGTACTTACCGTACTTTTTATACAGCAGATCAAAGGGCTGATTAACTCTTTTGCTCTCTGATACGATGCACTCACATCTCTGAACTTGAGCAGGTTGTTCCAACACAGGAGAGCACGGGCCCAGATCAAACGCCGTTCCACTGGGATCAGGAGCTTTACCGAAGCACCAGCAGCCACCCAACATCAAACGCCGCTGGCAGACTCACGCTCCGAGCGAGGGCTGCAGCGGGGAGTGTTTCAGATTCACCTGAGCATTTGACATGTCAGGCTCATAAACTCATTACAAAATGTAAGTTTATTGAAGAAGCTTAAGATCAACGAGGACAAACCCGATAGATGCTTGTCCAGCCGTATTTTAAAGGTCTAGTTTGACTTTTTCGCAAATAAGTTTATAGATACCAAAATCCTGTGAGACGCTGCACAGAGAACAAATGGATAAATGGTTATTTGTGAAGAAAAAGTTAAACCACATGAGTCCACTAATTTTTTCATTTTTGTTTTTGTTGGGATTAACTAGATAAAATTTGTTCATAAGTGAGTATTTGTCTCATTTAAATCTCAGCAAATACGTCAATTTTTCACAAAACTTTTCAACACTAACTGCTGCTGTGGTTATTTAATATATAGTCAGTTTATCTATTTTATTAAAATCTTCAGTCTCTTTTCCTTTTTTCTGCTCTTTCTGAAGGGACTGGTTTGTTCCGTCTCTTACGTCTTCTCCACCTGGTTCCACTCCCCAGAGATTTTTTTGATTGTTTGCCTTTACATGTTTTTAGCCACAGCTGTGCCTCTCAGTTCTCACTAACTTCCTGGTGGTGTCTGTCTCCTGAGATCCTTCATGGGAGCGTTCAACACCCCCTGAAGACGTGTTTCACAGGTGGGCTTTCAGATCACTGTGAGCTTCAGACTTTAGGAAGTGGCAGTTGAATCTGTCATTGCGTTTTAAATCAAATGATACAAGCGTATTTCAATATCAGAGTCTCTTATCAGACATTCTCCTCTGTGATGTCTGTGTGACGACGGAGCCGTGCGGCGGCGGACTTGAAAGTATCACAGAAGAGCCGTCGTGAGTTTACACATGCCTCCTCCGCCGTGGCTCAGCAGTCGGCGTTTCACATTCAAGCTGCGTCGCATCCTTGCTGCCGGCGGCCGTGGCAGGATGATGCCTGAGGTGCCTCCGAGGAGGACCGTGCCCTCGTTACTCCTCAACTTGACTTTGGGTTTCACAAAGCGAGCCCTTTGTTTACGCTGACAGGATGCGCTGGCTACTGACCTGGAAAAAGTGGCCGAGACGGGTTGTCTTGTAAGGAAGAGGGAGGCTGGTGATGTATAGGCTCCTTCTGGGACCTTTCATGGAACTGCTGTTGGAGACGCCCCGCAATCCCTCTCTCTCTCCCCGCTCGCCCCGTGCTCTCTCTCTCTCTCTCTCTCATCCCACTATCTATCTCTGTTCCCCAGTCTAGTCTTCGCTCTCATCCCATCTAGTCAGTGGTGGTTTTTCATGAATCTCCCCGTGCCATGTTTCCCCCACCCAGTCACCGAGGTCATTCATCATTATTGTCAAGGGGGTAATGTGTGTGGGTGGGTGCAGAGATCTATGACTTCTTCATTTGAATGAACCTCATTAGATTGACTCTTCTTTGTAAAGGATCCCTTTAGAAAATAACCCTGGCAGTTATTTAGGCGATTCTCACATGATAGCCAATGGAACATGACGCTTCAGCCGAGCCTGTTTACTGGAGAGAGTCTCTGTGATGCAGTCTGCAGGTTATATTTTGCTTTATCATTCTGCCCTGCCATACCTACATTTACATAGCAATGTGCTGTTGGACCTTGAGCTTGACTTGTGGTGCCTACATGCTGTCAATATGATGCAATCTATTATTTTTACTGTCTCTTACACTGATCGTTTACAACCACGAATGAGCCTATTGTGCAAGGACGAGCAGTGTAGGATTTTGGATTTAGACTTATTTAGGCACACACATGAAGCTGCTTTGAATCCTCAGTCATTTATTCTTGTCTCATTAAATAATAGATCCACTCGGGGGGAGCAGCAAAAGTATTTAAGGTGCATGTGCAGTGTTCTCAGTTTACCTGTGTCTTGCTCAAGGGACAGTAGGTTTTTAAAGAAAATACATTCCACATTTACCCCAAATATAATCCCTGCTTTCCCACAGAAGCACACTGAAGTTTGGTTTCCTTATTAGAGCAGATCCTTGTCAGGGCATCTTTAATCAGCCCGGTCCCGAGGGATGATATTTTTAGCCACCTTTTTTGGAGGCTAAGACTCCTTTACCCACGCAGAGCACTAATGAGATGGAGCGCTAGTGTTGGCAAGCGTTAATTAAGGCTAGTATGCAAGGGAAGAGGCAAAAGCAACACGCTCATGGCATACATACATTAACTTTATCCCACCTCCTGCATGTTTTTTTCTCTCCTTGTGTTTTTTTTTTCTTTTTTTTTCACGTAGGTTGCACAAACAACAGATGGCTCTGACGCCGACCTGTGGAAGGACGGCTTATTCAAATCCAAGGTCACCCGCTACCTCTGTTTCACCAGAAAAACTGTAAGTGTGAATGTAAACTTCTCCCTCTGCCTATGCATTCTGCTCCCGTGCCTCATCTGCAGCTCCTTCTTTTTTCGCTTGCCAGCAGTTATTAGCTCACTTTTCTCCTGCCAGAATATCTTTATGCACTTTGATCAGTGAGTCCCATTTTTAAAAAAGGCCAGTGCAGTTTTGAACTTTTACATATAATGAATTTGCATGCATATTCCGGGTGAATAATACCTTGGTGAGATATTTTTCATGTTGTACGTCCTCCTGAGGATATTATTTATGTTTATTCATGAAATCACAATGAGCTGTATTTTAACTATTCCAATTTATTCAATCAACAGCGTCCCTGTAGAGAAAATGGTTACCAACCAGTGATTCTTGAAAGCTGATGCACGTATAATTGTGAATATGAAAATAAGCCTTTTTATGTAAGAACTGACTCCACGCAGAGCTCCTCCATGATGGTTGTTATATATATCGAGCTCCCAGTTGGAGCAGCATTGACTCTTCTGTGGCTGAAATGATCTTTGAATGATGCTGTTGGCTCATTTCTGGACTCATCTCCTTCCTGCAGCTCATGTGTTGTTGCATGGCTGTCAGCTGCTCTGTGGCCATAAATACACCTTCTTACATCTGCAGGATTATCAACCTGTCTAACCTCAGCTCATGCAGCTCACTGTGGGCTGTCTCTTCATTTGCTTCCATGGGGCTGCAGGTAATAATACAGACACTATTGTAAATAAAGCCATTGTTATTATTTTGCATCAGCTCCATTTTAGGACTTAATCAAGTTTTTTTTTTTTTTTTTTTTTTTTTTACTGTATGTCCTCTAAAAGCCAGGTAACGTGGCGGCTCATGCCTGAGCTCAATCTGCTCCTCAGTTTAGTCTATAGCATATAAATAGCCTTCCCCCAGTTCCTGTATATTATCTTAAAATGTGTGTCCACATTGTTTTAAATATTTTGACACAAATAAAACATGACAGAGCCATCAACAAAGGCTATTTTGTCTGCCAGTCAATGGAGCTCCTGCTGTAATTGTCTATGACAAAAACAGATTCTGTAAAATTAGCCCCTGAATTATGTGGGGGGAAGTAAATAGTTTGTGATTTATCATACTCTAGGTTGGAGGTAGAAAGCCTCTTTTGTCAGGTCCTGATGGAAGAAATCTCTCCAGCAAAAAGGGGAAAACAGTAAAAAAAAGGTTCCATGCATAGTAATGACATTCATCCATATTCCTCCTTAAGTCAGTATAAAAACTATGAATAAAAAATGTCTCTAATGGTAATGACTGTCGGGCAACAGTAGCAGTGAAATCCAGCCTTTTCGGACGCATCAAGTCACGCCTGGCTCGCCCCACTCTCCACCGCCGCTGTGTATTATTGCAATTTATTATGGCAAAAAATGAAAATGTAATGGGAGGCAGGGAAGAGTCATGCTTGAAAATGTCAACTACACAGTCCCTGATTGTTTTTAACCAGTCCCATTCTGTTGATTAGGCTGCCTCCTCTCGTCTCCCATCATCCCACAGCTTCTTCTCGCCAAAAAGGTTGAGAATGATTACAAGTTCACAGATGCATTCTCTCATTGTAAAAAAAAAAAAAAAAAAAAAGCTATTAGAGAGTAATTACTTCAGCTATTTTGTCAACCCTTCTCTTTAGAGACTTCCTGAGCTTTTAGTAAATCATCGACTCTTATTATCTCCACATTTTCTTTCCTCCACAATCTGACTTTTCTTTTTCTCGCTCTCTGTCCTTTTAAACATTTGCATACTTTAAATTTTAAATTCGTTTTTTTTTTTTCAGGGGCCGGACGTCGTCGCGGACATGAAGCTGATTGACATTAAGGACGCGTTGCCAGAGGGCTTCACACCTGTGGAAGAAACAATGGACACGAGTAAGCAAACGGTCGACCACAGACTCACTCTCCTCCTCTTCTTCTTGTTTTTTCTCTCTCCGACCAGCTTATGCCGAGGTCCTCAGGGGCAGCTTTGCTTGAGATAGTGAATGTTTTATGGGTGCAGGTTAGCTTAATTTATGGCAGACTGTGGGAATAAAATAAACATTTTGCCCTCGAGGTACAAGAGAAGAGAATCATGAGTCATTGTTTATCTCAGCTGGAGCTGTGCTTTTCTTTATGAGGGGCTTATTTATTTATGTATTTATTTGGGGAGAGGACGAGTGGATGGGGGTTATCTAATATTAATGAAATGCATTCCCCAATGCTTTAGTGCTTTTTGAGTGCTATGTATTTCCCCCTCACTATCCATGCCTTGGAAATGTAATAATATTTTGGCGTGGGGAGTGAGGACAGTTTGTTTATTATTTTTATTATCATTGCATTTACACTGCACTTTCTAGTGTTGCAGGGGAAATAAATGAGCGAGGCACAGATGCAATATAGAAAAGCATGGCAGTGTTTTTTTTTACCGGAATGAAGAAAAGAGATTATGTTTTGTTTGGCTATGTTGTAATTTAATGTTTTATTGCTTTATGTGATTCCATGTTTAATGTATACATGTGACATTATGTATGAGCTTCTATCTAAAATATCCTGTTTAAATCCCTGTTGTGCACTAAAGCTGATGGAGGATTCACTCGCTTCTGTCATTTCACCTACTAAAATGATAAAAATGATAATAACGCGTGTGGATTTTGCGGCTTTCCTCTGTCCACTCGTTTCCCTTTGAGCACAGCAAGTCTCCCACAAACTCATATTAGCTCATCTCTTATTCTGGTAATGACTAAATAATAAAGTATATGTGGGATTTGTGAATATATATTTTCTCTTAGAGGTTTAAAATATCCTAGCTTGAAAACTTAAATGTGTGGCTGCCACTTCCTGTCTGACACCCTCATGTGTACCTGACTCATCAGAGGAAACTGCCATGAGGAAGAGGAGGCTCTGTGTGAAGATCATCCCTCGTGTGGCTGCTGACACGGCTGTGTACGACGTCCACATCCTTGCCAAGTCCAAGTACCATCTCGTTAACTACACCTGTATAGGGTGAGACACTGGAAATAAATGAATTAATCTGTCTGTCGTTTGCATGAAGGATTAGTAACCAAGCTGTAAGTGAAACACTTCATGTCTCTTCTTCATCTTTACACAGTGACATAAACAGCATGGGGGTGTGGTATCGACGTGGAGACGTTCGTCAGCCTCAGACGTCCCGGGAAACGTCCAGCGCCGTCCACAGTGACGGTCCACCCCACACAGTCAGGTAACATCACGCCACAATAGTTAAACTTTCCCCCTTGCTCGCTTTTGTATTTCACGCCCAGTGTACTCTTGAGCTGTCGTTACCCACCACATGTACGACAACGAAGACACAAGCAATTGATCACTCCCGGGCAATCTGCCGTAAAGGTTGCGGCTGGACAACGAGGTAGCGAGGGTGAACCGGAGAGACGGGCTAACTAGACAGGATCCCCTGAACGAGAACATGAGTTCAATGAGGGCTAAACTCCTGCTATTTGCGGCGTGTCCCGGGAGGCGGAGGCAGGTCGCTCCTCTGACTGCCGTGACAGGAGCGTTGCACTGTGCAGACAAAGAGGAGGAGACGTAGCCCGGAGAGCGAGCGTGACAGCTGCGGAGGAAGGGAGCTCCAAGATCTCCGCCATGCTGGAGTGTGCGTCCCCTCCTCTGCTCGGGCTTCCTCCGCCTCAGGCCTCAGAGCGAACGGAGCAACCCTTTGTACTGTGTCCAGATCAAACAGCTCAATTATTTATCGCAATGAAGATCTGGGGATTTCCACAGCAAATTGTAAATAAACAATCGAGGCTCCTTCGGCGTGGCGGCGCTGTGGAGAGAGAAGCTTGGCACCGGGCACTGACGGGCTTGCCAGCTTGAAGCGCTCTGCTTTGCCATCCTGTGCTGGGCTGAGCAAAAGCCACTTAAAAGCCACAACAGGCCGGAGCGGCGGATGCCAGCAGGCGCATTCAAAACAGAGCTCGTGTTCACATGGCCACTCAGTGGGACGGGAACAATAAAACGGACAGCCGTGGATTCAAACCGGGTAGAATTTTATGAATCGTCCATATTTTGGAAGTGGACGGTCAATAATCTTTGATGTGCCGAAGTGATGGTGGGCGCTCCGGCTCGCGCGCACGCCTTCGCAACTCTTACCGGTAATCCTCCGTTCTTTTGAAGCCCACTTTCAAGTTGGTAAGGCTCAGAGGTTGGAATAAATTGCACCTCGAAGCGACTCGCACCCCCCTCCTGATGCCTGCTGAGATCACAGGCTGCTGTTTTTGTATTAACATTAAAATTCATTCCACAGTCAGAGAGTCTTCTTTTGAGAGTATTTCCATCCATAATGCTCTGACACATAAGGACGGCACTGTGGGCAATTTAGACAGCGGTGCTTCTTTCACTATTTATCTGGCAGCCTTTCTGTGTAGTTACATGCACTTTAGACAACCATACATATACAGCTATAAATATGTCTGCAGTTTCTTTAAAGTCTCAGATTAGATAGTTTGACATGGTGATTTATAAACAGCTCTTCAACACTCACTGATTGCTTAAGTAAGCACAGTACTGCAGTGTAACTGTCTGTGTAGTATTACCCCACTATACTTTATTCATATTCAGCGAGAGAAAATTCTCTCCTCCACGCCTCCTTCGGGCTATCTATAACAACTTTATGGCCTTTGGAGAATAGCACCTCTTAAATTTAAGTGCTCTTTACAGTCAGTGGAAAAGATGTTTTAAATACAGTCAATAATGTGTAAATTTTTAATGACCCTTATAATTTTGAAAGCTGCAGTGATCCCTCTCAAATGTTAAGTCGCCTCCGGCAGTGAGAGCTTGTTAGAGTTGTGTACAAACGTAAACTCGCAGATCAGGTTTTCTTTCAGCGCCGCAGAGCAACTGAAGGGTGTTGCATCATTATGGGATGCACACAGTTATTGCATCAAGGCTAAGGTGCTGTGTTTGAATGGTGTTTGTACTGTTCTGTCAGCTAAAAACCAGGTATCTGAAGGTCTTGGAAAGTTTTTAGAGGGTGTTCATTTATAAATGTCTGAAGTATTTTCTCTTGCCTGCTGTAAACAGTAATGTTAGTTATAAGACATTTCTGAATCTGATTATGGGCTGTAGGAGGAGGAGGGACGACGACTAACTTCCCTGATGTTTGAATGGAAGTTTAATGGAGTCTGAAAGTAAAGAAAACATTCAGAAAAGAGTCAAAACCGAGCCGTTTAATCTATAAGGTTAAATGTTGTCTGAAAAAATATTGCCTATACTATAAGAGCCATTTGAAGCTGTTAATCGCATTCTTCACAGTCAATCGTTCTGCTCCCCTAGTCCAGTAGGTGGCGGTAAAACTTCCTTATTATGGCTGGACTCGATATAAAAAGCTCTCCTGCTCTGAACAAAAAACATTTACTACAGCCAGAAATCACCAAACACCTGAACCATTGTAAAAGTGGGCATTAAGCAAAGTGGACTTTTAGTGCTTTGGGCTCACTATACTAAAGCTAAGGTTGTTAGCTGCTAAACTAACATATAAAAAATGACGTTGCATTTATAGCAATTTCTGCCTTGATGACTTTCCTTTTCATATATGACAAAATCAACAAATCCTCATATTTGACAGGTGGAAAATAGCAAATGTTTGGATTATCTGC
This sequence comes from Holacanthus passer, assembly GCA_025331565.1. Lineage (NCBI taxonomy): Eukaryota > Metazoa > Chordata > Actinopteri > Pomacanthidae > Holacanthus > Holacanthus passer. The sequence continues at coordinate 1,406,610 of JAFREQ010000061.1, read as the reverse complement.
TTGAAAAATGATAGAAGTGATTAATCGAATATCAAAAAAGTCTTTCTTTCAATCGACTAATCGATTAGCAGCTAGAATAGTTATTTTATTGTCTGTTCAGATTGTCGCACCATATCGAGCCTCCGTCAGGGCTCCGGCCTCTTTATTCATCTGCTGTGCAAATGCATTTGAAACTCATGTGTTTAACGTCTCTTTATCAAGTTTTGATTCATAGCTGCAGCTTGATGTCGACCACGCTGGCTTGTTCTCTGTCAATGCGGACCGTATCAGCTCCCTGACTTTATAATGTGAAGAAGCTGCACCATCCGGTCGGCCTTTTAATACGTCCAGTAAAGTATCCCCCTCCTTCCTTCTCCTGGCCAACGCTGCCATTTGTTCTCCTGATAAAACTGTCATTGCTGAGGCTGATATCTGACCTCTACACTGACTGCTAGTGTAAATTAGCCTTGTCCTAATATTGCAATTTCTTTGGCTTCACTCAGAATCAAGGTTTTTGACATTTCTCTTAGAATAATAGGCCATTGTACACACGGACACTTTTTAAATCAAACTGTACAGCGATAAAAATGTCAAGGCCGAGTATCTTTTCTTTTCATCGCCTACTGTAGTCGGCTTTTTCTCTAACACCTAGAGAGTCATCAGTGTCAGGATTGGCATGCATATCAATACGTTTTGGATTGCGCTGTCTTCTCCTGCCTGTGACACTCCACGCACGGCTGCAGCTCTGCAGGAGTGTTGTATCAGCTTTCATTGCTCGCTGGTTAACCAAGACTTTCCACTGCACACGACTCTTGAGGGAAAGAGACACCGTGACTGTCAGCGCGTCGCCTGAAAGATCTTCCCATCTGAAGTGCCGAGGAACAATCGTTCCCGGCTCAATCTCGCTCATTACTTTGTCGTGTTGGGAAAAGTTTCAAAAAGTGTCGGAGATCAAGCGCAGGGATGCCAGGAGTGATCGAGTGATCAGCGAAGATCTGATGGGCTCAGACCGTTCAGTGATTTGCCGCCATTTTCACAGAGATCCTCTTTTTCAATACCTGACACCGAGCTTAAAGGAGGATAATGATGGGTGAGGAAGCAGCTCCCACAAAGCAGCTCTGTCGGCACATAGAGGAAGGTGTGGAGATGTTGTCACGGCGAAGGCTGGATGTGTGTCAAAACAAGAGCTTCCAGCTCTCTGTATCGCAGCTCTGGCTCTTCACTGATATTACTCTCATCCTCATCTTACCTCTCTGCTCACTCCCGCTCGTCTGTCCCCACTGTCTCTCCCACTTTCTATTCTGCTTCCCTTTTTTTTATAACACAGACAACTCTTTTCCTTATTCCACATGGAACAACTTAAAGATACAAAAAACATCAGTTGAACTCTAATTCATGTTGTCAAGTCGTCCTCGGTGTCGTGGTTTGCTTTGCCGCACTAATATGATTTTAACTCCGGCAGACTTCACGGGAACATAAGACTCTTGATCTGCGTTGTAATTGCGTAAATCTTTCAGGCCGTGTTCCCAGTTTTACTATAATTTAATGAGGAACTACACTATAATTGAATATTCAAATTAGGAATATGTGTCAATATGGCTCTCCTTGCCTGAAATGAGGATTAATTGTTGTCAAAACTCCAGTGGCCGACATAATACGAGCCCCAACACTGCCGTTGATTAGCAAATGCACTTGCCATGTTTTTTGTTTTAAGAATTAGTTCTCTAATTGATTTGCCATATGTTCCCCTCTCCAATGCACCTAAAATTGTATTTAGAAATCACCAATTTGGATTGAGACAGTTTTGTGTTTCAAACAGATGGGAAAAGCAACCCCGGAGGTTGCCTGTAGAAAAGCATTTCATGAGCACATTTCCCTGGTTTCACGCCGACTCTTTGGGATTTTAAGTACCATTTTCTCTCTTTCAGATATATAGATAAATAGCCCGACTCAATACTTCCTCTGTTCTCTTTGTTTCTTCTGAGTACTAATTTACCAATGCAAACACAGACGCCCTAAAAAGACATTTAAACCATTTCTCCCCACTTCAATGGATGTCTCTGTGCTTTGAAAGATGCGTACCTTTCTTCCTCAGCAGTGGAATCAACCTTTGAAAGGTAAAAGAAGTCTGCGTCGAATATGGCAATCGTTCCCGCAAGATTGATGCCAACCTTTTAAAAATTCACCATTGGCCTGGATTTAACATGGCCAAATGCTGATGTAAATGAGGAGGAGAAAAGTCGACCCTTTCATTGCAAATAAATCTGAGTTGCAGGCTTCAGCTCATAAATACCACGGCCTGTCACAAGTCTTGTTTTATTGCTCTTGATGGAAATTATTGCATTTATTTATCTCATCCGGAGAGATAAGGCTTTGAAAGCCACAACTCATGCATATCACCCCTGGAATATGCAGATCTGCCTTTAGTCTTAAATTTTAGGAATTTTGATTTTACACCCCCTGCGAGTGAAGAATGATGATCCATAAACAGACCAAATACAGAACATGACGCACAAAACACACAACTTCACACCTGCTCACCCCCAAAATCTGTCTTGTCTTTTTATAATTCAGCACCGTCTTATTCTTCTTCTTTTTCTCTAACAACAGACTCGAACGCCTGCGTGTCCCTAATCAAAGCAATTCCCTTTTTAATGATATCACCAGCTATTTTGCATTATCATTATAAGATCATTTGTTTTATAATGCCATCCTGCAGCTCATTTTACCTTCAGAGCATGTCATGTTATGCAGCTCTCTTGAAGCTTTTTTTCCCCCTGCTTGCTGTGGATTTATCGATCCGTAGGGGTGAGTCACAGGGTGTGATTCATGATAGCTTGATTGATGAGGATTTCAATCTTATATGGTTTGTTAACTTCAACTGCCCACAAAGTGCATTCTGTGCTGTTTTCTGTAATACAAGGCCATGAAACGGGAAAAAAAACAGACTTCCCTTGAATAATGGAATCTCTCAGTTCCTCCAGAATTAACAAGATCCTGCTCCAAACCCCCCGTTAAAGGTTTGCTCGAGCCCCTGGGCAGCCGAGGCACGCTTTAACTTTTACCATATTTCTCCTCTTCAGATTCATCCTGTTATTTCAGCGCTCTGCTTTTTTTCCTTCAGACCAATAAAACAGCCTTTGTGTGAGGAGGGAGTTTCCATGCTTTCATGCTAAATAAACTCTCTTGGTTATATTTTAATGTCTGAACAGTGTGTCTTGGAACATAACACATCTTTGCAAACACATAGTTTACATGCATTTTGTGTGATGCTCAATAAAAAAGCATTGATCAGCTGAGAGAACATTATTTTTTTTTTGTAGGAGGTCCATGAGCAGGCCGGACTGTGAGCACCAGAGCAGTGGGAACTACACCATGACAGGTAAATGGTCATTAAATATATGCAAGTCTGCACCGTTCGTGACACTCACTATAAACAATTAGAGGAATTTAAGAGTTTTCCCATGATGCATTAGGTTGTTAAAGTGCAGATCTCTTACTTTTAGTCAACCTACTGCAAGAAAAGCTTCATGTTGTTGGAGAAAAGCTTCGGTACCTAATGCTTTCTATACACTGAATGTCTTCGTCTCCTCCTGTACATAAAGGCAGCTCCTCTGGTACTTGATCTACAAACGCTCTAGATCTCCTCACTGATGGATACTGTACAGAGCTCTGCTTATCTGAGCGAACGTGACTTCCCAGAGGAGCTGCGCATTACACTCAAGAGAACATTTAACAGCTGTCAAAGATGATCCATCACATGCCATACTTACATATGTACCGTGCATGCACTGGACGAATTCCCCTCTCTTTGTCGGGGAGAGACTCAACTACAGCACAATGCTCCGGGACTGAAACAGAAGAAAGCCTAATTCGTTAGGAAGCAGAGCTTAGCCGTGACAGCCTCAGAGCCACAGAGTCAGAGCCGGCTGAGACGCTCCAGCCTTAAAAGAGCGTGTGATCCAGCCGAGGTGAACGAGGCAGGCAGCTTTTTATCCAGCTGGAGAGAGACACCATGTGGTGAGGATTCCTCCTGCTGCTCAGGCAGAGGCCATGTTACACGCTGCCTTCTTCATACAAGTCAGGCTATTAAACAATTGCTGAGGAGCACATGGTGGAAATGCATAAGGAATATTTAAATTTAAAAAAATAAGAATTTTAAAGTCTCTCTAAATTCAATTTTTTTTTTCCACCATACCCCCCCAAAAAAGATTAATACATCATTGTGGCGGCGTGACAGTCATATTCTAAGTTAGTGGAGACAACTGTGCAAAGTGTGGCCCTGAAGGAGCAGACATTAACACACAGCTGAGTGGTTTGTGGCATTGGGTGTGTGATTCCTCCACTGGGACGAGGTTTGAGTGACAGTGAAGAACATGCACATACTGTACAGAGCTCTGCCAGCAGTCATCATTTACCTCCAGGAAAACGTCCTCTGCAGCTGCACAGCCTCCCTCTTTCCTTCTACCTGTACGTGTCCCTTCGTGAGCTTGATGAGATTTTAAAAGAAAGGAGGATAATAGAGTTAGCCCGAGATGGTTCTTGGCTTTATTTCTTGAGACTGTGTTCTCGTCAGCCGCACAGCATCACACTGGGAATGTGAGAGAACGCAACTTCCCTTCATTAACAATGTGATAGCCTGCAGACCAAGTGTGAGGTCGTAGCCGACAGCCTATTTGTGTTAATTGTTGGTGGTGGTAGCTCTGGTGTGTGTGTGTGCGTGCGTGCGTGTGCATGCATGTGTGTGGGCTGACAGCTGGCCAGGTTCGAGTTGGTCTAAAACCATGTGCGCTCTGTCAGGGTTGTACAGGCGCCTTCTTTAGGATTGATGAATTGCCTGCTTTCTTGATTAAACCCTCCGTCACTTCCCAACAAAACAAAAACCCCAACACAAAAAAAAAAAAAAAAAAAAAGAGCGAGTTGAGGGGAGGAGAGGTAACATGTCTGGGAAATCTGTCATCTGCAGTCACATCATGTACAGATGTGATGTGCAGGCGCTTTGACATTTATTACCAGAATATTAAAAACTAATTCACATTTATTTTGCAGCCCTCTTTTGCCTGACAGTTGAAGCTCATTTGAAAAGTTATCAAGTTTTCATCGCGGCTCCAACCTTTTGCTTTTCTTCACTACGTTGCTTTGATCCATGCCAAATCCCATTGCCAATTAGGTCTGTTATTCATGCACTGACAGAAACGCAGGATATTTTAAAGGTAATTAAACTTGCATTCCTGAAATATGTCTAAAAAGCATATGTTTGATAAAAGTAAATGTAAAGGTAAAAAAAAACTCAAATAAACCAGTGTGACGTTCAGTCTTTCCGCATTAGCCACAGAACAACATATAGCATTCAGCAGACGTCCACCTGATAAAAAAGGTAAACGTAATAAAAGTAATACATTTACATATCTATTGCATTAATCAAAAATAAATCCTGACATTGGCCCTGATCTAACGTAATATGGAGAGCAATTATTTCTCTATCCATTAGAGGAACTTCAATTAACAGACACAAGACGGTTCATCCTTCAGAGGAGGAGGAAGGAAAAAAAAAAATAGAGGGCTCAAAATTAACTTGGGTTTGCAAAATATCTTGGCAGGATGACAGTGATTTTTTGATTTTCAGGAAACAATATTAGAATTCTTATTAAACTATGTGCATCTGCTTTTAATTTGCTGCAAATAATTGGAAAATGCAATGGAGCTTTCCAATTAAAGCTCCACTTTATGCTGTTTAATAATACCCTCATAATATTATAGCTTATGAAATGACAGGTGAGTTGGTGTATGAATAAAACATAAAGCCCTGTAATAAGAGACAGAAAAAAAAAAAAAAACGAGACAGTTGTTGGGGGGCTTTTAAATGCTCGACATAATTTGCATATATTAATCTCCTCTTTTCAGCCTTATCAAGTATTCCACTGTATTTGAAGTTAAAATAGTCGTGACAGGCAGGGGTACGCTTCGTTTTTCCAAGGATTTATTACTTGTATAATTCTGGATCTTTAATAAGCCAATATGACTGATCCTCTGAGTTCTGTGGAATTTGGTTAATTGTTCCAGATGGTGCTCACTGATTATGCAAAATTACTTTCTTTCTCCTCTTTTTTCCCCCAACTACACCATTTCTTGATTGACTAACATGGAGAAAAAAGATTATTTTTGGCGCAGCACTTTCATTAAGAGGGTTCTCATCAGGTTTCAAACAAAAGTTCCATCTTATCTCCCTGTGTAGTTCTGGGCGAGGCTGTGCGGAGGGAGGAGGAGATCTGCCGCCTCTTATCTCAAACCGTGATGGATCTCAACTGCTTCTGCACCGCTGGGGTTATATTTTAGAATAACACAATTCTTTAGGCTGAGGGATTAAAAAACATGACCTCTGGATAGTGACACAAAAGTTATTATTAGTGTACGCCGTTCTCCTCTTTCTCTTTTCTGCTCTCTTTCTCTCGCAGAGATTGATGAAATGACTAAGCGGCAGGGTTGGTCCTCCACTTGCAGCCCGGGCTCCATCCACAACTCACTAACATTCTGTTTTGCATCAGCTAAACTGAGCTGAATGAATCATTTATGGAAGTGTTATGGGGGAGTAGAGGGCAGATTTACTGCCGAGCTTTTACTTTAGATGGAATGGGATTTCTATGAAACCGATCTTGATGTCTGAAGTAATGCCAAAGCTTACATCAAGACATGAAAGGAACGCTCTTAAAACCCACGTTTTGCTTCTTAATTCCCCTGGTCAGCAAAAGGCGAAACAGAGAGAGAGAGGAGGGGGGAGGTTCAGCAGGGAGAATAGTATTTACACCTCATGTATACTCACACACACACGCACACACACATACATGCACACACACACACACTTCTCCCAGCAGCTAACGGTATAAAGGAGTGTTGAATTTCTTCTTAATAATTTGATGGCTTGTAAATTACACCGTGTTTAAATTTGCCTTAATTCAGATTTAGGTTTGAGCCGTTCGTGCATTTTCCATATTTAAATAACAGCATAGTTTAAGGGTGAATACGGCACAACTGACTCACAGCAGCAGGCTCTGAACAGAAATCTATGTGAGAAGACAAAAGCAAGAAGATCAGAAAGATGTTAGCAGAGTTATTGTCGGTGTCATAATGTGAACTTCAGTATATGCTTTTCTCCAGATCAGAAAACCGTTTTCTCGTCTCAACACACATTTTGTTTCCTTGTGGAGAAAATAGGGTTTTTTTTATGTAGGGATCATGGATTAAGTTAAATTTGACATTTTTGTTCAGACAAACAGGGTTTTTTTTGTAATTCCTATTTTTTTCTTTAGAAAACAAAATGTAAAAAAAAACATCTTGAGGCAAACATTAGAAAAACATCAGAAACACTGTTGTCCAAAGCACCACATAAAAATCTTTTCATTTTGTGTGAGCTGTTTATCTCCTCAGTCAATAAGCTCTTTTGAACAGGTAAAACACCCTTTCAGTAAAATCCTGTTGATGTCAAAAATCCTCTCGGTCCGTCCAGGTTATTTTCAAAACGTGATCGATCCCGGCGAGATGGTGCCATTAAGTATTTGGGATCAATCCTGAACGACTCGTAATGGGATTTTTGACTGGAGCCTCGAGGCCCTCGGGCTTTTCTGGACCTTTATTACAGTCAAATAAGAGACTTTAAATGGCTTTGCATTTGCAGGCCAGACTGGACTCTGGAGTCTCATCCCTCATTGCTTTCTATCCATCCCTGAGATAGAAGCAGTGCTCCATTAGTTTCAGTGTCCAGACGTGGACAGCCTCAATGGATGGGCCTGTCACGGCTCCCTCATTTGCCCCATGTACAGCAGGGTTTGTTATCACACATCTAATTAGAACTTGATAAAAAATATTTCACAAAAATCCAGTCATTAAATATAGTTTAAGGAGATTTATGGTCAAATATGCCTTAAAGATCTTTTAATGGCTCTGCTGACTTGTTAAGTTTGTAATTAATGATCTTCTAATACATACTGTGGTGTGATTTAGAAAGCACAATGAGATTCTGGGAATGAAGTCGTTTTGGAAAAGGGCATCTGGGGCTCCCAGAAGCTATATTAAATAGTTCTGCTCAGACTGGTTTGCTTAGAGCCATGAAGTCTGCTGTGAAAAAGTTCAAACACATCGGGGTCTTTCCATGGACGAGGTCGCTTTTATGTGAGGGTGCGTGATTATGAAACAGTTGCTTTATCATTTCATAATAGTCAATTAATGTGTACAGAAAAGTCCTGGGCTTCTCTGCAGCGCTACGTTTTTAAAGTGCATAACATAACAGCTTTATTTAAGTAATGGAAAACACCTCTTTCCAAAGTCCACTAGTCCACACACAGTAAAACCAATAAGCAAATGCATATGTATCAAACTGTAAATGCATTATACTAATAACAGTCGCCTGTTTCATCAGGAGAGTAATGGTGTCCTTATTAGCATAATTAATGACAAATGGCAGCGCGGCATTGGTGGATTGGTTCTAGGGGATGATAAATTGGTGGATGCCCAGGTTAGTGGCTGCCAAGGAGGCCTCTTTGGCTGTCATCCCTCCTGCTTCCACTCTGGCACAGTTCATTACTCACCGTGTGAGATGCCACTTTACATTGCCTGGTACTGTGAGCATGGAGAACTTAATAACGCCACCCATAACCGCACGGGGCCTGCTGCTTTACCCACAGTCCAGAGGGCAAGCAGCTCAGCGAGGGTTAGGGGTCGTGGGGAGCGGGCAGACGCGGGAATCGCGTCCCGCAGCCGCACTGATCAAAACAGATCGCGCGTCAGTCACTACTTGAGGGGAACCGGGGCCATATGACCCAGTCTCCGGCGCTGGTGAGTGTTTCTTGTTAGGATTTCTGGGGCTCGCCACATCCCTCGCATCATTACGGGTTAGTTTGCCCACAGAACCGCTAATTAAGAGGGGATTTGTGTAATTGTGCCTTCTGCTGCGTCCCATCCGGCACATGCAATTTACTGTCAGCCCTCTGCCAGCTTTTACACTTGTCCAGAGAGGCGTACCCCATTTATACACACATTCTGCTGCACATTTACCAGCAGCCACAGCTGGGGATCAATGCCAGTGCCATGGCAATGTCTTAAAAGACACTGCTGCTGATTAAAGTCTGATTGTCCATTTAATTTCATGAGAGCTCTCAATAGCCAGCCAGCGAAAACGGCCTCTCCCAGTCCGTCTCCAGCACCGACTGCTTTTAAAAACAGTTCATACAGGTTTTGCAATTCTACCAAATCACAGGAGACATTTGAAACCTATTTGACAATAAACAGCTCTCATATGTGTAACATATACAGTGCTTGTGTTGGAGGAGTTATCACACATGTACACACCTCCTCGGAGCAGTCGCCGTCTTGCAGCGGCGTTCGTGGCCAACTCACCATAGGTGTTGCTGGCTCTGCCCACTTTCTGGAAGACTGATGGACCCGCGCCCGGCTGGGACTGCCTCCTGGCTCCAAACCCACAACCAGATTTCAAGGACTGCTTGTCACAGATGGAAAAGTAAGTGGGTCATTCTACATAAGCTTGCCATTTTTGCATCCCTGTGGTAACAAAAAAAAAGAAAAAAAGAAGCTGAAATTGAATGTTATTTTTGTAATAAAGCAGTCAGTGCAGACGGCATCTGGACTCCATTGTTTTTGTTTTTAATTTTTTTGAGAGCGTGTGTTCTCATTTTGGTATTTGTCACATAAAACTTAACTGTTGAACAAAAGACTTTAAAGACCGTTTTATACTGTTATTGCTTTTATGTTTGATTGTGCATTTAATCATTTCAAAAATCTTCTTTCAAAATGAATTAATACATCATCAGATGATAAAATGTGTTTTGACAATGTTGATCAAAGTGGACAAACAGCAAGCTTGTGTAAAATGATTCAGCTTCTCTTCCGTTTTCCCTCCGCAGTGTTTAAGATCCCGGCCGGCAGTATGTAGATGCATTGAGAAACATTTAAATTTGTTTACATTTTTGAGCATTTGGATGTGATGAAATAAATATTTGAGCATGAACTAACTGACTTGTCAGGAGGATTGCAACAGCAGCTCGCACTCGCTCGGGGAAACGAGCTGCACACAGCCGGCAAAACAAATAAAAATAGATGATCAGAAACTCTCAACATCATTTTGTCTGCGTGATCTATTTTAGTATCAATGTTATACAGCTTTCCAGAATGTTAATTGACTCCCCAGTAAACATTTAAATAATTCAAAAGTTACACTTCTGCAAGTAAGATTTTTAATACGTTGAAAAGTTTTTTTTTTTTCCCCCTCGTCTGTCTAGAGGGTTTGAAAAAGCAGGAGAAAGATAAAAGAAAAAGAATGGGTTTCATAGAGCCATAGTCATTAAAAGAATCTGAAAATAGCAACTCGCTATCATCTGTTCTCATAGCACGGGTCAGGAGCTCTGACACCTCCAAAATTCCTCCTGTCAGGGTAGGGGGCCATTTGTATTCTCTCTCATTAGGCAATTTGACTAATGACCTGCCGCGGCTGCAGAGCTACTGAGGGACCCGGAGCCTCGCGCCCTCTCCCTCGCAGCAGCCTGAACACACACCCTCTATTGGAATGGCACAGATGGCATGCCCGGGCGACAAAATAAACTACAATATGTCTCCGAGATGCTGTCAGGCCTGGGCACTATTTCTCATGTCAGAGCGGGGCTAAGGGCTGTGAGTGGGCAGAGGGGGTCCTCCTCCAGCTCTCTGTTCATCTACTCACCATTATCTGCAGAGGTGACAGAGAGCGGGGTCTGCAACCAGAATAGCATTTCCATGGTCTGCATAAAGAATCCGCCTCAAATTGAGAGTCACGCCGACAGGAAAGGTGTTGCGATGTCTAGCCCGGCTACACAAAGAGAAAAGGCAGCATCCAATTGTGTGGAGTGTGAAATCCAGCAGGGTCCAGATCAAGTTTTTGAGCAGCTTTACTTATTATTTCTTATTGTTTTGTGCTATTAAACAATAGAAAATCAGCTCGATCGTGAGTAAAAAGTCGTAATAGATTCTCATTGCAGATTATTGCCCTGACTGCGACTTTCTCACTTAATTCAGGTGCGAAACAGATTCACCCAAGTAATCGTACTAGACAGAGATCAATGCAATTCTGCTGAATTAGTGGACTGTAAAATAAAAGTTCATCAACATTCCTAAAGTGTTACTCTTGAGTTGTGGTTCAGGTAATATGGGGTATGCTCGATCACCCACGCATATTTTTCCATCAGTCAGTGTCGGAGCACGACTCGGTGTGGTTTATGCGTGTGTGTGTGTGTGTGCGCGTGTGTGCATGACCATGTCTGTTAGAAACCTGGAAATGCAATGTACGGCGCCGCTGAAGTCCTGGGTGACAGTGCATCCAACAATGGAAGAGTGAGGGATTAGTGCTCAGCCCAGCGTACGAGGGAGCCCTTCCCGCCCTGAAACAGCCATTCATCTGTGCCCAGGGGCTGGAGATGACAATGCAGCCATTGCTCATCGCACCTGACGGAGCCATTAATAAGGCAATGATCCACACGGGCCCTGTGCTGACTCCGTTCTTTACACTACAATCACTCAAGCCACGGGGTCCTCCTTACTTAACGCCACCTCTGCGCTCACCGCCGTCATCATCATCATCATCATTGTAGTCATTGTACCAAAATTCCTGCCAGATGTTTTCATATTGACTGCGCTCACTTCCTGCCAAATAACCACCCAATTCCCCACCCTGCAATACACTCATGAGTTAATGGACTGTAGCTCGGCCATTTGAGCGGCTCGAACATGCTTCATAGTGGGATTCCTGGTCAGAAGATTGGATTTACATTATTTTTGCCCTTTGCACCTTTATATTTCTCCACGGTATCAATTTCTTAGCAGCGAGTCATCTCCCGTGCCTCTCCATTTGTCTGGGTGTGAGATAGCCCCCCTCCAGTACAGATGGTGGAGGAATACAAAGTGAGATCTGGTTTTAAATGTAATCCTTGAGCAATAAAGAAACTCCCTGGCCTTCAGCTCTGTGCATTCATCTGTCCGTGCCGCGCTGATCCATCAGCCGCTACAATCTCGCCTTCCCTTCGCCGGCTATTGATTCAAATGTATTCTCGCTGCCTATCTCTGCCTGGTGTTGGCGCTCGCAGCGACACGGCGCCGCATGTTTATTCACTTGTTTTTATGAGCTTAAACAAGTCTTCGTACCCACCTGGTCGCCTCGCTGCTCCTGATAGCCACATATCCAAAGACACCGCAGGGAGGTGGGCGTCGAGGCGGGGACATCGAACAGGCCTCGGGTGATTGGAAAAGGAGCCGAGTTAAACCTTTGACTCCTTTTTTAGCCACGGCAGCGTCGGCCTTTAGGTCTGTCTGTTGTTTTGACCCAGACTGAAACTTCTCAACAGTTACTTGAATTGCCATAAAATTTAGTTCAGACATTCATGGTTCCCAGAGGTGAATCCCGCTTATCAATCGCTTATTAATCCCTTGGCTTTCCCTCGCCACTATGAGGGTGAAATTTTAGGTGCAATATCTCGACAACTTTCGGATGGATTCCAGTTGAAATTGATAAAGACACTCATGTCTCCATCAGGATGAATTATACTAACTTCCCTTTATTTTTCTTCCAGCACCATCATCAGGTCAAAATGTCAACCTCACCAATACTACTGATGAAATTCCCAGCAGCCTCAGCTTCAATTTTTTAGAGCTAATTAGCAAAAACTAACACGGTGAACATTAATATTTAACCTGTTTAACTTTAGCCTGTTCGCATTGTTATTGTGAGCGCGTTAGCGTGCTGACATTAGCGTTTAGTTCAAAGTACAGCCTCACAGAAAACTGTGAGACTCTGGTTATGGCTGTGGGAGATGATGGGAAGCCAAGAAACTAAATAAGGCTTCCTGTGGTCACGAGGGTGACGGTCATGCTTTGATTACAAAGATCACATTGTGCTGCAGTCGTGTGGAAAGTGCCAAACCGTGGATCTGTGTAATAACCGAGAAAGGGAAAGCGAATCACATAAGTGTCAAAGCGAGGGATATTTTAGAACTTCATACTTTTAAATATTGCGGTGAACAGGAAACACCGACAGGAGTGTCAGCTCCAGAGCGATGACTCATGAACGGCTTACGTTTATGAGTTCCTTTTCCTGTGCCAGCGGCCTGATGGACCGCGGGTGAAAAGAACACCAGTTGGAAGCTCGGCCTCTCGATATTTGGGGGCTCGCGTCGAAGCCAACGGCGGCAAGTTTTGCGCCTCCAGATTTGGGAGTTTTTTAATGAAGCCGAGCAGCTGCAGTTTTCCCTTCAGTCTGGAAGCGAGAGGCTTTGTGTCCCTTGTCACCCTGTGTTAATTTGGGCCCTAATGTATTTTATAAACAAAGGGCTGCTCTCTAGCCTGACAGTCGTGACACCTTGATTCCAGTGCAGGATGCATGCAGTCCGGGGTTACACCATTAATAATCAACTGGCAGCCATCACACCATTTTAACCACGATCATTATGATAAAGGGCATACACTTAATTACAGGCCTGCTTAATTATAGCTCTGTTGAAGCTCGTTTGTTTGGTCAAATGCTAATTATACCACCACGCTCTTGGCAAGTCCTCATTTCAATCCACTTTTTGCCGGCTGAACACTGCAGCTTATTTTCATGCAAATTTGATATCTGGTGAATGTTTTGTCTCTCTTCTTTCCGCTTTTCTGTGCCTAGTGTGAGCGCGTCTTTGTTTCGGAGGTGAACATCTCTCAGACAAGACGGAATCGGGAATAATCAAGAGTAATTAAACTGGAAGAGGGTTGGGAAAAGGGCCGGGCTGGAGGAGAGAGTGGAGGTGCTCAAATACAGTGGAGAATAAAAAAGCCTTTCATCTTCTCTCTGTAGACGGAAGGAGGGGAGGCGTCGGGGCGGCTGGGGATGTTGATAGCTTTGCTGTTTTATAAACCCACGTTTAGTCTTGTGGAAATACACAGGATCAAGAAAAGGGAGTAATATTTCTTTGTGTGTGAATCAACCTTAAACTTTGTTTTCTCATACTTTTTCTCACAGCTCTGGATGACGTGCCCTTTATGGTCTCGGAGAAGTTTCTTCAAAAACCCAAAGAGGTAAAAAAAAATAAATCTTTGAGGAACAAGTGACAAAATAATATAGAGATAAATAATATGAGAGAGGTCACGATAGTTACTGTTCAGTTAACTGTCTGCTACCTGTTGGGAAGTATGAGCCACATTATGGTCCAGATACAGGGTCCAGCCATCAGTCCCTTCTTCCACTCCTTCCCTTTCCTTTCCTTTCCTTTGCTCTTCTTTTTTCTCCTTTGCTGTCCTTTCTTTGCTTTTGTTTCCTTTGTTTCCTTTCCTTTCCTCTTCTCTCATCTCTTCTACTTTCCTCTCCTCTCCTCTCCTCCTTTCCCCTCCCCTCCCCTCCCCTCCTCTCCTCACCTCTCCTCTTCTTCCCTTCCTCTTCTCACTCCTCTCCTCTCTCCTCTCCCCTCCTCTCCTTTCCTTTCCTCTCATCCCCTTCCTTTCCTCTCCTCTCCTCTTCTTCCCTTCCTCTCCTCACTCCTCTCTCCTCTCCTTTCCTCTCCTCTCCTCTCCTCTCCTCTCCCTCTCCCCCTCTCCCCCTCCCCTCTCTCCTCCCCTCTCCTCCCCTCGCCTCTCCACTTCTCTCCTCTCCCCTCTCCCCCCCCCTCTCTCCCTCCCCTCACCTCTCCACTTCTCTCCTCTCCTCTCTCCTCTCCCCTCTCTCCTCCCCTCGCTCCTCTCCTCTCCTCTCCTCTCTCCTCTCCCCTCTCTCCTCCCCTCGCTCCTCTCGTCTCCTCTCCTCTCCTCTCTCCTCTCCTCCAGACGGAGTGATGAATGCGTGCAGTCAGGCAGAGCTGGCTCAATGCAGTCCATTTGGCTGGCTGGCGGCGGTTGTCACTATAGCCCCGTTTGTATTGACACCAAGAGGGAGAGGATTAAAGATTTTAAGCATGCTTACTTAGCCATGAGCCTAACCGCCATGTTTCTTGTGTGTGTTTTTTTTCTTCTTCTTCTCTTCCCCCCCTCCTCTCCCTGCTTTTGATTTCAGATGCAGCAAGTCAATTTAATGGGCATTACGATCAAATCCCTGGCAGAGATCGAGGAGGAAGTGAGTAGAGGCTGCAACGCTCGGCTGCCGCTGACGCCGCTGGCCCAGAATGCAAAGCAAACGGTCTTGGGGTTGTAATTAAGTGTCTGAGACAGCGAGGCCCTGTTGGCTCCACTAAGCCCCAATTGAATAAAAGCATGGCCAGGCGAGGCAGCCATTCTCTCTTAAAAGCTTCGTCTCCTGTTCCAAAACACTTGACTTTTATTCCCCGATTCTTCTCTCAAACAGCTCAATCTAGCACAGATCTAGAGGAGCCTTTCTGCTCAGATGTTTAACTTTTTTTTTTTTTCTCCAATCAGCTTCATCTTCAGCGGTAGAAAAAGTTAGAGGACATGCAGAGCAAATAAAAGCACAACAAAGTCCTTCCCCATTTCTGATGAAACACTGTAGCCTGCAGGCATTCGCAGGAAGAGGATCATCTGTGTGCAGCTCCTTCAGTGCACATGTGTTTGTGAGAGCAGGAGAAAGGGAGTCGGTGTGCGAGTGTGTGTGTGTGTGTGTGTGTGTGTGTGCGCTTTAAAGAGAGTGACAACCCCCCTTCTCTCTCATTAGCACAGTATCTCGGTATCAGAACTGCCAGGAAGTGACAGACCACTGTAAAAGAACAGGTGCTGTTGGGTTTGAGATGTGTTACAGAGCAAACACTCCCTCATCAAACCGGGTGTCTGTTCTGCACTCTGCCTCTGTCTTCTGTCACATACTATCCAAATCACACGGAGTCGCCATCTTGTCATATGGTCATCTGAATGAAGCTCATTGTCAGCGAAGGGTTTTTAATGGTGTATGTGTACGTGTGTGTTTTTCCAGGGTGGAGACAGGCTGGCTGCTCATCCTATATGTTCTTGTCTTTTTTTTTTTTCTCCCTCTTGCTCTCCTCCTTCCTTTCTTCTCCGAGAGCGTGATTAGCAGGAGGACACATGGTGAGCTGAGCCGGGGAAGGGGAAGGGAAGGGGGCATGAGAAATCATTAATTACAGCCGCGCTGGAGCTGATGAAGTAAATGTGAGATAGTGTAACACACAGGATTTAGTGAAGTGGACGACAGCACAAGATTAATGGCGGGGCCAGGCTGATGAGGATGAAGTCACAGCTTAGCTTGATAATTAGTTTCCAAGTGGAAACATCCCTCACCATTGTGTTATTTTTACTTCTCTCCTCTTATTATTATACCACGATGATATCTGCAGAACAAGGGGGGAAATACAGTCGGTGATGTTCTCGCGAATACGCCTTTATTTTAGAAAGTGATGCTCGTCTGTAGTATTTTCTTTTCTTTCATGTTGCACTATAAATTTAAATGTCCGCTGTGTTTTCCATAAGCTTCTGCAGAAGTAGCAGCTTATTCTCACAAATATAAAACAAAAATAGTCCCAAATTAAAATAAAAAAAGCTGTTTTTAGTTTGAAGCTCTTCCTCACTTTCTAAATCTTGTTTTTCTCCTCCTCTTGTCCAGAAGAGGTCACTGTCTGTGCTCAACTGTAGGGCTTTTTTTTCCCTTCTTCCCTCCTCAGAAACTAGAGGCGCTTTCAGCTCAGAATCTAATTGCCTCGTTTCTAAACCCATTAAAAAAATATAGATTCATGAAAGAGATGTACTTTCTAGAATTATACATATGCACATGTAATTGAGGAAAACTGTTGTAATCACAGCCACAGCTGTAGATAAGACCATTTCCTAACAGGCATCACTTAAGCCGTGTCTCGGATGATGTTGGTTCCAGCAATTAGGCATTCTTTTCATTTCCCAAATGACTCACAAAACTTGCGGATATTATAATTGCTTTTAGCCACGCATATCTAATTTGTGTCTTTTTAAGTGTTAATTAGTAAGCGATTTAAAGTGACATCTTTATGTAGTTTGCTCTGCTGAAAAATGTTGTTGGCAGCTGGCTAATGATTTTCAGAGGGAGTATGTTAGGGTGGAAAAAAGTGTGTGTGCACACATGACAAGATTTTCATTAGCACCTATGTACAGTATGATGAGTTTGTAGGAAGTTATCTCTGTGTGTGTGTGCGCTGCCATGTGAACGTATGGAGGGACAGTAGTGTACGGGCTGTGTGAGAGGTGTGAGAGGGAGAGAGCTCCAAATAGAGGTGGAATTAATGAAGACAACATGTCACATATTTTTGGCAGTGGAGCAGGGACAGGAAATGAAGCTCGGCTCGTCTAGGTGACTGCCGCCCATGTTCCAGTGTGTCACTGTCCTGTCAGCCTGTGTGTAAAACTGGCAGACATTGATACATGCTCTCCCTGATAACACCCCATTCCCCCATCCATCATCCACACACACACACACACACACACAGGATTATTTATTTACTGTGCCAGATGTTGAGGATTTTTGTGTGGTGGGGGGCTGAATTTCTTCACAACTAACAGGCTTGTGATATGTGACAGGTTTTGGGTAACTTCGCCTCGAGTAGATGAAAATCGGGGAAGGTGGTATTTTGATCGAGAGAACCCGGTCTGAGCCACGGTGTTCTCCCCGTGGCTCCTGCTGGAGATTCGGAAACTTATTTCAGTG
The DNA here is from genome assembly GCA_025331565.1 of Holacanthus passer. NCBI lineage: Eukaryota > Metazoa > Chordata > Actinopteri > Pomacanthidae > Holacanthus > Holacanthus passer. The sequence continues at coordinate 1,388,999 of JAFREQ010000061.1, read as the reverse complement.
ATCATACAGCATCACCTAGTGCTGTGTGGCAGTAATACAACTGTCTAACTTCTGAAGTGAACTCTGCTTCCTGTCACAGAACTTCAGCCACAACAAAGTCATGAATGTGTTTTTATTTTTAAAACAGTTTGATGATCAACTAATCCAACATACTTTTAGATTTGTATGTTTTATTCTAGATTATTTTTTTGTCAGTTTTGCTTGTCTCTCTTCTGATAATGTCTTTATAATTTGGATTTATAGAATAAGAGATAAGATAAGATAAACCTTTATTCGTCCCACAGTGGGGAAATTTACAAATAGAGTTTCGAAAATAGAAAACCTGGGAACGGCTTATGATTTTTGTGGATTCACTGATCCAACTATTCTTCTATATTGACTCCAGTACCTCAGCTCAGATTATCTGCTGATACGAACGTCACTCCGATACCATCGCTCTTTTTCTCCCAAATGTAACGTATATTTCATTGAGTGTGACGTAAGGATAATTTTTATGTGCAGTTATTTGAGACCAGAGATTCCTGTGCGACCAAAAAAGCACTGAATTTTATAACATTAACAAAGGAATAATTATTAATGTGGATCTGTCACGTTATGGTGTGTAGGGCCAAAGGCAATCTGACCTTTGACCCTCACTTTAACTTCTCATGTTTGGGTAAGAAATGGATACTTCAGGCACCAACGCAGGAGATCAAAAGTTCAGCAGAAAGGAGTTAAAATAATGATTTATAGTCTCTGTGTAACGGAGCAAAACTCAAAAGCTTTGCTGCCTTTTAGTGCCACAAAGGCCAAGAATGTTTGAAGCCCTCTTGGCCTTTAAGGAGTCATTTCCAGGATTTGCCACAAGGGGGGAGTGTTTGTCAGTGTTTTCTCACTGTTCAGTTGAATCACTGCTGCACGGCTTCATGTAGGTCTGTGGTTTTAAAGTAGGAGAGTAATATTATATCAATACATTTATAATCTATAGTTCAATATAATATCAGTCTAGAATATTCAGATAGTTGTTTAAATGATTGTGGAGGTTTGTGATAATCTGCATTTCATTGCAGACTTTTATAAAATTATGTATTTTATTGCTTTGATTCTGATTATGTGATGTTTTTGTCCTGTTCTGAAAATATGTTTTTATTCATCAGTGTTTTCTTCTTCTTCTTCATACAGTTTGAGTACAACTTCACCGCAGAACGAAGCATCGCTGTGTAACTTTCCATCCAGCTCTCACAACCTGACGGACTGAACCGCGAGGACTGAACCACAACAGATGGACTAAAGGGACAATAAATTCAAAAAAAGATCTTCAACTTTTTAATCTTGAATGGACTCTTCTAAATTGTTTTTCGTCTCATCTAACTCAGATGTCTCACAGGAAGTGTTGCTCAAGTCATGCACAGAATAAATGGGAGTAATTAATATCCCTCGCCGTGACTCATGTTTTGCTCAGAACAGCAGGGCCGTACTGACAGCGAGCGGCAGCCGGGGAGGACGCCGCCGCCTCGTCAAACAGGCCCCTCTGACGTTCAAGTTCCAGCAGAAGCATCTTTCCATCATGAAGTTCATCATGAGCAGCGAGCAGCAAGAAGGAGCAGAGCTTTGAGACACGGGAGTGTTTTTACCCCAGACGCCCGCCCACGTCTGCAGTGACTCCTCCACTGAGTCAAAGAACACAACATTTCAGATTTGAAATATGTTATTCTGGTCAATATAAAGCAGAAAAAGTGACCATCATATGTTCACAAATCTGATTTTCTAAATATCCAAAATATAATAAATCTATTTATCAAAGTGAAGCTAAACAACGCTGTGCTGCCGCTTTGCTGAAGCAGAATTTACACTCGGATACCAAAACATCACTTTGTTCTCACTCCTGCTCACGATTCATTTGCCACTAATTAAATTGTCAGAATCCATTTGCACATTTTTGCAGCTGTAATTAGTATTAGAAACTCATTAATGGATTAATGTCCCTATTGTTAATTAGACTCTGCTGCTAAGTTGGTGAACTTCTGCTAACAGTGCAGGTATTGTTTTTCCTGACCAGCGTTCCTCGTGGCTCTCTGTGTTCGCAGGTGTTAAATGAAGCGTACAGCAGATGACAACCCTCCGCCAGCGTTTGCGTTAACTCCTCTGTTCTGCCGCTGAAATCAGGGCGACGGCCTGAAGAATCCTGAGCAGAGGGAGCAGCTTTCACGCTCCTTCATGGAGGTGACGCTCATGTCAGTGATGCCCTGGAGCACAGTGACAGGCTCCGACAGCCCTCCCTGCTCCGCATGTATATATACACAGTATATCAACATTATGCACCCAGACTCACTCACAGACTGTGCGAGCAAAAGGTATAATGTCAGTATTATACTAATCAAAATCCATTTCAAGTTTTTAGGGAATGTTTTCATCTTCCAGTGTTTAGATTGGATGTTATTCATGAGATATTGTGAAAATTAAAACAATATTTAGAAGATGTTCAATCTCACAAATCCCACGAAAAGACCAACAGTGATTGTATCCGACTAACAAGTGTTGTCTGCTTGGCCAAGGCCTCCATCGTCCAAAAACTTCACATCAGTGAGCTGCGACGTTGCACCAGGTGACTCGTTCCTTCATCACAAAACACGGCACTGTAGTTTATCGTGAATCACTTCCACATACTTTGTCCTGCTGCTGTAAATCCTCACTAACTCACCGATGAAAATAGTTCCCAACAAATAAACACTATTCTTTTAATGAGCAGCATTTACTAAAAAAAAAACTACCAGCCCAGCTATTTTTATATATATAAAAATGAAAGTGTATATTCTTTTTTAGTCTTTTATTTAGTCTCCTCATGACAAGTGTTGATAATCAAGAAAGATATAGAATATTGCCTCTCTTGTCCTTTGTAGGCTTCAGGCTGTTGTCGGAGCTGGACAGCAGCTCGAGTCTGACGTCGGCTCTGCAGGTCAGATGTGAGTGTTTAGATGAAGCTAATTGTCAGTTTTGCCTTCATGGTAAGAGACGCAGCGCGGCCAAACTCTCCAGATGGGCACAGAACCACAACTGGCTCCGAGCTCTGCCCAGTGTCGCCCATCAAAAAGCTGCCTCACATGGTTTCACTTTTCCTTTCACTCCACTTTATGATATGGAAAATAATGATGATTTTCAGAGACCACATTTTAAAATTAAAATGGAAACAACCTTTTTTATCTGTAAGCTGTGCAGCAGTTAAAAGGCCTGAGGAGCAGTTAAAGCTGTTGTGTGTGTCTGAGCATTTCACATATGGTGAATCTGTTTCCAGGCATCTTTTAAACTCCCCTGCTATCTCTGACCCACTGGGCCACTTCAGCCTCCTCAGTCTCTGCCGGGGCTGAGCTGAACTGCAGAGCAGCACATCAAAGCCCCACCCTCTGTGAGTCCGCCAGATGTCCCGTGGTCATTTTTAAACTCACACCCCGGCACATGACATGGAGCAGTGTGTAAGCATGTAGACAGAGGTGGATGGGCTGCTTGGAAATTGGAAAAGGAAGCCTGTATTTATGAGGTGGTTTGAGGTGCTGTGTTAAGACAGGCTTAGCCTGCCACTCTCCCTCTGACAGCCCTGTTTCCCCCTGAGCTGGGGTGACCAGAGACACAGAGAGGTGAAGGAGTGAAGGCAGGAAGCCTGTCAAAGCAGGTCCAGACCAGACCTGGACCAGGAACAGACCCACAGGCAGGTGATGCTGCAAATCACACTGACAGAAGATGTAAAGTCACTTCCAAAATTTACTGGATTTGTACTTTTAAACAAACAGGAAACACAGAAACTGTGCTCCCTAATGTGATTCCTTCAGCCTGGTGCATGCTGGGACGGACTAAACCTTCTGTGACCTCAAACAGGAAAAGCTTTCTAAGTAGAATTTATGAATAAGCACGTGTTCAGCAGAGACACAGGCTGCAGTGAAACTCTTACTCTACCATCAGTAACCTCCAGCCTGTTGTCTCTTCGTTCCACGTTGACGTCATCAGCCGTTGGACGTGTGGTCTTCTCCGCAGCGCCACCTTAACAAGCCCCCGGGCTGCCCTCCGAGGGGAGCTGCACATCAAATCTGTCTTTTCGTACCTCAGCTCGAGGTAAGATGAGTGATCTCCCAGAGCAGGGATCCCCTCTCTCTCTCTCTCTCTCTCTCTCTCTCTCTCTCTCTCTCTCTCTCTCTGCCACGGCGGCCGGCCCATGTGAGTCAAATTATTGTAATTGAGCAAGGATGGAGTCGGGTGTGAGGTGATCTCTCTCTTCATCCCCTCCCTCCCTCTCTCTCCTTCTCTCTCTCAGATATTTCTGCACATGTTGTGAAATGACCAGCAAGCATCTTTTTTTTTTCTTCCCTCTAACGCTGCCTGTAACACAGAAATCAATTAACTCCTTTCAAGTCAGATCAAAGGCCCAATACACCGTCCAGGTCTTTACAAAACCTGCGGGACAATTAAGTCTCCCTGTGGACAGCGACCAGGCCGGACAGATGAAGGGAGGCTGCTGCCACCGTTCACATACGTGTGAAGTGGTCGTAAACAAAGAGGAAGTGATTGGACGTGATTTCAACCAGCGTCGCCCCAATTTATCACTTAGTTCAGTTTTTATACACCAGGATGATGTGTTTTAATTCTGCTGGGGACAAAAGGAAAAGAGACGTTGACTTCTGAGGATGTTGGCCCCTGGAAGCAGACAAAGGCCCCCAACTACAGGAGCAGCACAAAACGACTACAAACAACATGGCTGCTTCATTTGTAGTTTGTTTTGTGTCTCTTTGCATCTCTTTAACATCATTTTGCGTCTCTTTCGAGTCAGTTGGTTTCTCTTTACAGTAGTTTTTTTTTATGTGTCTTTACATTCATTTTGTCATTTTTATTCTCATTTTGTGTCTCTGCAGTTGTATTTTGTCTCTTTGTCTCCTTTGAAGTTGTTTTGCATCTCTTTGTCATTTAAGTGTTTGTAGTCATTTTTAGTGTCTTTACAGTCTTTTTCTTTTCTTTGTAGTTTTTCTACATGTGCTCTTTTTGGCCCTAGCTCGGGGGCCTGGGGGTCAGGGGCCCCGTGTCCCTTCAGCCCATTCACTAATGCCTGGGCACGGTGGTGGCACGGCGTAGGAGCGCGACATCAAACTGATTGGACGAGGGGGAGCGAGTGCAGCTTTCGTCCACAGACAGGTGCACTGACCCCGTCCACCCCTGAAGGTGCCACTTGCATTTTATTGGACATTTAGGGCCGGCCGGCATTTTTTAACGGCCACCTGGATGCAATAAAGGGCCGGCTCCTGAGCTCTGGCTGCCCAGAGGATTTCCCAGCAGCTCCCGTGGGACCTCTGGCTAGTTAAGATGTTTATTAAGCTGAAAGTGGTCCAGTGGGAAAACACGGCACTTCTGAGAGATTCAGGCCAGCAGTTTTCTTGTTAGTCGGAGCGCTCCCCGGAGGATTGGGTTTCTTTTCCTTTCAAACCTCGGAGGGAGGACGGGGTCAGTTCACAGGGCACGAGGTTGACCAACTGGTAACTAGGCACATGAACCCAGGAAGGGGAATATCTTGAGACCATCTCGGTCGGCTCGGAGCGAATTCCCACAGTTCCCAAACTGGGAATGTAGCTAAACACGTCCTAGTTAGCACCAAATGCAGCTGTGAAGCCACTGTAGACATTTAAATTTCCAGGAAACACACGAGGAAGCTGCTACAACAACCCAACACCAGCGATTGACTGTATGAAGCTAAAATGTAAATGGAGGTTCGTACGATAGCTTCTGTGCAGACCCTAGTTTTTCTTTTTAATGCACAACCGAAGTTCTTTGAAGCAAACGTCCGTCCAGAACTTTGTGCTGTTCGTTCTGCTCGCTGTTTGACAGATCTTGACCTCACTAAGCTCTGCTGGACCTGGAGTTCAAAGCGCTGCTCTCTAGCCTCAGGCGCTCGGGCCCTAATAACTTCAGTTAGTCCGTGTTTTGCTTTCTAAAAGTTCAGCCGCCGCGCTCGACTCAAAGTGGAAGACATTCAGAGAAATCAGAGAGGAATAGTAGTTAAAATCACATCTTTGCCGCTCAGCTTGATAAATCTCACTTTTTTTCCTCGTTTAATTTTGAACTTTCTCGGGGCCAAACTGCGGAGCCTGTGGTTTGCACACATGCGGCCGGTGATGGGTTTTTAGTGCTCTCTGCCTAATGTTCGGGACAGATTAGAAATGTTCGCCCGTGACAGATGCTGTCTAGATCTTCACTACCAGATCCACCCAGCTGCAAAACATCTGGTGGATTTCTACCTTTCTCTCTGAAGTGCTGCCTATTAACGGCACACCCACAATCATGCATGTGCACGTACGCTCACGTTCGGGACACGCAAAAACACATCCAGCGTGTTTTGATGAGACAGAGAAAAAGAATCACACGTATACAGATGTTGGATTATAAGGATGGTTTATTGCTGCTGACCTCGGCGTCCAAACGTTCGGCATATTTTACAATGATTCATTTCTTATTTGTCATTTTTTTTGTCCCTCGTTCGTGCAGCACATAGAACACATGATTTGATGTTTGCCATGAAAACCGTTCTGCCCCAGCTCTGTCTCGCAGTCTGTGTATATGTCTTTACAATATCTTTCACTACTTCGGCCACAACGTCTGCAAAGTCACAAAGTTTATTCAGCAGGCACAGAATTTATGCATTCCACATGAGGAGCGGGCAGCGGAGGCCGGCGCTTGTTGCTAATGGCACACATCCTACACTCGTGCTCCTGGCCTCCTGCGGCCTCGTCCTGTGTCAGAGGAAACATTATTTCTGCAGAGACAAATCCACTGAATAACGTGATCATCTGATGAAAGGGGCTGCAAATCTCGGCTGAGCCGAGACGCTTTTGCTAATGATGGAAACGGTCACGTAACAACAAAATGCCATGAATCCCGCTGTTGCTCATGTGCACACGAGCCAAAGTCTTTTCTCAAAGGGCGAACGGTTGTTTTGTTTCCGTGTCGCTCGTCCACTCAGCACCTCCGAGTGGGATATTAAACGGTCCTTGTTGGAGACAGATTTAAGATTCTTTAGACGCTCATCAACAGTCAGAGAAAGTCACTAAATCCATGTGGGCGTGTGTCTCGTGGAGACATTTGGAGACGGTGGTTTAATTTCGTTGAAAATGAGCGTGCAGTAAGTTGTTCCTCATGTGTCTGAACGGCTTAGGCTCACATGAAGACTTGTTTGGCCTTCGTCCGCGTGTGAAGTAAAACAGAAGGGAAGGGGAGATCCCCACATCACAGAACGAGGAGATCGTGTTATTGCTGGCTTTCATAATGTTTCATCTGCGACCATCTGCGGTCCAACTTTGAACAACTTTTTAAAAAATGTTTTGAAGATAATCCTGTGGAAAAGGAAACATATTCAGTGGGTTTTACCAAAACATTTCATAGTTGTTTTTTTTTTATTATATGACACAATGCATCTCAGTTTCATGACTTTACAATAAAAACCATAGTGAATGAATTGAATTAAATCATTGCAAATTAATTTTGATCAGATGAAAAATATTTTGTCATTTGTCTGTCAAAGTGGAAAAAACATGACCCATTATTACAAAATATAACATCAATTCTAATGAGATTTTTAAAAACAGAATTTGTTTTGCACATTTTTGTCAAGTTGAAGGAATTAATGAAATGAAAAATGAATGAAAAATAGATGTTGTTTATGTTTGTTTACCAAATAACATTTTGACTTTGAGTTGACTAAAGATGTTTTTTATTGCAGATGCAGAAAATTTGAGTCATTGAAAGTTTTTGCTGCAGAAATTTTACTGAGTGTTTGTACAAACCTTTCATCTAGAAACTTCTCTGAGAAAAAAAGTATAGATATATATTTTATGCATTTTTTTAAAATATATGCAATAATATTTTTATTACTAAACAAAAAAGTGGAACTTGACACATCATGAGAAAAACAGCAGATTAGAATGGTTGACATATGAAAACAGTTTAAAACCAGAGAAAAGACAAAATACAGGTGAAAATACAAAAGTTTCAAGTAAAATGACACTTTGTGGTAAAATCTTTTGCATTTCACTGTCAGAAAAGTTCAAGTGATGTGTTTAAGGGGAAAAAAAAATCCTTGTACTCCTGATGGACAGGTAAGATTTCTTATATGAGACAACATTGGATTTTATATATGACATATATAATTCAAATTATTCAAATTCAGTTTATATTTATAGTTTATTAAGTAAATAACTGACACACTGTTTCTACTGATGTTGCATTATTGTTATAATCAAAAAGAGAGTTCGAGGGAAAATAAACAGGAAAAATATTCTCATATGTCATAATATTAGAATATATGAAACACAAATGTGCTAAAAGTCTATTCGTAAGTATTTAAGATTAAAAAGCAAAAATTCATAAAATCACAATCTGTATTTTTACTAACAAGGAGAAAAATACAATTAAGTATCATATGAACAATCATGAAATAAATCTTTACACCAACACAAAGTTCAGTTTTAAAGACAAACCAGTATTTTGTCTGACAAACAAACAACATATTTATGTCACTTGAAAGAATAATCTTCATTTTGTCTAATTCATGTATTAACAGCATGTAGTTCCTCTTTTCTACATGTTTTACAATGGTTAAATGACCATTTCTTTAAGTTGGGATAGTTTTGCAGTGGAGCAGCAGAGTGAGTTGTGCTGCCTGCTTTTGTCCAGCAGGGGGTGATGTTGTAATTCAGATAGTGTCTTCAGTGGTTTTGGAGCATTAAGACTGTGAATGTGAAGTAATGTGAGTGTTTAGACTGAGTCAGAGATGAGATAAGATGCATGAGCTGAAAATAAAACTCCACCACAGACAAAGTCAGGTTTGTATCCTTAAAACGAGGAAACAGAGCAGTGAAAAAAACGACCAAAAAAAAGTATATAAAAGAATATATTTAAATTTAAATGGTTAATTTTTTTAAAAAATGAAATTAGATTAATTGGTTATGGATATTATTCTGTTCTCTTTTTATAATAAAAGTGTCATGTTACTTATTGAAAAGTCATAAACATTAAACAAAATAATGCAAATACAAAGTTGAGCAGGAGATGGAGGATTTTAAAATGTTTATATCTGTGATTGAAGTATTTAGGTATTTAGATATTTTTTTCTGTAATTCAATAATTCATATGCACTCATTTCTTGATCTAAATTATAGAAATTGATTAATTTTTTTGCACAAAAGACAAACAAAACTGTCAATATTCACCTTTTAAATTTTTTAATGTTTTCAAGATTTCTAAAATAGTCAATCAATCAGTCAATCAATCTATTCATCTATCTATCCATCTATCTATCTATCCATCTATCTATCTATCTATCTTCTATCTATCTATCTATCTTGTTTTTACCTTTCTTTCAGTAAGTTTATTTTTTATTTTGCATTATATTTTCAACACTGTTGTTTGGTCATGTTTTTTTTGTTTGTTTGTTTTTCACATTAGTAGTGATATCAGTTTAACTAAAGGTATGAGCTTCATCTTTTTATCTTTTTTATCTGTTTTTTAGTATCTTGTCGTCCATCACTGGTTGGAAATAGAAAACTATACCATTAGATTTGATGTTAATTAAATTACAGCCCAGTTTTGCTCCATATCTCAGGCCTCAGACTCACATTTGAAACTTGTATGTCAGCTGGCTGTCACACAGGACTCTGTCAGGCCATCTGTCAAAAACTCAATAAATTTGTCAGTGAAGAAAAAAGAAAAGAAAAAAAAAGCTGAATCCAATAAATCATAACATAAACAAATCGAGCCAGGGTCTGACAGAGCTGTATTATTCTGTGTCTTAATCCCCGGGGAGCTGGGATTATCCTGCACCATCATTTTTTTTGGCTGTCTCAGTGAGACGGGCCATGTTGAGGCGAATAAAAGCAGAATTATGTGAAGATTTGAGTCAATAACTCTTCTATTTATCCTGTTGTGCGTCTGTGAATTTAAGCATTTAATGCATGTAAATAACAGCTTATATGAAATCTAAAAATTATACAAAATCAAATGGACCCAATTTGTGACTTTAATTAAAAATCAGGACGAGCTGTTATTGGCTACTTTAGTATTCAGGGGCCCTCAGGCCTGTGGGGCCCTTGTGTCTCATCCCCTGTTTGTTATTGCAGCAGCTCTGTGGGCTCGTGTGTGAAATCACTGTGCAACAATCCTCATTTTTTAAGATTTGAAACCAACTGAAAAACTGCAGAAAACATTACGATTCTGCAACAAAAAAAAAATGAAAATACAGATGAACATTTACAAACCTGCAATAAATCTGAATGTTGAAAACTGACCTGCTCTCAGTTTCACAGTCTTGGATTTTAGAGAAACTTCCTCATGAGAGAGAAGCTGAAAAAAGAGGAATCTTTTTTCCCACTTCCTTTAAATGCAGCATCAGATTTTGTGCAGCAGCTCAGTTTCCCTCAGATTCAACTCAGCAGCAAACAAATTAAAGGAGTCTGTATTTTTTCTTCTTTCATTCGAGCCTTTAAAAAGCATCATGGAGAGAAAGACTCATTAAAAGATCAAAGTGAGTTCAGCTATCAAAGCTGTCCTGCAGTTTAAGGAGCATTCAGCTCTTTTTGGTTTGCTCAGTTTCTCCTCTGAAGTTTTCTTCTTATTTTCAACAAAGTGTTTCAGTTTTAAAATGCACATAATTTTGATTGAGGAGTAAATGAAAATATTCACTATTATCACATCATTTTAGCTGCACAAAAAAAAAAACTGTGACACAGATTATTAGTCCACGTTTTCTGTTGAACATATAATGTTTTTGAGGATTATTATTCTCTGTGATTTCATGCTTTGATTTGTGTCTGAGGCCTGACACAGTTTCTCTCTGGTTTATAGACTGAAGGAAGTCGATGTGGGAAAATTAAAGTAAATCAACTCTCTGTATGTTTTTACCTTTATTATGATTAGATTGATGCGTTTGTTTGGATTAAATTTAAATTTAACGAACTCGTGAAATAATTTGATTTATTTGTGGTTTTAACTTTAGTTTCATTTTTAGATTCGCGTTAATTTTAAACGACACATTCACTGACATAGAAAAACAAACTGATAATTATTTAAAGTCAATTTCTTGCGTTTTTAATGCACTTTTTTCTAAACTTTGTGCTTCTGTTATTAAACTGTCAAATCGGCCGACTTTGATTTAAAAACATGCAAAAAAAATCTGCGCGAATTTCCTCTTTTTTTTTTTTTTTTTTGCTTTTCTCCGACTCAAATATTTAAATGTGGGACTAAATATTTCGCCTTTTCTTGAATCATTCGGTCTTTTTCTGCATTAAAAACATGCATCATTAGATTCAGAGTGTTTGATCCTGCAGCCTCGGACCTGCAGCCTTGGACCTGCAACCTGAGCCTGGCTCTGTTATAATCATCTCTTTCTTACCTTTGCGATGGAGGCAACACTCCTGCAGACTTTGGGCTCGTTTGCTAAACTTTGTGAGACCGTTGCTTTTCTGCACACCTGCTGCAGCGTGAGCAGGAGGAGCAGGGAGGGTTTGTCACGTCAGGCTCATTAAAACACCTCCGGCTGAAAAGTTGGAGGATTGATTTATTGAATGAAATGTTTGATGTCCTCATTCACACCAGAGGGGGAGGAGGGGAGGGGGGAGAGGTGGGGAGGGGGTTCATATGTGTCTAAAAAAATGTATTGATTATTTTATATTGATGCTGCTCAGCTCATAATGCTGCTTATTGGTGAGATAATCCAATCTGGAGGGAGGAGGAGGTGACTGACCTCCTGCTGAGGGAAACAGGAGGAGAGAGGCTGAGCACAGGATTTAATGACTGACACTAAATATGTGTGTTTGCATTAACAAAAATCAGTATTTATATTACATGTATTTATGCTTTAAACACCTCAGAGATGTTGCATCCTGTGAGAATGTAAAAATACTGACTCTGTATCTTTGAGTGTGCAGTTCCCTCAGCGACCAGCAGAGGGCAACGCCAACAATCTGTTCTCTGTTTTGCAATCTGGGCTACAGGTCACTGGGCCTTGATGCTGCACAAAGGACATGAGGAACAACAGCAGACAGACTTCTGGAAGACACTCAGGTAAACAGTCGGTCTGAGGACACATCTGGACGTTTCCTCTGTCCCTTCGTTTCAACACACCATCAAACACTGAGTCAAATATATGAGTGTTTTCCTTTATTTATTTTCCAGCAACAATTATTATTATTAATATTGTTGTTATTATTGTGTGTCATGTCTTTATTTTCTTTAATTGATCAGGTTTTATTTTTTTTAGAATTAAAATTTAAAATAAATTCTACCTGGAGTCTGACATGAGCTGATGTAGACACATTTCTTCCATGTGTCCAGTCTGCTCGTGTTTTCCTGCCTCAACCTGCAGCTTCTTCTTTTTCTTCTTCTTCTTCTTCTTCTTCTTCTTCTTTTTAAAGAACTTGATGCTTGTGGTGCAGCAGCTCTGTGGTTTCCAACAGGCCTCAGTGCAGCAGCTCCAAACCTCTTCATCACGTCTGATAAACAAATTCACTCATCATGCCTCGAGTGCATTAACTCACAAATCCTGTAATTCCCACAGTTAAAATATAGAAATTTAAATTATGGTAATTTTTCATTTTCAGGTCTTCAGATTTTTCTCTGCACCAAAAACCTGATCAGTATTTAAACAGCTGATGTGCATGCAAAATAAATACAGCACAGGCCTCTAAGTATTATTATTATTATTATTATGATTATTGATATTGTTGTTGTTGTGGACGTGGCTCGTGCACGGTGGCTCGTGCACGGTGGCCTCCTCGGACACAGCTGTCTCTTATCACCGCTGATCGCCAGGTGCATCAGCTGAATGGAGACAGAGACAATACACAAAAGAGCAGAGGAAGCATGTGATGCTCATCTGACTCAGGCAAATAGAAAAAATATTCATCATAATTCATGAGGAATATGGAAAGTTTATTTTTTTCTGTCGCTTCAATATTTTCAAGTAATTTTTTTTTTTTGCCAAATAATCTTGAAAGAATGCACCAATTTGTCAGAGAGTTAATCATCAAATTATAGTCTATCATCACTATTATTATTGTTATTGTAATAATTATTGTTGTTGTTGTTATTGTTGCCTCATGTTGTTGCGTAAAATCTTTCTCTTCCCAGTCTTCTCTGACTCTGAGTGTGTGTGTGCGTGTGCGTGTGCGTGCACTGTACTCTGTGCTCCAATAGCATCCCAATAGCAGTGAATGGGGGGAATGAAAAAAAAAAGAAGTGGAGCCATGCATGCAGGAGTGGGAGGATCCAGCCGCTTCACTCTCGAGCTCAGACTTTTTGCAGCGACAACCAGCCGACCGACTCCTGCTGCCTGCTGCAAACAGTCTCAGCCGGGACATCCACGCTCTCTCTCCCGACTTTTATGGGGATTTGTTGTCAACTTTATCTTCCTTTTTCTCATCTTTTGACCGAAGCTGTGCAGGAAGTGTCCGCTGGGCTCGTGGAGCTGCAGACAGAAGCCTCCTCAGTCCTCTGATCCGAACAGGTGACTCCTCACTTTTATTGTTTGCTCGTCTGGATCTCACACCACCTTCACCTTGTAGCATCAAACTCCAGGTTTTTTTTTTTTTTTTTTTTGCATTTCTTCTTCTTAAACATTTTGTGTCCCTCCTCCTCCTCCTCCTCCTCCGGGCTGCAGCCTCTGTGTCACACGGAACTCCAGACGCCTTCAACAGGTTCCAGCCTCCTCTTCTTCGCTCTTCCTCCACAAAACAAAGCTTTGTGTGCCGCAGGATTTTTTTTTTTCTTCTTGTCCAGTCTTGACCGTTTTCTTATGGATATTGCAACAGGTCTGGTGTCGCTGGAGCGCCTCTCCGCGGGAGAACAGTCCGAGACGTGCATCATGCTGGACGGCATAAAGCTGGAGGATCATCCCCTGCGCTCCGGACAGGCCACGCTGGGAGTCATGCTCGGTGAGTCTCAGAAAAGCAGGAGTGTGAGGCCAGACTCTGGACTGTGACTCCTGCCTGGATGCCATTAAACTACAATTCATGCATGTGAACTGTTTCTGCTTCCTGATCCTAAAAAAAACCGAGTCAAGTTCACTCTTACGCACGTTTTACGCATGAAAATGGCTCAAACAGCTGAGATGATCATGAAAAATGTGGCTTTATTTTCATGTTTTTTTCTGATGATATAAAGTTTGCACGTGTGATGTGACCTGCAGGCCTCATTTAAAAAACAAATCATGCATTAAAACCTGTTTTTATTTGATTCAACCTCACACACGTTCATCCATCTGAGCGCCCTGTCCAGGCCCGCGGAGCTTTTCTCCAGCTCTCGCTTCAGGCCTCCTCTCCTCACCAACACTCATGCCTGTTTTTCCAGGGACTGACTGCCACCATCCGTCCGTGTGTGAAGGATGCCAGCGTCCCATCTCCGACCGCTTCCTGATGAGGGTCAACGACTCGTCGTGGCACGAGGAGTGTTTGCAGTGCACCGTGTGTCAACAGCCTCTCACCACCAGCTGCTACTTCAGGGAGAGGAAACTTTACTGCAAACACGACTACCAACAGTAAGCTCGGCCTGTGCTGGTGCATGTCTGCAGACCTGCTCTGGTTGCTTTGCAGTGATTTTTTTTAAAAAACAGATGAAGGTGCAGGGGTGTGATGCTCTGGTTGGTCTCGAGGCCTCGTGCGCGCAAAAGTCCTTCAGCTGCTGTGAAGCTGTGAATTTTTGCAAGATTGAATTCATGCAAGAAAAATATTTTTAGATTTAAACGAAGCTGCTGCCGTTGCTTCTTCTGCTGCAAAAAAAATTCTAGAATCAAAGAACAAACAGGAACAAGTGGATTTAAATATCAGGTTTTAATTTGGTAAAAATATAATAGTGGTTGAGATGGAAACTCTGTCGCATTCGGCTGAATATTATTGTCATATTTTGGTTTTTATTCTTGTCACACTGGCCCACGATGTTTCCACATTTTCTGTCTGCATGAAGAGATCCGAGAAAGTGCAGGCGGCAGCCGAGACTCTTTATTTCCTCATCACAGATCAGTCACAACATGGAAAACCTGCTCTCTGAAAACACTCTCACATTTAGTTTCCGATCATTTATTCTGAAAATCTGCTGCATCAAATTTACCTTAAAATTATATTTGTAAATTAGCTTTTTTTAAAATTTGACCGGGAGCAAAATTTATCGTGTTTTTTATTCTCACTCTTTATTTTATTAAAATTTGAAACAATTTTATTTTCTTAGATCTGATGTTTTATTATTTGCATTTTTAACCGTTTAATAAAAAAAAGACATCTGCGCTTTATTTCTCCGCCTGATTAAAGCTAAACTCTAATAATGTTCATGTAGATAATAATAACAGGAAATAATTAGATGTTGAGGCATTTTGCGCACGCGCGGCTCACACACACAAACACACCCATAATTTTAAATGCATTAAAAATTAAATGTTAAATTGCGAGTTTTGCATTTTGAAAACATGTAAAAAAAAAAAAAATCGGGCTCATTGTGAAATAAAAATGCTGGGGTGTGATTTCTAATGGGATTAAATGCTTCATTGTTAATTTGCAAAAATTCACAGCAGCACAATAAATAAACAAAAAAACTTCTTAAATATCACAGCTGCTAAAAATAATCATTGTAAAGATTAAAAATAAATGACAATAATGCAGGAAGTAGCTTCTTGTGTTGATTGTTGTTAAAGTGAATTACAATAAAGTTTTAGCTTCTAAATGAAACAGGAAGTAGCCTGGCAGCCATTAGCCTCAGATAAATAAGGAAATTGAATTAGTGAATTATCACATAAAGGCAGCGGAGATGGCAGAAACATGGCGGAGCAGCAGGAGCGGCGCTGCTCAGGGAGGCTCTCTGGCCTGCGAGGACCCCGGGGTGCCCCGTGTTTCTCATCGCATGAGCGCTTTTCATGCTTGTCACCGAATTTTCAGCTTTTTGTCCACGGCCTTTCTGACAATTCTACTTCGATTACCGGAGCATTGTGGCTCTCTGCTAGATGCCTCGCCGGCAACAAAGAGTTACATCCATTGCCATGCGTGCCATTCATCCCGCTCTGTGACAGGAGTGTAGCCGGCACATAACAATGGAAAATTCATAGCAGTAACTCGGGGAAACCAGAGTCCCGGCGTCACGGCTCAGAGGCGGCTGGAGGCCGAGACGAGCAGAGGCAGAGGGAAGGATCTCTGCGTCCGCCTGGTTGAACGCGGGCTAGTTTTTCATTTGCTTGGTGTGTGTGAAGAGAAGGAGAGACACAAACACACAGATGTGTTGTGTGATAATTCTCTTTCCTGGCTTTTTTGCTTCTGCTACGCTTTTGACCATTTCCTCTTCTTTTCTCCTCCACAAATGCAACCTGTCGAGCGACGTCCTGCTCTCACTCGCTCTTATTCATCTTTTAATTCTTCATCCTCACCTTTTTTTTTTTCAAACCCCTCCCAGGTTAGAATCCGGCCGGAGGGTCTCTTGTCACATGAGTATCTCCTTTTTTTTTTTTTCCTCTTGTTTATTCCATTCGCATTGATGGGATACTTAAAGATGTAATTGGCACCTTTTTGACTTTTATGACACCCATTTAAGATGCATTTGTCAGCCCACAAACTGCTCTGGGCTGCGAGGAGAGCTCTCGCCTTACAGAGGTCTTCGTGCCTAATTACATTCCTACAGCAACTGATTCATGCCCCGTAATCAGCTCTCGCTCGCTATAATAAATCAAGGAATTGGCAAGCAGTCTTTTTTGGCACCTTTGGAACAGGTTTAAGTGCAGACGGGGGAAAACAATTGTGTACTGTGTTATTAAAACTCCCACCAACACTGCTCCACACACCTCGCTCCATATAGTGCAATTATATAGTAACAAGATTGGATTTTATTAGCCTTCATCCCATATGTTTGCTCTTTATGCTTTACCTGCGTTGATTGTCCCTGTCTTCACGTGTGCTTTTGTGAATGAGGATTATTTTAGATTTTCCAAAAAAAAATGCGCTTTTTTTTTCAAAGGGAAAATTAAATATATTCTAGAAAAGGTAGAAATGTGGCGCTGCCTTTTGTTGGAATATTTCAGGGTGAGTTTGATTTAAAAAAAAAAAAAAAAAAAAAAAAAAAAAAAAAAAAAAAAATTGGAGGCCGATAGCTGCGAGTTGGACGTGAGCCATCGCCGTAGAGGAGGAACAAGCTCGAACGAGACGGGTGGTATGTAAAAGGTAGAGTGGAGTTACACCACCCCGAGAGAGTTTGTTGTGCCCTGGTGTTTAGAGGTCAATTATACATCATTAGAAAGAGGGAGATCTTTTCCCCGGGGAGACCTTTCCTCTGTGCGAGCAGATGCTTTGAAGGGAGCCATGTAATAATGCCTATCACTGACCGAGGTGTTGGACAACACCCCTGTAATGGACTGCCTCGTTAGAAACTGCCATGGGCTCAATCCACCGAAACATAACATTAACTAACTATATTATACACCATGCTGCCTGCTTTTGGGTCCAGCTGATGCATAAAAACATTCCAGAGTGGATTTTTTTTTTTCATGCTCTATAAAGTTTTACTGTCTAGCAAAATGTTATTTTAGAGTGTTTTCATATTATCCAAATACGTCAGCATGCAGATTTTTTTCCCCCAAAAAATTTTCTAAAATCACGTGCTGCAAGCAAAATGAAATTTAGGTCACGGTAGTATGAGTAGTAGGAAAACACAGCAGTGATGAAGCCATAAAAGCAGAGCTCCCAGAACCTGTCTCACCTCCCGTGCACGCCGGACGATCCCCCGGTGTGCTGAGAGCTGCTTTTCAGACCAGTTTGGAGTGCCCTCCTGTGAAATTGTTGTTTTTTAATTAGCCGTGCTCGGGACGCTGCAGCAGTGTGTGTGCCGGATAGATGCTGACGGCTGGCTTTCTGTGTTAGCTCACCGTGTGTGTGTGTGTGTGTGTGTGTGTGTGTGTGTGTGTGTTACTCGCTCTAGGACACTCCCGTGTGGCCTGGCACTTTGTGAACACTCATATGCACACCGAAAAAACAAACACACACAAAAAAAAAAGCGGGATGTAGTTTGTGTTGTCAACCCAGCTGGGTAGTTTTACAGTTAATTAAAGAGTGTCCTCGGTCCTGCTCAAGTGTTTCAGCTCTGATCTGTGGCTGTGCAACACTTTCTAACTTAACTTCTTTTAAAAAAAATTCTGCCTAAAAAGGATAAAAATGTGTCTTTAGCCGCTGCTCTTGGGTAAATAAAAGAGGACCTCTACAGAGAGACAAATCTAATGTTAGAAACACTAAGCCAGATAATATTGCTTCAGCTTGCTGGGATTTTTAGTGCTCGGCGAGGAGCTGGCTGAAGCTGGCCCCGTTCCTCTGTAAGGAAGTATTGGGTTTTATGTCAACATGGCTCGGCCTGTCCCTGCAGCATACGAGGATGCATCATCTGTCATCTCATGGTTCGCTCGCTGCGCCCCCACCCCGACATATTCAGACCTATTAAAGGACCTGTTGGAGTGCTATTTATTTGCATCACTAGCTTGGATTTTTGTTCTTTCCGGTTCCCACAAATAGCTCCGTGTGTGATAAATATTTGATTTACACATATCGTTTTACACCAACTCTTGTATATATGAATAGTGCTGTTATAAATTTTACACCAGCTTCCCCTGTAAAAGCTTCAATAGTCTGCTGTTAATATTCACTGAATGTTTTTTTTGTGCTGCTGTCGGTAAATCATAAGTATTATTTTATGAAATCAGGTGATTTCATAAAGGTTTATATTCTAAAGGTATCCTTGTGTTTTAGTATAAATGAGCGTGTGTGTGTGTGTGTGTGTGGCAGCAGTTGGAACACAAAGCACTTTGCAGGACGCTCTGGGAAGCCACAGAGGCTCAGCCACGGTAATGCCCATCACCACTTTAGAGGCCAGACTGGTGGCGAGGGATGTGGAAAGAAGTCTCTGTGGCTTTGTGTGGGGGAGCTGTAGTGCAGGGGAGGAGAAGGATCTGCAGAGGGATCTGCCTGGTGTGCTCACATTACACTGGATGATAGCAGAGGGGTGCAGAGGAACTCAAGCATGCAATTTGTTGGTAGCCACAATTTAACCTCATCTCCTAAAGCCGGCTGTTAGGCAGCCAGTGGGACATGTCAGTCAATCGGGAATGCTAATCAGTGACGGCGGAGAGAAAGCCCTCGGCTCGGCGATGTACTGATTTTCATTACTGGCTGCGAGTCCTCGGGCCTTCAGGTTTATTTTCACAGCATGACAACTCTTCATAACAAAAAGGAAGGCTACCACAAACCATTAAATGCAATTTACAAATTAGATTTTGGCTAAATCGGTGAAATAATGCTAACACGCTTCTTAAAATAGGCGGCCGACAAACACACGCACTCAGCAAATGTTTTCAATTTCAATTTGCCAGATTACGTGTTTAAATCAGAAGGATGGTTTTAATGGCTGGATCTTTGCTGAAATAATTTCAAATTTCATTTTGTGTGTGTGTCGGCGAACGTGTGGCGTTCGCAGTTTCATTTCTGCACGTTCCCAGTATTTTTTTTAATTACATTTGTCTCATTTTGCTTGTACAGTGTGGAAATAGCTCACACTTGTTTCTCCAGGCGGCCCGGTCGAACGTGCATGAGAAATTGAGACATGGCCTCTGCTGCTGGCTCGCAGTATCGCTGCTGGCCCCAACTGTGTATATGTGATCCCACTCTGGAATGTTTTTCCAACACGTAGGCTTTTCACAGATACACTAGAGAGGACTGGCATCATAGTGGCAAGTGCTGCATTCAGACTGTTGTGTGCCCAAGGCTTACTCTCACACTCACATCACACATTCGAGCTCTACATGGGAATGGGCAGAGCAGTGTGTTTGTCTACATACACCCCAGGTTTTTGAGAGGGTGTGGGCGCGCGTGTGTGTGTGTGTGTGTGTGTGTGTGTGTGTGTGTGTGTGTGTGTGTGTATATACACACTTGCTTCCTCTCTCTGCTCCTTTCTTTCTTTGTCTCTAATCTAAGCTCCTTCCACTGCCTCACATTCACTCTCTGTATTTTAAAGATACATTTCGGCGCCTCGTCTTTGTTGCTGCACGTCAAATTTGTCTGTATGAATTTCAGCAGTTTTTGTACAGATACAGCTAAACACATTTCTTTGTCTTTTTTTTTTTTTACCCCTTTTAATCTTCATCAAATGAGATTAGCCTCCAAATACCGGTATTCCTGCCCAAAGTGACTGACAGAGATTTGCACTTTTATCATTAAGTGTGACACTAAGCTGGTCGGAGCTTTGTCTTGAATGGAGGGTCTGACGGAAACGGGGGCTCCTAATCCTTTTATTTGTGTCAGGCCCAGAAAGGGGGAAGAATGGGGCCGGGGTGGGATGGGGCTGCAGAATGCCACGGCCCTTAGTCCCCTCCAGACCCGGCCTCCACAGCCAAGTGAGCATGAGACTCATCTTATGTGGTCTATGCACTCGAGCGGATGCATACACACTCATGCGCACACTGGCTCGCATTTGTGCATCTACAGTATGTTAAAATGTTTGCTCAAGCACATGCACACGGTCATAAACGCACATGTACACGTGCATATGTTCACCTACTCGTGCAGCCAATCACGGATGCGCAGGTCATTTTCGAGCGCGTACCTGCTCGCGGCCGAGCATGCGTCTGTCTGTGAGTGCGTGGACCGCAGTAGCGGGAGGTTCGGTCTAGGATGAGATTAATAAAGTTTGCCGGTTCCCTGGTCGAGGTCCAGCGCTAGGCTTTTGTCTGCGGCTCACATCGGGTTGTGGGGCTTCAGCTTCTTTTGTGTGTGCACCCTTGTGGTAATCCATCTCCAGCGGGAGTCCCCTGGGGCACTTTATTTACTCATTCAACTGTTTGGAAGTCTGTTAGACTGCAGATCAGATGCAGTGAAACCAATGTGATTACTTTAACCAGCACTTCCAGATTCCTGCCCAGCGTCTCCTCTCACCCTGAGCTGGTGTGCTCTGCAGGTGGGAGGGAAGGTCCACACTGACTCATCCCTCTCTGTCTGCCCTGTTTACCGGCCTGGTTTGAGGACCTGTCCAATATTCTCTGTTATGAAAATTCTGCATTAGGTATTGAACCTCCTGTGCCCACACACTGTAGAGCTGACTTGATTCTTTTATTATCCTTCTGTATTTGACTTTGTTATTTTCTTCTCTTGCATCTCCGAAATACAAGTTCCAAAACTGGTGGCTGGCATTTGTCAGGTCTCTTTCTGAGTGGCTCATAATTCAGCGCCATAGCAAGTGTGGTGTCACAGTGTAAAAACTAACATCTATGTTTTATTGCAAACAATGAGATGGATTTGGTTATCCATCCATCAACATAAACCCAGAGCTATGTATTTGGGGCTAACCCCCGTGTTAAACCATTGCAGGCTGTCAGGCTCTTTGAATTTACTCTCCGTCTCTTCCCCCTGGTGTGGCTGGGGAATATGGTTGAAATCAGCTGCCAGGACCGGCATCCACAGCGAGAGAGCTCCCGAAACTCGCTGCTTAGAAGCGGCCGCTGATTGGTGATGGCTGTCTTGGCAAGAAAAATAACCCCGTATGAAAACAGTGCAGATTGGGTTTCTGCGCGTCTGACTCACTCCCGTCCTCTCTGACCGGCCCCCCCACGGCAAGCCAGCATGATTTGTGCATGAGGTCTCGTGACCCATGGAAGCTTCAAAAAGCAGCGAGGGGAAATATTTGGATGATCCTGATGGGGGAGTGGAGATGTGGGAGTGAGGCAGAGATGATGGGGGCTTGGTAAGAGCAGGGCTAAGCAGAGTAAGGCGATGCAGATGTGGAGAATCTGCAGTGCAGCCGTGATGACAGGGGAGTGTGTGTGTGTGTGTGTGTGTGTGTGTGCAGAGACGATGACTGCCTGTCTTGGACTCTTACCCAGACGCCCACCGCCGGCGTCTCCTGGGACGGCTGTAACACAGACGTCATGTTGTGCATGAAAAGGTGGCAAACAGTAGAAGAAACGGTGCTCGGGGGGCTGGAGGGAGTTGCAGCAGAGGAGGCATTTTATCATCAGGTACCATGCCATGATACTGATCGTCTGTACCTCACCCCCCTGCTGCACACCCCCGATCCGTTCTCCTCTCTCTTTACCTTTCCTCTGCTGGCTGGATATTAATATTTCCCAGAAAGCTGCCACAATACGTCTTCTCGGGAAATTCCACAAACGCTGCAAAATGATCTGGTGTCTATGAAAGGGATGGATAAGGGGATAAAACATAAAGATTTTTCAAGTGTTTTTTGTGCATATGTTATTTCGCAGCGCTCTCTGGATGGAGATTTCTATTCGGTTGCCTTGATAAGAAAAATGTGTCGCTGCAGGTGAAGGCTGACTTGTTTGCTCGATTCATCTACATTTTCTCCTCTAGCTGATAGTGTTGTTTGATTGAACCTCGTGGCCTCGTAGCACATTATTTATGCACAGAATCCGCCTCTGGGGCCAGTTCAATGGAAACCCCACCGAACAGGAATAGCTGCAGTAGGCTGAGGCTTGATGCAAACCCAAACTCAGCATTTAAAAAAGCAAAGCTGTGGTCTGAGGCCACCTCAATCATTCTGTGGCCTCTGTGCTTGTCGCTGCCTCCTCCTGAGAGTGGGTGGGTTGACTGACCCCCAGGGTGTCTGTCTGCCTTAACGCCGGCCCTGCAGGCCCAGCCTCACAGGGGAGCGCCAGCCCCGGGCCGGAGCTCTGCTCTGAAACCAGAGCTCCAAAGTTGTGTTGTGATCCCAGCTGGAGAGACAGCTCTGGCTCTGAGCGGAGCCCTCTCGCAGCGTGCGGCCGGGGTCACCGGTGGCCTCTCAACCTTCATCACTCCGCTGTGCTTCTGCGCAGCACCGACGAGGGCTGCATTATTTATTGGCCCGCAGTCTTCGGCTCTTCTAAGACTCTGTCTGCAACAAATATCAGAGAGCTGAAGGTTTGATGAGGTCATGTTATCAATTACATCTGGCTTGGGAGGTTAAACTACACAAAATGTTGGTTCTGCCTAAGCAATTTTCTAGATGAATGTTTCACATGACTTGTGCTGTCAGTAATAGCACTCAAACACAATGACACCGTCATCTGTTATGTCTATGTTGGACGGTCTCGCTTTTACACTTTAATCTGCAAATTAACCAGAAAATCTGGTTTTAGGGAAAATGCCACTTTGAGTGTTTGTGGTGTGAAAGTGTCTTCATGTCTGTGTTTTTGCAGTTTCCTAATACAGCATGTTTATCTCATGGTATCTTCTAGGTCTCTTATTTTGCATTCCTGTGTGAACGTGCTTGCATGTGTGTAACCATATGTGTGTGTAGCGTGCCCGCTTGCGTGTGTGTAGCGGGTCTGTCACTCGGCCAAGCGTCGGACATGCTGTTGGCAGGCGACACAGTCTGTGGATTCTCCCCCTGCGTGCCACCCAAACCACCAGCGCTCCCCCCCATCAAAAAAAAAAAAAAAAAAAAAAAATCATCAGCAGACCGGCCCTCTCGCTGCTCCTTGCTCTCTCCTTTTCCTGGGCCCCAGAGCCTGGGCTGTGGCCTGTGGATGAGTGCTACATCCTGGCTGTCAGCACAGGGGTTAGCTGGGGATTGGCCTGTGGTGGAAGTGCAGTATCAGGCCCTGTCTGTCAGCTCCTCGTTCCACTTCCTCCCGCCCCTCGGCGCAGGCTGCAGTCAGTGGCACAAACATACGCTGAGCTGCGACTGAGTCAGATCCCTGGCTCGAAAATGAAAGGATCGCCCTCAGAATAGGCATATTCATAGGCACGCCAATGAAAAGGGCCTGTTTAAAACCCTTAAGTGCTCGGGTGTTGTGTTTTTAAACAGACCGCGAAAGCTTTGACAGACGGTTTACTATTTCACCCAGTATTTCATTTCAGGTACTTTTAACTGTCACTTTCCGACTTCCGAGGGACGACCACTCACCCGCAGCGTGTGTTCTCCAGCTCCAGATCCTTTGCGAGCCTTTTTTTTTTTTTTTTTTTTGGAAGACCCATTTATTAGATTGATAAATGTTTGCAAAATGTCACTCAAGATATTTTATTTCATAACTTGCAGGTTGTATATTTTCTGCCAAGATTCAGATTTTGTGCGTATACATGAAGCCGTACCTCGGCTCGCTGTGTGTGGATCGCATTATCTGATACACACACAGGTACATGCATGCTTACGCACACATGGACACACATCTGTAGCGCACATGGTCGCAGACAGGCCTACACATGTCGGAGGATTTGTGACTATAATCAGATTAATTGGTCCATCTCTCCTTGGAAACATCACATATACACATGAAGGCCTCTGGTAGCTTTCAGCTGGATGCTGCTTACACTAACCAGAGGCCAGGCAGCAGGCGCAAGGTCGGCAGGGTCACAGCACGCTCTCTGGCATCAGCATCCCTTTATGGCTTACATGTTCGAAAAATTATTACAGCCTCGTTCTGTCTGACAGAGAAGGAATTTCTATGTGCTCCTCTTGAGGGTTCCAGCTTATTTAAGCTGCACTTTCTTTTAGTTAAATTTGACACAGAGACACTTTTTTTCCACACAACACAAACATGAGAGTCGGTGTTGCTTGGCAGAAGCCTCGGCCTCTTCAAAGAAAGTGGCAAAACACGCTTGGCCTTCGCGATGAATATTATAAGTGCATTAACCATAATCCTTATTAATATTCTCCGAGCTGCATGCAGGTCCAGTGCCTCGGTGCGCAGCCTGTGTTTTTCTTATTGCCCACAAGTATGTCTATGTGAGGGACTATCTACACACATGCTGCCATTCATGATTTTATTATAGGTTACAGCTTCACCACAACTTACACATAGGAATGAGTAAAGCTGCCTGTCTTTCTCTCTCCTGCTCAAATTGTGTAATTAACCACTTATACTTGAGTTTGCATGTAATTATTTTGTGCTGAGGGCAGCTGGAGTCATCGTCGCTGGCAGTAAACAGTGTTGAGGGTCATGTCATGATTGCAACCAGGGGAAGCTCCAATGATTTGATAAAATCGAAATTGCATTATGAAAAATATGTCACATTTTGAGTCAGCTTCAACACTTAAACCACTTTTTGCAACTAAGAGTGGATGAAAACATGATAGCAGAGAAGCTGAAGGTAGGTAGAGAGGGTAATTCATTGGAAATGTTATAATTAAATAATGAAAGTAATTGATGATTGGCTGAAACAGTCCAGCTTCTGCTCCTCGTAACCAAACCGGCCTCAACATCGACTCTTCAATTGTATGAAAGAAAATATTGTAACGTCCACTTTTATATCATTAATAGTTTAATAATATCCATTTTAAAATCAACTCAAACACAATTGGAACCTGATGAAAGGGTTCTTGAGTTCATCTCACTGTGGCTGTGCCTGATAAAAAAGATTGAGAACCACCAGCTTAGGAGGAAGAAACATGATATTTATGGACACGAGTAAACTCTAACCCTCGCAAACATAATGTTGGGAGAATGATTGTGTGAATTTTGTCGAGTGTCGTTTATTTTATCTGCCTCCAAATAGCCGCTGGATGTGGTTTACCGAATCAGAAGCGTTCAGACGGTGTTAGTTAAGCTGTCGATCACAAAAAAGGCCAAATTAACCTTCACATGTTTCCCTGTGATTGTCTAAATTTTCTGCCTCATGTGGTAAACGCCGCGCTGCCGGCTCTTAAGACGAACCATAAAAACGTATTTTACAAATACGGTTTCACCCGGCTCTGGTTTTTTCACACATTCTGGCCCTAATAAGCTCTGACACACCCTAAACAACCAGCCTCTCTCAAAGAGTCCGTCCAGCGTGGGGCGGCGGTTTCGGTGTCCAGGGGAAGCCTGTGGTTCTGGAGCCAGAGAAGGAGTCGTGCCCTGCCGTCCCACAGAGATGACAGGAAGATAAGAAAGAGAGGTGGCCTCTCGGCACAAAAACATCCCACCAGGAACCGACCCAACCTGGGGAAGGAGTCGAGGGCCGCGGGACTCTTGTCAAAATCCATCCTCGCTGCAAGAAAATGCACAGAAAGAAAACATGTTTGTCGTCATTCGGTAGCTTTCAGAACCCACTGCAAGATGTTCTTGTGGTATCACAAATATCCATATCGAGTTTATACTACAACAGCATGCCTCTGTATGTCACAACTTTGGCTTTGTGACATGCTTCTCCAAACCAAACAGCCACAGAAATAAAGGAGGGAGGCGGCAGGAGGGGGGGGTGAGTACGAGCGACAGACTCTTGGCAGACGCGGCCCCTGCAGTTACACTATAACTTCGAAAACCGCTTATAGTTTGCAATATTTGAGAAGTGAAAAGGTAGCCATTTCTCCTAGACGATGCGTAATGAGGGAACTGTGGGGAAGGAGAAAACAGCGAGCGGCTTGTGGAAGCGGCACTAACACAGGGATCAGCGGCATTAAAAGAGATTTACACCCCCAGCTCTTAAACAGTTTTCTTTTGCTCAATGGTTCCTCTTTTACAGATATTTCAAGGAAGTAATAAACTGCACTGACAAGCGTTCGAGTGGCTCTGAAACATCCCTCACGGGCAACAGAGCTCCATCACTTCCATCACAGTGTTTTGGCCCTGCATCGTTGTTTCTGTAAAGTTTCTCTCTGTTAACAGCATCTGGCTTCTCCCGGATGTTCTCGTCATCGGCTTGTTGTTGTTTATATCAAAGAAATGTTGCGCAAGTAGCCGTAATGCATCAAACGCCACGTTCTCCCAGAGGGTAAGTCGGTTCAACATTTATCTGAGCGGAGCTGCTGCCGTGTGGTTCAGGCCTACAGACTGTTTTTCCTGACGGTTAAGTTCTTTTGAAGCCGCCTGCGTGGTCCAGAATGAGGCCCTGCACAGTGTAAGATGTCATACTCCCACTGTGCTGACCAACATGCTCTGTGGGCCTTGATGTGCCCATAATATTTAATGGTACTTTGGCAAATGCTAATGGAAACTCTTACATTTCATTCCCTCCTCTCTGGTTGCTCTTTTATTTATTTTTTTATTTTTTTATTTACTGTAATTATTCATTTGCCTCTTTGATATACTCAAGTCTGGTTGAGAGAGAAGAGTGGAAAGAATATGCATTATCTGCTAATTATTAAGATTAAGGGTGGGATAAATAAACCAGAGCGAAAGGGAACATTTGTCTCGAGTAAGGCACGGTTCCCTGTGTTCTGATGTTTGTCTCGCCGGGACAGCAGAACATCAGTGTCCCTCTGGATGTGGAGCTGGGCCGAGGGTGGTGAGGTGGAGGAGGTGGAGGAGGAGGAGGAGGAGGGTAGGTCATGCCGTGGCACGTACACGTCTCGGTGTGGGATGAAGAAACATCTCGACCTCGCACAGGTTCAAGAAGAAACAGCCTGCTTCTGATTAGTCACTCTGATCCGCAGTGATAAACAATTCCTGTGGTCTTCTGCTGCAGAAACATCGCTGGCACCGGCTCCGTGTTCACGGGTGGTTTGTGTGTTTTTATGTATGTATGCTCAGACCCGCAGGGTTCGAGTGTGTGAGCGTGTGCTTTTGTGTGTGTGAGAATATTTCCAAAAATATGATGAAAATCTCACCAAAATTAGCACGATTTAGATTTATCTGGTTGGACATGGACCTCGGTTGTGTTTGAAGCTTGAAATGGAATAATGTGATGATCTTATGGCGAGAACGACATCAAAACAGGAGCGTTTGTGCCGATTCTATTAGATTATTTACTCACTTTGAAAAGGAGTCACACACTTAAAAAGCAGAATAGCTTTTTAACAAAGACATGTATGATACGTTTTCATACCGACAACAGTCCTGAACCAGAACCAGAGGGGGTGACGGAGGAGTTTTAAAAAGCCTGTTGTCCTCTTTGCCCTCGCTGGTAACTGGCAAGTTTATCTGTTGCTGCACTTCCGCGCAGATGCCTGGCATCGAGCCTCACGGCGATAAAAACGTCTTCAGGAGGTAAGTGTTTACGGTGAGGATCCATAAGGTTAGAGGGATCAAAGCTCTGTTGAAAGGACATTAAGCAAAGAAACAGGAATAAGGAACAAAACAGCCAGTTAGTCATACAATCAGATTTATGACATCTAGAAACCATGTCAGGGAGAGGCAGACTTCTGTCAGCCTGTTCTTTATTGCTGTAAAAAAACAGGCCAGTTAAGGGAAAAGAACAATAGCAGCGAGGAAGGGAGGGAAGCAGTGGAGATTTCACACCACAAACATACAGTGGATCTTTTTATATTGCCCTCGTGTTATTTTCTCTTTCTTGTAGAGGATTGAAATAAGACGCTAATTGGATGAAAACTTTTTCATTCTCTGTGAATTTCTGGGTTGGTGGAGGAAATACCCAGCAGGCCTCTGTCTGTCGCTCACAGGGAAAAGTATTTTAGCATCAGACAAGAGCCTTGTGTTCGGCTCAGCTTGGCTTCTCTCCGTCGACTTGGAGCGGCGGATTGAGTTGACTGTTTTTAAGCTGGGTATGTTCACAGATGCCCCAAGAATCGCCGACCCCGACCCGGGCTGCAGCGCCAGATCACACAACAAAGCTAATAAATGCATTTCACTTTTTAGACCTTAGGGAAGCTACATTTGTTTTCTCATGCGTTCACGTTCGGATCAGGTTTTGTGAGGAGTGGGAGTGGAGCGCCGCCCGCTCGCCGCTCCCGTCCCGTCCAGTCATTTGCTCGAGGTTACAGCTTTAAGTGGGAATTATTACTGGGGAGATAAGCGTGGAGATAAGCCTGCGAGATGTATGAGGTGTCTGGACACTGGGAGAGGTGCACCTGACCTGGAAATGAATGGTGTGAAGGTACAAGTGCAGCGCATGAACCTCCTTTTTCATCCAGATCGTCACACAGATATTTCAAGGTGCAGACAGTTGTAGTTTGTGCAGATTATTTGACTGTGTTGTGGCCTGAAAGCTACAAGGGACCGTATGAAAATTATTGTATGAGACGGAGAGTTAAACCTTATGTTTCACTCTGTTTCTCAGTATTAATACTCAGGAAAAAACTGCAATACTCTGCCTGTGTAATCTCAAAGTATGACAGTATTGATACAACTTGATTCACCATTAATGGCAAAGAGTTAAAAAAAAAAAAATTTTTTTAGAATTATTCTGCAAAGGGACATAAAATATCAAATAAAATTTTAATCTTGGGTGAGAAAAATGTTAAAGATCCTCCCAAAAAAGTCAAACTCTCAATCGGCAAAAAGAAAACGTATATCCTAATAATTTATCTACAGTCCCAACATGTTTTATCAGATCATGAAGTGAACAAATACACAAGGAAGGAACGGGAGATTTCTTTTTGTTTTGAGAAAGGAAAATTAATTCGGTTGCTTCTTCTTCTCTGAGGTGTGTGGGAGAAACATTCCTCCTGCTTGGTATGTTAATTCGCAGCTCCGGGCCTGTACCAGCCGTCAGTCTTTGAAGTTTCCCCTCGCGTTGCCTTCTCCCCATCAGGTGAACCCGTGGCCTCTTTGCATTTTTATTTATCTGACAATCCCTCACATGTAAAAGATGATAAAGTTGACACATTACAGGCGGTCGACGCTCTCGCACGTTGAGGAGGGCGCTTTGTTAAACACACCAACAAATTTGAGCTTTACGTTCGATGACACATGCCAAAGGAGTTTGCTCATTGGACGCCTGCCAAGATACTAAAAAGAAGCCAGACCAGATCATTATGATCTTACAGTGTCAGCGAAGCAAAGTACCTACAGGATCATTTTGTATTTACTTATCTCCAGCACTTTTTTTGATTTACAAATCCCTTCAATCCATCTGAGTCATTTTTCAAACTGGCTGTGTTTTAGTGTGTGCAGCACATTTCTGCTGGTTAGCTACCTGGAACATTTTCTCTCATCTGCCAGTATTGCTTTTTTTTTTTTCTTCTTCTTCTTCTTCTTCCTCTCTAAAGCTCTCTCCTAAGAATCATTGTCAGGCAGCCAGCTAATGTCCAAAAAGGTCACCCGCTGTTATGATTGAAGCGAGCACTGGTGGTTTGACCCGCCGCACAAAGTGGAGTTATAGGTGGCCGGTCAGCTTGTCAGTCAGGTTGGGTGGTTTTTTAATCATTTCATCTTTGCTGGGGGGCTCTCCCGAGACCCCTGCAACGTTTAGCAGTCTGCGGCTCAGGACCCCGGGGCTCGTCTAAGCCCTGCCTGTATCCGTGCTGCCATTATTAGCTCTGCTCTCCAGAGCACGCCGCTCATCTCTCCCCCGAGAGGGCGGCTGAGAAATGAAGCGCGCTGGCTGGGCGCGGCAGCGGAGGGCCAATAGCCCGACATGGAACAGTAATTACTCCATTGATATTCCTCACACAATAACACTGTCGTCTCTCATTTGCATAACCTCGCTCGGCTCGCCGCGGCAGATGAATGCATATGATCTTGTCAAGCGGCTGCAGGAGTTTAGGTGGCGTGTGAGCGGAGAGGGCTTTGCACCTTCCTTCGAGGTGCCACTTTTGTTTAACGGGATTAACCGTTTGATTATGATTAAGTTGGCAGGATGAAAGAGGAAAACCACCTTTCAACTGGTCTGCGAGCTTTCTGGCTCAGCTGTCTTTGTGGTATTAGAACATAAACAACAAAATGGAGCGAGGAGGCTGCGGCGTGTCGGGTTTGTGGCTGTGTGTGAGTCTCTGGGAGAATGAGAGTGTGTTGAGGGGGTGGGGTGTCAGCGGATGTCATAGGGCCCTGTCTCAGTCCTCGGTTAATGGCCATTGGTCATAGGCTGTCTCCCCTTTATTTCTTTTGCTCTCCTGCTCTATCCTTCCAGGTCTCCCACTGGAGCAGCGCCCTCAGGCACCGCATCATTTATTGCTGTCAGGAGTCACAGGGGAGAGGAGGGGGAGAGAGGAGGAGGAGGAGGAGGAGGGGGGGGAGGCAGGGAGAAGATGTGCTGCAGAGAGAAGCCAATGGAGGCGATGGGGAGAGGCAGGCACGCTAGACTGTCAAATCTCAGCCGTTGAATATTTAATGGAGCCTGGAGTGTTTATTTAGTTAGCCTGTCGATTTTTACCGCTCTGTCAATAGCGGCTCCCGTGTAGCCTGCTGATGATCTTTAGTGTCTCTTCCCCCAGGAGAGGCCAGGCACTAAATGCAATTATGGATTTTCCTGCACCGCAATGTGTTTGATATTTTTACTGATCTAATTTGCAATCTGGTAGTTTATTGTTTGGCATTTTAGTGGCGCTCAAGTGGCGAGGCAAATTTGATTTCCCCTCATAATTCTTTATAACTTCATTAATGCTGTTAGCACATTGGCACAGATCTTAAATAAAGCTAGAGGATCATCGCATGGATGAATGCATTCCTCATTTTATTGTCTCCATGCCCCGTTCTTTTTACTGATTCTGGTTCTAATTAAAAATCATCCTAGTGGTGTACTGTCTTTGTGAAATATGAAATCATAATCGGATTTGAATGGCTCCCTTCACAGAGGCATGCGTACTCGACCATACGCCCTGATCTGTTGTGGGCACAACGAAACAGAATCAAAACAACTTTCTTTCAGTGGCGTTCGGCAGCTTCGGAGACAAATGAGGATATTAGCAGGCGAGCAGCAAAAGTAACAGAGGCGAAATAATGCGGGCGATTGTCTCGGAGGGAGACAGTGTGCCGCCACGTGTTTCTGCAGAGCCGTAGGATTTCTCGCCCTATGACGGATGTGTTAGTTAGAGGGGCAGCATTAGCCGTAATGCTGTTAGCATGTAGCCGCGTGAGTGATGTGCTAGTTAGATGCCCAGCAGTAGAGCTAATGGTGTTAGCGTGTTGAGCCTTCAGAGGGATGCAATCGGTTAGGCTGTGATGGATGAGTGTCGTGCCGCGGAGGCCTGCGAGCCTCCTCATCCGCCGGGCTGTCAGCTCCTTAAGTGGACGCGCACAATTAGTGCCGAAATCAGAGAGCGCTTAATCTGATGGTAGGCTCAACAGTCAGTAGGAAAAAATGGCTCATCTGGCCGGTGGTGAGTGAATGATGGCCACTATAAAAAGACGAGTCAAAGAGGCGTAAGAGAGACGCCGCTGATACGCATCGTTCTCATTCGGTGTTCCAGCAAACGTACAGTAGGTCGTAGGTGACGCCGAGACCTGGTCTTGGTTGAGAAAGCATTGATAGAGAAGAGCTTTATTATAAGACCTTTATCCCACAACACGGCTCCGTTTCAGATTGAAGTAAAATTACCCGTAAACGTGTCCTTTGAAAGGACTGACTGATCTGTCGTCGGCTCTTTGCCGCTGACTGACAGACAGACGCTGTCACGGTGTCATAGAAAGCAGAATAACCATTCCAGCTCGTGAACAGGCCACATATTCACACATCAGTGAGTTTCCAAAATAAACAGAGGAAATATCAAAGGCAGAGGTTCTGTATCGCTGCGTCTGTGATCTACAGCAAAACCTGTTCCTGTTCGCCCGATGCCATGAGCAGACACATAGCTGTCATTACTGGCCAGATTATCGGCTAGACTCGGATGTTGAGAGCAAACCACAAATTACACCATTGTTTGTTTGTAATATCGCAGTGATTCCTCCTTGATCTGGAGCTAAATTGACATCTTAAGACAAAAATTCTTTTATATTACTGAATGGGAAAACCACTGTTCCTTCGGCCGAGTACCACTTTCTTGATTTCTTCATGGCTTTGGTGCTTTTCTGAAAGATGCACAAATAAATTCTTGGAATTTATATGATGAGGAACATTTTTTTGTTCAGAGTATTAAACTGGTATTTGAAACTCTGAGGTTTGGATAACGGCTATAAGATAAAAGGATTTATACACAGACAGTGTGAGATCCCTCTGAAGATGCTATAATTCTGTCTCTACTAGCAATGAATGATGTGAATCTTAATTCAGACTATTTCCATTTGTGATTATTCACTCAGACAAGATTTACGAGATTTACTTTACAACAGAAAACATCTTGCTTTTATTTGCAGTAATCCCTGCAGTTGCTAATGTGAAGGCCCGGTTTGCAGACAAACTTTTATTTTGTAAAGATTTTCCTGACAGCAAAGATCCCGGCTCTAATTGAGGACTGTCATCGGATCAGCTTTCGCCCCTTCCCCTCTTGCATCACTCGTGGTTTCAGAAGAGCACAGACCGTCTCGGCCGAGTCTTAATGACATGAGATGAGAGATGTTTGTTCTCCGGCCGTGTATAAAATTCATTGTCCTTATCAGCTGAGATGAGAGGGGGAGCGAGGCCGAGGAGGATTTCTCTCCGAGCAGGAAATGTCATTTCTCTGTAATAGTTTATGATTCATCCCTCCACCTTTGACTAAATAATGAGGGATGACAATTAGAGCGGGCCATGGGAGGAGGAATCAAAGGGCTGAGATTCCCCCTTGGCAGAGTCAGGCCTGTCTGAGTGTGCTCCCAGCAAACTCGATCCAGATGTCGGGGCTCTGCGCTGCCATACAGGCTGCTGCTGCTGCCACACAACAGGCTCTTTCTGCCAGCCAACCGGCCACTCAGCCAGCCAGCCAGCCAGCCAGCCAGCCAGCCAGCCAGCCAATCTCTCAACCTCCATGCTTGCAAACATGACAGGAGACTCTCCCGGTGAGAGCCTGGGACAGAGGCCCCGCTCCAAATAAAAGAATTCCAGCTCGCGGCCCTCGCAGAGCCAAGGGCTACAGAGTATGATTTCTTTGCATGCTGTGATTTATCTAACCCTCCGTTTGTGTCTCTATCCCGTCTTTGTCTTCCCTCGTCCTTCAGTTTGTGTCTCTGTCTGCTGGCGGTGCATGTGGGCTGACTGGTGGAGGCAAAGAAATGTTATGGATGTAAATAGCAGGTGTTATATATTTGCAGACTGGCGTGAAAATGTTGTCAGAGTGCGGACAGATATAAAATTGATTTATCCAACTTTTTTTTTTTTTTGTGCATTTCTTTCAAAAACAAGTGCAGCCCTGAGATCGCTGGTGATCCGATGATGGACAGGAAGGGGGGGGGAGGGGTGAAGTCGGGTGTTGTCACTCATCGCTCTGGCTGGATCAATGGTCCGGTGTGGCAGAGAAAAAGGCCGGCAGAGAGCTATTGATATGTTTAACAAATTAGCCGCGATGACGGCAGGTGTGATTGTGAGCGCGGCTCCGGGGTCAGCTCGTCATATGGTGGCTAACAGACACGATATTGCTGCGTGTCCTGATCTCTCCATTCCCTCACAATGGCATTAGGGGCACCCCAGGGAAATAAAGAGTCCCACTCCCCTATCCCCAGTGCTCTTCAAATTAACTCCCCAGAAGGTTAAGCTCCCTGATTCATAATTATTCAAGCCCACCAGCAGCAGCAGCCCTCTCCACATCCACTTCCCTCTCTCTCTCCCTGCCACTTCTCCTGAGTGGCACTTGGCTTTTTGTGGGAAAGCCCAGGAATTAGATTAGCTAAGCCTGACCTGTGAGCGTACAGCCAGATGACGGGAGCAGGATTGGACTTGATCTCTGCCTGTCTAGCTGTCTCTCTATTCAATCTAGCTGTCTGTCTCTCACAGGGTGTGTTATTGCTTGCGAGCGTCCCTATGGATGAGGCATTTTCAGCCGCAGCTATTCTGCGATTGCATGTATAGCTCTCCGAGGGGCGGCCAGTGTCAAGAGCACGTCTCACTTGCATGGACATGATTTGAATGATGGGAGGCGCGATTGGCCTTCAGTTCTCTCTTTGCGGGCTTGACAGTCTCAGCGCTGGTCTGCTCATTAAATAAGTGCCAGCATCAAAGAAAACACAGCGGCTGGTGAGCAAAGATGGAGTCTTTCCACAAACTGTACATGCAAAGGCAAAACACATGATGGCAGTTTCTCTTCTCTTAGAGTATTATTTTTTTCTTAATATCTATGATTTTAGGAGGAATGTTGGCGGTCGAAAGCAATGCGCTCTACTGCTCTTAAAAGCAGTTTCATTTGAAATAAGAATGCACCAGGATTATCCATGGTTTTTAAGGAATTTGTTTTTTCTGAGCTCACTTAGACTTTGAATTTCTCTGGGAAACTGAATCTCTTGAGAACGAGAGCCTTAAATGCTGAGCGGTTATAATGAAGAGAATTAAGGATACAAGTGTCAATTAAATCCAAAATACACATAAGAATTTCATCAGTGCTCTGAAACCGACTCCCGAATCACCACATCGAGATGCTTTTAACCTCGGTGGTTTGATTTTTACCTGCTGGAATTAAAATCAGCCGTTAATAGTTGTCACACTTCTCAATCAGTGCAGGTCTTCTGTGTTGCCTCTCAAGTCAATTGGCTTCCTCTGGAGGGCGAGTTAATGTAATGAGGGACCGCTCTGACTGAGGGCCGGGCTCCTTCCTCCACAATCACATAATTAATCTCCTGATTCTACCACTCACCGTGTCATGACAGATACGTTTGTGTTTGGTGCATAATGGTGAAGTGTTGTGTGCTTCCCGCACGCCTCTGTTTTGGAAAACGGTTATAAAGCCCATTCCTCCACGGCCTTCAGAGGGTTACCAACAAAACAACACTCCCTTTGGGCCCTATTAGGAGACAAAGAGAAACACACACACTTCTCAAGCAGGTAGCCTAATAATATGTTGGCAATCTAGATAATGACTGGGAGTGAGATAAACTGAAGTGTGTATTACAGGTAATTGGATCTGCAGTGTGTTGGCTACCTAAGCATATATGGGGTTGTGTGTTGTGAGCTGGTTTTCCAGCTTACCAGGGGCACACGGACTGTCAGTGATAAGTATTGTGAGGCTTTCTAGCATATGCAGTAATAACGGCCGATGCGAGGTGTTTTATCCGCCCACGCCCGCGGACATCATCAGAGCCCGAGGCAAAACGGAGCTGGCTTCGGATCTCTCGCTCCGGACAGACTTTACATCATTCCTCCTCAGATCCCCGGCTCTCGCGAGCACGTCCAGTTAGTCGGAGGATGACAAATACAACACCCGGGGCTGTCAGAATGATCAAGTTGAGAGAGTTCTTTTTTTTCTCCAAGGTGAAGCCTAGAAAAGTTGGAGCCATAATGAGAGTTGTCAAGCCTGTGAGGTGAAGCGTGGAGTGTAGCAGGCGGTGGGAGCAACGCGAGGGTGCCTTCAGGGGCCTGGTGGGCTGGATCTCCTTGGCCTTTAAAGAGATTACCTTGGCAGTGTAAGGAGCAGGTCTACCCAGAGGGTTTAGGGGGAGATAGGCCAAGTAGCCCATTACCAATACTGCAGAGGACCCTCACAAGCTTCATTAATAATCTGATGATGAATCACTTTAATTGGACCTTTATAGCTGTTGCCAAATCCCCAGTCCCATCTTCTAAACTCAATTCTTAATGGGCTGGTAGTTTGTTTTTATTTCACACAATAATAATTTTTTTAATTGATTAAGTTTTTGTTACTTATTTCATGAAAGATGGCTTTATATAAATAGGAATTACGGCTAATGTGACGACTCTTTAACAAAGCGCTCCTTTCTGGCAAAATGCTTCATTCGCGCTCTTTTGTTCGGATGCGTCCATATGGTTCAAAGTCTGTTTTAAGACTACACACAGGGTCAGATTTCTCCCACTCTTAATTAGATGAGGGATGGTCTAATTAAATCAAATTCATTATCCTCAGCTCTAGAAATCAAGAGGCTCTATTGGAAATAAGGTTAGGCTCCCCCTCATCCATCATGCCCTAACTAACCAATTTACAGGCCAGCCTTTTGCATGAGGCATTATTACCTTGTCATAAACACTTACCTTTAAAATCCTCGAATCAAGCCGTGATATGCTAAGCTTTTATCACATTAGTTTGTGCTACTGTGTCAGCCTCTTTCTGCCTAAGATAAAGTAGGCTCCCAATAATTATATTAGCCACATAAGGCGGAGACAGTGCAAACGACTGCTATTTAAAGCTGGCTGATAATTCCGTATAATTAAGACATAGTACAGTTCCTCACGCAGAAGAGGGATCGAGGGCTTTTCTGTGGTGAGACAATGAAAAACAGAACAAACAGCTCTGTATGCAGGCTTCTTTTTTTTTTTTTTTAAAGCAAAGAGGTGCTATAGACTGAGAAAATCACCCTAACATCACATTCATCAGTGAAGATTTTCCTCTCAGAGTCTCAGCGCTGTTCAACTGTAAACTCCGTGTCTCATTCCTGCAGCTGTGAGTCACAAGTCAGCCGGCGTCCATTGTCTCACACGCACAAAAAGCTACCGTCACGATTATTCTGAGCTCCGCTAATCTGAGCAGACGAGCCATTCATCATATGGCTCGTCTTTGATATCGCCGATGCCCAAAATGATTAAAACTCTGTATTTTAATAAACTGTCGCTGCACCGTTTCGCAGTTTAGATCTTTGCATATTTAAATCTGATTAGCGCAGGCTTGGCATGTGGACGGTCTGGTGAAGATGTGAAGATGCTGTTGCTTAAAATTTATAACAGTCCACCATAGGGCCACAAGCCCTTTAAATGCCACGCGGTGGTGGAGCCATATTCTGAAACACATGAGGCCTGTCCTCTGATCTGTGTTGGAAAGTGAATTAGTAAGCTCCGTTCTAAAGCCGGTGATGGCAATGGGCTGAGAGCAGTGATTTGTTGGCAGTGTATATTACAGCCCACGGTCAGAGAGAAGCCTGTGTGTGTGTGTGTGTGTGTGTGTGTGTGTGTGAGGGATAGGACAGGGGGCCTTATCACTCAGTGTTTACTCACAGTAAATTGAGTTGAAATAATAGTCTTTCTCTGAGGCCAAACAATGGAGCAGGCTGCAGGCCGAGGGCCCAGCCTGGTGCAGGGCCGGCCTGCGCCACTTCAAAATGAAAGGCTGAGCCCGGGGCCATGGGGAGGAGGCACGGTGGGAGCGGGGGGCCTTTATGTGGACCGCTGCACCAGTCGCGGAGCAGACACCCCTCTGACAGGCACCTGGGTAGGACAACGGGGAGAGAGGAGCGTGGAGGGTGGCGGGGGTGGAGTGACGAGGCCTCGGGGCTCTGTCATTAGGTCGGTGGTGGAAAGGAAGATGACTGCCCCGAGGACAGAGGAGCGACAGAGGAGCGACAGGTCCCGGTGGGACGGCGGCCACAACCTCTCATTCCCCTGAGTCCGCACTGGGACTGGTGGGACGTGTCAGTCTGTTTCCGCCCCCCCGCTTCAACACGCTCTCATAACCTCTGGCTGTGGGTGAGCTCCGGGAGTCTAACCTGCAGAGGGAGCGTGTTTGTGTAAGCAACAGAGGCCGAGGCTGAAAGGGAGAGGAAGCACATCCATGTAGTGCGCGGACCCTCCTCTGCCATTGTTTCTGCGTGTGTGTGCTTCAGCTGCACCTCAGCTCGGCCGCTTCCCCTTCATTTATCATTCTGCAACATAAAGTGCTGCCACAGCATTATAGAAACAGCTGCTTTTTTCAGACAGCCACGGAGAATGGGCTGCTCCCAGCACACAAAGACACTCCTGGACCTAAAGAGAGTGTAAAATTGGAGGGTGAATACAAACCTTTTTCCTCACTGAGAGGGCTGAGCAGGGGTGTCGCTGCAGCGGGAGACATTGTCATCGCGTCTGAAGACAAATAAGCATCCATATCGGCCCAGTCATGTGCACAATGAGTGGCAGGGGCGCCGGCGAGATCGGCCTTGTTCGCAGCCACATATGCATAACTACAGCTGCTGCCGCATCACACTCTCCTGAGGATTCATATCAGGAGGGTTAACCAGGCCTTTTATGTATGACTCATCCAGGGCACATGTATCTGTGTGAGCTTCAACACAATGTCAGTTTATTGAGTCCCGAGCTAAAGCAAAGAGAAAACAAACCCCGTCGGTGCTCAGTTAGGGGTCGTAATGCAGTCACTACGGGGCTGCAGCAAGGCCGCCGAGTTGACTCGAGGTTAGCGCCGCGGGGCCATGCAGATACAGTCGGGTTGGAGGGGAGACCAGACGTGCCGTGCCATGCTTCGCCATTCCACTCTGTGCCTTAAAGGCCCCACGTGCAGAAAAGGGAATTTTGTCGAACCTGTTCTCATCCAGCTGGAGAGATGAGATTTTACACTCCGCCAACCACATGACAGAGAAATGCTCGGTGTGCATACGTGTGGGTGTGTGGGAAAGACAGAGGAAAGTCAAGAGAAAGAGCAGACAACTCTTCTGCCAGACCACCTGGGGCAAAATGCATGCTTGAATACTTTAAGACATGAACAAAATACTTTCACAGTAACATTAGCCGCAGTGATGGAGAGAGAATTTCCCTTTCAAGATTAAACACACAAACAGGCACATACACAATGCAGGTTGCAGCAAGTCCACACAATTCATTTATTGTTCTTTTCGGGTTATTTGTACTGTGTGTGGAATGTATATCATAGATAACAATGATGAAACTATCAACTGAAATGGGACGAGCCGCAGGTGCTTTTTAAAAGCTGACAAAGAGTAAAACAACATGATGTGGTTAAACCTATTTATAATATAATAATGATTTGGCCCTGAATCTGTCAGTGTGTGTCAGCACACAAACGGAAAACACATTTATGCAAGAAATAAATGACAAGTAGCAACAGAATAATATATAAAGTGAGAGTTTAGATTTCACAGTTAATTTTTTAACTATACTTTCATCAACTTGTCTGCTTTGGAAGTATTCACATCCTTTAATACAGTGAAAGTAGCAATGCTGCAGAGTAAAAATACTCCATTACAAGTAAAAGTCCTGCTTTCAAAATGACACTTCATAATTCAAAAAGATGGTCCATTAAACCGTTATACATCATATTATTGCATTATTAAGTCCTATTTTACCAAAGTGGAGATAATTTTATAAACTGTTGAGCAGCTTAAACAAGGCATCACACTTTAAAACAACATTTCATGTTTTTTAAATTGAGCAACTACAGCTGAAGTGGAATAGAAAGTCAATCTTTCCTTCTTAATTGTAGTGGAGTATGAAAAGGCATGAAATGGAAATAATCAAGTAAAGTAAAAGTACTGTATATTTTAGCTAAGTAAATATATTTAGATGTGTAAAATAAAGAGTATAGGAAAACAAACCAAGTCTTATAAACGTAGTTGTGATACAACAATTATTGCATCTGTGAGTTTGTGTGAACGTACGAATGGAAACCACATGTGTGCGTCTCATTTTAAGAAATAAATATTACTGCGTTGTTGCAGATTAACTCTTAACAGCTCCCTCATAACATGTAACACACGAAAGAGAACATCAAGTCGATTACAGCACATTTAATATCGTTACTTTGAACAACGTGTGCTGTGTGTCCTGGCTGATCTGTGCTTTAAATCCTCTCCACTTTCATTTGTTCGGGAGTATAAGTGAGTGACCCACGGTGGATGAGACGAGGAGCACACAATGTGCTTCTTTAGTGCAGCTTTACGTCATTTTTTTATTCCTCTAATATAAATCCATCACTTTTATGTTCGGCTCCCTCGGCCTCTTAAATCAAACCAAATGGGAAAGAATGCATTTAAAAAAAACATAATGCGAAATGACCTTTTCTTTCCCCTCGACCTAAAGATGCCTGGAATTTGTAGGTGGTCTCGATAATGTAGCTGATGGTCTTTAGTGAAACAGCAGGT
The DNA here is from genome assembly GCA_025331565.1 of Holacanthus passer. Lineage (NCBI taxonomy): Eukaryota > Metazoa > Chordata > Actinopteri > Pomacanthidae > Holacanthus > Holacanthus passer. The sequence goes on along the minus strand of JAFREQ010000061.1, from coordinate 1,348,522 downwards.
TTTTGGTTTGCTCTGCGGTGTGTGTGCGCCCCTCTGTCTGTTTGACACATTCCAACACTGAGCCCCTCTCCACGGCTCCTAACTACCAGTCAGTCTCTATGGCTACAGCCATACATCCATGCCAGCTCTTCACACCCAAAGACATATTTGTTTGGCTAGTGTAGCTACGTTCCTGACAAAAAAACACAGCTTTTTAGCATAACACCTGCTAATCTTGGGATTTGGCTCTTTGAAGAGGATTGCTGATCAGAAATTCAAATATATTATTTGAATGCTAATCTGAATGTTAATCCCTGGCCCCCGGGTCTTAAAGCATCCTGTCTTTCAATAACAATGTTTATTTTTCATTTGCTTTTCATTTTCTCTCACCCCCGCCCTCCCGCCCCTCGTTTAGCTCCCGAGTCTGTTCCCTCAAGGCCACTACAGGTGGACTCATCTTTTATAAAGTGTGTGGCAATTTCAGAGCGTCGACGATTCGGACGTTTGTTTTGATGAGTGATTGGGTGAAATGCAGGTATCGATCCTGCTTAAATGATGGATCCTTCCACCGACTCTTTCAGATGTCACCGTCTTCTAATGTTCCGCGTCTAATTTTAAATCTTTTGCTCACCAACATGTTTCTTCTTCTTTCTTTGCGCCATTTTCATTATAGTTCTTGTTTATTTTCCTCTCGATCTCGTTGCCGTTTTCCTGATGTTATCTGCGCGACTCTGCATCTGTGAGGCTGAATGTTAACAGCTAAAGCAGATGAGTGGGCGGCTGATCCGGGTCTTCTTTAAATTGTGTTTTAATTCGTATAAATAAATGCAAAGGAAGAGAAGGAGAAGATAATGAAAGACTGAGCAAACCCAAACATATACATCCTTATAAAAACTACTACTGCTTATTGACTCATGTGAACGGTTAACGTGACGTACATGAGTCTGTGACTGCAGGCTGTAGATCCAGTCTGCAGACGCTTCCCTGCTCGGCTTTCTTTTCATATCTGCTTCTATAGCGCTGACTTTTGTCTCCGTTAAGACACAGAGACAGAGAATCAAGGGCAGCAGGATCACAAACACGTGAATCCGGATCTTGTGAACAACGTCTAATTCCTGGTCGCCTCGCATTCTGCCCCCTCCCCAAACTCATTTTGGGCTTAGACTGAATCTCTGTTAAGTAAACAGAGCCCCCTCACACAAGCAGCCTCCATCACAATGATCTCCAGATCATCTCTGCCCATTAAAACCTGGGCAAACACTTTACTTCACACCAATATACTAAAGATTGGAGGAAGAGAAGAAGGGGAAACACACAAGGGCTTTTTTTCACTCGTTCCCAGATTGTCTCTCTTTCTCCTTTGCTACCTATTAATCCAGTATCTTTCAGCCCTGGTAAACTCCTCAAGATGGACATTGCTTGGTTCAGGGTGGAAGGGGGTCAAGCTCCACTGGCCTCTGCACAGAGCTGTGGAATTTTTCATTAGTGCACAGCTGGGTCACAAGTGGCTCCAAAGCCGTCTTAATATTGTGTAGGCCCACAGATTAGGAGCGGAGAAAAGAAGCCAAAGCGTGATGCTCTCCACCAGACCCTGTCTTTGCATATTTGCAGACTTGTGCTTTAGAACACCTCATATTACTGTTTGTTTTATTTCTTAGACCCAGAACCTCTGGGTCAATAGTAATTATAAAAGCCCTCCAATCCAAATGTTGTTTTTTAACCATTCCACCGCTGAATCTGTAAGATGAGTCCATTTATTTTCTTACAATAAAGAATGTCAGCGTTGGTCGGAGCTTCTCCTACTTTATGATTTAATGTGATCTCTGAGAGCTTTTCCTTCCGATCGTTTTATGTCTCCAAACTGTGATATAAGCATTATGACTTGTGGTTAACTCCTGAGTCAACCTCTCATTAAAAAAAACAAATAATAAAATAAATCGGCTGTATCTGTGGGCAGTTACAGTCAGCCGTGCCATGTGATAGCCATTACACTTATTGTAGCCATCACTCTCAGAAGCAGCGATCAGTCGCGGTGGCTCGTCGAGCAGGATCTGCTCCACCTCACACAGATTAGCCTGGAAGGGGAGGACAAACAGAGACCCAGCGATAGAATTATAGAGAATTTATAAAACGGGCGCAGATGATTTTACAGGTGCTTTTAATGGGCGCTGTCCGGGGGTGCTCGGCGTCTTGCTTTTAGAGGGACCGCGTTGTAAACATGTCACATCTCCAGCAGCGATCGGCCTTTACAAAGTGCTTCACTCGCCGCGGTGACAAAAGGCAGAGCGCAGCACTTTATAACAGGCCTGTAATTCACCGTCTTTTCATTTATTTGTTTTAGGATCAACTCCACTTTGAGAACAGGTAAAAAAAATAGGCAGGGGGAAAAAAATGCAAAAAAACACACATCTTTACAGTCATTATTTCCTGAGTGATGCTGCTGCTCGGAGTATTGTTTGTTCTGAGCTCTAAAAACTGAGCCTAAATGCGATGTTGCACTCATTTTACATACTCAGGAACACCAGCTGTCCAAACAGCATCATGTGTGCCTGCCTGCTTACTCTTGTATTTAGATGTGTGCTTAGCCTCCTCTGCTGCCCAATACACTGTCCTTTTCACTCCATGAGCTTTGTTCTACCTGTGTGGCTGGGGAGGATTATTTCCACGCTGTTTTCCTAGTGACTCATTAGCAGACACATGTGAAGGAGAAGCGCTGGGCCGCTCGATGCTGCGAGACAATTCTTGGCATACCGCCGTGGCTTTTGGAGCTCTGCACGGACACGTAGCCTTATCTTACTGTATAGATTTCTCATATCTCATATGGTTTGACACCAACGAGGTAGACTGGTGAAAAATAATGAAAAAGATCTATGCACGTTATTTGCATGTTTTTAGGCTCAGGCAGTCGTTTCGAGGACGCACTCGTCCTCTGCAAACTGTTTCTCAAGTGTTGAGTAATCTGTGAAACACACAGCCGCTGGAATGAGATCATTTGAATAACGACTTGAGGGTTTGGATTTCTTTGTGCAGCTGTGCAGTATAGCCTTATGTACAGATATGCCTGCGATGGCTGTCTGGCCGGGGACTCGTCTGAGGAGCTGCACATTCCAGCTCAGAGGAGCTCATAGAAATAAAGTGGCCATATTTATTTTCACAATGGCGGACGTGTGGGATAGACGATCCGGGAAACGCTTGACTGCAGACTAACTGTAACCGGCGTCTGTTTACAGATTCGCCGTAGTTCTATTCAGCAGCTATTACTAAGTGTGCTCCCTCGGAGATGTAGGGCAGGTGCACACGCATACACTAACACATCGAACACGTCTCCGCTATTATCTTTGCTGTGCCAAGTGCAATCAGCTCGTCTCATTCCTCCCCTGTGAGCTCGCAGGCAGCCGCTGCTGCACTTCAGTGCGGGGAACAAGCAAACCCTGTGGCCAGAGCCGCGTGATGAAGAAGGCACCTTTGGGCCATTAGTGGTGTACACATCTCCCGTTAATGTGTTTTACTTTTACCTGCTGGGAGTTTAATTAAAAAACAAAGAGCCTCAATTTAAAGGCCATTATTATGCTAATGTAGTAAGCACGGGATGGTGATTAAGCAGCTTTTAGAGCTGACTGGAGCTGGCCCCTGGGAGCCGAAGGATGGCACTTTTTATTTGGCTTCATTACTCTCCATGAATCTATGCTCCAAAGAGAAATGCTGATACTATGAAACAAGGTCAGCTACTGAGATCATTTATGAAGGCAGTATTATCGGTCCCACTTTTTTAGCTCTGTGCTACTAATGCAGACTGAAAGTTTGCTTTAACCTCCTTTCCAGAGAGGAATTGGGACATGTTTTAGCTGCTTTTTATTTATGCATGAACACCCATTGTGTTCAAGTAAAACTTCTTTTGCAATCTGCTTTTATCATCTGCAAGCAATCAAACACTTGCATTAGCTGAATTCAGGTTGCTATTTATAAATCGGTGTGGTCAACATCTACTGTCTGCTGCTTCCAGAGGACAAACAGGACCCAAACATAACAAAGTAATTTTCATCATGTTGAGTTGAAAAGGTTTGCCTTCAACATCTGGGCATCAAATGTTTTCCTCTTTATTCAAAGCTCTTGATACTGTTGCTAAGAACCAATTTTCACTCACTGAGGCGTCTCTCATGAGGAGCAGAGAAGTGGCCGTTCAGACGCAGACGTTTGTTGTGTTTCCAGACAGCAAACAGAACAAAATTCCACCTGAACATTTGGTTTTAAAATGAGGCATGTGAAAACTTTAAAGACACAGTTTGACACTTGAAGAAACACTTTCTTTAAGCTGAGAAGATCAATACCTCTCTCATACCTGTCAGCAGCCAGTTGGATTCACTTAGCATGAAGAAAAATCAGGGAATCAACTCATCTGACTCTTTGCAAAGGGAATAAAACCAAACACCTCTAAAGCTCATTAACACGTCATATCTCATTTGTTAGATCCTTGCAAAAGCCAAAGTGTAGTTTTACAAGGAGTTCTGTGTCGGACTATTTCTGGTCATTCAGTTAGTTTGGTGGATTTTTCCAGTTTCCAGTCTTCGTGCTATTTTAACCACCTACCCTGATATTTGCCAGACAGATATGAGGATGGTTCCAATCCTCTAATCCGACGATCATCTAATCTTATAATTCTCTGCAAGAATGCGAATAAACAGATTTTCCAAACTTCAAACTAATATGTTAAGTCTCACATCTGCACTGAAAGCAAAGAAACCTCAAAGTATTCCACTGCTCAGAAAAGACTCATTCAAGATGTTGCCGCCGAATCAGGAAATATCCAGCGTGCGCGTTTGAGCGGCCGCTCCGCACGCCCTCGGCTCTGCCCGGCGGCCTCCGTCTGACCTGCCTCCCGGGCCTCGTCTCTCACCTCGGCCGTGATTGGCATGGCCACAGGTTTCCTGCTCAAACGCCGGAGCCCATCTTCAAAGTAATGGCTTACAGCTGCTGCCTGGATAATCCTCATCCCCTCTGTCTTTGAAGGGATGCGGTGACATAATAGCCCGGGCTATTCTTCCCTAAATTGTTATGGTGTTTCTGCGAGTGTTGTTCAATAGCAAAAGGGGAGTAGGTGAGGCTGTTGCACGTGTTGCTAAATGTAGCATGATTATCAAGCGCCATAAGCAGCTCCATACTCGACCCCTCCCCCCCCTCCGACTTCTCTGTCTTATTCTTCTGGGTTTCTTTTATCCCGCCCAGTCCTCCTGATGCTTATCACTGCGGCAGAAGCATTAAATGTAATGTCTGTGGAAGGGAAATCATTGGCAACATGTGGTGCGAGCTTAAGATGTTGTCACACTTTAAGTTGCCTATAATCTGTTCAAAGGGAGAGCGCATAGTTCTGCAAAGTGCCTGGAAAAGGGGGGAAAGAAGAAGAAGAAGAGCAGCAGCAGAGCGAGGCCGAGGTCTCTCAGCTGCACTTGGCGTGGCTGAAGTGTTCATCAGACAAAATAACCGTCGCTCCCTGTTGGCCTTTGTCTCCTTCGCACTGCTCGTTTTTCTGTTCTCGCCCGGTGTTTTTGTGCATTCGCTAAAAAACACGGCGTTACAAGCCTCAGCAGTGCGATAATCTGTCACGGAGAGGAGGAGAGAGCCGTAGATAACGTAAGAAAGAACAGACAAGGGATTACAGGTATGTGGACACAGGATTAAAAAGAGGGACGTAATGATTCCTGTGGGAGAGAGCTATGTGCTGAGGCCGGCTCTTTTTTCATTTATGAGTCCAGTTGTGGGGAGGCCTGGGTAAATATTGACAGTCCTCTCTGCTTGAGATGCGGCCATTGATCCACACAGGAGGGTCTCATCGCCTGATCTGTGCGCTCAGGTGTGGGAGGAGGGAAAGCGAGAGCTGGGATGTCACGCTGGTGGTCTCCTTTGTGGCATCCTTTAGACACAGACGGGCTTCGGGGTGCTGATTGGGCCGCGACACCGGGAATCGTGTTACCCAAACAGCTGAATGTCCAGAAAGTGGATTTCGGTGCGTCTCAGTGTGACGGGTCAGCGGGATCAAGCAGAGGCAGGACGTTGTAAATGATCAGCTGAATCACACCTACAGCACTTTGATATCTTTAATATCCCAGCTGAGCTTCGCAGAGAGCGGCCTCCTCGTCCTCTAACGTTATCAGCCGCCCCTGTTGATGTGTTTTCTATATATAAAATTTACATCTGTGTCTCCTGTCGGCTCGCTGGCCCTCTGGCCCGGCCCTCAAACCACTAATCAGGTAATGTTGGGGAGGTTGAATGGCGTGCCTCCCCCTGGTCAACCTTCACTGCTCACACAGTGGTGTTGTTTTAAAGAGCATTCTTTAGCAGCTGAACTTGGAAAGGTATTAAAGTGGGATTAGGCTCCTCCACAATCCACTGCTTGTGTCATTCAGGGAGTTTGTGTTCTCCTCTCCCCGCTGCCACCTCCCCACTCCTCCTCTGTTTGATTGTGGCTAGCCGCAGGAGTGGGACTGACTGTGCCTTTCAAAGGAGAGGGGTAGGGTTAAATCCCTAGTCCACTGCTCCCTGCTAATTCTCCTTGTTCCTTAGAGAAGGATTTACTTCTGCTGCCAGCTTCTCAAAGGCCTTCTCTGCCCATCCGAAAAGTCGCCGTTGCCTTCCTGTGGAGGTGTGGTTGCCATAGAAGGGGCGTCATGCATGGCTATTCCATCTGAACCCCGCTGAGAATGGGGACCGGGGACTGAAAACAGGCAGAAAGTCCGGATTAGACCCGGGGACAAAGCAGGACAGGAAGATTCCAGAAGGGACGAATAGGAATTACAGCAGCAAAAATAATGCAAAGTGACAGAGAGGGGAAATAGAAAAATAATGGCTTACAAGATTAGACTCGGCGAGGAGAAAGAAGAAAGGAAAGAGGGTTGAATGAGAATGTTTTCATCGAGATGAGAAGATTTGAGAGAGCGGTCGTAGGTGAACGCCGAGTCCTGGACGTATCAAAACCGCGCTAACAAGTCATTTCCTCAACTTTTTGCTCTCTTTCTCCGCCTAAGCCGGGAGTCATTAGCTAAACATTAGAGTCGGAGCTGGGAACTCGTCTTGACAGATTCATCACCTCTTTTCCCTGATCCCAGCATGTAGCACACTAATCCCTCTAAAAACTAGAGACAAGTCCCTGAATATTCAGTTGTTCTTTACAGGAGTGTGTAAGATTTTCTTTTTTTCACATTTTTTTATTAGCACTGTTGTTCTTGCCTTTTTGGTTTTTGGCGTCCGAACTTGGAGGTTTGTTTAGAAGATAGATCCAGGTTGGCAGGTCACTTAAAGTAGAACCCTGCTTGTTTGAGAAACATGCCAAAATTTCTTTTTCAAGGGATTATCCTTGAGGTTTTTCCATAGTTGAATAATAATCTTCTTAACTTATTGTAATAAATGAAAGATTAAAGGATTTTATGAACCCTGTGAGTGCCAGTCTCTGATATCTGTGTTGTTTTGCTGCTGCATGATGGGTAAAAAGAAAATAAGATGCTACAGCTGTTTTCTGTGCCACATACAGGTGATTTCGATTGTTCTGGATGAAATTAGCACAATAATCGATCAATGAGTTTGATGTAATTAAGATAATTTTGCTCTGTGATGCTGATCAGATGAAGCAGTTATTTTAGAAAGCTGCACAGACGATACCAAAAACCACACTATCTTGTTTCCAGCTCACATACAGCTGCTCACACACGTGTGAACATGCACACACACACACACACACATATCAGTACTCAATCAGCACCTATAACAGCATTACCATAACAAAGCCATCCTTTGCTTTCCCTCCGCTCATATTTACACATTATATTCATCACTATCGCTCATCCCTGTCCCGAACCAGCAGATGATGTCAACTGCTCCTCTTGCTGCCTCCCTGCCTTGCACAATGAAATAGATGTTCACCACAAATAGATAGGCGGTTGCCAGCTGTCTTCCAGACCAGGGCAAACAAAGAGGCCACTAATAAATCCAGCTTTACGGCTGGACAAGATCAACCACACTCCCTGCCTTCTTGCTCCATTTAATATGGCGTCTTCTGAACAACAGAGGAGGAATTAAATGCCTCTCAGTCACCAATAAAACAATGCAAACATCTTCCTGAAAGGATATAAAAGAAGATGGAGGCGTTGTCTAGGAAATGGTGATATGGCATAGAGGCGTGATATTAGACAGTAGGATGAAATATGAACAGAGTCGAGAGCAGCCCGGTCGTCAGCCATGAATCGTGATATGGTATCTGATGCATATAGAGAATCGTGGATGTGAAGGAAATGTCAGCAAAGGCTTGATTGGGATCATCGGGGTTTGGTGATCACTGCCCCAGAACATGAGCCGGCCTCTTTTTTAGATTTGCGAGGGGGGTCTGGGTGCCCATGACTGAGCTCGCCTGGAATGACTCGGGGCCGGACCCACCCGGGAAATTTTAACAGATGAGCTGCTGCCAAAGGAGTCACCTCCTCGGCTGCCCACAGGATCAGAGAGCCAGCGTGACTCCTAATCAAGAAAACCTTTGATGGGCAACTCGAGAAAAGCTATGGGGCAAAATAAAACCACACCTCACCAAACAAGTGAGACTATGTGACTTTTACTGAACAGCAACCACGAAGCCACAAGTGACAATTGCAAGATGGAGATAAATGGTAAAATATAGTGTAACAGTAGCACAAGAAGAGAGAGAGTCATCAAGCACATTAGCCAAAATAAGCTTCTGCTCAAACCAGACAGAGAAAGGCTGCAGAAGCAAAACCTCTGAGTGTGTTGAACCGAGCATGAGTGCACTTTATTTCTTGTGAATTTCATGTATAAAAGAATTGATGCTCTATTTCGATCTCCACTGATGCTCACCTACAACCATCCTCTATTTTCAGGTTGTTTGCGACCAAGTGCAGCGGCTGCATGGAGAAAATCGCCCCCACAGAGTTCGTGATGCGCGCCCTGGAGTGCGTCTACCACCTGAACTGCTTCTGCTGCTGCGTGTGCGACCGGCAGCTGAGGAAGGGCGACGAGTTTGTCCTGAAGGAGGGCCAGCTGCTCTGCAAGATCGACTACGAGCGGGAGAAGGACTTGCTCAGCTCGGTCAGCCCGGATGACTCAGACTCAGGTGAGCACCCTCTCGCATGAGAGTGAGAACAACACCGTGGTGCGATCATCATATGGCACCGGGGTGTTGTATTCTGTATGCTGTTCCTTCACCGGCGGAGCCAACGTTGACGTCCAAGCTAAACTAAATCGAACCGGTTTTAGTCCTATGGTAGTTATATTTAAAGAAAGAAACAGTATAACTGTGTCTGTAAGCTATTGGCTGGATCATTTGCAGGAACATCTGAGATCCTGCAGAGATCTTTCATGCAGCCCGGGCAGTAAAAACTTCCAACATGGCTCCATCTGCAGCTTTTCACTGGCTGATAGCGTTCTAATTCAAGCAGGGGGCGTAGGTTTATGATACAGTAGGAAGTGGAAACAGGACGAAGCCAAGCCACCCTGTATTAATGGCTCTCCATGCGTGGGCAGGGTCTGGTGCTGGAAAGAATTAAATCACTGTATCATGGTGAGTGACAGAGGGATTTGGGGCCTTTCTGCAGAAAGCCTGCTCCTCCACTCTTATCAGCTCTAGTGTTCCTCGCCTATAGCCTCCACACACAATGAGGCATCTCGCCAAGCCTCACTGTTCACTACCATCTGGCTCACATTTAGACATGCACAAAAGCGGGGAATTTGTCAAATACATCTGTGCCTGTGTCAACTTTTGTCAACTTGTGGGAATATTTGCTCTGCGTCTTCCTCGTTCGGTTTGTGTCCCAGCGCATCGCGCAGGCATGTCTTTTGTGCATGTCTCCGAGTTTCAAGATGGAGAAAATGTTGACACGAACAGAGGTTAACCTCGGCATGTGGCAGATGAGATGTAGGTTTTTCGCTGGAGAAATGTAGATACTTATCAGATAACAGGAGACACTGAGACGTCACGTGTGCGTCTCCTCACAGCCCCAAAATCATCAGGATTCATTGCTGCTGCTTTAGATTTGGGAACGTGTGTTTTCAGACTCACGTCGAAGGATAATTGATGTTTTTTTTTAATTCTTTCATTTATTGTTCATGTTATGTTTCCATAGCTTTGTGGCCTTCGTGGCAGGTGAAACTGAAATTCATGAGCCAATATAGAATTAAATAATTATCCAGCTGAAGCGAGTGTTTAAACTATTTTAAAATCAGAAGCAAAAGTAATTATAAAGTCATTCATTAACAATAATAGGGGACAAACTTTGAGATATAATGCATGTGACAAGTTTTCATATTGTGAGAGTTACTCTAAAGTAATGAATTGTTCTGGAAGAGTATTGAATATGTAGTTATTTTGTGTAATAGCTGCAAACAGCAAGTTGACTTTAATGTAAAAAAATAAACTAACATTTCCTTAATAACAGAAATCTAATAAAAACCAAGTTCTTATTTTGCTTTAATGGCACGTCGTAGGATAGATGCATAAAAATAACACAGATTTTAGTACCCAGAACTGTAATATCCTGCTGTTGACAGTAAAAATCTAGCGATCCATATGAAGGTCGTCATTATTTAAGAGGTACAGCTAGGAATTGGACTTTCTCGCTGTGTCACGGGAGATGCATTTCCCGCATGTACTCATGTTTCCTTTTTCATGTTGCACATGATGTAGTATTCTTATCAGAGATTGATAGAGTGTAAATCAGACAAAGCTGAGCGCAATAAATAACAAGTGACGCAGTGTCCAGTTCAGTGACACGTGTGCATATTTCATCGTGCTCGCCAACAGCCAGAGCCGTAGACCTTCTGTAAGTCTAATCGTACATGTGGCCTTTTCCCTTTTCTAACAAATTGATAACAAAGTATGAAAAACACATGTGTCTCCTTTGATTATGCACTTGTGGTGTGTGAATCTCCCGGAAAAGGGAAAGACAAAAATATATTTATCAGCGGACTGTCAGCGACTAAAAGGGTGTAGTCAGTTCAAGCTCACGCTGACGATACAGAAAAATGACTCTGTCTCTGCAGAGAAGAGTGACGACGAGGAGTTGGACATCAAGCCAGAGAAAGGCATCGGAGGCCAGGGGAAGGGGGACGACGGGAAGGATCCCAGGAGGCCCAAAAGACCACGAACCATCCTGACCACTCAGCAGAGACGGGCCTTCAAGGCCTCCTTCGAGGTCTCCTCAAAACCCTGCAGAAAGGTAAGCTTAAACAAAGTGAGGATTTCTTTTATATTCCCTGGTTTGCATTTGGAGTAACGGCTATTTAGATGCCAACCACGAGCCCTACAGTAGTTTCACAAATAAAATTCTCAAATTAAAAAAATCTCCCCCTACCTCAGAGCTGAGCTTTGAAGTGGCGAGCAGCTTTCTGTTCTGCGTTAGCCGAGGCAGGCTGGTGTAACGCAGTCCGCCTGCACCAAATGTCATATTGAGATAGGAGAACTGCCTCCGTAGCCCGGGCCCTAAAACAGGCGCTGCACCCGGGCCAAGGCTTTGAAGAGGCAATAACCAAGAGGTCCAAAAAGACCACTGCATTCATTCAACGTTTGCTGAAATCAAAGAGGCAGTGTGCCTATTGGAAAAAGATATGTTAAGGAGGCAAAGTATTTCAGCGTGCCGTGAAGTGCTGTGTTTTCTCGTGCGATGCTGGAAACCTTTCTGTCTCGATGGTTTCAGGTGAGGGAGACGCTGGCTGCGGAGACGGGGCTCAGCGTCCGGGTGGTGCAGGTGTGGTTTCAGAACCAGAGAGCTAAGGTGAGAGCTGCTAACACAGGATGAATTGGATTTTTGTGTCCACACACAACAGCCTTGTTTCATCTTAGAGTCCAGCTAATAAATCACCACAACTATGTGTGTTAAACTTATCACTGCATTCCTTTCACAAATGTCCAAAAAAAAAAAAAAAAAAAAGCCAAAGGAGTTGCAAATCTAGCTCACTCTTGCATTAAATGTCTACGCCTCCTCTTTTCTGATTATTATCTCGTGAAAACCTTTGATACTTGACAACGGAGCGCACTCAGATACAGATTTCGTGCAGTTCATTCGAGGGTGAACGGCGAGGAGCATCCTTTTTAAATTAAAGAGCGCCTGTTAGTTTTGGGGGTCCCTCACAACTTTGACTCCTTCGTTTCAGATGAAGAAGTTGGCAAGAAGACAGCAGCAACAACAAGAACAACAGAATTCTCAGAGGCTCGGCCAAGGTACGACACTGCGCATACCATGCACACACAATGGAAGCTCATTGTCTCAAAGCTCTTTCTCGAGGAGACGCATTTTTCGGGCCTTTTCTGGCGCAACAACAAGAGACGTCAGAAACAAACAGAGAGGCAAACTTGTCTAGTGGCAATGGGAAAGGAGTCGATCACCTCCTTTTATCAGGTTCAAATATCTAATATATGTTTGGTGTTGTACATGAGTCCTTCTTTTTGGTCATTGCTAAACAGTGATATGGAAAAAACCAGATGAGAAAATGTGAGCTGCTTCTTCTTCTCTGTTACGCCGAACTATAATAAAATGTGTTGTGGGAGTTTGTCTGAGAAAAGAGCCGTCCAGGTATTTGGAGGTTATTATAGCAATCTCACAGGCACCAGACTTATTTTTATCCATCTTAGATTTTTTCTTTGCAGCCTAAGAAAAGTGCAAACTCACATTTAGGTGAGCTTGTGAAAATATAAAATTCCCAGGCGTGAATGGGAAACCACGAGGAAGAAACACGTCCCTGCTGTTAAAGCTCTCCTCATCATGGTTTTCCCCTGTTCAGCTCCCGTGTGGCTGCCTTTACATTCTGCAGACTCATCCCGGGTTTTGTTTTTTTTGTTTTTTTTTGTACTTCCTGTAAGGGATTTCCCCATTTGCTCTCTTCGCAGAGGTAATGTCCAATCGGATGGAGGGGATGATGAACTCCTTCACGCCTCTGGCTCCGCCGCAGCAGCAGCTGGTCAGCATGGATCAGAACGGTTACAGCACAGACCCGTTCCAACAGGGGCTCACCCCCCCTCAGATGCCCGGGGACCACATGAACCCATATGGTGAGCATCCGCCGCCCACTCCTGCTCTCGCCTGTCCCTTGATCAACCTCGCGGCTCCCCAGAGCGGGACATGTGTTCGGGCCGCAGCTCCCCTGATTTAAGCCGCTCGCTGGGACGTACGAGCGGCTTCTCCCACACGAGATAACACTCACAAGCTTTCGTGTTTTGAAGTTCATTTTCAAATCGGTTTAATATGGTTTCAACCCTCCGCCCCCACTTCTGAGACACGTCCCGTTACTGACGATGTTTTCCATGGATGGTAAAAACATGTGGTCAGTGCGGACAGCTTGAGATAAAGTGCAGTCCAAACAATGATTGAGGGTTGTGCGAGCTAATGAATCAGAATGAGAAAACAACAAGGCTCTGATTTCTGTGTGATACAGGAAAGAATTAAAATGCAAACAAGGAGGAGGAAAAAAATCAGTCAATCAAGTGTTAGTCCACAGGATGTAACTGGAATAACACATTTCTAAGTGATGTCCTCAACAAGCCCCAGAGGGACCGTTTCCCGAAGTTCATAACTTCCTTATAATTTGCCTCCATTTAGTTCTTCTCGGTAGTAAGAACCCAAATCCCCAGTCTCATCACTCTCCTTTGGTTTGGGGAAAAGAACAATATTGGCAAGGCATTAAAAGATGTGTCTCAAATCACTGTCCCCATTTTGTGCAACACTATCATTAAGATCCAGAGTGTAATAAAGTTAACTATTCCCTCCAGAGAAATAACATGTTGAGGTTTTATGAAAGGCGGAAACGGTTGCTATTAACCAGATCTTTTAGGAGGATGCCCCTTGTTTACATGCTCCCTCATAGTCCGCAATTGTCCCAGTGAGGGCAGCAAAAAGTGAGCTTTGATGATAACTAACAAAACACTTCTCCCAATTGTGATGACACACAACAGCAATTTCTCAAAGTGACGATTAGTAATTATAATTTCCCAATGCCGCCATAAATCTCAAATATAAGATTGCATTGATTTCAAGAGCGGGGAGCGTTTCTGAATGACGCCTCTGCCACCGAGTCCTGACGGCTATCTCCGTATCGTCTCTCCCCAGGTAACGATTCTGCGTTCCATGACATCGACAGCGACACGTCTTTAACCAGCCTCAGCGACTGCTTCATGGCGTCGTCGGAAGTCAGCTCCATGCAGGCCCGCGTGGGGAACCCCATCGACCGCCTTTACTCCATGCAGAACTCTTACTTTGCGTCGTGAAAGAGACGAGCGGAGGACGTCAGCACAGAATAAACTGCCCATCTCAACCTGAAGCGCCATGGCCGGGAGTTTCCACACGGACGCCACAGAAGAAACACCTCCTGGTCATGTGCTGAAGCTTACTCAAAGATAGTAAAACCACTTGTTGTAGGACAGTGAAGATTCCTGGGGAAAAAAAAAAAAAGACTTAAATATTGTTAGAGATTATTCGGTAGGATTGCTTATCTGTCACAGGAGATATTACTCTTTTCTTTGTTCACTTAAAGAAAACAAGTAGATATTGAAGCCACTTATTACACACTCTCAAACCAAATAACACAGTGAATTTATACAGTGCATGATGAATTGTAAACTAAAACTTTTTGTAAGCCCGCCCCCCCCCCCCTCCTCCCAGGTGAAGATGTGGTGTTTGGACTGTTTCTTCTTTACACTACATGGATTTCCATGTTCACCGTTAGCATTTTGATCACTTTCAATAGGTTTAGATATTGTGTTAATAGTAAATAGGTGCAGCATGTCTGCAAGAGTGACTGTACATTTGTGTATGTATGAGAGTTTGTGGTGAGAAAGAATTGTTTAGAGGAGAAAAAAAAAAGAGGTGGAGAATTTGGTGGACGCGTAGGATCAGTGAAGTGTAAATACTCTCCCCAGGCAAATTGGATGTGCATGTTAAAAATGGAAAGCATTCTATTTATTTAACTATAACAGGCTCTTGAAGGTGCATATTAAAACTGAAAAAGCTTTATTTAAAAAGGAGAGCATTTTTTTTCGTTGAGCAATTAGTGAGTTCATGAGCGTCACAGCTCATCTGTATGCCTTTTTAATATGAAGATTAACCCTTTTGTTTTTTCCTTCAGCCAAGCTGTAAATGAGCGACGTTGCTATTTATTTCGTACAGACCATAAACCTTTTCGTTGTCATTGTCACATGTGCATTCTCAAAATGTTAAAGTTGCTAATTGACCAAAGTTGACTGGTTTGATGAATAAACAATGTCTTTCTCCTGATAACATTAAATAAATGCCGCTCAGTGATCATTCACATTCAGCTGCTTCACCCAACAAACCTCTTACAAGCCTTCTCTTATTTGGTTCTCAGTACACTGTGAACACATTCTGTTTACGCTGCGAGGGTGAGGTTGGAGAAGAGTTCAGGTGACATACCAATACAGCTGCACGACTAAAGTGCAAACCCCACCTATAACCCGAGGGCCTGTCGGGCGGCTGCTTGGAAGTACCATCTGGGTGCTCCTTCATCTCTCTGACAGCTCCTCAATGCGGCCAGGCAAGCTTCCACCCACCGTCTGCGTAGTCATGTGACCGCGCGGATAAACAGCGCATTTATGATGTTCCGCGCTACTATGACTCAATATATCCCGGCTCGTACTCATGACAGGGTTTAATAATCTTGGCTGCTGTTTCTGAGCAGAAGGAGCACATGAAATTGTCAAATCTGTGAGGATTTAGAGCCTGAGCGCAGTGTGGTATATACTATATCTACTATCAAGTCTTCAATCTGACAGCCAGGTGTTGGACTTGTTGGCAGGGTTACACTGTCATTTATCTTCACTTGTCACACCAGTAGGCGAGCGTCCCGAGCAAGAACCAGGCCGTGACGTCACCGCGAGTCTGGAGCCTGATTGGTTGAGATCTGTTTGAGTATGCAAATGACTGAAAAATGGATCAAACCCAACTGACATGAAAAGGAGTTTGTGTCTTTTTTTTTTTTTTTTTTTTTTCCTCATTGCCTGTTGCTTTGTGTGAGATGCAAGAAAACTGTGCCAAGGTGAAGAGGAAAAGCTCTGTCTGTTCATATGTGTGTAACTTCAAGCAAGACTTACAGACAATGAGCAGGTTTGTGTCAGGTCTCTGGTATATATGTGGATTAAAGTGTAAAAGACAAGAGTAAACAGACCTGACAAAGGCTCCCATTTACAGTAAACATGGATGGGGCTGCCAGGCACACATCGTGTTTGCACGGGATAGACGGCACAAAAGCTCTGAACCCGTCTCTTTTCAGGGCCGGCCAGGTGAGCTTACACAGAGGTGTCTAGGTGTGCACGAGGACAGAGGGCCTGACGCTGTCGTGGAAATGTGAGAGTAAACCCTCAAAAACCATAAATTCTCCCACATGATATTTTTTGGCCAAAATGCATTTGTTCTTATTTCTGTTCAAAACTACACAATCCTGTCATTGCAAAGAGTTATAGACGCATCGTTACATCTCACAGAAATATAGATAAATGCAAGACATATAATCAAAGGATAATAAAGCTTAAAGCTGATTTCACAAGGGTGAAATGGCAGAGCATCAAATCAAGCAACACAGTTAAACTGAACAAAGACAAAACGGATTTATGATTCAGTATTTATGAACCTTTTATTTACCAGAAGTTTAAACCCCCTCAATCTGCTGTCGCTTCGAGAATCCTGGAAAACTGTTCCAGCAAACTGCAGCAGTGTAATAATGAAGTTTTGTATTGAATTTAAAGAGAATAACATTGTGTCTTATGTTACATGATTATGAAAATCTCTGATATCTGTTTTTACCACGTATCATCATCATCATTTTAGAAAATTGGCTTATTCTCTCACCAGCGTGTCTGGCAGGCAGATTCTGTTTCCTCTGGCTAGCAGTTTCCCTCTGTTTCCAGTCTTTATGCTAAGCTAAGCTAAGTGATGTCGATTTTCTCGTCTGAGTCTCAACAAGAAAGCAAATGAGCACATTTTCCAAAATGCTTGTCTCCATTTTTCCAGAATATCCAGACTTCTCTGCTCCACCCAGACTCGTGGTGCACGGCATTAGTGGGAGCAGACGGGGTGAAAACAAAAACTCGCCCAGGATGCATTTTATTGACCATTAATTCCTCCGCACTCTTGTGCCCTTCCTGCTTTTTTCCTCCCTCCTGTCCTCCGATCGGCCGAACAGTGAAAGGCACCGAGCGAATAGAACCTATGTCACTGCTTGTTCTCTGGAACTGAATCGGCCAAAGAAGACACTTGGAGGTTGAGGTAAGCGTGGCCTCGATATGAAAACAGTCGTGCTGAAACCCGAGCCGAAGACACACACACACACACACAAACTCACGGAGAGTTAAGAGTCGGCCTTCAGTAAACTGTTCACACATTTACTCTTCTGCCGTTCTGGCACCACATAGGAAATGAGCCTAGTGACAATATTTTCACTAGATGACCAAAATCCTGAAATTTTCCACCTGAGACACAATTGGAGGTTTGTGGCTCATTTTCTCTCTTAGCTGTTACCTTCTCTCGCTCGGCCCATGAAAAACACACGGAGCTCGATTTGTTATTCGAGGTAATTTAAAGCAAGATTCTCACCAGCTGCCCCATAAAAACTCAGCGTGACCTGAGACAGTAGCCGAAGACGAGTCCCACCATCTCTTCATCTCACTAAATCAGTCGGGGAGGAACCATCCGAACCATGCGACGCTTTTATTTTGAAATGAATTTACTGTACTTGTAATTGGCATTCTTATATTTCTCAACATCACATTTACAACAGACCAATATGACATTTTTTTTAACAACCCGAGCCCAATTAATGGTCTCTTTGCAGGGACACTCAGACGTTTGTGGCTTCAGTACAGTCTAGATTTCTTCTCATGATTTCGCAGAGTTCACCGGAGTTCACAGCGAGTCCCGGCGGGAGCGGGGGGAGGGGAGCGCTTGGGTGTTTTTGTTGGGCATTTTCCATGGCGTGTGGTTAATTGTTAAGGGAGACTTTTAACCAGCGTCTGACACATATTCTTTGAGCCTTGAGGGTTTGCGCGTAATCAAATGACAGACTATGCTGCGGTTTCGACCAAGGAGAGGGGTCACAGCCAAACATCCAAGCATGTCCTCACAGCGGTGCTTTGCTTTACTGTGTCAGTCAGCGGCGCAAAACTCTGACGCCACGGTACGAGCCATTGTTTGCATGCTACAGGTCCAACATAGATGTAGTAACACTGGTTTGCTGTTACTTGATCCAACAGTAGGAAACAATTTCACTGAAATACCACAAGTGATGCAACACAGACATTTGGACACTAGTCATGAAGCGGTAATGCACAAAACCTTGTAATGAATAGAAATACAAGAAAGCCACAACTCAAAGGGAGGTTCAGGTGCAATCCATTACGTTCATTCCTCGTGTCTAAGAAAGAAGTGACCATTTGAACCTCTCCGCAGACGTTTCTGGGACATGTAAACATATTGCTGCAACTGTTTTTGACCTCCTACCTCTGTTCCTGCGCTGAGAAAGAGATGGTGTAGGATTCACCTCCCAGCGCCCAGGGGTGCAGAGAGAGCCCCGGATAGGGCCCGATAATCCCACCACTATTGGAGCCCATCTGTTTTGGTTTTCATTTTTCTGCATTATTAGTGCTTATTGGTACATGGTCTAGGAATGTAGCCAGGGTGTTTGAAGTCAAGGAGGAAGGTGATGCCAGGGGCATTAGTTGAAGGAATGATGACCTTAAGGTCTAACACAAGCCAGCACTCCTAACCTCCAGGAGCCTCTCCCTTGATGTTGGAATCCAAGTCCTGCTCTCTCTCTCTCCGCCTCGGACGCTCTGGACTTTGCAATTTGCCGTCTCGTCTGGCAACTCAGTGAATTCATAATCATGAGATTTTCTGGAATGATGATGTTCTAAAAAGCATTTCCAGTCTCATAATCCATCAGTCAAATCAATAATAAAAATATTACACACGCCATCTTTCAATATCTCTAAAGGAAAAAAGACAGAAAGCATTTTTTTTCCTGCTTTAAAATATGGTATAACTATGTTTATATTTGTTTGATATGCCAGTTTTTTTATAAATGTTTTATGTTGAGGCAATAAGACAAATCAATAAAAACAAGTCAACAGCCAAACTCAGATGTGCAATAAATATTTAAATAAATAAACAAATAAAAATGTTTTAGCTGCATCTCTTGCATTACATTGCACACATTTATATCAGTGAGAGCAATAAAATAAATAAGAGTCTATAGGCACAGTTGTGCTTTTAGCTAAATGTTAATGTCAGCAGGTCATAAAACAAAATATTGGAAAAAGTACAATATTGGCCTGCTGATGGCGCTATATAAAAAGTGAGCAGGAACGTGTGTATCGTAGGATTGCATAGATTCTTCAATCCAAACCACAAATGAGAAGTCAGGGATCATCAGTCATTAGGATACATCCTCTGGGAACCACGAATGTCTGTGCAATGTTTCATGAAAATCCATCTAAAGATTCTAAGATATTTCAGTCTGGAACAAACACAAAAACTGAAAAACTAAAAATATCAGGGTGATTTTTATGAATCAGTTCGTGGTTCAGAACTTGCAGCAGCACAGTAACATTCGATACTTTAAGGTCCTCAAAGAAATTAAATCTCAAACAAACATTCTAATTGTCCACAAACTGAATTTTGGCTTTATAATCAGCGTCTGAGCTCCAGGCGGCGCGTTGCTGCAGATTAGAACCATCTTTCTGTCCTTTAACTCGGGCTGAGGACAGTTTATGCTTTTGGTTCCTCCTCTAATGACGACTCAAAGACAACACACGTCAATCAGATTTGACTCGTATGAAGAGTGATTGGTAATTAGTTTGTTTTCCACTTCGTGGCGTGCACAGCGATCTGATACCTGCTTGTTTATGATTATTCACTGACTTAAGTTACCTTCTGGCAAATAGACTCCAGCGTTGACTAAGCAAACTTTTGTGCGTTTGTCAAAACCGGAGCGGAGAATTAAATCTGCCGCTGAGGCAGAAAAAGGCAGCAATCATATTAACCACAAGAGCAGGAAGAGAGAGCGCAATGCAGCTCAGGTTACAAAGCAATTTAATCGTGTCAATAAAGATCCTTTTTTACGTGTGTTACTCTTCCTAAAACATGTTTGCATATAAAAGAGAAATTTTATCAGAGTGATCTGAGAGCTGGTTAAAGTTTGAATTTACAGCCACTCCTTTTTTTTCTGCCCAGATGAACTTAAAGAGGAGAAGAGGCCGTCTCCTCCGGCTCACACTCGACTTCGGGCAGATGTCGCCTCACAAACATCGCCTCTGGATGCGGGATTCGGCGCAGGACAAGGTGAGCCTCTGAGCCGTATATTTGAGCCCTGGATGTTTCGACAGAACTCACCTGTGAGGCTGATAAATCACCGGCAGTGTGCACCCGGAGCCGAGCGTGGACGGTAAATCTGAAAGTCAACAGCCACCGAGGGCTAAACCAAACTGTTAGGAATTCTGTGTTTGGCACGTTTCCTGTCATGTGTGCCCTATTTATTATATACCTTAATGAGTCCAATGAGAGCCTTTCTGGAGACCATCAGCGACTTATAAGACATTTGCTCTGAAAACAAAGCTTGACCTCTGTCCTTCATTTAGCAAGTTGGTTGTTTGTTTATATAAATTAGATCCAATTTAGTGATTCTCAAAGATCTTTATAAAACTGTAAATCAGGATCTAGTGCGAGCTGCTATTGCACAGAGATCGTCTAATGACCGCTGGGCCACATTTGACCTCCTGCGCGACCTGCTCTAACTTGATAATCAGTATTTTCAGAAGACAGAGGTCGCGGCTCCTCTGCCCTGATGTGACCTTTTTCATTATAGCGAGAACCAACGTGATTATCAGTTCATCATGACGATTATAATCCATAATGCTACATATGAAAATCATTTGTCAGCGCTGTCTTTCTGTCCAATCCCCCCAGAGACGGAGCTCCTCTAATAGAGCTTTGATTTGGAGTGCATTGATTAGCCTCCAGTTAACAGCTAACAGTCGTCCTTTGTGCCTCTCCGTGTCTTTTTGACAGTTTTATTATGAGGATTAAAACAGCCCAAATAAACCACAGATGAACGGCCTATTCTCACTAGCTTCACAAAAGGTTAGTAAATTTCACCATATGGATTTTTTGGTGTCTCTCCCAAATGTCATGGCTTAATTATTAACCGAGGGGCCATTTTGGAGAGAGATTTGCACTTTTACAATATTGTCGTGCCCGGCGAGGTTAAGTGTTGAAAGTGCAAGGAAGGCCATTGTCCCTCCTCCGTGTTTAATGAAGATGGATTTAGAGATGAAATGTTGGGTGTAATAAAGACGGCGTGACCTTTAAGGCTTTGTCACAAGTAGAAAAACACTGTAGCTTTGAACAAACACGCTTTAAGATTTAAAAAAAAAATGCAAACAGGTTTTCACTGATTTTACTGAGTGAAGATCGTCAATAGATGTTTGTTATATATTTGCTGTACCAGCTTCATAATTGAGAGCTGTAATTGTTCAGTGAGAGGTTTTTTTTTTCTTCAATAGATCAAGATTATGAGCTCTAACTCAAGATTATAACCAGTCACGAACACCAAAAGGTCGTGACCTCCCAGTGTGGCCGTTATGAGTAAATATTGATTACACTACAGTCAGTCAGCTAAGTGGAGCCACCGGAGCCGAACACAGTCTTGTACTGTGGTGTTTTTTCAAAGGAGCAATATCTGGCCTAATCCCAGCCCCGGCCCTGCCCTCGCCCCAGCCGGTGCACCTCTCTCTGCTGTGCATATCAGCATGTGTGGCTCCGCACCGGGCTCAGGTTTCTCAGAGCTCCCGCTTGGTGCCGTCAGACCTTCGCGGCGCTTCGTCTGAATAGGCTCCTGAAACTTTTAAGTCCTCGTGCTCGAGCCTCCTCGGGGCTCACGGCTGGCTCGCTCCCAACACGGTATGGATCTGAGTTCACATGTTCCTCGCCCCCGCCTTCATACATGTCATCAGACCGGCCGTGCCCGCCTCAATGAACGCTCTCTGTTGACTTCCTCTGCTGACAAGCGAGATGTGACCGGCTCCGCGGCGTTGAGTGCGAACCAATGAGCAGAGCCTTGAAATAGAATAAAACTCCGTTATGAAATACTTTACGTTGCCAGATTCATGATGTTGGCGACACTGTGGCTTTGTGTATTAAACAGACTCTTTTTGAAAGAAAGTTTGATTCATGTTCAACAGAGGTCCCTGTATGATTTAATGAGCGTTTTAAAGGAATAGTTCAACATTTTGGACAAAGAGTTAAATGAGAAGATTTATACTGATTTTATGTCATTGTATTTTATCTTAGCATGAAGGTTGTGTGTTGGTCCATTTCTTGGCTGAGAGCAGCAACCACCACGATAAGACAATCAGCAAGACTCCAGGCACCATTTGACAGATTTTGTTTTGGTTTTCCCTTTTTTCTAATATGTCTTCTATCTATTATATTTAATGCACAGATACAAGAGTGATATCAATCTTCTTATCCAACAACCCAAAATGTCAAACTCTTGCTCCAAGTTGTTGATCCGAGTGTCCAAACAGACATGATGATAAAATGGTTTCATTATTTATATGAATCCCGACACAAAGAGAGGATTTCGGGCGGCGGTGTCAAGCTTCAGATTGACAGAATGGCCTGCTTTTCTTCTTCAGGTGTTTTGGAACTGGAGGCTCAGGAGGAGGCAGCAAGCCCTGACAGAGAGCTGCCATCGCACAGAGCAGAAACCTACCCACAAACCCTTGCCTGTGGCTTGGCCTTTGAAGGTGCATGTCTCTTCTTGACATTTCTTGTCAACTCGCCTTGGGAACGTTTGGGTTCGTCTTGGTCCACAGTTTGTGTTCAAACTGTCTGGGATGATGCAGGAGATATAAACCACTTCAATGTCTTTCAAGGGAGGAACACAGTCATTAATCCTCAAAGTCAATATTAACCGTTCCAAAAAAGATGTATCAGCGCGGCTCCCCCACGTTCAGGCCTGACATCTTGAAGTGAGGTTCAAAGTGCTATGATGCCTTTACAATCCATAGATGATGCAAAGCAAAGACTGACTTTTTATTTCTTCCTGTTTTTTTGCAGAACAGCTCACCATCCTTCCACTTTCTCTCTTTCGTGTCTCATGCTGGAACAAACAGAGCTGACGGGGAACATGGCGTATTTGTGTCACTCCAGCAATTGGAACAGAACAACATTAATAGACCATGCTGGTTGTAATACAATTAAAACATAAATATGCAAAGTACACCGGGGTGGCGCCGCCGCTGCGCCGTGTCTGCAGAGACAGGTGCCAGCCATCTTTAGTGTCTACAACAAAGATCCTCCAGCAAATGGCATCACGGTGATCGGACTGGATTAATACGTGATGTCTGGGAGTTTCAGCACGACTTCAGCTGAAAACAATCTAAAAGAGTAAATGATCTCAGCAGGACGGGCCCTGCTCTCGAACAATGAAGTAATGTGATATGTACAAGAGCTTACGTATCTGGATCAGTGGGAACGTTGTAAACTGTCATGAGAGGAGAGTCTCTGGTTTTTACAACTCAAATGAGCTAATGATCATTGTCTGTCCTCCTGTTTGTGCGTCTTTGATATGAAAGGAGGTGCGAAAAACATTCTGCATGTCTGAACAGAGAGCTCCGTTCGCTCCGAGGCAACTGCAACCGAACGCCGGCGTGTTCCAGATAACGAAGGCTGACAGAGTCCTGTCTGCCGAGCCGACTCTGGCCCTCTGACATGTCCCGTCGTCTCGCCAGGCATTTACTTTCTCTTTCATCAGTTTCATTCTTGGCGGTCTTGCGTTCAATTTGACTGATTGAGCGGACGTTCCAGTCGCCGCCCCAGCAATTTCTACAGATGTACACAAATTGTCAGTCAAGAAGTGACTGTTCAATAATATAGCCTTTACAGCCGATGCCCAAGGACCTGTAGGCCATTACAGGGCCATTACCAGTGAAATCCTTGTCTGGACAAGTGGAGGGAAACTAATGTGTTAGTGTGACGAAAGGTTCTCATTGTGAGGGTTGCAGCAAGAGCAGGGGAGATAGGATCAATTGCAAATTAAGCTCGTAGCTGTGTGTGTGTGTGTGTGTGTGTGTAAGTTGCTGCAGTTCACATCATTAAAAAAAAAATAGTTGTTTTTTGTGTCAACTGATTCACTTTCACATTAATTCCTGAGAAATGCTGCGGCCGTTTTTGCCCAGATCGTGTCGACAGGCTGAATCTGTAAAAACACTCACGCTGCTAATGAGCATCGTGGATTTGTTTTACACGCTTCACATTTTAGTATCTATGATGAATGTGTTCGAGGATACAGATTGACACAGTAGCTCATAAACATTTAAGTTTGGCGAGGAAATATTCAGCCGTACGTCGACAGCTGCTGACAGTGAAAAGCCAACAGTAAAATTTTAAATCATTACAACGGATTTTAAAAAATGCAAAATGACAAGAAATTAAAATATTGTATATTTCTTGCAGATTTGACAATCTGAGGTAAACACGGTTTTCATCTCTGCGTTGCATTAACGTACAGTAGCGTACAGACAGTTTTTCATCGTAAAAATTAGCCGTCTAGACAACTTCATTGCCGCCGCTGTTTCTGACAAACTTAATTCTACACTTCCACATCTGTCTTCATTTTCCAATGGGTTTTAACTGTCTATCACATTGCGGTTTCCAAAATTTGGTTGGGTGTTTCTCAATGTACCCACACAAATCTTTCCAGCTCCAACAATAAATTTACTTTCAGATGTTTTCTGTGGTTAACCATGTATACTTTAGCCTTTCTTCCAGATAGTTTTTTCACTAAATATCTACATGCACAAATATGCGTCAGTTCTTTTCGTGCCATAAATTAAACTGACGGGGATCCGGTGATGAGCTTATGATCAACTAATAATGGGATCACTTTAAAACACAGCTTCTTTCCTATGCGACACAATTAAAGTCGATAGAAATGAGCAGCAGAGTCTTCAAGCCGACGTCCACAAGCTAAGTGACCATGACATTAAAGTGTGTTAGCGTTCTCTCCTCGGAGGAGTGAAGCAAAAATTTTCATTGTGGGGGCGGAGGGTGAGGGCGAGGGGGGGTTGTGTCTTGGATTAATTAAGATGAGGAACTCCCAGTTTGGGGAGCTTAGCATGTGCAGGGTGATGTTTTCTTCAGAGTCTTTTCCACAGGGATAGGTTTGCACTCATCTTTGATAGTTAACCCCATGTGACCCTTCACTAGAGCCGCTCCCACTCCCACCTCACGGCTCCTGCTTCTCATTAGAGCCCGTCCACTCGTCTGACTGGCTCTAAGTAGGCCGCCACCCAGGACACTGACGCACCGGCCCCTGCAAAAACCATGAAGTACTGTGTGTGTGCAGCGCTCTGTAAATAATATTCTAAAGTCTGGACCTGCTCGATATGAAAGTGAGATAACTTCTGTTATGATTTGATGCTATATAAATAAAATTGTCTTGACTGTGTGAGTTTCCAAGTTACTTTATCAGCTATGAAGACGTCAGCGTCTAATTCAGATATGAAAGAAATACTGTCAGATTGACAGGCAAACATATTTTACTGAAGTTTTAATTCAGCTAATTAAACAGCTTACTTTCACATGTGGCAGCTTAAGAGTTAATATTTTACTGCTTTCTTATAAAAATATCTAAACATTGAATAAATTCAAATAGCTCAAAAATCCGACATTACATTAAATATCACACACAAACAAATTATGTCTTTATATAATAATGTATCTGTTACTTATAATTCAAGAAATCAAAAATGTCTTTTCAAAGAATAAAATATATTTTAAAAATGCAAATAATCTAAAATGTCTTTCATGTGTTAAAAAAAAAAAAATCAATATTAGCTGATGGCACCACATGAGATAAGTAGTTTTGATGAACATTTTTTACAGCAGAGGCGACAGGGTTGAAATTGCAGCTGAGTCATTACCCTGTATCATTGCTATCTCTCTGTATGATGAGACGTGAATTTGTCTGACCTCCCCGGGGCAGCACAAAGGCCTGAATTCAAAGCGGGGCACCCAGGGGCCAAGCTGGCGGCGGGCCCAGCTGAGGAGCACCAGCCAGCCACCACCTGCATACTGCTGCTCGCCCAGTCTCCCTGGATATGAACCCCCCTCCCTCCCCTCCTTCAACTCCCGCCCCCACCTCCCCCCTGCTCTGACAGGCCTCATCTGCATCCCAGTCATATCCTACTCCCACTCCCCGTATCTGCCCGGTCCATCTGATCTGTCCATCACGCAGCCTAAATTCTGTGTGACGGCGACACTATGGCCTCAGCTGTGAACGCTCCTTTCATCCTGTCACCGAGCTGTTGCAGATTTCCCTGCAGTGACAATGGTTTGTGCAATCTTTTATCTCCACCTCCGATTCTGATTACAACGTTAGAGGCTTTTTTTTTTATCTGTCAAATTTTAAATGAGGTATTGGTGTCTAATTTTTTTTATTTCTCTGTTTGTGTATAAAAACTCTTCTGCCCTTTTAACCTGCTAAAACTTCAAACAGTAAAATGTCGCAGTACTTTTAACGGTCCCTCACGTGTCAAAACAGCAATTATCTTATTCAGCTTGACAGTGAAATTTTGCATCACTTAACTGTGCAATGAATGTGGTTTGTGGATCAGGCGTCTCAATGATAAACAATCTCAGCCATGCATTTAACTAACAAACGTATGTAAAAAAGAAAGACAGGTTCCTCTTTCTCCAAAGTTGTGACGTGACAAAGTTCAGCTGCTGAATCAGTATGAATGAATAAAAAATATCCAGGCTGAGAGTTATCAATAAAGGTGTTTTTATTTGCCTTCAACTTTCCATGTGTTCAGTCTCCTCGCAGGCTGAAGTGTTTCTCTCTGGCTCCACAGTCTCCAGTGTGTTTCTCTCTTAGTTCAATAGTGCCCCCTGGAAAATAGTTTGTGTACTGCAGCCGACAAAGCTGGATCAGGGTGTAAAAAGATGGCAGCCACCTGGATGATCATTTAGTCCTCCCATCTGCCTGCAGTGAAGTCCTGGACAGGCAACGTTAGCACTTTAATTAAGCACATTTTGACAGTGATGTCAATGTGTGGCTGTTAGACTAGAAAAAAATAATCATGTGTTCATTGTGAGGATTATTTCTAATAACTGCTGGTATGATATCAGTATGATTAGCACACTTGCTAATAACAAAGACTCTCTTCATCCGCTCTGTTTTTCTGTCAAGAGTCAACCTCAGTTTAAATTCTCACCTTTATCACGATCACTGTTTGCAATTCATTTCCCGTCAAACTCGGATGCCACAGCCCGCGTGACCCCTGCCCTTGAGCAAAAAACAATATCAAAACATGGAGCTGGGAGGACGACGGAGCCAGACAGGGAACACTGGGATGCCAGTGGCAGACAATAAGAAGGCCGAACGGAGGATGGTAGAAATTCTCCTCCCAGCTGTAGACCTTGTCGGATCCCTATCCCGAATTCCTGAGCTGTCTGGAGGAGCCCTCGGGGCTGGCAGAATGGCAGGGTGCGTTGTGGGAGTCTGTCCTGTTTCTGTAAGCCCAGGCAGGGGGTCAGAGCAGGAGGAGGGGGGGGGTGTTTGATAATGCTGCATTTTTGACCCCCTCACGCTCCCGCTGTCTCTGCCGCAGCGTCTGATTCAAGCGGAGGCATCGGCAGAGATTCATGCCAAGACTAATTCGCAGGCTTGTTGTGGGCGACAGTGTTTGACACCGTGCGTCAGCTTCCAAGGTGGACTAATGGGAGGGTTCAGCAAAGGTCAAAGGGTTAGTGTGCTTTACCGCCGCTCTAACCTTGATCACCAAAGTAATTATGAGGGAGGGAGGGAGGGAGAACATGCCTGAAGCTATCGATGTGGCAGAGTGGAAGAGCGCAGTGTGTGTGTGTGTGTAAATGTGGCAATGGTGTGGGTGTGTGCACATATTTGCAGTCAGAACACAAACAACACCCAAACACACCACTTGAGTATTTCACACATTAAGGCCGATCAGACTGACAGCAGTGTAGTGTAAAGTTATGTAAAGTCATAACCTGTCATTATCCAGGTGCAACATTCTTTCAACTCCAACTAGCCAGATAACAAACAACATAATGACACCCGGTGACACGTTTGGCTCTGGAATAATCCGCAGCTCCGCTCAGTTACTAAGTGAAATGAAGCAGAATTTAAAGTGCTGAGCGGTCGCAGATGTGTGGAGTTTTTCTTGCAAGTGAAAGAAAAAGCTCGGATGGAAACCAAATCCTGTGCGTTGCTGCTTCAGCAGAAATATCAAACGACTGGAAGGAACTCGACAAAACTTGGCAATTGTTCTCTGTCTTTGAAGTCCGACATACTTCTGTTATAATAAATGCACAGTTGCAACAAAGGAGTGATCAGAATGAGTCGTGAAGGTGGAATACATGGTTGGAATCAAACCCTGGAGATCTGACAGTCGCATTCTTGAAGGGAGACACTGCACAGAAAGAAAAACTTCACGTTGCTCCTAATCTGTTTGAGGCTGTCGTAGCGCATGAGGCTTGACATGTCGTATCGTGTGTGTTCATCAACGCGCCGCAGCTCTCCTCGGAGCGCAGACCGCAGCCCTGTGTGCAGGACCGGTTCGGCCTCCGAGGGGGGCGGTTCTGGAGGCGATCCATTATCAGTAATGGGTCGGGGTCACACAATGGGGGCACTTTGTCAGATCTGCTGGGGATGCACTGCGGTAGGCAAAGGGCTCGCTTTGATCTCGGTGCGTATGTTCACCGGAGTGTGCCATGTCTGAAAGCTGATCCGCTCTCTGACATTTCCCTCCCATAACCATCTCAGGATCTATATCTCTTCTCTGAAAAAAAATCACAAGGAAAAAAAAAAAAAAAAAAAAAAAAAAGATGAATATTGCAGAGGAACGACTGTGACTTTCAGGAGCGAAATTACAAACCCGTGCTACTAACAACACATGCAGATAATATCTTTGTCTCTGCTTTTGTCTCTCCATTGTATCAAAGATAAATGGGCTGTTAGCAGTTGGTGTGTGTGTGTGCATGTGTGCATGCAAGTGTGCATCTGTGTGTCTCAGATAGGAGCCTGGACAGCCCAGTGTTTGTAGTTTTTGTAGTCCTCAGGGCCCCCGGTGGGTGTGCTCACTTTAAAGGGCCCAGTGAACTGTGAGGACTTGAGACATGAGACTGTGCCGCCCAACTGGCCCCAGGACACGGGTTCACCCGGAGAATGTGAGCCGAGCAGGGGAACTGGGCCGAGACGGGCTCCCACAAACCTCCGCTCTGCTCCTCGAGACGGCGGTCCCACCTGAAAGACTCGGCTCCTGCTCGTCACGGGGAAACTCTGCCTTTCTGTGGTTACTGGTTGGGATCTGATTTACATCTAAATCTACCATCTTTGTCACAATTGCTGCGTTTTAAAGCTGGTTTCTTCACGTTTCATTTAAAATCAGCTGTCATGACTCGGCACAGGAGCTGCTGCATATCTCATCCAACTGTAAAACATATTTAGTCGAAAAAAATGAACGGCAAATTTATGTCAGCTCATATGTTGGTGGAGATTCATAGTCAACCAGTTCAGTGAATATCTGCAGGTCCTGAGTTGATATTAGTGTAGTGACGCTCTATATTTTTCTTTTCAAAACCAACAATGAACTGATCCTAATGACAAGTATTTTGTCAAAGTCTGATGTGTCTTATTCTTTTATACAACCTCCATTGTTGCTTAAAAACTATTATAAACGTATCAATCAAATGTGGACAACAAAAATATAGAATATCACCAGACATTTCCTTGATGAAGTCTTGAAATTCTAGTTGAAATGGACTAATTCTAGTTATACAAGCTGGATAAACTAAACTGTTTCTGTTGTTTTTAGTATCACTTTCTTTTGAATGAACAAATGAATCGTCTTCATTTTTCTGTTCCAGTCTATCATCCAATGGCTATAAGATACGTAGGCTTGCAAAAAGTGTCACACAGATTTGACATTTTAACCTGAACATTTCCATTGAAACCAGTCAAATCAAAACTAGTTCTGACCTTTCAACAAAAAGGTGATTTTTGAATCTTTAAATGATTCCCCTTCACACTACACATCACTTCATTGCTCTCCATTTTTATTCCGTGAAAAAACACCTTGGATAAAAAAGCCCTGCTCATCATCTGTCCTCCTGATATCATAATAATGTCTATACTTTCACCAGATCACTTTTTCAACTTTTGACACCGGCTGTACTGTATGTCGGATTTATTTTTAGCCGTGGAGATAGTTTGAGGAAGCCCGTATAGATTGCACCCTCCTGGGAGAGAAAAACAGAGAGCGCAGAAGTGAAGCGAACCCCAGCTGAGTGTTGATATCAGGTTATGATGTTTGCTGTTTTAACATGAGCCTCTTTTCTCTTTTCTCCTGTTGTTTCTTCTCCTCTTCAAGGGTAGACAGGCAGACAGAGCCCGGGGGCTGTATCTCCCCAGCTGGGATCTTAGGTTAAGCTCTGAAGAGAAAAACACCACCGTTGTTGACTTTTTTTGGTGCATTTCCTTCATTGCAACTTTATTCTACATTATCCACTGGACAATTCCCCTCACATGGCTTTGTTGTTGTAATTTGGACTGAGGTTCCTTTAATTTAAGCATTCATTTTCATGCCAGTTCATTCTAAGGTCAAAGGTTATAGAAAGACTGTCAATGCAAACTGCTGAGCTTCGACCAGTTAGTGTCATTTAAAGGTTTAGGTGTAGATCTACCTGCAAACTTTTTGTTCTGCCACCGTTTAAACACTGTAACAAAGCAGACACCAATCAATTTGTAGCTATGAATTGTGGCTTTGGATAATTGATCTATGACCTCGGGAAACACTGAATCTGTACAGCACGACAATGACTGAAAAACAGCAAGAGCATTCTCTTTTCTGTTCAGGTGGAGCTGTGGGTGAGGTGTGACGGATGACAATTAAAGGGCTATTTAAATATTTAAGCAACAAAGTTTGCAAGTCGTCCCTCGGGTGCAGTTATGGAGGGGGGGGGTTAATGCTGCCTCATCTCTCCAAGGAGCAGCTGAATGCCAGGCAGGCAGCGTGGATAGTTGGGGGGCATCACGGCTTGGGTTACAGCGTGAATTAAAGCTGACACTAAGAAGCGCTCCTCACAATGACCTGCAGAAAACAGCAGACAAAAGAGTCTATTTTGAAGCAGGACAAAGGGGAGGTTAGTGGAGATACCTGAGCCCGGCCGGCCTAGTCAGCGTGTCTGTGGAAGGACGAATGGCTGGGACCACCGCAGCTCGACCCGGCAGGAGAAGAAACACACCGAGAAGCACATTCCTGCACAGCCGTAACACCAGAGAAGACACACGACACACACACACACACACACGCACACGAGAATATCCCGAGCACAAGCTGTAATTTGTAAGACATCATTTTTGGTATTAATATCAGTGTTGTCAGTGGTGTGACTGGTGGTGTTCAGGGTTTGTGGTCACACACACACACACACACACACGCACACACACACACACTACACATGATTTCATAACAGTTCAAAACACAGAGAGATTGTCAGCAATTTGTTTTGCTCCCTGGAGGACTTTGTCATGTGAAAACCATATTTAACCTTTCAGATCTTTGCAGAAATGTAATTTTCCCTCGCGGCAAAACTTACTCAATCATTACTATTGACATTTTGTGATGAAATTTACATTAGCAAAAATACTTCAGAGAACGCTCCGGAGATCTCGTAGCAACCCCCCTCACCCCTCGACCCCCCGACTCTGCCTATGAATGCTCGTGAATTCCACAAGAGTTTGCGCTATCTCCCTTCATCTGCTGTCACCATGGTCCTCAGCGTGCTTTCACCTCCGTCCTAATCCCCCACTTCATCTGAAAGTCAGGATGACAGCTCTGGCTCTTGTCCTCTCTCTGCGTGTTTGTGTTCGCTCTTTTGATTTTCAACATCCACCTGTTCTTGAAGTGTGTGTGTGGGGGGGGCTGCAGGTAGGCAGGTAGAACTAATTGTCGGAGGAATCAGGATCTTCATGCTCAGTTAATCAAATCAATTATTTTGTTAAAACTGCCGATACTCCCTCGGGTTCCAAACGGAGTCGTCTTAATAATTGATATACCAGTTTTTTTTTTCCATTTGCTTCTAGCCGAGCTGACAGCGTCCTGGCTGAAGTAATTACTTTCTGCAGACATCTCCCAGGGTGCAAAGCGTCCAGACGACAGGCGCATTCTTAAACCGGCAGTCTGAGGGTCACAGCTCGCTCTGGTACCAAACTGGACTGAAAACCATCAGAAATATTTGTATTCACCGCGTCACTTTCTCTCTCGGCGAATTCAGACAACACTCTTGGCGCTTTCTGAAACACGGAGGAGGAGCTTTTGAGATTGTTTACAGCGAATGCCAAACGCCATCGAGCTCAAACCACTCAGGGCTCGTAGGAAAGTTTGCTCTCGCATTGTGAAAATAACAAGACCGTGACACAAGTGGCCACAATCGAGACGGATAATTAGAGGAAATGTGCCACCGAGTCAGTGGAAACTAGAGGAGCCTCCTCATTTAAATGACGTATTAAAACTACGCAAACAACAATTTTAGGTGTAAATGAGACTTGAGGAAGTTTTGCATAAGAGATTAACAATGTGGACTGAATGATGAAAAATGAGAGATTTCAGAATGTGTGATTGTTGTTGACTAGTTTTATCAGAGAAATGTTTGAATTTAAAGCTGAGAAAATACAACGGCTAATAATCTGTCACTGCATTACATAACTAATATAGGACAACATACATGTTATTGTATATTATATAAAAGCAGGTAAGTTCACATTTTTCTGTCTTATATTCACATATTCAGATTTAAATGTAAAGAGTTTTTCCACTCTGGTCATGAAAAGCTCTCGTCCTAAAGTGAAGTGGAAGTGACAGGGGACAAAATCCACAATACACACTTTGTGTTTTAAAAAAAATAACTTGGAAGAGATGTTGAAAAATTATGATTTTTTTTTTTTTTGCACTTCATTTTTTTTATTGATTATCCACAAATATAAGTTAACCCAATAAAAAGAGAACATTTAATTAAATTTAAACATTGAAATTGGGCAAAATGTCAATATAAAGTCTAATAACAGGCCTTTTTTCACAGCAGACATTTGGACTCGTAGCAGGAGGAGCACAGGTGTTACTAATAACATTAACAATGGCTCAGTTCACTTCAAGTGTCCCAGTGAGCCTCGCTGAGCCGGCGTGCACAATATCAGGACGCTCATTAATTCTATAATTTACACGTCTGCTTTTCCTGCAATGACAAGTCAAAACGTCTTTAGTTTGTGCTTCAGTTGAGTGAGCACATTTTTTAAATTCAGTCACCAAGTTCAGTATTATTTGATAGGTTGCTGGTTTATCTAATCATTTCTTAATGACGATGAGTTTTTAATGGCGAGTTTCTGTTGACACGTGTTTTAATATTGAAGTTAAAGTGAGCTAACAGAGCGCAGTCAGACGGAGGAGCCCCGGCAGGAAACCAGCAGCTTATATGTCTCCGGTCTCTGCTGATTAACATGGATAAGTTTGACCCACAGAACGGGTGAGGATTCCTGTCTAATTGAATTACTGTCAGTCTCCTAGCCTCCAAATATTGTCTTGAACTTATAGCCCTCTCTGTTGCCACAATCTATTTACATTATATATGTTGGAGGGTTTGTTTTTTTCCTATAGACTTAACTGCAATTTAGCTTTGGGCTCTGGTTCAGGGAGCAGTTGTTGTACTTCATCAACAACTAGACAGCTGGTTACATGTATGAACTATTAGATATATATTAAGATTATTTAATATAGTTATACATCGGCATGATAGAGTCCTTCATGCGTTGCATATGATAAAAACAAATGCTGGTTGTGAGAAAGAAAAGAAGACACAGTAAATACTTTCAAAACTAAACACCTGCTGTGTTTTGGCCCCAAACTCCTCAGCTTAAAAAGACTTTTACTCGTCTTCAGCACAGCTTAACTCGTGAGGGCATTCGGAGCTTAAATCTGGAGCTGTGATCGAGTACAGGGAGGACAGAGGTCAAAGGAAAGCTCATCTCTGAGTGTGAGCCTCATTCTTACGTTAAGGCCAGAGTTATGTCACTTATTGCATTGCTCTGGAATGAGGTGCAAAAACATGGCTGCCAGCTCTCTTCCCCCTCAGGCCCTTCAAAAACCCAAAGGCGGGACGTATGTGCCATTTCATGCATGTTATGCACTTTGCATCATAGGAAAACACGATACGGGCCCCTCAGCCATACGGCGGATAAACAGCTTTGTTCTCACTTGTTAGCATCTAGCAATAGTTCCCTTATTTAAAATGCATTTGACTTGGACATTCAAGTCACACCGACATGAACATTCTATTAAATATGCATATCTCAAGTGTCCATGTCTGATTCCAAAGTGGACAGTGGAAGATTTATGGCACCATTGACCCTCATTGCTTTGCTGCTTCCTCGAGAGAACTTGCCACAGGCTGCGTGCCAAACGCTTTAAAATTTAAAGAGGTGATGAAGAAACTATCCAGAGGAGACAAAAACACATCAGTTCTGCCACAATAAGACTTTTCTCTTCCTTCTTTCCAGCCTCTTCAGTCTCATTGGCAGCGATGGCAATCAGTCGACAACCGTCCGTTCAAAGTTATAGTCATTTTCATGTTCATGGGGAGCCTGGGAAAATCAGATAAAGCTCTTTCTCTAAAATCCCTACAGGACCCCCAGTTTGAATGAAATGAAGAAACCCTTGGCTTCGCCTCCAATAGATAGTTCTTTGATACAATGACGTGTAAATGACCAACGCATGCCAAGATCGCAAATATTGGAAACTTCATCATTGCGAGTGCCTCCGTCACCCTGCAGCCTGTGAACAGGCGACGGCTCGGCGATGGCGAAGGCAGATTTCTGTTTCTTCAGGCTGTTTGCTACAAGACGAACACCTGCATTTTTCCAGGCTCTGGAGGACTCTGAATGTGACCTCAGCGCACGAGCAAAAGGGTATCCAGCTCCTTCAAAATGTCAGAAAGCCACATAAATCTATTGTTCCTGACATGTTCTCTCCACAGAGGCTCAGATAAAGACACCTTTCTCAAAGTGGCGACATACTTTTCCGAGAGCAATGGAGGAAACAAGAACTCCCACACTCTCACAGCAGCTCTCTGATTTTGTCCACGCTTACTGGTAAACTGATAAAGGACAGTGACAATACCTCTGGAGTGTCTCATAAATGCTTTGTATTGACCTTAAAGCATTTGCTGACCACAAACAGAACTACAAACGGGGGGGGGGCATCTCTCCCGTGGGTAGGAGATGTTTTCTCCAGCAGGCACACAGGATCACTGTCTCGGTTCTCTGAGCTGACCGTCCACAGATAGCAGCACCTTCCATCGCTCCAGGCCTTCAGTCTGAAAATCTCTCCTCTGCAGGATGGATTGGGTTCCAGGACCCTCTCCTCTCCCGGGACTAACCCAACCCGGGGAACAGGGGGCTTTCATGGGAGATCACAGGTGCTTATATACAAAATGGCAATTTTCTTCTTCCATAATTCCATGTTACTGCATTACCAGATCTTATCGCGAGGCCGGTTTCTCATTCCTGAGGTTTTAGACGTTAATGAAAGATGCTTTGCCTCCGGCCACTGGGGGCTAAATCAACAAGCCCGGGATTCCTGTTGGCCTTTGTAGGGGAATACCAAAGGCAGAAAGCGGACTGAGCCGAGGTCAGAGACAAAGCGCGGAGCTGAAGATGGAAACGTCCAAACAAGCTTGTATTGAAATCGAGTGCAGCGCTTCACAAACTCTGTTGTCAGAAGTCGGATACTGAAAACAGCCCGGTCAAAAGTACACAAGTACTTCAGTGACGACACCTGTCATGTTTCAGATGTGTTCATCTGAACTGGTCATGAACAGGATGTTAATCCCATTGATTAATGATATGAACGTGGATATTGTTACAGTCATGTTTTCATACAATGAAACTGCATTTGTGCGAGAAGCTGGATGTTTCCTTTACTTTCTAGCAAACCATTGATTCATGACTTGTGATTATCCATGTTTAGTTATTTTATCTATTTTAACCATTTATTCATACCTTTAACTATGTGCTTCAACTTTTCAGTTGTAATCTATTTTTATAGGTTACATTTATCTATTTAAGCCTTTATACTTATTTGGACTGTTCATTACTTTCAGCTCACTATTTCAAATTATTTTTAGCCAACAGTTTGAACAGTTTGCTTCTTACTTCGAGCCTCTCTTTTAACCTCTTAACTGTTTTGGCCTCTCTGCTCACTTTGCTTACTCGTTTTAACGTAATCTAAATGGATCTATTTTTTGGTTGAGCATCTCCACAGCCTCGCACCTGCACAAGTAGAAGAAGTACCCCCTGGGGTACAAGTACCCGCGGTTAGGAATCAGTGACTCAGTGCACATTTCATATTCTTGTCTTATCTTTCCCGGGTCACACATGATAATCGTCTGCTGCTGTCACACTGTACGCTTACATAAACAGCTAAATATTGAAATGACTGGTTCTGCGTACACTCTGGTGTAATAATACATAATGATTGCCATATTATTCTTTGCACCGGAGGATTGAAACATTTTGATAATTACTTTTTATGCCCTTAGTGTGCCCTGGAATCAGACTAAAACAACCTCAACAATATGTGTTGAGGATATGTAATTTCAGCCACTTAGGATCATTAAAAAGAGATCATATTGAATATCACTGCCAGGGAGGGAAAGAGAAAGCGAGAAAGAAATAAAGAAGAGATTTGTTTGTCAGTCAATTCCGACCCACTCAATCTCCTTAGCCTTGTGAAAGAGGGGGAGAGAAAGGGTCGGGGTCAGCTTTCTGTAAATCTTCTGATGAAATGTTGACAAAACAGCCAATTTTCTGTAATTTTCCTGCAGCCGTCTTTCAGCGGCTTACTCACTCAGAACCCCTTCATTTCAAACAGCAGCGCACCGCGACCTCTGACATGTATCTCGTCCCTGGCTTCTTCGGCCTGGCAGAAAGACAGTAACAGTTGTGCCTTTTAGGTCAGGTGGATGCCGTTTAAGGAGCCAGCCTCATAAAGGACTCCTTTGTCTCTCAAACAGGCTCTCTTGGGCCCCAGTAAAAGGATAAGAAATGTAGTTAATAGCTCAGGAGTGGCCTAATCATCAGCTGCCATTACTGCTCCAATATCAGCGGAGATGACAGACTTATCAATAACAAAGGCCCAGCTGAAGCCTCCACCGCTCTGTCATTTTGATCTTTGCTCCACTAATCAGAGCTTTCATTTGAGCTAAGCACCAGGCAGCACACCTCTCATTCTCTTCATGCTGTGCCAGATATCACTCATCTTTACAAGCCACTCTGTATTCCCTCAACCCCAGGCCACCATTTCCACAAATTGGCTTAATTTCTCAGGCAAATATATGACACATCTGAGAGCTCATTATCCCTGCAATGCAAGTGATTATTGTACTTACTGCTAAAACTCTCTTAACTTTGGAGGTTTTGTCGTGAATGGCTTTGGTCGGAGTCCAGCTGATTTTTAAATGAAATGAAGATATGTCAAACTGACTATCATTGTGCTATATAAATATTTCATAAGCTTATGCTGTGGTTGCTTCAGAGGTGCACTTCTGAAAATACAAAGGGCTTTTGGGGCATTTTAACCGATTGTTCACCACAAAGCTCGGACTGAAAGTCAAAGACTGTCGTATAGCTTTCGTGTTGTAAAGCAAGAACAACACGTACAATAATAGAATATATCTATAGAGATTAGATAACTGTGTCATTAGCCTCATGGGGTAAATTGCCCTTCTGTAGAATATAACATATCCTAAACAAGACAATGTATGTCTGATGCTTTTTAATAGCAATATGCATAGTCTAATATCAATATGTTCATTCTTCCACAGAAAGCTCCTCCACCAAGGAGAAACCTGAGAGGGCCGAAGAGCTGCTCCCGCACCTGGACGAGCTGGCCCTTTCATTTACAGTCATGGTGAGGATCAGGCACTGACTGACTCAGACACCTGCTATTGGGAAATATGTTCTCCATCAGTGAGCTATAGACTATTTCTGGACAGGAGTACTGGGAGACCATTGTTCTCCGCAGCACTGACAGCCAAGGTATTCTGGGACTCTTGGCACACATAGAAAACAATGTGTTATTCATGTTAAGCTTAAAAATTGAGCTACTTATTCGACATTACCAAACAAACCGCAGTTAGACTGGTATTTGTTGACTACTGCAGAAGAGTTTGATAGATATTGCAATAAAACCGCAAACATTACATATTCCATGGAAAATATGATGGGACTTGTTTGATGGAGCAAAATCACAGAAACTGATAGATAAGAATGATTAAAACACCAATTAATGCTGTTAGATTTAGAAGAGTATATAACCAGAATCACACAAATGTCCTTTTCAGGCAAAGAGTAAATGCCTATCTTTCATATTAAGCATAACCTATGGTCTCAGGCTTAACATAAAACAGTGGAACTCTTATTCCCTCGGTTTGATACATGATATGTGCTCTTTAAACAAATCATCTGGTCTCTGCTCCTATACAGTCTCGTACAGGGGCAGAGGGTTTGGGGATTTTGCAATGTCATCTGGGATTAAAAAGGAGCAGCACATCAGAGCCCCGGGCCACACCACCTGGAGCCCCTATACGATCCCTGGCGCTGCACCACTCAAAAGCAGCCCCATTAGCTTACCGCCAAATAATTCCTGGTCAACCAAATGACACTGAGCTAACAAAGCCCCATTTCAGAAAAGATTACAACTTCAACAGGAAACCCTTTGATTATGACTTTGTTTGAAATGTTATCAATACCATGATCATTCCTCCGGATCAACAAAACCATCTCTAATCACCATACCTTGGCCGGACCTTCAGTTGTGCATCAATCTCCTGAAAAAAAAAAAAAAAAAAAAAGCAAATCACAGTCGAGAATAGAGGAGTGATTTGTTTAACAAGGAGCACGTGCAATGACAAAGCGATTCCTTTCTCCCCGCTGATCACCCACCTGCACACAGATTAGGTCAGATATTCACCTGAGCTGCCAACCTGTCACTCACACTCAGCGAGAGGAAAAAAAAAAAAAAGAAACACACACAGCTCACATTCATTTCATGTTAGTGCTGCTAACAGAAGACAGCAGACAAGAGTTTACCTCTTTTACCAGCAGAGAAACATACCCATGAAAATGATCACGCTTTTTAAACCCAGCACTCACAGCTATTTTAATGTAAGAGCAAAAATTAAATTCTGTGAAATATGAACATGGTTGGAGTCACAACATTCAATACAATCTGCCATTTATAGCAAACATAAAGGCTGATAAACAAAAGATTACGAGACTGTGAAATATACAATATAGTAAGTCCAGCTTTTGTTTAAGTGCAAAGTAGTTCAATAATTATACTTGCAGTGCTCAGTTTTTATATTCAAAGCTTAACAACATAGTTAAAAGAAATTACTGCAATAAACAAATCTCTTTGTCCACATTGGGTCAAACATTATAAAGCTAAATTCAAGTTCTGTTTTCTTTACTTACAATTTTTCCAATGTGTTATTTTGTAGTTTTTTTTTAATAAACTATGCAGATGATCAAAAATATTTTTCCACTGTCTTTGGAAAATACTTTGATCTTTCTCATAAAGTTCCTCATTTGATCGTGCAGTGTTTCCATCATTTTCCCAATCAGTCATGATGCACAAAGTTAATATGCACAGTTACGTTACACAACTGAGACCAGACAACCAAAAACCCCATAACCAGGTATTTATTATTGTAAAAGAAAATACATTTAAAATCAACAAGTTATTATATTTATTCACCACTTGAGTTTACAATTCACAATATAATTTATTGTATATTGTAATGCCATCTGATAGGTTGATAACATATTTCCCTTGCACCACTGATCCACCTCAACCTTTTTCAAAGCTGTCTTACAATGAAAGAAAGGAAGCTGCTGCAAAGTTGATGTTCTATCATCAATTTGGTCTCTGGCGCCCCTTTGTGGCCGGTGTGCGGAACTGAATACAATCATTTTAACTCAATGCAACTCAATCCAAAAGACAGAAAAACGCATTTATTTCACTTATTACACACAACAAATGGCTTTAAAAACTAAAATGTGGCTTTGACCAATGTCTGTGAAATAATATAATGACACAACTCAGCTCAATTTAATTTTTTTTCATGCGGTAGAAAAGCACATTTCTGGTTTAAAGAAATAAAATCCGTTCGTATCATTAAAACTATACAAAGCTGCACATCTGTAATAATAGTGAGAATTAACTTGAGTTTTAAATGAGTGAAAGTGAGGACGTGTGTGTTTGTGCGTGTGTGTGTGAGCTGCACAGCTGGACAGATGCCAGTTTAAATAAGATCAAATACAATAAGTTCAGCTTGTACAGAAGTAAGTGACTGATTGCAGCTCGTCTGTGACTCAGTGCTGTAAAGTGGAGGCAGATGAAACTAAGCCACCGTTGAATGAGCGCAGTCAGTGAGATAAGACTGTTCATGTTATCCGGTGAATCTGCATTTATTACTGCACCATCACGTCGTTTATTAAGAACATTATGTCTCGGCGCACAACAGTGTCATGAGCTCAGGGAGGGGCTGCTGCAAAACACACTGACAGAATGAACGCAAAGAGCCAAAAAGAAACACTTCCTGTTGATGCAAAAGCTGCAGCAGCAACTGTCTGACACATCTGGAGCGGAGAGGGGGGGAGGCCCGGCTGCTGTGAGCGAGCTGCTGAGGGGAATGGACCGCGATTCATGCTAATCTGGAAGACGGTGAGTTTGGAGGACTTTGTCTTGAACCGGAGATCACGGTCTTTCTCTAATGTCGACCTGTCTTCGCCCTCACGGTGAAAGCTGCGCGGAAATAAACGCCCGCACGTTAGCAACTGAACGCTAGCTAGCGTTAGCCGCTAATGGCTACTCGCTAACGGAACGGCTGCTAACTGTTAGCATAAGCTAGCTTGTTAGCATAGCAGCTTTTTCATATGACAGCCGACATAGTTTGGATCTGCATTCGACGTAGT
The DNA here is from genome assembly GCA_025331565.1 of Holacanthus passer. Classification (NCBI taxonomy): domain Eukaryota; kingdom Metazoa; phylum Chordata; class Actinopteri; family Pomacanthidae; genus Holacanthus; species Holacanthus passer. Next base: position 1,307,440 of record JAFREQ010000061.1, on the reverse strand, counting down.
GATTTAGCTACGAAACCAGACAGCTTGACAAGATTTCAAATAGTCAAGAGAAGCTTATATTAGTCCACAATATTCGACAGAGTGAAGTCTGTGTGAAAGTTACGCATTTTTCTCAAATAATTGCTCGACCCTATGCTAGCCAACACGGCTAGTTAGCTAATGCCTGTTAGCTGCTTGTTAGCTGGGTGGTCCGGCCCTGTGAGCCGATGCAATTCTTTTAAACTAACATTAATCTCGACCAATTAAGTTGCCATTACAGTAAGAAGTAGGTGGAGACATCAGTAAAAAGCAGGTGGATATGACGGTGAAGCTAACGCTAATGTTAGCAGCTCTGCAAGCTAGCTCGCCTCATCAGTAGCTAACAAACTACTAACAGGCTGGTTTGCAGTAAAGTTTGAGACGTTTGCTCCCAAATTCTATCGGCACCGTGTGCATGTAGGCTGGGATCAACAGTGCAGGCTAATGTCCCCCTGTGTGCATTCACGACGAAGCTAACACATCTAAACCTGACTCTTAATGAGTGAGATGTTTAACGAAGTCCTGCAATAATTTAGCTGACTTGACTTATTTTAACACCACTGACATCAGGCCCCTATGTTTCCAGTGTGTCTGAACTGAACCAGTAACTTTACATCTGTTCAGCTCAAAGACTGTTAGCAATGTTAGTGTAGCTGTAAATTAATTGCACGTGATGTTATGGCAGGAGGGGACAAAGTGCAGGGACATGGCAGGTTATTCTGTACACCTGAGTTTACCTCAGTCCACCACCTCTCTGTTTACTACTATAGATTTCACAATCTGCAAAAAGCCCAGTCTGAGTTTGAATCTAATCTCAATAGTGGAACTACGAGGCGTGTCAGAACTGGATGGAGCCAAACCAATTAGGATTGTGCATGAGTTGGCATTATGGCTTTGCACCCATTCAACCCTGTTTCTTACAGTCTCTTTTCTGTTTGGGATAAGCAATAAAACTGAGCTGAAATGAGTGATTGTGCAACACAAGACATATAGATGCATAAAGTAATATCTGGTGAAACAGGACTCTGAGGACTGATAATCTGGAGATACAGACACCGCTGGCACCGTGTCAGAGGTTACAGACTGTACAGTTTCTGTGCACTTATCAGTAAATCAGCAAAAAGCATCATTTTCCCTGATATTTTTTGGCAAACTTTCAAAGATTTATGTGTTCGCGATATTGTGGTAGTTATTATTATTTAATTATACAGATGTGACTGTATTTACTGTGTAATAAATCACAATGTAAAAACTGTTGCAAGTCAAAATATTCTCATGTATTTACCTTGTAACAGTGTGATATAAGGTATTTTTATACTAAATGATTTTGGGAAACTTACCCGAAGAAGACAGTAAAAGTGATGCTACATGTAGACATTTGCAGTGGTTTTCCCACATGTTAGTAGTAAACAGTCGCTGAATTGGTTGAATTCTTTTCTACCTTAAGCAAAACCTCACCGTCTGGTGGTAATAAAACCTGTTTTTAAGACACTGTGTCAAATGTATCACTGCCAACTGTAACTGCAACTAGGGATTTAATAAAACACAAAATTCAAAATTCACGGTTCGGTGCATTTTTGGTACAAAAGGGAAAAACAAAAAACAAATGTGACAGCGATTCATTGTCCATAATTCTTACTGTGACAGTTAAAGGACTCAGATACTGTCATGTCAGTAAAAATAAAAAAAAAGACAAATGTCAGTAACGCTCCATCGTAAGACTCTGACTTGTTTATAATTCCTGAAAATCTGCAGCTTTTGTTCATATATACAGAAAGGAAAAAAGGACTGACTAACACTTTGACCATGGGCTTAAACCTGTGTTCTTTCGACTGAGCGTGGCCTCATATCTGTAGCGATAAACACTCGTATAGCGTTAGTTATCGCTTTGGTCTGAATCTGCAGTGTGAGGTGAACACTGTGTAGAGAAGGACTCACCAGTCTGTTTCTGTCTCGTTCTGCTCATCAACACTTTTGGGTGATGCCATCCTAAATGACGTGTTTGAAGTGTTTCCACAGACAAACCTGACTTCTGTTGAACGATGTCGGCACACAGTTGGACACTAATCCTTATCTATTTTTGCTGTGACTAACCAGGAAACCATAACCTTATTGTACAGTGGACAGCAACACGAGACCATGGACGTTCGTATCGTGGATTCAGCCTCGGTTTTAGAACTGATACCCCATAATTCCACTAGTGGAATCGATGCAGTGTGGCTGTAGGTGAAAAGACAGTGAAGCAGGATGATATCCAAGCCAATTAGTGCTGGTCATTAAAGCACTGCAAACAAGATGTAAAATTTATCAAGGTTGAAGTAGATAAAATGCCTGATAAGTGCAACAGGGAAATCACAGAGTGCTGTCGTGGATCAACTAGTTATTCTCATCTGAATGCACAAGTTGTTGCTTGTAGTGAATGCAGATGTTGGAAATGGGATAGGCTGTCCTTGTGGATGCCTTTTGTCACTGAGAAGAACTTGATTATGTGATCATGGAAAACATACTTTACTGCCCTGTACAGTACAGTCATATAGTATAATTCTGTTAGTTCTGGTTTCTGTTCAGTGTTTTTCATAATTGTGCAGCTTTTTGTTGTACAAATCACACGTTTGAGAATGAGTATGTAGTTGGAAAACTATAATGTTCCTTCATGTTCTGATAAGGGCGTGAGTAGGCAGAAATGAAAGATGAGTACTTTCTTATTTTCCAGTTATTTAAGTCCAAGAACACACCCAAAGGCGAAACATACAATATTTAGCCCCCACTAAGCCGTAACAGTTTCCACAGTGCATGTTATTCTCACACCGGCAAAGATCCTCACATTATACCTTTACTTCACTCAACTCCAGTCTATTTTTATTTTTTTTTTTATTATCTGTTTTAAATTGCTCTGCCAACCTTTGCTTGTTAAGCAGTTCTGTTCTGGGTCTGCTTTGTCCCACAAGTAGGTTTTCAAAGTAGGTGAAATGCTGCTGATGTTGAAGAAAGCAAACAATGCCTGCTGACTTTGATTTTTTTCTTCTAATGTGTTTTTTGTTTTGTTATTTTAAGTGAGACTTTAGGTGACGTCTTCGGTCAGCCAGACTGTCACAATGTCCTCAGCATCCTTTTTACCTTCCTACATGAAGCAGCTGTGTCAGAAAGTCTTTATAAAAGTCTTTATAACCAGGCAGGGAACTTGAGCCGCAGATGGAATTTTTGAGCTGAATATAAACATTTTCGGTTTTTCCCACGTGAGCCGAGCATGTGACCCTCACCCAGCATGTGCATCTCAACTACTGAGCATACATTCTTTGGCTTCCCTTCAACTTGGCTCCATCCAGTATGCATGCTGTTGGCAGTCATCACGGATATGTTTTAGTGTATGAGCATGTTGTACTTGAAGGCTGGTAACGGGCAAGTGAAAATAATGCACACCTTCTTATGATTCTCTCTGTTGTGTTTTGCTTCGTCTTTGCCTCCACTGTGCCAGGATGAGAGCATATGGTTTGTTGGACAGGTGTCTTGGCAAGCTTCGGAAACTGGGGAAAGTGTTTATGCTCCCAAAGCGCTGACAGAGGCTCAATGCGCCGAAGATCATGCTGAATTGCTAGCGAGGGGCAGGGAGGAGGAGGAGGAGGAGGAGGAGGTGCAGTGGGAGAGATGGGAGAAGGGCAGATGGAGTGAGGGGAGAGGAGGGTTAAGCTGGAGAACTGACTCATACTAAGGTTTTGCAACGAGGAAGTATTTGCTTTTACATACACACAATTACACAGCGGGCACAGTATAATTTCATTTCACAGTTGCAGCTTTCCAAACAGTTCCTGCTGAGAAGGCAGTGCCGCTGTCTGTTAATGTTTTATCAACCAGGTCAGGTCTGGATGCTATTGTGTAAGGTTTGTATGCCACGACTTGTGCGGCAGAGCCTTTCACGGGGGGAGTGTGTTCAAGAAAGCTTTAATTTTATTGCTTGTATGCTGTGAAATATCTTAATGTAGAGAGGGATCACCAGGAGTGTTTCAGAAGCAGCGTGTTTTGCCTGTTGACTTGCTCAGATTTTCTTGATTTGGTCATTTTCTCTTGATTTTTGTGCTTAGGCTACATCAGCTGTGTAGTTAAATGGTTTCTGTTCTGAAAACTCAGTTAAGATAACTTATTCAAATGACAGCAAGTGCAAAGAAACAATGCCAGAATTTTCATTTTCACTTTGCCCTGATGGTGGTGAGCGTGTTGGAGCCTCGCAAGGGCCAGCCTGTTTTTTTTTCTCCATTGTGGGAGTAATTATAAGAATCATAAAGGAATTAAAATAAAAAAAGAAATTTCATTTCATTTCATTTTCTGCAGTTTCTGGCTGAGATATAATCAGCACAGAGCTGAAGAGAGAGGAAAACAAATCACATTCAATCATTAACCTGCGAGGACACTCAGCGCCTCAGCAGAGAAAGACAGAGGCACAGAAGACAGGAGTGTCTTTTTTTTTTTTTTGTCTGTTTTGTGATGTGACACAAACGGGAGTCTGCATAGGATGTTTTATTTTGAAAGTTGCTCTTGCTCTGTGCCATTCCTGTATCTGAGTTCCTGCTGCCTTGATGAGCTCTGGTGGCCACATAGCAGCCGACGTAGCCGTGTCTGGTGGATTCTGCAGGTTAAACAGTTACAGAAACATTTTCATCAGTGTCATAACTGATGTGCATATATTTACATACATCAAAAGAGCCCTGTAGAAAGGTTTGTAAGAGAGTTTTCAGGGGGGCTTAGTGCAAGTTCACCTTCCAAGCAGAACCAGATTTTCTTCTTTCCCTGCCAAACATGGGATGTACGCCTATATGTCTTCCTTCATTTCTCTCTTATGGCGTGTTTGCATAGAAAGCAAAGTGAAAGTTGATCATTTGTCTTTATTAAACACAAACATGTGATGTATGTAACGAACAGCCTGACTCTCTCCTGCAGAGCTCGAACTCTCAGATGTAAGTCGCTTTGGATAAAAGCGTCTGCTATATGAAATTATACCTCCCTGGCCCAGCAGCTGTCTGTCGGCTCTGTACCTCCGGTCCACCCGGTTTTCCAGTCAGTCTCAAAAACGCCTTACAATACCAGGGCTGCAACTAACGATTTTTTCATTATTGATTAATCGCTGATCATTTTCTCAATCGATTATTGGTTTAGTCTATGAATTGTCAAAGTGTGCAGTACACTAGTTTTTTGTTAAATGGGGAAACGTAAAAGTGCTACGATGCATTTCAAATGTCATGTTTCAAAACCTAATGTTTTCTTTTTGTGTTCTTCCTTTTCCGTCAGGCTGTCGGCAAACTGGAGAAACATATCCAAGAAATGGACGACGGCAGCTACATCGAGTTTGATGTGCCGGAGTTCAGTAACACTGTTCTGACCCAGCTCAACGAGCTGCGGCTGCAAGGGAAGCTGTGTGACATCATTGTTCACATTCAGGGCCAGCCGTTTCGAGCCCACAAGGCCGTGCTGGCAGCTAGTTCACCCTACTTTCGTGACCACTCAGCTCTCAGCACCATGAGTGGCCTTTCCATCTCGGTCATCAAAAGCCCTGAGGTGTTTGAGCAGCTCCTTGCGTTCTGCTACACAGGTCACATGTCCCTGCAGCTCAAGGATATCATCAGTTTCCTCACTGCTGCCAGCTTTCTGCAGATGCAGGCCATCATTGACAAGTGTACCCAAATACTGGAGAGCATCCACTCCAAGATCAGTATTCCAGTCAGTGTCTGCAGCCCCGAGAAGGACGACGCGCAGCCCAGCCACAATGGGGTCAATGACAGCAACCTCTTTGTGAACCCTACCCAGATCTCCCCCCCTTACTACTCCCGGCAGAGTCAGGCAGGACACGAAGTGCGTTTCGAGCTGGCAGGAAAGGGCCTTGTCCGAGGGCGACAGCAGCCAGAGGAAGGCCAGTCGGACCGAGGCAGCAGTGATAGTGTGTCAGAGCATGACGCTCCCATGGAGGGAGAAACGGAGCAAGTGGAACTGATTGGCAAAGATGGGCAAGTAACAGATGTGCATGTGAAGATAGAGAAGATCGACAGGCCCACCTACTCAGATAGTTCCTCAGCCGGCGATGATGGCTACCACACAGAGTTGGTAGATGGAGAACAGGTATTGGCTGTTAGCGTGGGTTCTTATGGTCCTGTCATCCAGTCTGCTACCTATTCTTACTCAGGGCTGTCCTCCCCGTGCTTCGTCAACCTTAGCAGCTCCAGTCCCTCCCGCTCCATACTCAGTGGCTTCAGAGGAGGCCGAGCCAGGGCGAAGCGCCCCCTGGCCATCCCGGCAGGGGTGCTGAGTCATATCAAACCGGGCTCGGACGACGGCGAATCGGCTGTGGGACCCACAGGGCTGGAGAACGACGTGCGAGAGCGCAGCCTGCGGAGCCAGTGGTACCCCTACAATGAGAGACTCATTTGCATCTACTGTGGAAAGACCTTCAATCAGAAAGGGAGCCTGGATCGCCACATGCGCCTGCACATGGGAATCACCCCATTCGTTTGTAAGTTTTGTGGCAAGAAGTACACAAGAAAAGACCAGCTGGAGTACCACATCCGTGGCCACACGGACAACAAGCCCTTCCACTGTCAGATCTGTGGCAAATGCTTCCCGTTTCAGGGCACCCTTAACCAGCACCTGAGGAAGAAGCACATGGGAGCGTCAGAGGGCAGTAATCACGTGGACTCTCCAGAGAGGACGGAGGGAAGCTCAGGTCAGAAGGACCAAGAGGATACGTCTGAGGGGATGGCCTTTGAGGCGCAATATGCAGAAGAGGCACCAGCCAATGATCTGGAGGAGAGTTCAAAATGCAGTCCGGAGGAAGCTCAAGCATCAAGATGTGATTTTTAGGTCCTGCTTCAGGTTAAGGAAGCTTTAAGAAATGTTTATTTTAACTCAACTTAAAGGACTTTTTTTTCTTTTTGAATCAGCTCCCTCCACTATGGACATTTCTTGCGTCAAGGGTTTCTGTCGATTTTGTGAAAGTTAGTTGTTGAATGCAGAGAGCAAATGGGTGCTTTATAGAAATTTGGTTCTTTCAAGCAAAGGGAGTAACAACTTACTATTTTTGAGGGGGTCCCAATAATCAAGACCCCCTGATTGATTTCTCTTTTTATCTTTCCATGTTTTTTAAAACATATTTACAGAGTTATATAGGCATGTTGCAATAATTGATAATGTGAAAGCTCTGGTAAGATGCTAGTCATATCACCTTTTTACCTGACCTGTTTTTGCACATGTGGCCACAGGAGGCCACTTACTCACAAGGAATGATTTTTCTGCCAGTGCAAAGCTTCGTGTGACATATCCGTTCAATACCTCATGATGCAACTACATACTCATAACAGACAGTATATTAACTTCAATGAAACTCACCAGGTTCTACCTCATAGCCAAGAACCTACCAGGCACACATGTGTTCACCGTTTTGAAATCCGTTAGAACTTGTATGTACACTATCTTATTGCCAAACCCTGGAAAGAATATTCTCTCAACACAAAGCCTTGATACTTAGGGGAAATATTCCTTGCTGATTGTATGGATTTGGGACAAAGTCCTTGTCAAATGTTCCACGGTCAGCAGGTTAAATTGATGATTAAGAAGGTGCTATGTTAGGAGTGCATTACATTTGCTAGCTTTCTTCTATGTTTGTTTTTGGCGCTAGAGAGAATAGAGTAAGAAAATGGCCCTGTATGCTTTCAAGATATGATTTTGCTGTCTTATAATGTTTGTTCTACAAACACTTTTTATCTCTCATCACTACTGGAGATCTCACTCTGTTGGCCAAGGCGTGGTTTTAGAAGCTGTCATCCATGTAATGGGTGAATTACGTCCATACAGTGAAGTCATTTGTATTCCTCTATACTCTGATCGCAGACTTATACTGAATTCTTGTATGTGTAAATTGTTTTGTCCTGAGGTAGGGCTCTAGGTTAGTACTCGGTGTCCAACAGAGACAGGAGTGCTCATTGTCAACTCAGCACAGTAGGAACAGCTCTGGATCTGTTCACATCAATCTACATAGTATGCTAGTCTGAATAATATGCAAACAGAAAGAACAAAGGAATCTCAGCCATTTTGACATGGTTTTTCTTCCATTATTTGAAAGAGCTCTTGGTTTGTTTCCTTTTTTTCATTCTGTCCTGCTCTTTACGATGGGACGATTGATCTGTGATCTCCTCTGCGTTGGCTGGGGTCAAGTGCAGACTTGGAACATGTTTCCCTCATTTGTCAATCCTACTTTATGGCGTTGACACATGCAGCATAACTAGATTAAGGCTAAGAGGTTAATGTTGTTAGAGGCGAGTGGTGATCCAAAGTATTGATGCACTTTGCAGAGTTAATGGGTGGGACGGATGCTGTCCCACTGATGACATGTGCTCATTTCTGTCTTAAATCTGGTGCAGCAGCGGCAGCAGAGTAGGACTCGCTCCACAGCAGTGATTTCTTTCCTCCAAGTTAAAATGTTGTGAACTCTGCAATCACATGAATACTGTTGGCGTATGGCGACATTGTATTTTATCTATACTGTTTGAACCATGGGGATCAGGGATGGGGGTGTTGTTAGTATATAGAGACTTGGTTTTATTTCCATTGTGACTTAAAATAATCTGCATTCACAGTAAAGACATGAAAGGCACTTAGCAGGCCTGATTGGTTACCCTGTCATATTTAGCTAATTTAAAGCTCAGCTGGGTGCTTCCCTTTGTGCTGTCCTGCTTTCTTATTTGCCATCCAGCTGTTCGATGCCTTTTGAGAAGAGCACCTGCTACATGCTGTTGTTTTGTCCCATCTGGTCCATGCTGAATTTGTGGCAATGAAATGAGTTAGATTATTTCACAAGTTTTCATATAATTTTCTACTTTGTGTGCATTTGGTGCGAGAATATTGTGTTTTATTGCTTATTATGTCTAATGTTACGTCAAGAGTGCAGTCCTTTTATTCCACTGAATGTCATCGTCTTCACTCATTGACAGTTGAGATAGCAAACCAAACCTTAGGGGATTTTGCAAAAATCGGTATAGCTAGCTTTTCGTTATCTTCTTGTGTAAGGATTTATCACAGACACTTCATCATCACCCGCAGTCTGTCAACCTGTACAATACTTTTTAGATGAATGTTTACTAATTCAAGTTTATTTCTGTCGCAGACGTGATGTGCAGGTTTGACAGCTGATCTGACCTCAACAAAAGCAGTTGCTAGCTAATTTGAATCTGCCTATGATGATTCTTGCCCTTCACCTGGAACAAAGGAGGAAATTCATACCTTCTTGCGTTATTGTCAGTCATGTTTTGTGAGTAACAGGTACAAACTGCTCAAACAATTTTGTGCCAAGAGTTCACACCAAAGACTAATAGGTGATTTTTAATGGTAAATTTTGACTGTATTGCGTAATTGAATGCTCATTAAGAAGAATAGGTTCTTAATTTAATGTAGAACTAGTTCATTGCTATTTGCAAGGAATGTACGTTTCCCAGCTTATAACAATCACTTGTGTACAATTTGAACAATTTGCTAAGAAGACATGAAGCAGCAAAGTCATAAATAACATCATATATTAAGCCATACAAAAGCTGACAATATAAAAGTTGTGCAATAGGTATTGTAATTGTTTAAAGCCAATGTAAACAAAAGAGAGAATACTTCACAAAAAGTGGCATCTTAAACTTAGTGCCTTGCCACGAGCTTTACATTTTAGATTCTGGCACTTAGATTCCTGTGCCTCTTTCGTTTTTTAATGGATCGACTAGAGAGATTATGATAAACTATGGCCACATCATTTATTGTAAAGTGGTGCCAAGAATGATTAGAGATTAATTCATGTCATTCTTGTCCATTTTTGTGGTTTTATTCAACTCAAGTCCCGCCCCTCGTTTTCGCTTCTTATCCTTTGATTCATTTTCATCACGCGAACTGATTTGAGCTGATTTTGTAGCAGTTGATTACAATCAAATGAGGCAGACTTGTTCCCTGCAGGCCGTTGCCCCGTGTTCAGAGACCATACTGTATCCCTCCTCTCTAACCACTGAGGACAATCTTCGCAGTGTGCTGTAGTTTAGGCATTTCGATGAAGGAAGGAGATGCATGAGAAACACAAATGTACTTCCTGTCTGTTCTCTCGGAGCGTCTGCAGGGGAACAGCTGCTTGGCTATTTAGCAGAAAACAAACTGAATATTTGTGGAGAAAAAGAAGCTTACCCTCATATACTGTAGCTTAATTGCACGTTGCTCAACCACAAAATTGTATAAAATTGCCAATGGATAATTTTTTTAACTTGAGTTTTCTTCTATTTGTGTCATCGATTGTGCACTTACAGTTTTTCGTTGATAGTAAATTCCATCCGTTAAGTCTAGTTCATCTCTGAAGTTACCCTGAAGGGACTCAGCTACGATGGCCTCAATCACTTTGTTAGGGACCTTTTCCCCTTAAATGGTGCTTTTAGACTGGTCTGATTTTTTTTTTCTTGTCAAATGACTAAACAAGTCCATGTAATCATCATAGGTGAATGAACGCTTTTCATGAACTGTCATTACTTAGGTGATAGTACACACCTACAGAACAGAACCACCTGAACTTGACACACACTCGAATCGACTCTTTGTCAGCTCTTCGTTCCACACCTCCGAGAGGAACGGGAGATGCATTATGGGCCACAAGTAATCAAAAGGAAGTGTTTACAGGGAAGGCTGTCAGACTACTTTTTGAAATTGCAGCTCGTCCTATTCTTTTTATAATAAACTCACTTCAGGTAGTTTACAAACACTGATACAGGCTTAGAAAAAAATCTTAAGTCTTCCATAGCTTTTCTGTCAGTTTCTGTCCACTGTGTATTATTAAAAAAAAAAAAAGAAGCAATAACCTTTTTAAAAGTGGTGTATTGGGATCATCAAGGCTATTGAAATATTGGCCTGTCATATATCAAACAAACTGAATGTCAGGGAGCTGTTGAATTGAAGTAGGACCAGGACAATTTGATATTGATTTATTTTTTATATATTTTCTGAAACTTTGGACAGGTTGACTTCCTCTTCAGAAAAAATATAATGAAAAAAAAAGAAAGCGGTGTTGCTTACTGGTGTTCTAAATGCTCGTCGAAAAATCCAGTGGTAGTCAGTAAACTGCAACACAAGAACTGAGCGCGCCGTTCAGTCATCAAACTCAGTGGCACTGTTCAGAGTTGGACCTCCAGCTGTGTCAAATAATGAAAGGGATTTTGGGCTGTATGGCCACTGTTTTGGGAGCGGCCGTCTGTTGTCATGTCGAGGTTCAGTGGTCTCCTTTGGCTCCTCCGGCACTGAGACTGTAGTTGTAGTTGTTCAGGATCAGAGGGGAAGTTTATAGTCCAGCTATTGTTCCTTTTCCTTTTACAACTCCCTAAACTCTGCACTATGACGTCTCTGGCTCATATGTATTTGGTGACAAGGCAAAAAAAAACTTAGAACTCAGGGTGTATAGTGTTAAAAGTGGTCTCATTGGACATACATCTTATGTCCATAGTATAATTGTGCACTTCTCTTCAGGTGGGGAAACAAGTCCTCAGTCAGTGGTTCCCAAACATTCTGCCTCAAGGTCTCAATGAGCCCATATTTTCCACAGAGCTGAAGCCTGAGGAGCACTGGAGACCAAGAACTGAGCCATGGGAGCGGAAGTGTCCCGACTCCTGTTTTGTCCACTCTACACACAACCTCACAACCCAACTGTGAACCTCAGAACTCTACTGTTTTGTACAACTATGAAGTAAATGAAGCTAGCTAGAGCTGATGTTGTATCTATTGCCATTTATGAATTTATTTTATAGCATGAAATAAAGTATATTTATTCAAATTATATATTTTACTCATAATCATTCTGTGCTGCTTCATTTTGGTTCTTAAGCTTGTAAATTGCTTTTTTATTATATAAAAAATGTCAATAGAATAATGCGTTTGTAAAATAAAGACGCTGATTTGGCTCTGATTTGTCTTTTGTGTCTCAAAAACGTTTCTTACATGTGCATGAAAACTCAGTGATCAAAGCACGTTGTGTAAGAGGGAGGAGAAAAACATCCTGTAATATTCAGCCATCTTGTAGTTCTTGTATTTACAATGTGAAAACAACAAGACATGCAGTGTGTGTTTGTGCCATGCCTGGAATTCACCATACTGCAGTGATGTGTGTATATGAAAGCCATCTGGAGGAATATGTGATGCATGTGCGGCTTTGAGCCTCCAGAGGGAGCCAGAGAACAACAAATCCACCTGAGAGGTCTCATCTTTAGAGCCAGATGTCCTACGTTTAATCTAAATGAGAATATATATATCAGAGGGAAAAGGCCTTTGTGACTTAAACTTTAACTTCACTATTAAAGTGTTAATAATACAAACAGCCTCGAGATCAGTTCGGTAATAATTAGCAAACCAGGTTTTCCTCCTCTATGTTCTTTTGAGACTTGCATAATCTTTTTTTTTTTTTTTTTTTTTTTTTGCAGCGGTGCTTGTGGAAAATAGGCCATTCACAAAAGTCACACAGGCCAAGTAGGAGAATATAAAACGATAAATTGCTTTGGTCTCAGGTGGCTGGTAATAAAATTAATTTATCACCAAACAGGCTTTTTTTCCTGCTGGATGTCCCGTCAGATTCTCTGCCTAATCCGCACCAGTGTTATTGCTACTGTCTCTACTGTGTTAAAATGCACCCAAAGGGAGAAATATATTCATAAAGTGGCACAGCTGTGCAGCAGCCTCCCACTGTGTTACTGCTGTATGTGGGTTTTACAAAAAGTCAGACCACAAGGCAGCCAAATGGCTAATAAACCACCAAATTGGCCACCAGCTGAAATTCTTTTACGACTGTATTTTCAGGCTGCGGATTCCTCACTCGCTTCTTTTTGTTTCTCTCTAAAATACTTTGTCAAATACAGTATTTTCACCATTACGGATGATAATAACACTTGGCGGCACGTTGAAAGGCTGAAAATCCTAATAAACTGAATGAATTGTTTAAATGACAGCATTAAACGGCTGTTCAGACATCTGAGCCTAAAATAATAGGCCAAATTGCTCTGTTCAGTGGAATATGAGAATAAAAAGAGCCACAAAATACAAGGCCAGGAAACCCGAGGTAGTCGCGTTTCCACAAGGACTCTTAAACTGCATTCTAGCTGTATGATGTATTGTGGCTCTCTAACACAAACACAACTGGTTGGACTGGAGTGAATAACTGTTGGATATATTTGTTTCACACATTTGATAATATGCACTTTCAGGATGATTATTAGTTTCGTTATGGCAGGTTTGCAGCTACAACACGACTGGTGGCTCAGCCCGTCTCATATAGCTCACACAGCCCTGAAACTGCGACCCTGTAACCATCTCACGGTTCGTAAGGGTCATTTATAACAGCCTCATTTGGGAGCTGCAGATGTTTGACCCCCCCTCCATTTCCTCAAAGCTAATCTCACTGCCCCATGAGCTCATTTCGAGTGCGAAACAGAGCCTTTAAATGTTCCCTGTGTTATTTGAAATGATTGTAATATGGCTGACGACTCCAGCTGCTTCTTGTGACCTGGTTGGCACTTTCGAATACTAATATTTGTCATAATGATGTTACCTCACCGCTCTCCGAATGAGATAATGCTGCCACGTTAGAGGAGGTCAGGGAGGAACGAGTGCAGAGAGGAAGAAGAGGAAAACAGGTGAGAGTTTCCCACCTACACACAATGAAAATACGATCCTGAGGTTAACTGACCACGTTCGTTTGTCCCCGGAGGAAATCCCTCTGTAACTAAGAAGCAACTGGAAAATATGTCTCAGCCGCAAGAGTTTTAAATCGCTCTGCAGGAAATGTGACAGTTTTGGGGAAGTTAACCTTTGACCTGTTGGCATGAGTCACAGGTGTGTTCCACAGGAAATGAGGGCAGTGACAGAGTGGAAACAAGGAGCAGCTCAGCCAGCAGGTGAGGTCACATTTCTCTCTTTAAAGCTGAGTGTTGGTGCTGCTTTGTTAAGTGAAGTGTCTGTGAGTTTATCTGCTGGTTAACTTCCTGGTTTGTTTGGTTCAGACTGTTTCTGCTGATTTTATTGTGATCACCTGTGAAGGGAACAGCTGAGCTTCATGTTGAAACAGTTTGCTCTGCTCCACATTCGCAGACATTAGAAAACCTTTACTGTTCTAACACGTCACATTTCGTGTATTGTCTTTTTGCTGTTTGCAGTTGAAATGGTCATTGAGCACTTGTTGGCGGTTGTGACTAAAATAGGCTGGTGTTGTCCTGCAGGTTCATCATATTGTGTCCAGACTTGCGTATTTGTCATAAACACAAAGGTCTGTTTGCTTACAAAAGGCCTTTAACATGTTGATGTGGCACAGTTGGAAAAGTTTGTTGGTGTAAATGACTTAGTTGCTTCCTTCTGCCTCGCTGTCGTGACTTACTGGGAAACTTTGCTTTGTGCTTTTCATACTTCAACAATTCAAAATGTCTGGTGTAAAAAAAAAAAGGCTCATCTCCACCAGAGATGGCAGAAACTCAGTCTTTGTTACCACAGCTGTAATTTGGGACAAATGAGGCTTTCAGCTCACAAAATGAATGAGTGACCTGCATGAACACTTGTATGACAGAGTTTGGGGGCGTTTTTGGCTTCAGCAAAAAATGGACCAAAAAGATCAGAGAATATTAAGCTTAAATGAATGAGCATTTCAACACAGTACTTTTTCACCTATTTTAAGATATTTTTTCAACATCTGTACCTTTTTATATTATACGACAGATTTACCAAAAAGTAACCAGAGCACATACAGAATAATCTGTTGACCTTGGAATCATTTGTGTGTTTCTGCTCCAACTAAAGTAATACAGTAGATTAATGCACTCAGCCGAAGTGAGTTTTTATGTGCCGCCACCCTAAAGCTACATTTTAAATGAGGAACATTAGTCGTACAATTCAGTCAGAATAACACGAGGCTGTAAGTCACCTGGATCATTTGTCGCTTGAAGAAGAAAAACACTGTGGTAATGAATGAAATGGGTCCAAAAACAAACCTCTCTCGATCACTTTTAGTGAGTTTATTATTCTTCATTTGAAAAAGAAAGGCAACATTTAGAACAAGTCATTGCTAAGATGTCATTATTCTTTCTAATGTTGGTGTTTTAGTAAACTATTAGCAGCTCTAATCTTAGAGTTCGGTGATAAATGATGTCTGTATTTTCATAAGTGAATTGTTTTCCTCCACACTTTGATTCACATGAACATGAACCTACCTGGATGAGGAAAAAGTTCAGTTGAGTGAGTTCAAGTGTTGCTTTGCTGCGTTGGCATCAGATATTAACCAAAACCTAGTGAAGCAGGAACATCTGTCAGATTCTGAGAAACCACTCCTTTTCCCACTGTACGCCTTTTCATGTTGTTCATATTTTCCTTTTATAAAAACTGAGTCAATGTGTTGCGCTGGAGCTGATCCAGTGATTTTGACTCACAGTAATGGTTTAGAGCCTCACGGTGCTGCTGTTCCTGTGTAGGAAGAGAGACCACAGCTGTAATGTTTCAGGATTGATCCGAGAATCAGGTGCTCAAAGACACACAGAAATCAAAGTCTTCACTGAGGAGCCAAACAGTCATAGACGTGATTTCACTCAACACAAGCAAACAAATCCAAACAGGGTGCAGGCAAAATCCAAAAACCAGAGAATGAGTCGAAGTCCAAAAAAACATCAAACACATGAGGTAGAACAAAGACAATCTGGCAAAGAGCAGAGAAACCAGAGGAGCGTGGATTCAGGTTGACTGAGGCCGAGACCAGGAGCAGGTGAGGGAGCACAGGTGAGCTTCATCAGGACAAAGAGATAAGAGAAAAATGACAGGAGATGTTAATCTTCAGAACAAAACAGGAAACACAGAACGCACAGACTGACGTATAGAGCAGCAGGTCACTGACAGCAAGACGGTGAGAGTTTGATGGATTTGACAGGATTTTCTCACAGTTTCCAGGAGCTGATCTCTGGTCTGCTCTCACAAAATGTGCTTTACATATTGCTTCAGAGTGATTGTACTTATCTGGAATGTGTTAATATATCACTTTTGTGTAGGATTTGAAGATTTGTGCACTTGTGTGATTATTTTTAGTCGGTTTCTGCCTGAAATTCTTTTTCCTAATGGATTTATCAAACTACTGCCAGATAATGATGACGTTTGTCTTCGTGTCCTGCGTCTGCTTGCAATTATTGATGAACTGTGGGATGAAAACGCAGCGCCAAGAAAGGTCAAAGGTCACAGACTCGACTGGATGGAGTAAAGATATTTCGCTGACAAAGTTTTGTCGAAGTAGCGAAATAGTACAACACAGGAAAAAGCCACAGTAAAACCTTACAAAATAAAATTTCCATTGTGCTGAGGAAAATTCCTCTGGTCCATCCCTGAGAGGTTTCCTGAACGTTCCCTGCAGAGGACTCGCAGACGTCCTTGGAAGAACATGAAACAGAGGTCAGGACGCTGTAAAGCTATAAGCAAAATCTGCACATCTCCACAGTTGGAAATCCGTTCAAGTGCTGAGCTGCTGGAAGACGGAAAAAACCCCGAATTCAATAGTTCCACTATGCAAGTAATAAACAATGAAGTGACTATTCTCCCAAAGAGAAGCTTCACCGCATTATTATGTGCTTCTATTTTTAAGCTTTCTTAATAACTCCCAGATGCATCACAATAATTTTACAGCAGCAGCGGGAGTGGTTTGAAGAAATGACTTGGAAAAAGATGCTGGTCACCTTTTATTGCCGAGTTTTGTTGGATCTCTATTTGCTGTGTTCAGAGTTGTGCTTTTGCTGACTTGCAGCGCGACAATGACAATCAGAGTCCAGAGCTGTGTCACCTCGGAGGAATGCTCCATCACATCGACGTGACAGAGACGGAGAAGAGATCCAGACCGTGACACGATAGCACAGCTCGGCGTGTCTGCGGTAGATTATGGCAGGAAGATGGAGTGATCACTTTGAAGGAGAGAATAGAGAGGGGAAAAGGAGATGACAGGAAGATGGATGTGGGCTCACTTCACAGACGCTTCTTAGTTGCTGTCTGCATGAAATGTGTTGGAGGAGGAAGGATTCTGTTTAAATGCAAATGTTAGTGTTGGTGTGTTACCATCATTATTTGGTTTTATTTCACAGTTGTAGTTGCTGCTTGTGCACGACTCTGATTCCCAACCAGTGGAAACAGAGGGAGGCTACAGTATCGTGGAGACGTCCCTTCACACAGAGCTGACGTCAAACATTTAACATGTTCTGAACACCAACGCTGACAGGGATGTTACAGGCTCTGAATGCTTTTCACATAGATGCTATGGGACTTATCCAAGGGTCACATGTTGCTTTTCAATGCGATTGAATCGTTTTCAAGTTTACGTCTTCTCCAATTTATCTTATTTGAGCCATTTTTTTGCAGCGAAAGCTTGAAATGTGAGCAGTTAAAGTCCCAGATGACAAATTAGTGCAGCGGTTTGTCCTGGTTCGACTACATTTACTCCAAAGGTGGAGTGAGAAGGGTTCACGGGAGCAGAGGGAAGTTGAAAATGGCTCTGTTTAAAAGCACAAGGACACGGACTTTTACAGATGTGAAACAACAATACAGGCCTGTTTGAAGGTTCAGGTTTGAAGGCTCAGGAAATGCGGTTCTCTTTGTGCTGAGTGAGCACTGTGTCAGCTCATGGTTTTCCATGTCGGTCGAGGAGTGGGGGCTGCTCGGGCCACCCTTACCGAAGGTTTTCCATCGTGGTGAGTCCTCAGACACACACGGCATCCAGAGAGTCTGTCCTTTCTGTTTATGGAGACGATGAAACCTCGTCCTCTGTTTTACCACGATTAGGCTGATTGACATAGCAGACTTAAACTGGTTTGAAGATGTAATTGCTATAAAAAAGGATTGACCTGTCTGGGAATACAGGAGCTTTCGGTACAAAGTGTATTTCACGGTCCCATCCATCTTCAGTGAAAACACAGCTGGCACCAACGACAGTCGCTGTGATGAATTTCCATCTCATCCGAAGCCTCTTTGTCATGAGACATAAAGCTTTTTAGCATCTAACTTAAGAGCCGGCTCTAGTTGCCAGTGTTTGTCGCTTTAATGTCGGGCAAGTGTTTTGGCTGCCGTCACATAAGCATCCATCTTTACTTTGGCAGCACAGAATGCTAACATGGAGAATTAGGTTTTATTTGAAGCGAGGGAATTTGAATACATGCGTCACGCTCTGCTCTGTTGATAATTGGTCTCTTCAGACAATGTCAGATTGTCTTTAAAACTGTCAGTCACAGGAAGTCAGACTAATTGATTTCAAATGCTCCCTGAACTGTCTAAACCTTCTTCAACTCCAATCTGGTCCCAAAATGTGACATTAATGGAGCTCGGTTCAGAGCAGCGTAAAGTCATTTTTGCCTCTTTTCCAGCTGTCTTTGGAAATCTCATCGACACATAGTAAAGTAAAGGTGGTTTCTGCTGTCAGTGGACGGGCCTGCTGGATGCATTAGTTTTACAAGGCTGTCACATTTCATTTGTCAGTCCCTGGTGAGCCGACTCCAAACAGTGAGCTCGACAGAACAATATGTTTATATGCAACCAGTTCACATAACTTTGTGTATCTTTGTCATAAGAGAAACACTCGGTGTAGTTTTTCATAATGGCTCGTTCTTTGTTACTGTTCTTAGTGCAAATTTAGTAAATGAAAGTCTTTAGGACTTAATTAAAAAAAGGTTTTCCAGAATCTGTAGTTGCTGCATGGTGGAGGAATTTACTGTAAACTGTGATTAGCTCTGAACACAGCAGCATCTTTGGAACTAATATTCACTCATTACTCTAAAACTCATGGTCAGAAAAAGTCAAAGATTTCAGTCTTAACTACTTACTCCACTTAGACTACACTTCATTTTAAAATGTTTTACTTAGATTCATGTTTTATTCAGATTGCAATTAATTTATCATCATAAATGACAAAGAAAAGCAGCAAATCCTCACATTTCAGAAGATGGAACCAGCAGATGTTTGCTTGAAAAGTAAAGTTATCAAATTAGTTGGCGATTCATTTTCTTTCAATTACTCGATTGATTAATCTCTGATTGTTGCAGCTCAAAAGGATATAATACAATTCATTCATATAAAACTGTTATAACACTACATGTACTGTCATGACAGGTCTGTGTCAGTGACATTATCAGCTGAATAATGACATCACATGTTTACCTCATGTTCATGACAGTTTACAGTTACAACAGTCTTATAACAGACCCTTTCAAATAATGTGAACTTTCTCTTTTGGAAAATGGATAAAAGTCAAGAGACATAAAAAAGAGAAGAACACACAAGCTGTACATGTTTTATTGCAACTTAATAGTGACATAACAGGTTTTAATACATTATATTACAAATATCTTTTTATGTACAAACACAATGTTTTGGATCTATTGACATCAACAAACCACTAAATTTATACAGTAAATACAGTGCTTGATTCATACAAGCAGATCGATGGACACCTGTTCAAGCAATTCAAGATTTAAAACAAGTATTTTTAAGGAAAGAAAGCAGGAATTTGAAGAGATTGCACCTCCTCAAATCTGTTACATGTGGTATAAGCAGGCTGGTAATACGGTCAGGTATTGGTATTGGTAGTAGCAGTTTTTGGTTTTATGTCAGAAAATAAAAATGGCACCATGTTTTATAGTATATTTAATTGTAATTGTCACAACTGGCCAGAATATCAACCCTGTATTACAAGTCAATAAATGTTACCGTTCCTATAAATTACACGTTTGAAAAATGTATTTAGAATGAAATTAAAAGTCACTGGATATGTTTCCTGTGTCGACCTCTTTTGCTCCCAAAGCAAAACCTTTACATACAGACTAAATATATATTGCAGGGTTTCTATCTCAAAGCTACTTAACTGAATTGTTGCTTTATCTCAGATTAGGTTCGGATTTTTCTCCCTCAGACCAAACTCACTGTCGACTAAGCAGGATTTTCAGACAGTGTATGTGAAACAACTCCTGAGCAATGAGTCATATGTAAAAAGGAAAATGAAAGAGATAATTGAATAACGCTGCAGATTCTTTGAGCTGTCAGGAGGCACCAGCGTATCGGCCTGGTGTTTGATGTTTGATTTCACCTTTGTCTTTGTCACCTGACTTGTTCTGGTGTCCCTCCATTAAACAAAGGATAAAGATTGCATGGATTTAAGGAGCTGTAAAGTTAGAGATACAGTACAGTATGTGTTCCTGGGCTGCTCAGTGGAAGGTATTCGGGTTTGGACGGATCATCATGACCACTTTCTTTAGCGAGTAGGCGCCTCCTCTGAACTCAGCCCAGTAGACTCCGTCCTGGTAGCGGCTGCGGTAGTGTCCTCCTCTGTACCAAACTCCATTCAGATTTGAATGGGCACAAGAGTTGTACCACCAGCCTCCCTTCTGGTAGTGGGCACAGTTGCCTAGATTGCAAAAAAGAAACTGTCAATCTGTGTGCATAAACCTAAATTTAGCACTGAACGCATCGGCTCCATCGATGACTTTCTTACCTGTATACGCGTCGTGGTCTCTGTCCAGTGTCGTGAACTGTTTGCCGTTGTGCCAGGTGAGGGAGTCTCCGGCGTTCCCGTGATAGCGCCCCACCCTCAGCTTGTAGAAGTCAGCCTCGGGCTCCAGTCTGAAGCTGGCGTACTCGGCGAACACCTTCCTGCCCGACCAGTCCTCCAGTGTGACCAGCAGCTTGTAGTTGCCCTGGTTGGTCAGCCAGTAGATGTTCTCCAGACCCAGCCAGTACTCGCCATCGATGTTGCCAAAACCTTGCTGTGATGAGACAAACACTATCGGTGAGATTAGGAAATCCTTTCTGAATGCACTTTGAAGAGCTCAGTTTGGACGCCTGCGGGATGATTCAGGGTCATTGCACATGTTCTGGAGGTAATTATGACTTTAACTCCTCCATGGGGTTGCTTATCGTCATGGAACATTATAATAAATGGACCCTCTGAGTCAAGTTTACAGCCTGCATCAGGTGTCCACATTTCCACTATTATTTTGTGACTGAATACACCACAGGATTCAGTACATATAGTGTGAAACCCGACATGCTGGTTGCTGTCATGCTGCTGTGTTCTGGCTCCGGTCGTGCTGTAAGTTGGTTTGCGGTATCCCCGACCCTACACATGCTTTGAATCATGGAAACACTCCTTCTGATGAGTGTACAATGCAATTTTCAGATCTCATGTGGTTTAGAGGTTCTCGTAAAAGTCTTGGAAACATCTCCATTGTTGCCCTAAGCTGAGATTTAATCAGGACCATTGTACATTTTTGGCCAGCAAACAAATATTTACCACGGCTTCTCCCTGTGTGAAGGGTTTCCCTTTCAGAAGATGAAGAGAACGAGTTCCCCTGAATTAAAAATTATGTTCTACACAGACCTGTTTATTGCCTTCTGATGTATAATTCGGGAAATATGGTTATTTTTCCAGATCATCAGGAATGCTAACAGCCAACCAATTTGACATTTAAGTCTATAATATGCCACATTTTTATGTCAGTGTGAACATATTCACAAAGACCAACTGAAGTTTGTTGGAATAATTGAGTCATACGTCTGTGGCAGTGACGGAGGCCAGTGTTGCATCAGACAGTTTGAAAGCTAAACAATTAGCTATTCATTACTGGTTCACATCTGGTCAGTGTCAAAACAGCCTACATGAGCCGCCCGCTTCCCTCCAATGAGGTCGTTGATTTGGTGTGAGGTTGTCGCACCTTGTACGTCTCCCAGTTCCTGAAGAAGTTGACAGAGCCGTCCAGCCTCCTCTGGATCACGGTCCAGCCACCTGGATCGTGTCTCTGGTCGCACCACACCTGCATGAGCCGGTTGGCATTCTCTGGCTTCACCAGAAACATGCCGCTGGCCGTGTGTCCGTCCTCCAGAGCCTGCAGGCAATCCTTAAATGGACCTGAGCAGAAAGACGATGAGATGATATTTATAGCCTTCAGTTACGGTACTATCTCAAACGTTAAGAAAGGGAAATGGAGAAAAAGCCATAGTGACAAGAGGAGCTGTTCTACTCTGCCATGGGGAATCTCATTTTTCTCTCTCATTTTAACAGTAGAACCGACTTTGGCTGCTTCTCTCACGAGGGAAATGGCTACCGGCTGTGCAGCCAAGAGAAACACTGGCATGAGGGCAGAGGGAATCCTGACTACTGAGTGATGAAACAGTAGCAGAAACCCAACAGTGCAGGATTAGTATTTATGTTACTTCGACGTGACTTTATGTTATATATGCATATATGCATTTTACATTAAACAGACACATCATTTTCAGCAGAGGATTCATATTAAACCCTCACGTCATGTTTTGAAGAGGGGATTTCCGTTTGCAAATCCTCGTCAGTAAATCTGCTGAAGGTTTTTTCCAATATTATGACAAGTTGTGTGGATCGTTTCTCCAGCATGTTATGAAGATGTATTTCTTGTTTGCACCAAAATAAACGTTTAATCATGCAGCATCAGCCCTGCATGATTCTGCAATTCTGGAATTTATGCCACGAATGTTTTGTAGATTTTGTCAATATTGTTTTATTGGGTTTCATGGTGCAAATCAGTGAAACCTCATTTTCATGTGTAAAGGTTTTATCACAAATTCCGAAGCCAGTAGATATGGAAAAACACTAACTCTGGCTCCGCTGCTTCAATTGGCTGTGAAAGTTCTCGAGATTTCACACTTGTGTTGCTCGCCAACTGGCCCCGATCTCAAAGTGTTTAAATACAAAGGAGACAAATGGAAAGAGAACAGGGCGAGAGGTGAGGGACGGGGTGTGTTAACAGTTTGCAATAGATGTAAAGAAAGAGGATGTATATGAAAGACCTCACTTGCTCGGCCGACGTCCCAAACGTAGAACAAGTGTTTATATAATGTGAAAAGTCAGAAGTTTTTCTTGCAGTAACAAGTTGTTTTTGGTTTTCTGAAATGACTGTGGATGATATCTGTCTCTGGCCGACTCTCTGCCATCCATTTGCTCTCAGGAATGTCTCTGTTGAGCAGATACAGGCCAGAGAGCTGCCCTGCCCTGCCCTGCTCTGTTCTGCCTGATAAAGTCTGCTGCTCTCGGTGGAACATATGACTGATTCTTGCCTGGTGCAACTGGAACAAATGACATCACTGACTCCCGGTATCTCTTTCTGTTCTACTTTACCCCCCTCCCCTTTTTTTCTTCGACTCCATCCCTCTGTTTCTGTCTGCTGCTCTTTCAGGTCTCTCTCTTCCTCCCTCCGTCGCTGCATTGTGTGCAGCTCTGTGTTCGTGTTGAGGGTTTATGTAACGTATTCGGGGTGTTAGTCGCTCGGCTGTGGGCAGGAAATTACTTGCCTCCTTTTCAAAGATTCCATACAAAGGCTACCGTTCACATGCAGCCTAATGAAAATCGCAAGCAGCATAAGAGAATGTCAATGGAAAAATCTCCCAGTAGTCATGTTGGGATTGGTTTGCTCTTTTTTCCACCATATTAAAACTGAAGTCTTCTAATGAAAGGGAATGGCAACAGACTATTCTCAGCAACTGATGCCACAAAACACCCTTCACATCAATTTAAAAGCTTTATCATGCGCTAACATGTGTTCAAGGGCCCCATGGGCTCGGATCCAGCTCACCATTTAGGCGCATGTATTTACCCTGGCAATATGTTTTGTGTTTTTGTGTGGGCTGAATCGTGGCAATTAGATGATATGCATCTGAAAAGGCTGTGGACAACAGCATTTCTGTTCTCACCCTGAGCCCTTTGCTCTGGGAATGTGTGGGACGTATTTAAATTGGCTATGGCTGGAAGAATGGGTACTTGGCATTGTCTTGTGATTAATGATTACGAGGTTCACAGTATAGTCGGCTCAGACACACGATCCTTTGTTTGTGATGGCAACGGTTGTGTTTTTTGAGAATGCATCAAAAATAGAACTAAATAGAATAAATTGTCTTTATTTGAAAGTTCTGGACTCACCGGAGGGCTTGTCGGTGGTGGAGGGGCTGTGCGTGCCCATGGGCATCGTTGGAAGAACAGGCGGCAGAGATTTCTGGTCGCTCTGGATCTCGTTGCTGATTGGGTTGTTGATTCGTGGAAGGGCAGGCGGCTGGTAAGGCTTGTTGAGAGGTGGTGATGGCGGAGGTGGCTGAGGCCGTGGCTGCGGGACGGGCACGTGACGAGGAGGAGGGCGACTCTGGCACTGCTCCTCCAACAGGGCGATAAGAGTTGATTGGTTTGTAGCCAAAGATGCCAAGTGCTGGTACTTGTGCTCGAGGTCTTTGTATCGGCTGGTGAGCTGCTGCATCTCAGAGGTTTGGTTCAGGATCCTGTTCTCCATCTGAGCCAGTTCTAGGGCATTGTCTCTTTTCCTGATGATCTCGTGGAGCAGCTGCATGTACAGCTGAGTGACTCGGGAGTTCATGTTTCGGCTCTCCTTCCTCAGAAGCTTGACCTCATTGACAATACCTCCGTCCACCTCTACCAACTGCTGCAGGGTCTCGATCTGCCTCTTCTGTTTCTGCAGCTCTACGTTTAGCAGCTCCAGCTCCTGTTTGTTGACCCGGTTCTCCAGCATGGCCTCCGGCTCCTTGGAGTTGACGCAGATGGCTCCGGTCACTTTTTGTTGAGGTACAATGAAAGTGTAGGAGCACTTGTCCTGCTGCTGGTCAGCTGGAGCACGTTTGCTCCTTCCAGCATAGAAAAATTCTTTCTCTAGACCATCCTCGCTACTCTCAAATTCTTGGGTCCTGCCACGGCTGCTGTCTGCCAGACTCCCCTGAGTCTGCTGGACTCCACAGGCTAGTCCATAAACAAGAAGGAGCCCCAGCAGGACCTTTGAAGGAGGCTCCATGTTTGTGTCCAACGCACCAAAACCTGAGGAGAACAGGGAATAAAATGGAGAACATTGGAGTCGGTAAGCAGAAGACTATGAACATACCTGCTCTAAAACTTTCCCCTTACTATTATAACTGAAAGCCCTCAGGATCGGGTTGCATGCTCATTTTGACAGGGCGTCAATGGAGTCCTTCAAAGCTGATTGAGACCAGAAGAAAACTGCCCATCAGGATACACTGGTCCACGCCTCCGTTACCTGCCAGGAGCAGGCGCAGAAGCCCAGTGCATGCAACCCAAGCAGGGCTGGAGGTCATTACAGCTCCCAAAATATGGGCTACCGAAAAAGATTAGATCTGAAAGGAAATGGCCCACATGCCCCGCTGAGCGCTCCAGCAGCTGCTGCAACTTTCCATGACAGGAAACGCATTATATTCATGTGTAATATATAAATCAAGAATCTCATGGTTGGTGCATATGACTGCTGGCAGGAGCACACGCTGCTGTTTTCCTCATGGTTTTTGGGTGTAATTCAGTGAATACATCTGCTCTTGATCCTGTATTGTTTAAATCAGCTTTCCTCTATTAAGTATATGCAGAACACGCTGTTTGAAAGGTGCTAATCCCCTCACTACTCCTAAGAAAAACATTTCTTTTGTCTAATGACGTGCTGATCTCTTCAGTCGGTTGCATCGCTGTTAGTGGAGTGTGTTTAGCTTAGTTTGCTGTGTTGGCTCAGGTTCTCTTTGGGCGACTGCCACTGCTTGTCCTTGACACATCGAAACACTTCTACGTGTTCCCTTCTGCAGGCCTGGACATCTTTACTGATGGAAAATTTGAGACGCGGCCAGATGATGCTATTCAAGGAACTGTTTCAAATATTGATCTTGTTGAAAAAATTCCGTCCATCAACTTTACCAAAAGAGGAAAATAAGTCACACTGAAAAGCCATTAATCATAACGTATGGATCCACCTTTGAGGAGATCTGTTTCTGTTTAGACTGTCAGAATAAAAGCTTACGTTAACCATCTAGCATGCTGAAGAATCTAGTTAGAAATCTTACATAACATTCTCCTATTTGTCCCAGTATTCATTTCTGATTAAACCTGAGCTGTATCCCTGTTTCACATTAGAGATTACAGTCTCTCAAATTGAGTTTCCTCCATAACTGGACCTTGTGGCACAGCCCATACTTCTCGTCAAGAGTTAATGAGAATGAGATGCTTAACTGTTCACCCCAAAATCAAAGTGTAGAGCTCGTTATTGGAAAAATAAGTGCAGGCAGTTCTCGTAGATGATGTGGTGTTATTAGGGGATGCCACCGAGTGCTGAGGAGAATGTGACTCCTGTGTAAGGATATCAAGGCCTTGAACTCCCGGGGCACCTTAATTGAAAGCTGCTGCATATTGGATTACAGAGGGGTCCTGTGCAACACCTCCCCTGAGTCAGAAGGGGCCTGTCTAATCAGAAAGCATTATAGAGAGGCCTATATCGACTCGAAGAGCTGCGTCAGGAGTCTCAATCTCACAAGTGCTTCCCTCACACGTTTGTTAAAGCTCACCTCTGTGTGAAAGATAATCTGCCGTATTATAGTCAGCGCAAAATTGGGAAGAGAGCAGAAATGTTTTTGTCTTGTTAATCCGGGCGTGCTGCCAGCACATTAGGTTGGAGACATGGAGAAGAGAAATGCAGCGCTCTCCAAGAACATGACCC
The DNA here is from genome assembly GCA_025331565.1 of Holacanthus passer. NCBI lineage: Eukaryota > Metazoa > Chordata > Actinopteri > Pomacanthidae > Holacanthus > Holacanthus passer. Next base: position 1,280,879 of record JAFREQ010000061.1, on the reverse strand, counting down.
TCAGCACATTCGACCCTTCTGTCTTTATCTGTCTAGAATAGAATGTGTAAACACGTCTCTTTACTGGAAAACTTGAAAAGGGTTTTTTTGCACACTGTTACACGTAAAAACACAAGATGTGATTCTCTCATGCATCTTGTTAAAACAGTATCTAAAAGCAGCACGGCTGAAACACGACTGCTGTGAATGAAAAAACTTCACAGAAGGATGTAGTTTCTGTTTCATATTTACCATGAAGCTGTCAGCACAGTGTGAGATATTTCATAATACTCATCCTGTAAACAAAGCCAGGCCGCATGGCGTCGCCTCAGCACATGGTGACTGATGCAAGGATTGTAGTGTTCTAAATATTTTTCACACTACGCAGAGAAATCTCATCAATTATCATTGAAATGATCTAATCGTCTGACAGATCAATGACTAAAACAATCACTAATAATAGTTTCCAAGAGATTCCACACTGAGATAATAGAGCAGCCCAGAGTCTGTCCCCTGTAATGTGCTGATGACTGTGTTTGGCCGGTGGCTCCTGCGGTTTCTCCCCCTGGAACATGAGCTCCGTCTCTCAGCGGTGCCGTGTGATTGGCCCCCGCTGCGGAGGAGTCCCATGTTGGACGTCGTTAGCCCGGAATCTCCTGCTCCGGGCTTCGCTGCACTTCAAAGCTGAGGGGAAAATGTTTGCAGCTTGTGATGAAACGTGTGCATGTGTGCGAGCCCGTGCGACATGTGCGTGTCTGTGAGTGTTTTTTCCGTTAATGCGTGTTTTCAAATAACACTCGCTGGGCCTCAGTCTCCCAGGGACCGGAGAGAGAGTCCCATCTGTCCCGACGGAGACAGCCTGTTATTAACCCATCCACCGTCTGCCAGAGGGAACAACAGAAAGCCTCCTCCTCCTTCTTCGCTGTTAACAGCCCCCACAGCTCATTATTGTGCTAACATCAGTTCACTTTAACAAGCTGCCATTGACTGGCAAGGAGCTGCAATGATTAACTGGTGTTGAAGTGTCACATATGTCTCCGCCGCTCAGGGGCCTAAAGACAAACTGCTGAAGAGGAGTGATTGGCAACTCCTCTCGGCTATTTTCTTCAGGTCTGCTTCACACCAAAATGTTTTGGTTTTACTGTCTTCAGGTGGTAAAGTCTGTGTTTACACGACTCCTCCTTCTGGATTCGACTCCATGTTAAATCAAGTGTGATCGGCGGGTGCAGCGGACAGGTCAGTGTGTCTCCGAGCCTTTTTTTGCTCATGCTCAGCACATATTAATTAGAAGGTGGGCAGCCTCGCTCAGACTGATGTCTCTCACCCCAGCCCCTCTCATTTCAGCGTGAGCATGGCATTCCTCGCATTCTTCGTCACCTCATTAGAGTTTGCTGCCATGCACACATGGAGAGTCGATGGCGGTGGCAGACGGAGGAGCCGGACCCTGTAGACGCAGGACCACTGCTCCCCTCATCCCACCTATAAGACATACTGTATCTACTGACCCAATTCATTCCCAGCGTCCTACTTTCTGTGTGAATGCTTCATAATCACATCATCATCATCCACAACAGGAGATCACAACACGTCTACACAGCACCTAATTTGTCAGTAGCCGGAAAGAAGCGGACACTTTGCGGGACGGCTTTGTGCTGCATGTTCAAATTAGCGCCAACTCCGCTGAGAACTGGCAGTCTTCTGCATGACACCCAATATGTGTTGGATCAGAGTCAAATTCAATTTGCTCATGGTAATCTGCACTATTACATTACCTCCAGGGTGACCTCATTCTTTCCTCAAGCATGTAATCCCTGTGAGCGCGTAACATGACATTTGGAACATGATTAACCTCGACTACCTGCTCAGTTTGATGGCACAGGACACTATTTGTTTTGACTCTCCATGGAGCGGGAGAGTTCAAGCTCTTGCTCAAGTTTGGGTTTCGTCCTGCGCCTCACGCTGCTCGGAGCGTTCTTCCGTACCTCACTTGTGATCTGAGTCAGACGGGGAGGCAGGGGGTCGCGGGGATTGTTTCGATAAGTTCCAGCATTCTGCCTCAGAGCCCCCTTATCCAAACACAACCCTGGCAACAGAAACAAAGACGGGATTCAGCCGCCTGCCTCCCTGTCCTCCTGAGCCCAGGGGAACATCCTGAAGCCGCAGACTGCTTGACAGGAGTTATCTCTTCTCTTTTTTTTAGAAGTGGATGGCACTTTTTAGACATTAGAAAAGAAATCCATCATGCTCTGCTCATCCTTTTCATTGCTCATAATGTCACCCCTCTAGGTTCCTGTGTTTTGACAAGCTGAGTGTTTTATCAGTAGAGAAGAAGCACTTAGCCCAGAGAGCCCGGTCTCCAGCATCCCCCTGCGCCGAGTTAACCCCCCCCCCCCTTTGACCAAGTCTATGAGAGTCATCTGTCCGGTTAGTCATCAGAAAGTAGAATTAGCCTTTGAGTGAGTCGGTGAACAGATGCCGCATGACGACAGCTGGATTCAAGATCAAAAGATTATGTGAAGAGCTGCAGCTTGAGAGACGACACAAAGACTTTTACAAGATGACAAAATTACAGCTTCACTGTTATGTTGTCACTCAGATATCACTGGACTGATTCTGAGCTCATGAACAGGAAAGAGGTTTGGACAATTTATCAATGCACAGAATTGAAGCAATGCAATTAATGTAATGGACACGAGCACAAAATCTAAATAGGATAAATGAATCGATGTGCTTACGAGAAAGCTGCAGAGTGTTGATGGGGCTCCCTCAGTTGCCTTGCCCTCCTGGCAGAGCTGATTGAAGTTTCTCCTGGTGGAAAGTCATCCCAAGTGTGAAAGCTTCACCCCCACGTCCTCCTCTCTCCCCCTCTCTGCCCGTCTGGTTGCTCGCCCTTTGTCACCTCAGTCCATTCCAGCAGCAGCAGAGAGGTAGTGGTGTTTTAAAGCCTGTTATTAAAAGACTGTCATTAGCCCGGCAGAGGCTCAACCTGCCAGAAACTCTTCTTCTTCTTCTTGCAAGCTGTGAGTAGATGGCTCCAAAAATCCACTTGGAAAAAGTTGGAACACTTTCAAGAGAGAGCCGGTAACTTTAGTTGGATGTTGGAGGCAGTTTTCCTGATAAATGGTTGGAGTCCAGGGCAGGTTTGTGTTCTGCCTGTGGCCCGTTAGGAGAAGACTGTCACTTTCCTGTGGGCTGAATCCATCACTTCTGCCTCACAGCTCTAAGAGGCTGTCTCTCTCAACTCTCCCTCCCTCCCTCTCTCTCTCTCTCTCTCTCTCTCTCTCTCTCCTTGGTGCTTTTTAAATGATGAAAAATCTTCTTGCAGTGTTTCAGGAGGCAGACAAATTGAGCTCAGTGCCTCCCCCTCCCTTAAAAATGAACACATTCTTGTTTAAAGCAACAGCCTTATTTCTCCACCCCTCCTCCCCGTGCCACAAAAGAGATCCACAAGCATGCACACACACACACACACACACACACACACACACTACTCAAATTTCCAACCCCCTGCCCCCTGGCCACCGGTTCACCACCACCACTATTTCTGGCTCGGACCACGAGGGTCTTCTGGTGGTGGACGGCGCTGATGTTACACCGATCAGATCCTAATTGGCCGTGAATGAACACTTGCCCCGGGAAAAGGGGGTCGACAGATAGGAAGCAGATCCAGGTGTTTGACTTAGACCAGGTCTGGGTGAGCGACCCTGCTTTTACAGCCCGGAGCTGAGACGTCTGAACGGGGCTGGATGTGCGCAGAGAGCAGCAGACTTGAACTCCATCTTGTTGCGGGATCATTACATAATTACTCAAAAGCAGAGCTGTGCTTACTTGCGTCCTTCTGTGCTTTGGGGACAGAAGGATATGAAACACTCATGTCAGGCTGTGGTCACTTCTGACAATACTCAATATAAAAACTATGAACTTCTCATGCAAACACTTTGGCTTTGGATACTGTTGCCTTGGCTGTTGTTTTCATGTTGTCTTTTATTCAAGACGAAGGTTTTTCCCGGCCAATCATGCTGTCATTTCTGTTCAGTGCACAGAGAAACTTCCCAGGAACACGTTTCTAAAAGTCTAATTACAGAAGAATCGACACATTTATAGCATCTTATTAAAATTATTTCTTAATCTGATAATAACATCTTTGTCAGCTTTTGAAATTAAACTGTCTGGACCTGACTTGCTGTAACACCAGATGGACTCAGTAAATTAAAATGCACGTACCAGTAGTATCACGTTACAGTATATACCAAACATTTACTTCACAGTTTTATTGGAGCTTTGTGTTTAATAAAATGTCTAAGTTTGGCCGTGCAGTTTGTTTTACAATGCACAGGATGTGTGATTCTTCCCTCTGGGGTATAAACATTAAATATGTTACAGATGGAGACTTTTTATGTTTGTCAACCATAAACTCTAAAAGTGTCGAAGAAAAGGGGGAAAAATGACAGTGAAAATTGTGCGTCTCACTCATGTTTATTCTACATAATGAAAGATGTTGAATTCCTTTTGCATGAGTAGTAGTACATTTTTTATAAAAGATAAATCAAATTCTAAAAGGTGCAGAGAGCAGAGCCGTTAGTCGATGAGAAGAGCCTTAGTCGACCAAGTTCTCACCGGTCGGTTAGTCGCAGTTTGTCTCTCTTCTGTTCCCTTATTGACTGACCTAGAACCTAGAACCTAGAACTCAAACCTTTTTCTGACGCCACAAAAATATTCATATTTAAATAATTGATTTAATATCATCCATGTGCGATGACAGGAAAGTCTTCTGTTGGGAGCAGCCTAATGCAGAACACAGTGCACGAGTTAACATCTGAAGTCTTGCAGTTATAATTTCAGTTTATTCTTCAAACAAACCCAATTTTTTGTTTTCTATTACGTATGCGACTGTTCAGGTGCTCCCCCGATTACAAACTGTACAATCAGCATTTTCCATCGCACCGTTTTAAATTTCCGTCTCCCGTTCCCTCTAAGCTTTATAGATTGAAATAATGGCCTCGGTGCATCTCTGAAATCCAAGGCTCTTGTACAGTTTGCATTCATGTGTTTTTTATTACCGAATGCTCCAGTCATAAAACCGTCATACTTCCATCCGGGAAATGTTCCCATGCACTGTTAACCAAACGTAGTAAGACTGGAAAATCTATCAGCAATAGGTAGCGTTTACCCTTTCTGATGTCCGTCGCTGTAATATCCCGGGACAGTATTTAGTAGTAAGTGAAAGAAAATATTACAAAACACTGAAGATGCATCCAGCTAAAGTGAAAGCAGCAGTTTTTCAAGAATGAAACATCTGAAATAAGGAACATAATCACCGCGGTAAACACAGGGCTCCTGTCTGTTACATAAAGGATCATATTAGTTTCGCATTCATGTATTTGGATGGATTTATTTGTTCAGATCATGTGAGGTTTAAAGGCAGACGTCCGGTAATTTCTTCCATGGTCGCTTCACGTTCTTCTTCAAGTGAACGGTGAACGTTTCCCCTGTTGACACAGCGAGAATGTGCAACTGGCTTTCTGAGACAAAGTTCCTGGCAGAAGACGTCGGACCAGCGAGAAGCGGTCAAGTTCATTTCATAACATCCCTGATTATGTCAGTCTGAGGGGAGGGACCGCTCACATATTTGACGAGCTAATCCCTTAAAGAGATTTTTGATCAAAGACAGTGTGATTGAACTTTAGCTCCTCTGTGTCACACGTCGCACTGAGCTGGTATTATTCGCTTGTTTGTACCCATCTTCTTCTCCTTCCTCCTCCTAAATGACGACTGCAGCTGACTCTGCGGCTCCTGCTGAACGGCGCTCTTACTCAGCGGCTGGAAGTCGAGCTGCCGCAGAGCTCTGAGTGACTCATTGGGCCTCGTCCAAAACCACGGTGTTGGTGCGCTGATTAGTTCTCTTTCCATCTCTAATCCTCAGCTGGTGGAGGAACAACGGATCATAAAAATGTCAGGGGGAAAAAGTTGCTCCCATATTTAAATTGTAACCAATCGATGCATTTTAAAGCTGCGAGCGCCACATGGGAGAGATCATGGAAAGTGGCTCCACGTTGGAAATGTTTCACAGATGGACTTGGTGAATTAATGTGCATGTTTACTCGTTCATCCGGCAGGAGCAAAGCTTCTGTTATGGGCACAATTTGTGAGCAGTTACATAAAAATGTGGAGTTTAAGACGGGATAATTGCTTCTTAATATTAATAGTAATATTCTCTTCGCTGCACTAATAAAAACTGATTCAATAAAAATTAATGTTCAGCTGAAATAACAGTCACATCCAGGTAGCAAATTAAAATATTGAATTGTATCATGTGTCTTCCGAGAGCAAGTCGCATGGGAGTTTAAACCAAACAAGCTCACACAGATATGAGGAAGTGCAGAAAGATGGTGAGCCCGCAGCACTTTTGCGCGGTAAACACAGCTGGTTTCGATCAGCGCAGCATTTTAAAATTAGTATTTCGACTGTTTCAAATATTAGGATTCAAACAACCTGTAACTTATGTTCTGTCCTGATGTTGTTCATTATGAGCGCTGTGGTTGAAACCGTGCTGCAGTTCCTCACTCCAGCAGAAATCCTGTTGGGGAGAAAACAAGTGTTGGAAAGTTTAGAATGATGGATATACAGACTTTTTTCCCTTTTTTTCCTTCGTACCTCCTTCAGAGCAGACAGAGATGACATCATGGTTTTTTATGGCCTTCGAGGCAACTGGATGCATGAAATCTCCTGTGCGAAATACACAAATCAAAATATGCTAGTATATCAGTGAGCCTTCGTATCTGCCGTAGGACTTTTTCTAAGATGAACTACTTGAAGTTGGATAAGACACAATAATAGAAAAAACATATCATACTGTGCACTAAATTTAAACTTAGCGCTAGACATGATTTCACATCTGCGGTGAGAAATTTTAAATTCTGAACAAGTGCAAAGAAAGTATAACCAGAATATTCAGAGTACACGTGGATAAAAAACAGATGTATGAACAGAACAAAGATGTTCAGTTCAGGAAAATGCACCATGTGAGTATGACATTGATTAAACTGATAAAGATGTTGGAACTTGACTCTGACACAGGAAACTTCTGATGCAGGATTCAGGAAGGATTCACTGCAGTGATGCAAATTCCCAAACACATTTACAAGTAATCAGATTACCCTGGGGCCTTCAGCTGGGGGGTAGTTCAGCCCTGCAGGATATCGTAAATCGTACCATCCCTGACGCCAATAACAGCGAGGCCACAAACACAAATGGGTCAATAAAGTAGAACTGGTGGAGTAATTAGGTGCAATCAGCTGAAGGTGACATGTCTCTTCCTCTGGATACGGGTAAGCTGAGGTGAAAGGGAGACACAATTAGATATATTTTATTGAAGAAGTAGAAGTAAAATCTTTAAAGTGGGAGTTAATGTAGCTCACCAGCGTGTCAACAGTGAAAAACTGTTAAGAGAAGAAACAAAGCAAAGTTGGAAACCCAATATTTCTTTTTTCACCGACTCTAAAGTTATTCTGCTGTCAAGTACTTTTAGAAGGAATACATTTTTAGAGTACTCTGTAAATAATGTAATTTCAATGTAAAGTAATAAATGAGAGTAAAATAAATGATAAACTCAAAAGGCCACGAATATGACTCCAAATACAAATATACAAACATGTTAGTTGTAAAGTTGAAGCTAAAGCAGCTCAGCTCCCGTTTGTCCATAGTTCATTACAAACTATCAATACTACAAGTATAATAGTATTTTACTATCAGTTAGTTCTCTGTGTTATATGTTCCATAATATTCACCTTAGTCCATGTTGTATTTTTTGGGCTCTTGTGTAATGAGGTTGTGTTTTGCTGTCAGTGTGTGAGAGGCCTCTGCGCTGACCTCTGTTTAAACAAGGCTGCGTTCAAGGCCGGCATGTCTCCTGTCCGCCGGCCCGGATGGATGATGGATGGTTCTCTGCCGACCTGTGTCGACCTTGTCACCCCCGGCCGACTGTTTTTACTGTTTGTTGTGCGCTTTTGACTGACTGGTCCGTTACGACTGTGAATTCACTTTTGTAAAAAGATGCTGTAATGCTCCTTTTTTTGCAATGTTTGTTCTGTCTGGCCACGTTATGAAAGAGATGGCGCTGCGACAAATTTATCAAAATAGAAATATTAATATTTTCCTCTGTGGAAAGAGTTTGCTTAATTATTCCATGGCCTCGCTGCGCAGCACTCAGACCGACAAGGGCCGTTCTGTTGGGAGGAAAATTTTCAGTTTTATGATCCGAGTGGAAAGAATGGGACTGGCTCAGGATTTTGTCAAGCTCACCCCAACTGTTGCAGAAACCACCAAATGAGACCAGTAAATATAGAACGTGTGAGAATTCAGAGGAACAGGATTTCATTCAGGCTTCGTTAGTCTGATGTTGAAAGCACGAGCAGCCTGTGTGGCCTCGACTGAAACTCACTCCACATAACTCAGGCCGGGTTTTGACAATATATCACCAACAATGCTGAAGCTGCAGATATATCCAGAAGGCCTGGACACGTTTGCAGCAAGTGACCAACTTTTATTTGTGCAGAACATTTACTAATTGGTCCCAGTTGTTCCTCCCTTTGCAGCCTGTTTCTTACCGAGCATTAAATCGTGTATCCTACATATATGAAGTTTGACATCATGCCTCGTAGCGTGGAATTTAAAGATCAAGGTTACGATACATATTTGTCAGAGCGCTGCAGCGTATGGTCTCCAGACATGTTTTACAAGAGAGCCGTCTTTACATCATTTGGAAAGAATCCAAAGGAGCGCTCTCGCTAGGTAAAGGCTTTTTAGCAGGTGTTGTGATTTGGGATCCATGGAAGCAGGACAGAATAACAAATAAAGGCCTGTGCATCTACTTGAAAATATAATGATGTGTGACCTAATGTGCCAGTGAAAGGCGCTGGCAGTCGCTCCGTGTGTGCAGTACATGTGAGTGATTATCAAGGAGGCAGTCTGACAGCGGGTCGTTTCAAACGGGCTGTTTGCCGCCGTTGTTTGGTTCAGCCTGAGTCGGCGTAATGACGCCTCGTCTTCATGGCTGCATCTCTAGATCTCTGTATGAAAAAGGACTCATGAGGACAAAGCTGCGATGCAGGAGAGTCCTGAAGTTTTCATGGTAAACACACGCAGGTCTGTCATCGGGGGAGGCCGTCAGTAGTAGAGTTCAGGTTTCAGAAAGCTCGGCTCGGCTCGGCTCTCAGTGGAGTTTGTGTGGATTATATCAGCAGCATATTTGACCTACTTTTTCAGCCCAATGATTTGGTTGCGCAAATACAAAGAATTCCCCAAGAAAACTAACGTAGGAAAGAAAGTGTATTCCACACTCAATACAGTATATTAAGTTTCTAACGTTCTTGACACATGATGTTTTGCAGTTGTGACGTCCTGAAATCACACTTGGAGCTCATGAATCTTGGATCCCAGTTCTGGTAACATTATCATCCCACATGTTTATGTGACAGGTCTGTTTTACAGCCTCAGTGATCACTCTTTAAATGTCCTCTTCGCGGCTCTGTCAAATCTTATTGGACATTTATTAGGCAACAATTTCATTTCTGAACAAGCCAGCCTCCAGGTCCAGGTGCGACATGAAGTGAAGCCACGTTGAAGCAGGACTCGTAGCCCCTTTCCCTCTGGTTTCAGACGCTGGTCTGTGGAGAGCGCCGTGTATTCTGTAGCTGTGTATTTAGGTTCAGGTCTGCTAGCTTTAATGACGGATGTCCTGGGGAATGATTGGACCAACACCCACAGCTCATTTCCCTACTGTTTATGGAATCACTGATGGCAGCAGGGACACCCCCAAACCCCAAACTCAGCCCGGCGTCAAACACTGTTACTGCTGCTGTTCTGCACTGACACTGAGCCGAGGAGCATCAGAGAAGCCTTACGTTGAAGGACATTGTGTGAGGATGTCCCAAATGCAAATGATGTCTTTATTCCTCATGTAGAGTCTTGAATTTCTGTTTGAAATTATGCTTCTTTCACGCCAAGGACTTGAGGTGGATTACTGTTTTTGCACTTGTTTTTGCGCTGTGATAATATTTTGCAATGCAACTACTGTCTTATGCTTGTACCTGTACGTTTGCCGACATGTAAAGAGGATGAGGATGACAAATTTCCTTTTCTGTAATCAAAGAAGCAGAATTGAAACCATGTCTCTTGACAATTTCTCCAAATTTGGGACCAACTATAATTTCAAAAACTGCTCTCGGCCCCAACCCAGCTGATGATATACAATATTCCTGCTTCATTGAACAGCCGGCACTACACATACAGGTCTGCTGCTGACCCTGTGCTGGGCTGTCTTGTCTTCATCAAAATCTGTCAACTGATTTCTGAGAGTATTTTTTAAAACAAGAAAAACACCTGACACAAAAGTGACCCACAAACAGCCTTTTCCTCTCTATTGAATCCATCTTTGCATTTATCAAAAAATTCTCACTTAATGAGGTTTCCATGTGAAAGCTGTTGACCTGAAACTCCCAGGGAGAGTTCGCTCCAGTTTATGTGACTAAATTCAGTCAAGTGTGGCCTTTTCCATCTTTGTGTTTCAAACAAAGCATGTGTGTCTGCTCGATCGTGCCATAAATATTGAACCCATTTCATTGAGAATTAAAATTTATCAGGCCAATTAGTAACTCCGCTAACAAGCTCTAAACCACTTGACATTGAATATTACAACATACCTTTTCATATATTCCCTTTTTCCAGCTCTTTAGTGTATATATGACGAATGAAAGGAAAAATCAAAGTGTCTTAGTTTGTTGCCAAAGTGTTGAGCCAACACCTTCCTGTGTTCCTTCCATGACACCAAACTTATCATAGTAATTATAAGAAAAAGTTTAGATGAACAACACGTCCAGTTGGCTGGCGTCTATCATTTACACTCTGCTGTGTTTTATTGGTCCGTTTTATCTCATCTATTTACCAGTGATCGTTCACCACCTGAATGCAAACACCTGGCAAATATAACACGGTCACATGATATTTCCAGATTTCACAGGTTGATGGGAAACACATAAAACACACCATTAAATGTGTACATGTGTCTGCACAGTTTGAGCAACAGACGGCTGCATTGCATCATATACAACATAGAAAATCTCTCTTTACATATTAAATAAATTAGATGTGATGTGTTAATTAGCTGCTGGACTGTGGACAACCAGGTGTATTCTGCAGTTACTATACAATCCTGCCTGACACTGACCTGAGAAGCATTCAGTTGAAGAAGTCATGAGCAGCCTGCAAAATCTGAGTTTTGTATACGGGAACATCTTCAAACTGAGAAATCTTGGTGCAAAGAATGTCATCATAAAATATGCCTTTGTTCTTTATCAGGACTCTACGTGCCGTGTCCTGTGTCATAGTTTCCTGTGGAAACTGAAAGGAAGAGCAGCTCTGAGAATATAATGTCTTTTATGCCAAGAACTGGTGTTAAAATGTGAAATCTGAAACTGTTGAAGCAGTTTTGTCCACTGACTTGACGACTGGCTGGATGAGGTTTATCTTGTCAGCTCAGGGTCAGCTGTGCATTGACACACATGTAAGCAGTAAATGTGAACGCAGTGTTTCCAGACTTCAGGAACTGTCCTCAAACACAACCTCACTGACGACCCATAATGTTCCTGTGTCAGACCCAATAACAAATAACCTTCCAGATGAAATTTGCTGTAAGAAAAATGCATTTGATGACTGATTCTGAAAGTCTGTGAACTTCCACAGCTTCAGTCTGTGTAAACTGAAAGTTGGCCTTAATTTAAATTGGGGTCTGACTCAGACCAAGTTGTTAATCTGAAACCCTGTGAGTGAGGAGCCCTGTGTTAATCACTTAATAATCATAGTATTCCTGTTCAGGTACTTCGCCCAACACAGACTGAAGGAACAGCCCTCCTGCCATTGTGATCATGGCTGACTCTAAACCAGTGAAGAGAAATGTGTGCCGTGGTACCAGTTGTATCTAGACTTGCTCACTTGTTGGCCTTTGTGTTGGGTGTACATTAGCAGCTTGTATGTGAGTCTTTATGGGCACAGTGTGGTCCCGTAGATGGAAACGGACCACACAGTCAGCACAGCTATATCCTCTAAAGCTGCAGACTGTTTGTCTTGGATCATTCTAGGTCAAATAAGCAGCTCAAGTCGTGTTTGGTGGCTTTTGCTGCTGCCACCTTTTCAGCGTATGGTAGCTTCTCAAAATATGCCACTGAAACCGGGCTGTCTTGAGTGTTAACACTTCCCTCCCACGCAGATCAGAAAACCACCTCCGTTAAATCATGTATGGACCTTGAATGCACCACATCCACAATCAGCTGACGGGTAATAATTTACCTGAAATCAAAAGGAGAACACTTTTGATTTTGAGCTGTTTCGTGCTACATCTTCTCTCAGTAGCTTTATCTTTTTATGAGGGACTTTCCACATTTCATCCCAGTAGGAAGAAAATGCAGATTAGATTTTCCGTTTACTGTCCCTGTGGTGATTTTTGTTAGACAACAGCTTACAAATCATTTGTTATGCTTCCCTCTGCAAAAACAGTAGTTAATCAGTCGCCGGAAGGCTTCGGCTGCCTCGATGTCAAAAACAGAAGGGAATCATTGGGCTTTGAAGGAAGAGCTACTTGCTCCATTTGCCTCCATGTTTTGATTACTTCTCCATGTGTGAAGAGGAAGTCCTCGAGTGAATGCGGGAAGCTTTCCACGCAGACCTCGTAACACACCAGTGTCATCTATTACAGCCCTGCTGGCAGGAGGAAGGTCGAGTCATCTGAAAGCTCAAAGCTGAACCGACGTTCGTCTTTTAAATGATCTGGAGCAAAGCCAACTGATTGTCGTGCAGGCTCAGTTTACCCAAACTGTTACCTGAGGGATTTGGGCTCTTCCTGAGCTGCTGTCCAGCCATTATGCTTCACGGGTCGGCCAAGGCAAAAGCCCACATTAGAGCGAGGTGGAAAAAGAGTAGCAGAGGACAGGGGCCAAGCGGGTAGTTGTGGTGAGCTGAAATTGCAGACTAAAGCATATCTCCAAATCACAGAGCCCAGAGGATGGAAGAGGAATCCTCCTAGTGTTATTGTTTCCCATGTTCTTCCATCCCCGGTAATATTTTCCAGATTAAAGCGTGCTCCTTGCCCTTACTCCAAAGACAGACCCCAATTTCACAGGAGAAAACCAAAAGAAACCGCAGAACGGGAATTGCTTTTTCCACTGCACATGAGATAATGTCTTGCCAGTCGTGTTGGGACTGAGTTCGGCTGCCAAACGAGAGCATTGTTTCCATTTTTCACAGGTCAGTTATTAAGAGAACCAGTGTCTGCTTGAGACTATTGCTTCATATCATCAGGCCCTCAGAAATGAGCTATTGATGGAGAAAAGGTGATACCCTCCTGCTCTTTATTGGATTCAACAGCTTGCAGTGACGCAATGTGATTTCAAGTTTTATAGTTGATAATGAGAACATGCCTTTTATAAAGGGTCTCATATATATATATATACCATGAGTCTTATAGTGTGGAGAAGTCTGGCTACAAAATGTTTACTGCTATAACCTAAACATGTCTTAAGTGGAACAGTGAGGCATTTCCTGGACCACATCAGAAAACGAGACAAGCTTAATAACCCCACACTTCTGAACAAACACATGTATACACTTAGTATCCTCTGAGCGCAGGCAGCTCTCGGAGGCCAGCGTTGAGCTCATGATTTGGCTGAGCGTCTGCAGGCTCTTTGTACTGTACGGTCAGACTGCAACAGACAACCAGTCCTGCACTCCCACTTTGGACACCGGCAAATCTTTGAGTGTTTAGTTTGGAAATTTACCTTGGAAACATTTCTGAACATGTAAGCCAGTCTGTTACTTCTTCCACTTCATCGTGAAAGTGATGACCCTCAGATTTTGTTTTTGTTAGAGCGTTTGACCTGAACAGACACGATGCCTGGACAAAGCCTTGCGTCATTCCTGTAATGTACCTGGGAAATGTATCCTGATTGTTCCCCACTGTTCATCACAGTGAAGCAGAATGTGAAACTGGGGTCAGGTCTGAACCGCCCCCCCCTTGCCACCGGCTCCCTGCAGATATAAGTGTACGGTGCTCACTTTAAGTGTCAAGTGTTTAATTTCCTCCATGTGGCAGAGCACACGGTCATAATTATTGTCCATTTGACAGATCGTTGTAAATGTCACATGTCATTGCTGACGACTTGACGCTGGGACATAAAAATCCCTGCTGAAACTACTCAAAAGTTACATTCATCCGGCAACAGCAATCAAATGAAATGTTTTATTAGTTTCCCGTCACAAAACTGGCAACGAGTTTTGCTTTGGAACAATAGGGTGCCTGTCGATTGAATTGTCTCATAAGTAAAACTTTATAACAGTCGCTGTTCCTGCAGAGCAATGTGCATTTCTTTTCCACGAGTCCTGTTCTCCTGCCTGCATGGTCGAGAGAAGCGCTCATTCAAAACCTTTATTGTTCAGCACAGGTTTAGCACATTGCTCTAGTCAGACAATCAAAGCTAAGCTATTCAAGACAACTTGATTACAGCCAGCATATTAATCTCTGGGTTACAGAAAAAGTAGCTGTTGATCTGTTGCCTTTATGCTTCTGTTAAGTTGCCTCTCTGTCTAAATACCTTACATTGAAAAGAAGAACCACAGTTACCTAACGCTTGTCAGTCAGAACTTCCATGCGCTTCGAGCCAATATTGAACCTTGACAGTTTTGCCAATATTTAGTCAGCTATTTCCACTGGCCAGGCTGAGCTTTGCTATTAAAAAGGCCAGAGCTCAGACAGACGTTATTACACTCGTCTGTCTGTCCAGTCAACATTCCCTGATGACGTAAACTGTGTGTTACAGTGTTGAGCGTTACATCAATATAAAGCCTCGAATGTTTACATCAGCTCATCCGTGCGATTAGGCCTCGGGCTAGTTTTGCTAATGTACCGACTCAGGATGACATGTTGTCTATTAATACGTGACCAGACGTCCCGAAAAATACGGAACAGTCGACAACTGAATTACGAGCAGTTGTCCTGAATCCCGAATCCTTGAAGGTGAAAACCCAGGCACACCAAGCCGACAGTCAGGCCCCGTTTCGCCAACCATCACTTGTAGTTTGTGTCCAGCACTGATGACTTTAGGCAGCCGCTATCAGGGGCCGTTTAACCAATCCAGCATGTTGAGCTGGAGTCTGAGGACGTTGCTGAGACAGAGAAAGAGAGAGAGAGCAGTTTCAATGTCTGTTGAGCCAAGTTATTTTATCATTTCACCCTTGTGGTTGAAATTTTCCTTAATTTTTGCCTGCACTTTTCTTTCTTTATATATTTGAGAAGAAGCAGGAAACCAGAGTTGTGCTCCATGTTTTAAAGACATTAGTTTTGGTCATGACAGGCCTTCGCAGACCTTTGCTAAGTTGCAAAGAGACGTAGACATATTTGTCAAAATTTAAAATGCTTTAAAACGCTCAAAGATAAAGAATGTTTTATATTTGCTTTTTGCAAATTCATCACATACTCGCCTCAACAATATTGTTCTGTGTCATGGACTTAATATAGACTGTCGGACTTTTGGGTTTTGTTCTCACTTTAATTCTTTTGCACAAAAATCTGCATTGCATCCTGTAGGAGTCGCTGTTGTTCAGATTCAGATTCATTCTGTTGACACATCCAGCTCAAGCCTCAGTGTTTTCTGATCTCTGCTCACTTCTGCTGTGCACAAAAAGTTCGTCCACAGTAGCTAACCTTTTAGCTACCGATGGCTATAAAGTTAGCCTGTACTATAACGGTATAAGAGTTTAAGACGTGAGAGTTTGTGCCTGAGTGGTGTAAGTTGCTGAAGCCGATCCCCTCTCTCCTTGAAGCTGCCACAGGGGGTCCAGACTGCAGGTTTGAACTGTGGCCCTGAACAATGAGGCCAGAGAGCTGATGGAAAAGCCATCTCCACTGAGACGCAGTTTATTGCTTTCCAGGCCTGCTGTCCCCTATGAGGTCATTTTGGAGGAATGTCCCAGAGAGTAACGTAAATGTCAGGTCAGAATACTTGACCTGTTTGTTTTGAGTACTTACACCTAAAACTTTCCATTTCTTTAAACATACAGAAAAGCGGCTTGAATTTCTGCACTCGCAGCCGAACCGGAGCTTGTAAAGGAGCAGGGCTCGCACAAAGCGCCCGCGGTGTGTATGAGACGGCTGTAGGAGACCTTCGAAGCCTCCAATGTGAAAGTGAAGAGTAATCGCTGTAATAAAAACTGAGACCTGGACTCGTAGATGGACGGTACAGTGAAGCTTGGCTCCGACAGTTCTGTCTCAGGTTTTACAGACGAATCCAAGTCTGCCAGTTTTCATGATTCTTTCTCTCATATAAAATGTTTGCTTTGCGCTGATCTACGTGGATTTAATTCAATTAAGGTTACTAGTTTGTTTTGTTTTCACTAATGAGTAAAATGGGAATCAGTGTTTCTCTGGAGGCTTCAGTGTTATTGTAAGGAATGAACTGGCTGAACAAGAGGAGGTTTTCAGTGGGGTGAAATAACAAGGACATTAGAGCTGAAACCAACTGAAAATTCATCAGCGACAAATTTGAATCACTGAAGTGAAAAAACAAAAGTGCCCAGAATTCACTGTATCCGGCTTCTCAAATGTTTCCTTTTGTCCTTTGCAACAGTAAACTGATTGTGTTTGTGACTGTTGGTCGGACAAACCGACATCTGAAGATGTCACCTTGGACTTCAGGGAACTGTAACTGGCATTTCTTACTTTTTTTCATTTCAGAGACTAAATGTTTAAACAAGACAAGAATCAGTAGACTAAATGAAAATAATCTTTTGTTGCAGGACTATTTGTCAAGATTTTAGTCATTTTCAAATTAACTTAAATTATGAGGGAAACTGCATATTTTCCAAGTTGGGATGTGCTGACTTCCAGTTTTCTACAATGTCAGAACAAATTACACACTTTTTCCCTGAGAGGCATCAGTGGTAATTTGATTTTCCAACTAATCCAGTGGTCATTATAAGGTAAATTTAGCTCACATCATCAGGCCATTTTCTATTCTTCTCGACAACAACAAATACAATTTTAAATGAATCAGCTTTTTATTGTAGCTTCAGTGAACAGAGAGAACAAGAAGAGAACATATTGATGCTGTTGGACTGGTGAGATGTGTTTTATAGAGATGTCAGAGGTCAACAGGACGCCCGCTGAGGAGAAGACGAAGCCTGAGGGTGGATCATTTCTTTTTAAATCATTTTCTTATAGCAGCGTTTACACCAACCCGGCTGAGAGCTCATAACATGAATCCATCGTTCATAAAAAGTTAAGAGTTGTTGCTCTTGTCGAGCCGAATTCAAAGATGTTGGACAGACTCTTTCATTCTTCACACAACAACCTCTGTCAGATTTCAACATTGGCCACAGAGCAGAGGTCACAGTGCTACACCAGGACAAACCAGAACTAAGTGGAAACAGGGTCTGGTTTGTCGTGGTTTGAAGGCAGAGTTTCAGTCCAGCTTGTGTCTGCAGAGCGGCTGAACTGAGCTGAGTGAGTCTCTGTGTGCTGCCTGTTCAACCTTGCTGTTTTGATGTCAAACCTTCCACTGTATTTCCCTCAGTGATTGACTGTAAGCCCTGAACCTACACTGCAGCTCATCTGTGATAATTGCTGTTTTGGAGGCTTTGACGCTGAGCCAAATATTAAAGTTTAGATTTTATCAGTGGACGTGAATAGACTGGTAGATCAAACGCCGCTCATGCCAAATGTTCCGCCATTGTTGAAGTGTAAGTGTTTGATCCTCAGCTGCTCCAGTGGCTGCTCACTGAGTAAAGAAACGGGAATGTGCAAAGTCTTAATGTGTGTAAGAGGATAAAGGCGTGATGTGCTGAAAAAGGGCTGCACAGACACAGAGAGCTTCTCCGTTTTCAAGAGATATTCTGGTGCTTACAACTGTGAGCTGACCTCGGTAAATGATAGAGTCGATGAAAGCTTCTCGGCACAAGCTATATGAACCGGCTCTTGATGGTATGAAAGCCCAACATCATTACTCGAGTGTGTTGATTTATTGTCCACAGCTGACTTCCATTCGTCCTTCTCTCTCAGTTGTTCATTTCTGCGGTCTCAAAGTGTGCCACAACAACCGACAAAGAAACAGAAAAGCAGATACAGTTGCCATGGACTGTAACACTGTTAGACTCTGTTATATCTCACAGAAAAGTCAAGGGCATTCGTTGGCCCCCGTCCCTGTTGTAAAATGTTGAGCTAAATATAAGTGTGTATTGGATTTCAAGAAGCGTGAAATGGTCAGTGCTCCCGGGCCGTGATGGATGGCCGTCACCCCCACCGGTGTCACCCCCGTTTCCTCGGGGTCACACCACTGGAGGGGGTCACGTCTCTCCGGACGTCAGGAGGAAAAACTCTGATCCAGCACATCCTAGACACTCATAAACCGTCAATCGGAGCCAAAGCAGAAAATGTGAATGTCGGACTGGAGATAAGTAAAAGACGATGCTGCCAAGACAAACAAAGCGTGGGATGTTGTCTGTGAGGAAACCGACAGTCTCCTGCTAGAAACCATACAGCGCCCTCAGAAGTGGTAGAACGTGCCTTTATTGGCCGACTTTGTATTTTCACTATAAAGGCCCATTCTTGTCTTGTGAGGTAATTCTGTGTTTGTACTCATGTAGGGGGTGTTTCCAGTGATGTCACCCTGCAATTTGTTCACTTCACAGATTTGTTGATGATCTGCGTTGTGTCGAACTTCTAATCAGAGGCAGGAAATAACCAGTTACAGCTACAGCCGCTCAAGTCGAGTTCTTGAACATTTCTTGGATCTTTTTTTTTTTTCGAGCTTCTTTTATAGGTACAAATTGCTGCTACATTTTTTATCAGTTGTTACTTTTGGAAATGAGAAAACCAGCCATGAATGATTTTCGGAGTGTTGTTGAAATAGTTTTGGCATCTCGATGATGAGTTCATTTTTTTCCTCAAACCATTACGCAACAGGTCATTCAAAGTCACGACCACAGTTACTCCATAGCCGCCGTGTGGGAGGATCAAGACAGATGCAGGGCTGTTTTTGGCTTTACCTCTGTGTTGCAAAGCTATTTATGACGATGATATTTCCATCTCATCCCATTCCAGGCCTGTGAATGAAGCGCTGGGAGTGCTGTGCTCTGCCAGTCGCAACTTGCTGGTATTGATGCGTTGAAGGTATTCGGGTATCGCAGCTTATCTCGAAGTTGAGAAACGCTGGTCTCGCAAACGTCTGAGGAGCAGAGAACAGCTGTCGACAACACTCAAACTGAACAACTTGAACTTTAAAAAGTCATTTTACAACTGTGTGATTACAGACGTGGACCAGAGGGGCATCTGGTTGAAAACAGGCGACTCGAGTGTGGTTTGGTTTGTGCTCTCAAGTTTCGAGCTGGTTTCCATCTTTTCACTCTTTTGCATACGTTCTTTTAAAGCAGCATATTCATGAGAATCTGAAATATCTTTGTACTGAGTTCACCAAAGGTTTGTTGGCCCTGTTGCTGTTGATCCTTGATTTGTTCTCTGAATTCTTAGATGCTGCATTTCCATTACTCAGAGTGTTCCAAATATTTTTGATTGGAGGAACAAATGAAATCCAAAGGTGGTCTTATTTTAACTGTCAGTGTTGTATGGTAGCATGCAGTTTTTTGCCTCAGTGGTATTTTTGTAGATGGCCTCAGGTGCTCTCGCTTTGGCGTGAGAAAGTACTTCTTTACCACCGGTCTTACGCAGCATGGGTTGTGTCTGAGACTAATCACCGGAGCAGGATTGACAATTACCTGTCCAACGGGGCCGTAAATCTCTGCAGAGTGATTAGTGACCAACTGCGGCTGTAGAAGATGGAGACTTTGGCTTCGCTGGAGCAGAAGCAAAATATCCTGAGGGGCCAGCGAACGTGCTTCATCTGTCAGATGTTGAGCGTGATGGCGGCTGGTTGTCATATCATCAGGAGCTCGTACATGAGCTTAATGTGCACCAACACGTTTTCTGACCATGTGATGAACACTTACCTTTTATATTGAACATTTATTGACACATCGAACAGACACAGAACATCATTAGAGTTTGTTTGTTGTCTTGTTTCTGGCCAACATTCACTTTTCTCTTAGCTCTTTTTTTTTTTTTTTTTTTTTTGCTCACCATCTGGCTCTTTGGCGGCTAAATGCTCCACCATGTGTTTGGTGCTGAGCAGGTAGGACGCAGTCGCTTTTTAGAACTTTTTGGCTGAAAACAGTGAGACTGAACCAAACTAGTAAAGTTGTGGTTGTGAAATAAAAACTATGAGCTGAAAGACGCCATGAAGCTCTGTAGAGATAAGGAGATCTGCAGAAAAAAATCTGTATTTTCTTTCACATTACACTAATATCTAATGTAAAAATATTGATTATAGCAGTTTTAAAGTTGTGTTTATAGGTTTTCATGTCATTCTGAAATTGCATATTAGTTAGTGCATGATTGATTCAAAACAGTTCTACTTACCCACTCCTACCAGCATGCTCCTCTTTTATTTGCTTGGACCTTTTCTGTGAATCCTTATATAATAGTTTATTTATTTGAGCCTGGAAAGTCGTTTTGCTTGGAAAAAATGTGACTGTGAGGAACAAGAAAACCTGGCGTCCCCGTCCTGCTGTAATGCCTGAGCTGATGCGAAAGATATTAACCGTAGAACCAAACCCAGAACAGTAGCTTTGCGACTGTGTGGGTTCTCTCTCTTTTTCCAATTGTGGTGGTCTTTTTTACCTCTTTCCATCCGTAGCTTCGCGATGTTAGGATTTGATAGAATCTCTTTTTCCTCCATCTGCAGCCCCGGAGAGTAATGGTAGGAAGCAGGGCTTGGCCGGTGGATGGGGAAGCAGGATGGATGGAACTACTGTGGTGAGCGCTGCGGTGATGAAGTCAGCGTCTGGCCCACATTAAAAGTCAAGCAGGCGCATGCACTCAAACAACAGTCGCATCCAGCCAACATGTTCAGAACACATGAGTGTTTTCTAAGATATCGACAAGCTGCCGTCTTTCTGCATCCTGAAGGTGAATGTTAGACTGAGGCGGCCTCGCCGGAGGTTGGCACAGCGTAATTGTCCCAACAGTTAGGGATGATTTCACTGGCTGCACATTCTTACAGTCGGCCATATGAGGTCTTATACGGGGCTGTAAAAGGTAAACACGGGTCCAAAGCTCATTGATGTTCTTGGCAAGCTGTTCCCTTACGTGTGCAGGAAATATTGTCAAGCTGGCTTTAAAATAATGATGTCAAGGAGGATACCACACAGCGAGCCTGTTTTTTATTGCCCCACTGAGAGGGGTGATAGCAGAGAGGGCAGCCATTCATTTAGCTGTTTCATGTTCGTCTCCATGAGCTCATACACGCTCGGACGCTTCTGCCCCGGATTTCATCAGAGTTTAGACCTTTTTGTGGACAAAGAGCAAAATTTCTTCTGTGGCAACACAAATGAAATATTGCAGCACAGAAGGTGAAAAGTCGGTGCACACACGTTATAAATAACCTCTCAGCTTTTACATAATTACCTCAAATTATCGAGCGCCATGTCTGCATTATTCCCCACTTATGTTTTTTTCATTGGCCTACTTTTTCAAGTTTTATATATATGCATATTTCACTGTTGCTATGGTGACAAGTAAATATTACCGTCGCATCCTTTCATCTGTGCACAAGTAATTTCCAGCAGGGTAAGAACGCTCTGCATGTTGATTATCACGTTTATTGGCAGAGCGACCGTACGAAGCGAGGAACTTAATATGTCGTCTGGAAAATATACTTCAGTTTCATAAATTTGTCTCCACACTCGAGCGTTATGTTGACAAAGTGTGTGCTAGCAAATTCTTTTAATGGCTTTAAAACATGTTGCCAGCGTCTTTACCCGTCGCCTCAATGTACAGTCTGATTACATTTACATTTTTTGGGATTTGATGACGATCGTCCTGTGTGGAGGAGTGAGGCCGGACTCAAAGAGGGGACATAGGTCTGGTGAAGGACCCAACAAGTGCTCGAAGCTGACTTTAACTTCAAGAACCAATTCTCATCTTTAACAATCTGGCAATAAAGTAAAACACTGACAAGCTCCATTCTTGTGCCACACAGTAAAACTCTCCTTTTGACCTTGCTCACGGAGTCCCGACATCTGGTTCTCCACATCCTCCACTTCACTTTTACCATTAGTTCTCAGTCACCACATCATAGTATTACTCAATCTCCCCACGCTTAGTTACAGACAGTCGAGTTATGACAGTCTGAAGCCGGAGCATTACTCATGTTCATTACTGGTTTGGATTCAAACTGAAAAAAAAACGAGTTTGTGTCGGCACCGCTTTGTGCAGCGTCTGTGAAAAATGTCTGTGAAATGTAATCCAACTTGTTGGGCGAACAAAAAACTGACCTCATGTTTAGTTTTTCTTAAATAACTTTTTGACATGTTAGTATTGCAACTTGGAATATATGATAATCTGATGCTTAAAATAAACCGCAAACACAATTTGAAACACTGAAATCCAACATGCTTGCAAAACTGACTGACTTGTTTTCCAACACAGTGACTGACACTAAATATTCAAACCTGCATGAACTAATTTTCGGGCCGTTTGTGGGCAACAGAACTAAAAATACAACATCAACATACAGTGAATATATCCCTGGATTAATCTGTGGGTTTGTCACCTTTCATACACACCTTTTGTATAAAAACATTGATTAGTGAAGCTTTAATGTTTTAATGTTTTGAGCCGCTGTGACAGAAAACTGTGCCGTCTAACAGCGACTGATTCAACATGTTAAGACGCATTAGCTCTCAGACAGAATCGAATGTTTGACAAGACTTTAACTTGAAGAATTCTTTTGTTTGCATGTTTAATTTGGCGGTGACGGCGACGCTCTGAGCTCCGTTGCTTATACCTGCGAATAGGCAGCGGTGTTGTGCTCATTAGCGAGTGGAGCTCAGTGAGTTGGTCCTGACGTCCTGACTGTGTAAAGCAGTAGGGGAGATGTTACTGGGAGCCGTCGCTCAGCCTTAAGCATTCATTTGCACTAATACCTTGTGTTTTATAGAAAAGGAGAAGCGGCCTCCGGTCTGGTATCGTACATGTGCTGCAGGGAGTTTGTGAAGCTTTATGAAACCTTAATGAATGACCGGCCTCCAGTCGGCTGTGCAGTCCTGCTGCTTTTCTCAGAAAGTCATCGTTTCTGTCTTTATTCTGTTTTTCTTTTTAATGCCATTTTTGATTATTTGCAACCGCTGCTGGTTCTGTTCTCATGTATCTGTCCTAATGGTGCTGCTTCAGTTGTTGCTCACGGTTCAGAGATATTAAAAATGCAGCACAGATTGTTTTAATTAGCTTCACATGTACCGTAGTCAGAAAGAATTAAGTTTAACGGCTGTTTGTATGGAAGCACAATTATCAGGAAGTGACTTAGTAATCCTCTCAGAGTTTGTTGCTTACATGGAAAATAAGGAACACATTGACTTTAAGTTTGACAGCCACAGCAAAATGAGTCGATCTGCTTCATTCATAAGTGTTTTCATGATTGTAATATTTTGGTCACGGTATTGTTTTGTAGGATTTTATTTTGAAAGTGAAAATCAGGTTTGCTGACGCTGCGAGCGCTCGTGAAGGAACAGTTTATAAACTGAGTGTGGGTTTGATATTTGTTGTTGGTGAGTTACTAACATCCAGGCAAAGCTAATGATCACATCACAGAAACAGCAAGAATCAAAACAACTGGAGGCAACGTCCTGCACACACACACACACACACACACACACACACACACACACACACACACACACACACACACACACGCTCACACACACACGCTCACACACACACTGAAAGCATCAACAAACACACTCTCTCAGCTCAGCTCAGGTCGGCTTTTCTTGACCTTCTCTCTTACTCATTTCAGGGGAATGAGGAGTAAAAAAAAAAAAAGAGTCCTGTATTTCTGTATGAACGCTCCAACCCTGTGAGCCACATGGAGCCAGTGTCAGAAACAATCTCATACAAATGTTTGAATAAGTGACTCGTTTTGCCAGGTAGCTGCTGATTCATCACTTTGCCACCAGCCGGCAGCCTGGTCCTCATCCATTAGTGTGCTAACGTTGAAATTCCATCCTGATTAATCAGACACATGTGTTTTTCTCGTCCGTTATTACAACCAGCAGCTCAACACATGACAGTGATGACGGCCAACTGTCTCAACACCGAGGGCACAACAGTGGATCATCGGCAGCTTCAACGTTTGGAGAGCAGCTGAATCCTGCTCCATCTACTGAGCGGCCGAGGTATTACCAAGCACAGACTCACCACAGTTTCCAGTGAATGAATTATATAACTTTGTTTTCTTTGAGCATCAGTGCACTAGATTCTTGATTTAAGGCACATTATAACATCAGTCCTCAATGAACACAGACGCTACCTGTTAGAGTCGGGCCATGTTATGATGGATATACTGTGAGATTATAGAAATGCTTTCATCCCACTTTTAATACACACATCTGCTCATTGCAGCTCATTAAAGTTAGCTTTTATTGGAAAATGTATTAAGATATGAGTCATGAGCCGACGTGTGTGAGAATGTAAAGATTTTATACAGCAGAAACTTTCTTTAAACAAGATGAATGGAAACACCTTTTCACTAATGATAAATATTTAATTGCTGTGTGTCAGTGAATTCAAACAAAGCCGCTTTCAACACTGAACATTATATATCTTCTCCTGCCCCCACTCGATGGAGGCTATAGAGGTTCTGCTCTATATCTGGCAACGAACAGGATGTATAACAAGAAGACAAGAATCATAACAGAGTAGGAAAGAGATTAGTCGAGGTTTACTTAAAACTTGGATCAAAGTGATCCAGGGTAGAAATTATCTCAAAGCCAGTTTGGCATCTGTTCTCTGGGTTTATACGTCATTCATGTATGTTGTGGTCAGATGGCTTTGCCCGAGTAGGTTGTGCATATGTTCCCGTCCTGGTTAATAATAACTGTTTGCAGTCATATTGTTTGTCAGCTGCAAAATGCTGTTTAAAGTCTGGGCAAAGATGCTCTATAACAAAAGACGCTTTATAACCTGCGGCAGCGCTCATGGAAGTGTTGTGAACATTGTGTGGATGGATGAAAGCAGGTTGGCTTCTGGAGACACAGTATAGATTTAGTGTTTTTTGTGACTAGTCTCTGAACACAGCGCCCCCGTTCTGAACCCTCTCCGGTCTTGGTTCTACAGTAGACTATAACCAAGACTGACTGAGACGATGTTAATGACAGACAATAACAAAAGTGTTGTCCTTTTTATTTCTACAAATATTTGACACTCATTTACAGCAATGGGGAAATATTTAACCTGCAAGAGGAGAGCAAACATTATTAATGCAATTGTGGACATTTTCTGGTTCTTAGATAAGTTCCCTTCTCAGATTGTTGGCACATGTTTGAGTAAATGTTGAAATGACAATACTAACTAGTTTTGTGTAGCACCATGAAGACGTGTGTGGAGACTGTAAGTGCAGCACAACTCTGTATTTAATAACCTGTTTTCTTGTAACACCAATAAAACTCACGTTGCTGCCACAGTTAAATCAACGGTATCAACTCAAAACACTCGAGTACATTCAGAAAAGCACCTTTAAAACTTTCTCACATGATAAAAAATGTTATAAAAGAGTACAAAAACACGTACGATAGATGAAACACCGTCGATGGCTACATGACTACAATGTGCCACTGAAGGTTTGTCATTACGTTAGTAGATGCATTGATTCAAACCTTCTGGGACCAGAGGTTGTTTGAACCAGTGATGTGTTGAAATGACTTAAATAAATTAAAATAATAGGGGAAAACATTGTCCAATTTCATAACTGTTAAAAAGACTTGTGTTTCCAAGTGCAGGCTGCAAACATAAGAGAAATGAGAAACATTTGAAAATAAAATCATAGACAGAAAAACATTCTGGCAGTTCCTGATAGACACTAAATAACTTCAGTGCTCGGTTGACATTACACTTTTTTACATTCTGCATTTTCAGATACTGATTAGAAAGATGCACTCATAGGGCAAGAGGTGAATAAAATGTTTTGCTCCTCCAGCATGTTTGTCAGTTCACGTCTTCTACAGAGAAGGTTCTGCTCCATAATTAATTCAACAATGTGGTGAACATTTACTGAAAAAGTTCTTTTCTCTTACAGGACGTTTTCCTGTTACACATCTTCTTGAGATCCACCGACTAACCATGTCTTTTCTTTGCATGGTCTGAGGCACAGGTCTTTGGGGAATTGCCTTGTGTTTAAGAGACATCCAGAGGCCACTGGGGGGCAGAGTCTTCTGTAAGGCACCACAGAGGCTCAGTAGGGGTACGTGGAGATGGAGATGTAGATGATGAAGATGCTCTGGTAAGTGATGCGACCCTGCAGCGAGATGGTGGTGGCCTGCACCTTGAGGCGCACCAGTCCTGGTCTGTCCAGAGATCGCAGGGTGAAGATGATCCCCCTGCCCGCCTCGTCCCGGATGCCAAACACCCGGCCCATCGCGCCCGTCTCCGACTCCTGCTCGAGTATGGTGAAAGACGTGCGCTCCTGCAGGACGCCCGACTCTGAGAAGGCCGACAGTCGTACCACATTGTGATTGGCCGGGATGCCGGAGGGGAGCGTGAGCAGCTTGTACTGCAGGAGCAGTGGAGAACCTCCGGAGGCGCAGTCCAGAGAGCAGGGCCGGTAGCAGGTCCTGTAAAGGACGGAGGAACATGTCACTGACACATGCAAACATCTGTACAGCATCTACAGCTTAATTATTGTATTGCACGATACTTTGTGGTCATGTAATTTACCCGGGGCTTCGTCCGCTCTGATAGGATGCAGGACAGGGTGTGTCCAGGCACTGGTACCCTCCGCGGGTGTTAAAACACATCTGATTGTGTCCACATTGGATGCCTTGTTCTACACATTCGTCAATGTCTTGAGGTAGAGAAAGGGGAAAGGAGCTTAGCTGCAATTATTTAAAGGGAGGAAGACAGTTATGTAATTATGGTTGACATGAAACTTCTACCTTTACAGCTCCTGCCGTTGGGTAACAGCTGGTAACCTGGAGGACACAGACACTGGAAACTGCCAACGGTGTTTCGACACTCATGCTGACATGGCTTCCTGAGCAGACACTCGTCTACGTCTGTATAGAGAATAAGGTAAAGAGGTAGGAGTGAGAATCAAGAGGTTGACGAGACAATGTGATTTTGTGTTTGATTTGTTTTGATGCGCACTCACCGACACACGTGCCGTCTCTGTTGGTGTAGCCCACGGGACAGCTCTGTCTGGTAATGCGAGATACCCCGTGAGAGCGGGACAGGATCGGCCGGCCCAGAGACGACACCAGCTGTGGACGGAGTCGCGCCCTGACTCTGGTGCCGTTGGTGAAGGTCTGCCCTCGTTCCAGCCCCGCACAGGAGCGTCCGTCTCCGAGCAGCACGGTTCCAGGAGGGCACACGCACCGGAAGCTGCCAGGAACGTTACGGCACTGGTAGGCACAAGGGTTTGGCGTCTGCAGACACTCATCAATGTCTGAAAGGTAGAATAGAGCTCAGGTAAATTCTCACGTGAGAGCATCATTGGTTCAGTTGTATTATAAAACAGAGCAGAGGTCGTACCCAGACACGGGAGGCCGACTCCCTGGGATCTGTAACCTCTGGGACACACACAACCGTAACCTCCGACTGTGTTCTGACAGATCTGAGTGTAGCGACACATGTGACTTCCATCCTGGCACTCGTCAATATCTGGAAAATATACAGTTTATAACAGTCAGCCAATCAGCACAAAACACAGCATTATTCTTGCATTTCCTGTAATTCATCTCATCGGCTTTGTCAAATTTGCATTCATCAACAAATGTGACACCTAAAGTTCAACAACAATAGAGGCCGTGGTTGTGGTGACTAGTAGTCCGTGGAGCTGTCAGGACTGTAGAGTTTCTTAAAATGAAAACCAAACCACCATAAAGTTTGTTACATCCTGTTATAAAGAGAGCATCTTTGTTTCTTCGGTCAAAGGTTTTCTGTGAGTACCAATTAAGAGACTTTTCAAAAAGCTTTAGCTTCTTTGTGGAGGACGAGCAGTGACCTCTTGCTGTTCTGTGCCCTAAAACAATCCTGTGAAATCTGACCTCGTGTTTTGCAATTTACAGGCCGATAGATTTGGAAGTTGGAACCAAATCTCAAGGCATAAATGAGTGTGTCTCTGAATGAATGAAGTAAAGATTTATCTGTGATCAGATGCTACATTTAGCTCCTTGTGGATAAAATAAAAGCCTGATAGCCACGAACCCATGCAGGCTCCATTCTCTGCTTTGGTCATGCCGGCTGGGCAGCTGTCGAAACACTGGTATCCTCCCTCTGTGTTACGGCACTCCTTGTGAGCCGGACATACATTTCTCATGCACTCGTTGATGTCTGGGAAAGTGCAACCATTACAAGAGAGAGTGTTATGGATTGTTAATTATCTCTGGCTCAATAATTTCGTAAATCTAACATGCCTTGATTTTAAAGTTAATCTCCAGGACTCTTTTAACAATCTGTCCCAACAGGTTATGTGACTGACCGATGCAGCGATGTCCTGACAGCTGGTACCCGGGGTGGCAGACGCAGCGGTAGGAGCCCAGAGTATTGAGACACTGATGCTGACATGGTGAGAGAGCAGACTCTTGGCACTCATCCACATCTGAAACACACATCTGGCTTTGTCAATCCACTGTGGACATTCAGTACACTCACATAATGTATGGTAAGAAAGATGTTTCCTGATTGCAGGATAAAAAAGTGAAAGTGCAAAATGACTCCAAGTTGTTCTGCCTCCATATGAAATGTTGTGCAGACAGTTTAACAGTGATTAACGGTGACTGGCCTTCACAGCTGGTTCCTGTGATGCTGGGCTTAAATCCTGGTCCACACTTGGCCTGGCAGCGATATGTGCCCACGGTGTTGACACACTGCTGGTTGTAGTGGCACATGTGTGAGCCCTGGGAACACTCATCAATATCTGCAGGCAGAGGATGAGATGAAGATGACGAAGATGAAGGCTTGAGCCGATGATGTTTCTTATATTTAACGAGAACATTGTGGCCGTTTGTCTGGTTATTAGTCAGAAAAACTCCCCGTGTCGTCACCTTGGCATGTGTTGGTCTCTGCAGAGATGGTGAAGCCAGAGGGACAGGAACAGGAAAAGCCTCCCATGATGTTGTTACAGGAATGAGAGCAGGGAGACTGGAGCGCACACTCATCTTCATCTAATGAGGACACATTTAATCATAATAACAAAACTGGTGCAGCGACAAATGTTGAAAGACAAATGAGGCGTAAAAAAGGAAAGCAGCATACCAGCACAGTAGGAGGCCGTGTCAAGAATGAAACCTTGAGGGCATGTGTCTCCATAACCATCTGCAAACAGAGCAGTTCAAAGCTGTTTCAACATTCAGATCCAGTTTTTCATGTGATGTTGTATTTTAAATCATTGTAATTTTGCCCGCAGACCTGGTACGAGGAGGCTGGCAGTGATGTGGAAGTCCAAAGAGAGTGTGAACATGTTGTAGACGCTGTTCATCCCGGAGACCTTGAGCAGCTGGAGCACAGGGCCCTGGCGTTCCTCCTGGCCCTCATAAATAATGGTGTGATTGCAGCGCAGCACCATGGGGTTTCCCCCTCGCTGGTGGGTCTGCGAGGACCACGAGTACAGCTGCCCTTGGCCTGTCTGCACGTATGACTCATCAAACTCCTGCGGGACGAAAAGCAGGTCAGTGAGATTTAGGAGGAGTTTAAACATGTTGACAAATTATCTAGTGAGATGTGTTTGAGGTCTTTTTAAACCCAGATTGTGCTGACAGCATTGAATGCACCTGCAGGCTCAGTTGAGATGATGATAATGAAGGAGGCACAAATCCGTTAATCACGATATCGAGCAGTAAAACTCCCTCAGAATCCACACCTCTGGCAACGTGGGTCAAACGAAGGATCTCCCCTTTTAGAGAAATTAAAAACAGTAAAATCACCACTGATTTACAGCTGAAACTGTTAAAGTAATGTGTAATCTTATGAATGTCAGTGGTAGTGAGTGGTGCCCTCTGCTGGTTGTTTTGTAAACTACAGAACAGAAAGTGGTCCCAGATAAAAACTTTGACTTGTCTTTTCAGTTTGACTGCATCTGACCTATCCACAAAGCCTGCATGGTTTTCATCATGTAACAGATGAGTCAAAGAGTATAATAAGTCAAAGGTTTGAAATTTTGAAACATTTATTATTGATAGATGTAAAAATTGATCTGGGGAAAAACTCACCGGTCTCAAACTCCAGCTGCGACTCCTGCCTGAACTGGCCCTGAGTGAAGGAGAAGCCGTTCCTGGTTGATCCGCTCTGCAGCACAGTCGTCCAGTAGATGGGAGCGAAAACAGACACCAGCACTCGCAGCAAGGGACCTACAAGCAAACACAGTCTGTTGGTCTGTTGGTCACAGTCTTACAGGAATATAACACATGAAGTCGACATGAGCTTAGTGACTTATCCCAAAAATGAGCTCTGCTGTTAATGAAAGGAATCAAACAGAATGTACTCCAGCAGTTTTCTGAATTGAAATCACTTATTTAATAGGTGATCCCAACATTTTTCCATTCAAGTCAAGCTTATATTTTAAAAATAGATTGATGCATTTACTGTTTTGCATCCTAAGAATTTAAATCTGAAAGATCTGTAAAAGCTACACTCAGACTGTTATGAATTTAAAAAGGTGACTAAATAAGTTTAACTTGCTGAGTTCAGAGTCTTTGACAGTTAATATTTGCACGCATGTGTCTGACCAAAGACAACAACAACAACAACAAGCACTACAATTACTTGGGGATCTTCTTTCTAGACACGTAGTCTCAATATTACACACTGCAGATATCAGCCCGGGGATAATGTGCAGTCACTCACCCACAGTGGGAGGGATGTTGTCCAGCCGTGCCTGCAGAGTGCTGCTCCCCTCGTCCTCGTTGTCGGTGATGTTGGCCTCCAGGAAGGAGACGCCAAACTCCCTCTCGTTCACCATGCCGATCAGGCTGCCTCTGGTCTTGCGAGGAGATTCTCCTTTAATCACCAAACAGAGAGAAAAATGTGAATTTATACGCACTCGAATAATTAATGATCATTTATAACTTATGTATTGAATGTCCCAACTGTCTCTTTACACATACTGCAATAACACCTATAGCATAAATACAGAAGTGTGTTTTGGTGTGTGGTAACCTTCATGTGTTAATTCATGCACATGATGCATAAACTATGAATTTGACCAGAAAAAGTACTGTGGTAATATGATATGAAACACTGAAGCAATAATATTAAAAATCAGCTACTGTCTAAAGTGGAAGAATACAAACATAAAAAATGAATTCATACCTGGGCAGAGACCAGCTTGACATTTCCTGGAGTCGATACTGGGACCGCTGCATGGCCGACCGCCATTGGCTGGTTTCGGGTTGTTGCATAATCTGATTCGTTCTTGGAAGCCTTGTCCACAGGTGCTGCTGCACGGAGCCCATTCCTCCCAGTTAGAGTAACCTCCATTGACTGTTCGAGAGGGAGAAGAGAAGATGGAAACGTTTCGAGTCTAGATTCTTTACCAAAATAAAGGAAATAAAAAAATGAAGGGAGACAGAAATCAACAAGAGACACTTTGAAATACATCATCATATTAAAACATTAGACAAACAGAAGAAGGAGGCGAGATGCGAAAAGAAGTTTGACAAAACTAGATATTTGAAATAGTTGTGTTATTACTGGTATGTGTGTGATTGTAAGAGCAGAACTCACTCTGAACCTTGACAGTAATGGTCCTCTCAGCTGTTCCAGCCTCGCTCTCAGCCACACACTGGTACTCCCCTTCATCCGCAGCCTGCACATCAAACAGGTGGAGTTTTAATTGGCACTCAGAGGAATAATCTTCTCCTGATAGAGCCACAAACCTCCAGGACAAACCTGTGCCTTAGATCACATATAGTTTTACTGTAAAAGAAAGCTGACATTATAGTAAAAAAAATCTTTTCTACTGCACAGAGATTTTATTCCACTGGATTCTTTGTCTTAACAGATATTATTGGGCCAGAGAGAGGAAATTTCACATTAGAGCGCTGTGAGGGAAGGACGGTCATCTGTCTGTGAGAAAGTCTCAACTGCAGGCTGCGCAATTACTGCAGCAGTTAGAGACCTAACAAGGTTAGAGGCTCGGGCCGAGTCTGGGAACATCCAGCCCTCCGTTCATCTCCTCCCTCCGTGGCTAATGCTGTTAGCCTTCCTGACTGAACTGAATCTGATTTAGGTTGGGGCAGGTCGCTGCAGGACAGTCACATGCTGTTCCTCCACCCAAGGGGACTGCAGATGAAGCCTGGACAGGATGAACACTGCTCCATTGTTCTCCAAGACATGAACTAATTATTGATTGAAGTAGGGGCTTCAAACTTCAGTGATCTAGTTTAACCCACCTTCTTTAGACACAACTGCTGGAAAAAAATGAAAACAAAACATAAATAGAACTTTGTATTTACAGTGATGCTGTAAATGACCAAGGATCCGTTGTGGAGCGGTTGCATTCGGAGGGAGCGGAGCAGTGGTTTTCCATCCCGGAGCCAGCGGAGGACGGGGCTGGGGTCTCCATGGACCGGACAGTTGAGCATAGCGGAGCCTCCCTGAGTGACTGTCTGAGACATGTGGGCTTCACCCTTCAACACCGGAGGCTCTGGAGACGCACAGCACATATGTACAAGATGAAGGTGATATCAGTAGAAAGTTGGACGAACAGCGCAGACTAATCCTGGACAGGAAGCTCACCTCTGATACGGACGAATGAGAGCGCTCGGATGGAGCCCACGCTGTTTTCTGCGATGCACACATAGGTCCCAGCGTCGCTCGTCGTCACGTTGTCGATGATCACAGAGCTTCTGCCAGACTCATCTACAGCGGCACCTGGAACATTTCAATCAGTCCATACATAAACAATTTCAACTCCCAGTTCTGCATCAGATTAAACACTACAACAGCAAGACTGATCTATCTCATGTTGCTGTGTATAGGATGTGATTTTTGTCACAGTGGCACCGAAACACTTTGCTCAGCTCACCATGTAAAGGGAGATAATACCTGAGTAAGGGCTGTTGTTGACGGTCCAGGAGATGACAGGAGACGGTGTTCCCTGAGCGTGGCAGGACAAGGCCAGACTCTGCCCTTTGTTCAGGGTGACGTCGCCTGGCAGCTCCTTGAAGGCGGGCCTCATGTTGATGGACAGGCGGACGTCTTGTCTCACAGAGCCTGCAGCGTTGGTGGCCACACATGTGAACACACCGGCGTCCCCTGGCTGTGTGAAGAAAGCCATCAGAGCTGATTCATATGCACAAAACTAGACAGAGCTGAAGTTCATAATGCATAATTCATGACAGGTTGTACTCTCACCTCGGCCCTCTCAATAATTAGCTCTCCTGATCGCAGGACGGTGAATTTGCCTGGCAGGTTGGGCACAGTGGTGCCATCCTTCTCCCATGATACTCGGGGCTCTGGTGAGCCCTGAGCGGCGCAGGGCAGCAGCGCCTGGAACCCCTGAATGACTGACAGCTCTGTCTGCGCAGGAGGAATCATGGGCGGGACTGAAATGCAACAACATTCTTATCAATACAAGTTTTGGACATAAAACTGCGACATTCAGTCTTCGCATAATAAGAAATGGCACCTTGAATAACCAGCCTCATGTCATGGCTGGCTCTGCCGGCCAGGTTTTTGGCCGTGCATGTGTACAAGCCTGCGTCACTGCGCTGGGTAGAAGCAATGGCCAAGGTTCCATTGGCAAAGATTCGAGTATGAGCACCGTCGACCACAGGCCTCCTCTCCTTATGCCAGGTCACTTCAGGCTGCGGCTGCCCATCGGCGACACACTCCAGGCTGACTGAGCGGCCCAGCACTGCAGTGTACTCCACACGAGGGACACTGAGCACGGGGGGAACTGGACAAACATAAGATGAACAAGTATAACTTCATCTATAAATGTCCAAACTAGGAGCGACCTGTTGCATACGCCACTCTGATACACAATTTGATTACAAGGGATAAACAAAGACCATCTTCTTCCCATCTGTGAGTTCAAAAGTCCACGTTACCTTGAAGGACCAGTTTGGTCCGGCCCACAGCTACACCAGCGTCGTTCTTCGCCAGGCACTGGTAGGTTCCCGCGTCACCGAGCGTGACACGAGAAAACTTCAGAGCTCCGTTTGAGAGCACAGCAAGTCTGTGACCTGTAATCAGGCAATTAAGTCACATCACATGAGCATGAAAATCAGATCAGAGCATGTCCAGTGAATTCTAGTCCTGCAGGGTTTGATGGAGCAGACGGAAAGATGATATCACTGTTCAGTCTGTAAAATATTTTCTCACTCATGGACCTCTGGAAAACCACTAGTATCAGCGTCTGTACAGTACCAACGTGTTTCTAAGTGTTTAAAGTTGTGCTTGTGTTGTACAGATCATTACCTGCTGCAATGGGGACTCCCTCTCTTTGCCAGGTGGTGGAAGGTCTCGGGAAGCCTTGAGCCTCACAGGGCAGAACAGTCCCATGATGCAACACCACTTGTACTTCCTCTGCCATCGGCCTGATCTCCGGGGGCTCTGAAGTTCACAGGAGACCAATCCTTTGTTATATGTGTTTACATGTTCCACCACATGCCTTCCAGCAGGTTGTGTTTTCAGCCTACCTTGCACAGTGAGAGAGATGTGTTTGTGAGCCACTCCAGCTGGGTTGCGGGCTGAGCATGTGTACCTGCCAGCGTGGCTCGGCACAGCAGCAGTTATCTCCAACACTCCTGCAAAGACGCAGAGTTTAAATTAATGAGCAAAAATATATTTCTTACCCTGTGGCATCACTGTTCCTGTAGACAAAGACTTTACAATAATCTAAAGAGTGTAAGTCACTACAGTTCCTTCAGATACGTCGTCTTACCGGTGGGAAGGACACGATAACTTCCTCCTCTGGAGCCCAGTTTTGCTCCACCCTTGGACCAGGTGACCGTGGGCTGAGGGCGTCCTTGTACGTGACAGGGCAACACCACAGGAGACATTTTCACAGCTGTGACCGTCGTGACATCGTCTTCAATAGATGGTGGAACTATGGGAGCAAACAGCGAATTCATCAGTTCAGTCATCTCAAAGGATTCTGTCTGCTTACTGTACAGAAGTCAAAATCAATACCTTGCAGGATGACCTCAATGACCCTGCGCTCCTCCCCAGCATCGTTGACAGCGGTGCACTCAAAGTAACCTTCATCCTCATTGGACGGTGACAAAAGAACCAGGGACCCAGAGGACAGTAACCTGGACAGGACAGCACAATTACATCAGCTTTTCATTTTTTATGGCTGTGTGATTTGTCCCCATACTATGAATTCAGTCCGACCACAGATTTGTCTTTACCTGTAGGCACCAGGCTGCTGGCCGACATCGAGCGGAGTGCCGTTCCTCTTCCAGGACACTTTCGGTGGGGGGATACCTGTAGTCTCACAGCTCAGCACAGCTCTGATCCCTGTGTTTACTGTCACATTGAACGGACCTGGATTGATGGATGGACCCACTGACAGGAGACAGAAGAGTCACACATGTTGACCACACAGAAGATTTATCCATAAACATAACTAACACAGAAACCTACACGTGCTACATGAAATAACTGAAAAAGCACCACCAGAGTCATAAAGTAACTTTCTTTGCTATATTTACCAAACACCCGCAGGTCCACTCCCCGGTGGTCTGAGCCGGCCTGGTTGGACACAGTGCAGTAGTAGCGACCAGCATCACTCAGCTGAACCCCATGTACACGCAAGGAGCCCTCAGATAACACGGTGTACCTGAAGCAAATTAAAGGATGAATGGATGGAGAGACGCACCACAGTGAGTAGCTGTGTCTGTGTGTTTGGTATTAACACGTAGAAGTTTAGACCTACTTATTTTTATCTTGCGTTATGGGGAAGCCATCTTTCCTCCACATGACCGTAGTTGAAGAGTCGCCTTCGACTTCACAAGGTAAAACTGCATCCTGGCCGATGTGTGCTGTCACCACTGAGCTGCCCTCCTTTATCACTGGAGGTACTGGAGAGATAAAGTGACATTTGTGAAGTCCATGTAGTGACCTGAGTTCAGTATGAAGAAGTATTTAAATGGAGGCTGAGACTCACAGAGAATTTCCACCACGAAAAACAGGCTGGTGCTTCCGGCCATGTTGGTGACCACGCAGCTGTACTGGCCGCTGTCCTCAGGCCTGACTTCCTGTATCTCCAGGTACTGACCCCCTGCCAGCCGCTGGATACGACCGCCCAGCTGACAGAACAAGAGGAGGGTTGGAGAAAGAGACAGTGAGTCAGAGGAGATTTTTTTTTTTTTTTTTTTGTCAAATACCTGTTTTTCCGACTCTGTACCTGCAGTTTGGCCTCATCCTTGAACCAGTCTATGTCGGGAGCCGGGTCACTGTCAGCCAGACACTCCAAGGTCAGATGTCCATTAACTGGCACCGTCAGTGTCCTCACATCACCGGAGCCAAGCAGGGTCGGTGGGACTGAAACACAACCACTGATTATTAAACACATTTAAGAATCCAGAGTAAATAATGTGAGAAGCTTCCTATAGACTGAAAGTGCATGAAACAAAGAGGTAAAGACCTGAGATCATGTGGAACAGATAAACTCAGGATGTAAATCAGGATCCAGATGAAATGATGAAATCATGTCTTGGCACTAAAAAAATCCATGCTTGGCTTTCTACACAGAGCTTAACATTTCTAAAGAAGGCTGTGTTGTAATAATGTGTGTTTCACTGATGATCATGATTCACAGTTTTATGGCTCAGCTGAGCTGGTATGTTATAATAAGGCAAAGAAGGATGATCATCATGAACTTGTGAACTGTACTCGGAGCCTTATTCTCAGCAGTTTGAGGTCCCAACATTGATGTGCATAATTAGATTTATTGAACGTTTCATTGTAGCATGAAGAAATATGCAGAACAAATGGTGAAGTGGGGTAAAGATGATGCACAATGCATCATATGTCAAAGCTGTCTGTGTCATCGATCAAAACACAGGCATGAAAAAATGTTCTTGGACTGTAAATATGTCATATTGCGTGCAAAACACAGCACAAGGCTTCACATGGCTGTAGCCAGAAAATGCTGAAGCCAAACCAGGTCTGTTTCTGCTTTTGCACAAACATTGATCTTTGCTCCTGAATGTTCACAGAGCTTTATTCAAGTCCCAGGTGCAAGTAAGAGAGGAAGTTAAGACAGAGGAGTGGGTGTGATATATTTCTTCCAACAATACGTAAGAACAACTTGTGTCACCTTGGACTCGGACCCAGTGGTTTTTTCCATCCTCTCCAGCCAGGCTGCTGGCCAAGCAGGTGTACAGACCCGCATCCTCCACCTTTAAAGAGACATTAATCAACTTGAGTGGTTCCTGCATGATGATGCTGCATTTGCTTGGATTGATGCTGTTAAAACTTCAGTTGCTTGGCCACCTAACTGTTGGGTATACAGATAAATGCATCTTTAACTTCTTATATCTATGATTAAAATATCGTTTGAAAGTTCCACTGTCATCACTTGTTCTAAATAGCTCACAGCTACTGCACGTTTTACAATAAATTCTTGAGTATTGCTGCTTTTCACTATTTTCAGATATTGTCTGTTTGAAATGTACCTGCACTTTGCTGATCCTGACAAAGTGTCCATCCTGCTGAACGATGTCGGCTCCTTCCAGGGGGCGTCCATCTTTGAGCCAGCTGAGGGTGGGAGGTGGGACTCCCACCGCGGAGCACTCCAGCTCCAGTGGACTGTTTACTGCTATTGTCAGCTCCTCTGGCGAGCTGGAGCTGGATATCTTTGGAGGCTCTGGATTAGAAAGCAGAATGTTTTGGCTCAGCAGTTTGAGGAGTTTACAGTATGACTTAAAGTTTGAAATAAATTAAATAAACAGATTAATGTGGGATTACCGAGCACAGTGAGGTTAAAGCTCTTTGTGCTGCTTCCAGCCTGGTTACTGGCCACGCAGCTGTAGAGGCCTGCGTCCGAAGGCGCCACATCAGGCAGCTGCAGCCGCGTCTCCTGTCCGTCCAGCAGCAGGTTGCGATGAAGGGACAGCGGCTGGCCGTCCTTTATCCAGGTCAGTGTCGGAGGGGGGACGCCCCGCGCTTCACAGGTTAACGTCACCAAGGACCCCTGGACTATTGTAACTGGCTCCACTGGTTCAACATGATCCACACCAGGGGGCACTGCAGACACACACACACACACAGAATGAACCCTCAGATCCAAAATGCTGCAGAGCAAACTGAAGGAAAATCAGGAGGTGGTGTGTTATGATTGTACCTTGGACCTGGACATCATAGCTGAGCTCGGCGAGTCCAGCTCGACTACGTGCCACGCATGTGTAAACTCCAGAGTCAGACAGCTGCACGGGAGAAATCCTTTTCACAAAGAAAGGGAACACTTCACATTACCTCACCTATAAACATGAAATGCTTCACAAATTATGTTTGTATTGAGCTTTCTCTCGTTAAACTGACCTCAGCACAGAGTCACCAGACAGGAGGCGTGTCCGAGGGGACAGGAGCAGGGACGTCCGTTCTTCAGCCAGCTGATCTGAGGAGGAGGGCTTCCTGCCGCCTGACACTCCAGAGTCACAACGCTGTCCTGTGTGACCTGCACCTCTCTGGGGACAGAGGTCTCTCCAGAGATGGATGGTGGGACTGAGACAAGCCAGATAAAATCAGATCAGATCATTCAGAAGCTTTAGCACTGACACAGATACACCAACAAAATGATCAAACTGACCCAGGACAAAGAGGGTGTAGAGTTTGCTCTCCTGTCCGGCCGGGCTGACGGCCAAACAGGTGTACGTCCCAGAATCCTCAGGGCTCAGCCTCAGTAATGTTAGCGTGCTGCCATCAGGGGTCACACTGCCGGGTTACACATACGCATTAGTTTTCCCACATCAACACTATTACTTTATCCATTTCTCTTCTAAATCGGCATCTATTACTTGTCCACTTCTGAACCCCAGTATTACTTTCCCATCATCATCGTCATCCCACAATGTTCTCAGACACACACAGACATTTGCTTTCTCTGGCTGATGCAGTTGCAATGACCACATAAGCTACTGAACAGCTGTTTTACAGCTGCTCTTACTGTTCCCCATGATGAAATTAGGCACACTATAAACGACTCCATTTGTCTGTCCACACATCCCTTCGTCATGCACATTATCTTTAACGATTATGATTAATATTTTATTTTCCAAACCTTTAGGGAATGGAGCTGACTGATCCTTGTGCTGCTTGCAAAACAAATCCAGCAGCATTGAATGAGCAGGACGTGCTACATGAAATTCATCATTGTTATTACTATTACTTCATACTGTTCTGTGTGCAGTTAAAGCTCTGGCTGACTTACGCGATGTGACGGCTGTCTGATCCCTCTAAAGTCGCTCCATCTTTCAGCCAGCTGAGTCGAGGTGTGGGGATTCCAGTTGCTCTGCACTCCAGGGTCAGCTCCTCTCCCGTGGGTGCACTCACCTCAGATGGGTGTTCAGAGTCCAGGATGGTAGGCGACACTGAGTGGGACAAAGATTACTGTTAATGCCACTGAAAATCAGTCCTTTTCTGAGTGTTATAGATCATTTACTAGGTTTGAAATTTCTCTTCACCCTGCACTGTGAGCGTGTACTCTTTCTGTGTTTGTCCCTCGCTGTTCTTGGCCACACAGGTGTAAGTCCCAGCGTGAGACAGAGTGAGAGGCCCCAGCTCCAGACGGTTCCCTCGGACCGACCACTGCCACTGCAGACTGCTCTCTGCACAGCAAACACATTCACTTACACAACCTTTCAACACATGACAAACGCACGCTGTTTCTCCATCAGCGCCTCCACCTCACCGATAGGAGTTCCATCCTTGAGCCAGGTGATGCTCGGCACAGGGACCCCGGAGGCCTCACACAGCAGGGCCACATGGGAGCCAAGGGTGTAGTTTAGGGACTCCTGGAGAGACCCGTCCAGGACCGGTGGAACTGCGAAATATGTTTTATAATTTCAAAGAGGCTGACTACTCCCTTTTGAGAATAGTTGTTTACAGTGTGACTTTGAGAATGTAGCAGACGTATTCTCACCATGAACCGTCAGTCTGAACGTCCTGTCCACCTGTCCAGCCACATTGGACACTTTGCAGGTGTAGGTGCCACCATCTGCCAACTAGGAACCAAAAAAGAAGGTCATTATACTGAGGGAGGTGCATTTAGAGCTCAGGCTGTAGGCGAAGAAAGGACTTGGCTCTTGCTGTGCTATCTGGTGCATGTGCTCTGAATCCGGTAAATTAACCCAGAATACAGAGAAAATACACCCGGTCACATATGAACCTATGTCTCCGCTTATCTTTTCCAGTCTGTGTATTTAATGGAATGGATGTGTGAAAATGAATGCTTCAGAGTTTAATACGTTCATATGCAAAGCCCTTAAAAAGATGTATTTATTTATTTGCGGCCTCAAAGATGTATGACACAAAAACATTTTCTCCCGACCTGAACGCCGATGATCTCCAGCTGGTGACGATCCATCTGCAGCCCGTTCCCTGCAGCCAGTTGGAGCCCGTTCTTGTACCATGTGACCTCGGGCTCGGGAACACCGTGGGCTTCGCATCTCAGGGTGACAGAGGAGCCGACTTGCGGGGTGACCGAGTCTGACTCTGCGTCCAGACGGGGCTTCAGGGTGGGCAGGACTGACGGTTTGCACATACAGAGAGGACATGATCTCAGTTTGATTCATCCTCAACTGGTGTGATTCACTCCTGGACTACCCTTGGTCACAGCTGGCTTGTGGTAAACAGATTTTTTTTTTTTTTTTTTGCCTACGCAGTGTTTTGAGATTTGATCATCTGTATATGTAGCTGAATTGTGCAGATGGGTCACCATGCGTTTGCTCACCATAAACACTGAGGAGAATGCTCTTCTGGTCCTGGCCTGCCGAGTTGGTGGCCGTGCATACATATTGCCCTGCGTCTTCCAGTCTCGCCCGCGGCAACTGCAGCATCTGGCCGCCTATAAAAGATATAAAATGATATGAAATGTAATATCTGTGCCACTATTAAATTCAAACTAAGGAAACAGCCCTGCCTTAAGAATTATTTGGGTATAGCAGGTGGCCGAGGTCTGACCTGGCAGGATGTGGATACCGGTGCTGAAGTGGAGGACCTGCCCGTCTCTGGTCCAGGTGATCTCCGGAGGAGGGTACGCCTGGACGTCACACAGCAATGACACCATGTGGCCCTCAATCACACTAACCTCCTCCTCCTTGTGGCCAATTATTCTAGGAGGCACTGAAAGAGAAAACAACAGTTGTAGCACGTCTGTCATCATAAGAGAAGATCTAATATCATCCATTATAAAACACAGAAAGACATGTATTGGTCTTTCTGATTACACAGGAAATTGAATGTAGAGGTAACGGTAAAGCTCTGTGAGTGATGGATTTCTTACCTTGCACTGTCAGACTGAAGAGCCGTTCAACTGTCCCAACCTTGTTCTCAGCTACACACAAATAACCAGCCATGTCTGAAACCTGGACACTGAGGAGCTGAAAGACAGGATTGAAGCATTATTCCTCAATAAAACAAGTTGGATCCGTTTATCTACAAGTCAACAATGGCTCACCTGGAGCTGAGTCCCGTCCTCGCTGATGTGGTGCTGGGAGTCCGTGTGCACCGGCTGCCCGTCTCTCAGCCAGGAGACGACCGGAGCCGGGTGTCCAGTCGCGTCACAGTGGAGGACCACAGTGCTGTTGACCACCACTCCCATTTCCTCCATGAACTCCTCTGATGCTCCCATGATCACAGGAGGGACTGAGGGAAACACAACAGACATCTCTTTTTCTATTTGTATTTTATCACGTACATTTTCATTACAACTTTATTGAGTCTGTGCTCTTGCTTACCAAGGACCTCCAGTTCAAAGTGCATGTGGTCCTCTCCAGCTTCATTAACAGCCTGACACGTGTACTTTCCAGCATCTTCTCTCTGCACTCGGGTGATTTGTAGCATCTGTCCACCTGAAAAGACAAATTTATCCATGAAGTCACACATAACATCCACACTCCTGGTTTGAGGATCAGACAGGAAGCAGTTCCCTCTGACCTGGAAGCAGCACCACTCCATTGCCAGAGGTGAGTTTTTGTCCATCCTTGTACCAGCTGAGTTTGGGTGGGGGGATTGCATTACTCTCACAGGACAGGCTGATTGGATGGCCCAGCACCACCTCCCGCTTGTCCACCATGTCATCTTTATCATCGTCCTCGTGTCCCAGACCCCAGGAGGCTTCTCTGTTTGTCACCCGGTGAAAGATCGGAGGAACTGGCAACACAAGAGCATGTTTGCCAATCAATAGTGTGAAAAGAAGTTTGCACTTCAATTTTAATTAAATTCTAATATACGCAGTCATGATACTGAGGAGAAATGCACAGATTTAATCGAACACACCCTGAATGGTGACACGAAAGTCTCTCTTGTCCTCTCCTGCAGAGTTGGTGACCACGCAGGTGTACTGGCCCTCGTGGGACAGCATGGCGTTCTCTATGACCAGGAAGTGGCTGCTCTCCTGAATGCCGGCGTGGACGGTTCCAGTCAGCAACTAAAGACAAAGAAAAAACAAGGGAGTCATTAGAGGGAAACTCCACTGTTTTAACATTGCAGTCTGTTTACAGATGTTGGAGATGTACAACTGCATATGTGAATAAAATATACTGTATATAAAGGCTTTTGTGGCTGCAGACGGAGCTGTGTGAAATGTGTTATATTGTGGGTAATGTAATGATTTGACAAGGAACAAGAAAGCAGGGAGGAAAAAACTATATCTCTGCTTCTGCTCGATTTTAGCTCGTTTTCCTGTGTCACTTCAAAAACAAGACGAGGTTTCAGTGTCGGTGGTGGGTTTGAAAGGTTAGATAAGAAGAGCGACTGAGTCAACAAAGCATTTGGTTTAATGTCCAGCTATTAAAACACAATCTCCAGCCAGTAATGTGTTTTACAAAAAGTCAGAACAATAAAATAATACTTCCACCTCCATTTGAGTGAATTTGCCCATTGTGGGATGGATAAAGGAATATCTTATTTAGAAAGAGTCAAATGTTACATGAATCCAAAATAGACCTAAAACTCATGCAGAAATTGTAGGTCGGAGAAAAACACACAGGGTGAAGCAGCATTATTACAGTATTTTACATCATGATGTCTTTGCTATAATTAACTGGCTTAGTCATCGCACAAAATCTGGAGAGTGGAGGTGGTTCATGGAGGAGAAGCTCAGTTCTGTTGAGGTTGTTGTAATTTGTACTGTTTGCCAGTAGAGGCTGAACTTGTTCCATTAAAGTCACTTCAGAAGCACATGTTTGTGGGTGTGACACACCAACCTGTCCATCTTTGAACCAGTGAACCTTGGGCTCAGGGAAACCTTTGGTCAGGCAGGAGAGAGTTAAACTCCCATTGATCCGGACTTTCTCCTCCTGACCACCAAAGGATGTGGAGTCACCTTCTATCTGTGGTGGGACTGAAAAAAACGGATGAATCATTAAAAGCGCTTTCTCAGACACTTTAATTAGTAAGTGCTTCAGATGACTCTTACCCAGAACACTCAGAGAATAGTGTTTGATGGCGGTGCCGGCTGGATTCGTGGCCCTGCAGGTGTAGAGGCCGGTGCTGTCTCCCTGAGCTGAGCCCAGACGCAGCGCCTGTCCGCCGCGGGTGTACGTCAGCTGGGGACTGGACACGATGGGCTGGTTGTCC
Organism: Holacanthus passer; assembly: GCA_025331565.1. NCBI lineage: Eukaryota > Metazoa > Chordata > Actinopteri > Pomacanthidae > Holacanthus > Holacanthus passer. The sequence goes on along the minus strand of JAFREQ010000061.1, from coordinate 1,237,003 downwards.
TTTAACCAGGTGATACTGGGTGTGGGCGAGCCCTCAACATCACAGGGGAGGACTGTGGGGAAGCCCAGCACCACCGACACCTCCGAGGTCTCGTTGGGGCCCTTGATGGTCGGGGGAGCTGGAGAGAGAAACCGACAAACACTTATGTTTAACAGCCAGTAAGATTTTTACTGGCCCAGAGCGCAGAGTGAATAGATCCTCGGGGGGTTGACCTGTTTTGTGCAGGAGACCCTCTAAAACAGAAATGCAGCGTGCAGTTGGTTAATTACAGCTCATGCTCTGTAGGTGACACACAAATCCCCGGAGCGCTGCATGAAGAGAATTCAGCATGTGCTCAGTTTGGAGGTTTGGAGGTTTGGAGTTTAGAGGCTGGATCTACACATGAATTCAATATTATGTTCAGTTACTCTCTGCTACCACAGCGCGTTTGGGAAAGAAATCAACTCAATATCCGGATAACACAAAAGACTATTTTCTTTGATTCTTTTGTTTTCTTTAATGTTTTGTGTAGAGAGAAAATAAATGACAGTATGAGGAGAATGTAGAGACCTTGCACTGTGAGTCTGAACTGGCGCATCTGAGTCCCTGCGTTGTTACTGGCCAGACACTGGTAAAGCCCCTGGTCCCTCAGTCTGACTGACTTCACCTTCAACACCTGGCCATCTTCCAGAAACTCCACATGGGGGTCTCCATCACGGGACAGAACCCTGGAGAGAGGAAGGCATGGCAGATCAAATCAATACTGTGGATGCTGCGTCCTGTGTGCTGCTGAATGTCACATCAATAAACTGATGCTCACTCTCCGTCGCGGCTCCATTCGACTCTGGGTGCCGGTCGGCCGCTGACCCGACACTGAAACTCCACCTCCTGGCCCAGCACCACAGTCAGCTCCTGCAGGCGGGATGTTCCTGAGATCACTGGTGGGGCTGAACACACACACACACAATACACAATACATGATTACTTAACGTGGTAAGTATTTATGAGATCGATCTAATTGCTGAATTAGATATGGATCATTTCAAATTCAAAATCCCTGTTGTGAGAAAAAAAACAGACAAGTTAAAATCCTCCATCATTAGCGCTGATATTAATGGTTAGTCTGTTGGATGTATTCTACATTATGTGGAGTATTAAAGTTTAATTAAACCGTTTAAGCTCTTCGTGGGCTTTCGGCTGCTGTTCCAGGAGATTTCAAGTCACTGATGGCAAGAAAAATATCCCTCTTAACTCTCTACTTAATGTAGCAGCGTCCTTAAATCTGTCTTTTTTTCCCCCAGCTCTTTTCTTATTCATAATAAATAGCAGTGTGACAGCTGGTTTATGGGCTCACCTTGCACCACAATGTTATATTCTCTCCGGGCCTCTCCAGCCGAGTTTTGAGCCGTGCATGAAAATCTTCCTGCGTGTTCTGGCTGAACTCTGTAGATTCTCAGCATCCTGTTCCCATTCTGCAGGTAGACCCCAGGAGTGTCCACCTGAACATACAGAAATCTGTTTAGTGCCCTGGCGTTTCACTGTAATTAGACCAATGACCACTTGGTGGCATTGTACAGCTAGATATCAACATATATAGATATATTAATGTGCAGCCTGAGTTCTACTTTCACTGTAAATGGGAATTGAGGGTGAAAATACTGACAGGATGACCATCTCTAGTCCAGGTGATTGTTGGAGAGGGGATCCCAAAGGCATCGCAGCCCAGAGTGAGAGGCTGCTTCAAGGTGACCGTGAGGTTCAGCGGCTGGCCATCATCTTGGATCTCTGGGGGAACTGGAGAACATTTGTGTTTGAACCATGTTTCAGTTCAGTTTGAGGAACATTGTTAGGAGGAAGAAAAATAGTGAATTCTCACCATTTACTTTCAGCCTCGTCTTCCTCTCCACAGAGCCCGCCTCATTGGTCGCCACACACTTGAAGTCCCCGCTGTGGCTGGCAGACGCTGTGCTAATTATGAGAGCTCCGTCCCTCGCCACAGAAAACTCTGATTGTTCTGGATGTATCTCCAGGCCATTCTTGAACCAGCGCACCTTGGGACGAGGTGAACCTGCAGACGCGGGGACAAGAAAAGGATTGTGATTGAGTATGAACTGAGCTTTATTGATCACGTCTGACAGAAAGAAAAGTTACTTCCATCTCCCTGCTTCTCTACAGGAGAACTTAATGGGCAAGCGGCCCAGACTAGAAAAAGCCGGCTCTACATTTATCTGTTGGACAGCAAGGGAGACCATGCCAAAATGGTTAGAGTCCTTGTAGCCTGCAAGCTTAAGATTTCAAGGTCAGAGTCACATAAAAACTAAGACACAGCATGCTGGAGAGATGTACGATTTAAAACACGAGCATCGAGATTTATGACCAAACACCGAGGTGAGAGTCTTGAGCAGTAAGAATAGGAGTGGTTGAACAAGCAGTTCAAAGGCCCGAAACAGATGTGTTCTGTGGATTACTGGGTGCACAAGAGCTGGAAATGGTCAAGAGGATAGAGGTGGAATGGAGGGAAGGTGGAGGATTTTGTACCCAACACAACAGGCTCCCGGGACGAGGACAGAGCAGCGAGTCGCAGTGAAAGAGCAGCGCAGCGATCCAAATGCCACGGCTCTGTCTATTTACAGAGGTGTTACATATACAAACACCACGGACGAGGAAGGGAAATCAAACACAGCACCCTTCCTCAATCCGAAAAACACTAACCAAAGGAGACGCGGCACAAGCAAAGGTGATGTTATCGTCCATTGCCTCCCTGTACACGTGTTTACAGTTAAGGGGCTCTGAGGCAAATTCATTATCTCATTGCACAGAGGAAATGCATACAGATGTTCTATTTTAGATGTTAACAGATCTCATTAGTACACTCTGAATTTATTCGCTTGGGCTGACGAAGTCGGAGATTATCTCTTCCATGTGTTGCCCAAATAATTACCTCTATCAAATGCAATGCGCTTGTTGGTGAATTAATAGTATCCTTCTGGCAGAGGCCGCTCTTTATCTTGCTCATACAGGTTGATCTCAAGAGAACAATGAGGGGATCCTTGTTTCCTGCTGCCAGCTGCCTCTCCAGGGTGTGAAGAGCATCGGGTATTTCTGCGTGAGCCCTCTGAGGCCTGGTACAGTCTGCCTGCCTGGCGGTAAGACTTGGATGGAAGGAGGACCAGTGTGGCTTCGTCTTCCTCTTCCTGTGCTTCACGGTGCACCTCAGACATCTCTGTCCTTCATCTGCCAGCAGCAGCCTGTAATTAGGATTCCTCTCCCAGCAGGCCCCGACGCAGAGGAAAGCAGATGTGGCTCACTGAGGCAGCAGGCAGACTGATGTTCCAGCTGTTGCTCCACATTAGACGCAGTCCTCACCTTCGCTCGCCGAGGTGGTTTCCATGGCACGGCTCCACACAAACAATACCTGCTCGCACGGGCTGCCAGAGGCATCAGTGCATCTACAGACACACACTGTGTTCTGATAAGAAAGCAAGCTCTCCTCATCCCTCCAGGATGCCGCCTTGTTCACACAGAGATGTTAAAATATATAGACAACAGTGTGTCTCTGGGTGCCATGATAAAAAGAAGCTGCGTCTTTTAAGATGGTGAAGTTTTGACAACTAAAAGTCTTCGGTGACAGCGAAACATTCCTTTGATGGTGCACAACTACACATATCTGTCCTGCATTAACATGGAAAATTCTCTTGTGACATAAAAACAAACTAAACAAGATGCATTTTATGCTCTAAAAACCTCAGTCGCACCATGTAAATTGTGTCTCTTCTAAACACCATTGTTTTGATTGGCCTATTCTTTTCTGTCTGTGTAAATGTGACTCAGCTGTGAATCATTTCGTACCTTCAGCAGGACAAGGGATGACGACCTTGCTGTGTGCTACTTTCTCCATGATGGCATCGCCAGGTTCTGCAAAGGACGGCGCCTCTGTGAGGACAGAAAAACATGTTGAGAGCTGGTTCAAAGTGCAGCAATCACAGGTGATAAGAATTAATCAAAAGTGTAATGCATATTAGTCAGAGTGATTAAGAAAGGTTCCAGTGTAGGTGAACTCACAGGTCTTCTCTGGCCATCACAGAACTTTGATGGACAGAGAAGACCTACATCAATCTCAACACCCACAGAAAGGCTGACCTCTTATTAGTAACTTTATTTAATCAGGTAGTTTCACTAAGATCAAGATCTCTTTTTCAGGAGAGACCTAAAAACAAACACTGTTCATTTTCAGACAAACACACAACCAGCATACGAGAACAATACGTCCAAAACCAGACAACCAAATATAAGCAGCAATAAGAATTAATTAAAGCAATTTCAAGTCATAAAAAAACACCAGATAATAAAGTTTGAAATCTTTAAGCGCAATAAAAAAATCTAACTTCAAGTCAAGTTTTCAGTTCATTCCATTTAAAAGGTGCTACTAGTTCTGCCAAGATTAGTACGTATACATGTACTAGATCTTATTTGTATTTTGTGGTCAGGATATCAGAAAACCATCAAAACCAGACTGAAGATGAGTAGGAGCCTGGGTTGAGAGGAACCGGGAGCATATAAATCATTAGCATATAAGTGTGCTTTGAAGTACTGATTAGGAATAACAATGATATTTATCTATAATGTAAATAGTAATGGACCAAGAATAAAGCCCTGAGGCACCCCATTACTGATGGCAAGAAGGCTTGATTCAACGAGTGGCCACATAATCCTGAGTTTTCAATTTAAAGAAGTTGATAAAGGGTTAAAGGACTGAAGGGGCTGGTATACTCTATAGTCTATAGTGTTTGTTGGATGGTGAAATAGACACTCCCCCCCTCCACCGCCAAACCTTTCTGAAGTTGGATTAGTGGGAGCTGCGTTCGACTGAAACTGGGACGCTGTCAGTGTTTATATAAATGTTCATATTGCGACTGTAAGGAAATGTTTATTTAAATAGATTTTACAACGCAACCATATTTACAATAAACTATATATACAGCTGAGTTTGGTTCATTTCTGCTTATTCTCAAAGTGAACAAACAGACTTTGAAGAAATGAACTGCAGATATTCACCAAGAATTTCCAGCTTGATCTCCAAGGTCTCCTGTCCAGCGCTGTTCCTGGCCACACACTGGTAGGTGCCCTGGTCGTCGAGGCTGACCTGCTGGATCCTGAGGGGCGTGGAGTTCTTGACCCCAACAGGACGGCCATTGTGAAACCAACTGATCTCGGGGCTCGGCTCTCCCTGGACCACACATGGCAGAGTCACTCTTTGGCCAATCAGGGCTTTCAGGAGCGAAGGTGCCGGCTGAATTCTGGGCTTAGCTGAGGACAAAAACAAATAACCTAAATGTCTCACAACATCTGTTACACACCCATTTATTTACATATCTCTCATACTTTACATGTGTCAGACGTGATGTACTCACATAGAATATATCAACTAGACAACATAGTGTAAATGTAAGTTTTAGGGTTTCCAAGAAGTTCCACTTTCTAATGAAGCCCCGCAGAGTTACCTTGAATGTGTAAATTGTAGCTTAGGGACACGTTGCCTGCTGGGTTTTCTGCAGTGCAGGTGTAGAGTTTACTATCAATCAGGCGCACATCAGTGATCCTCAGAGAGCCTGAAGGCAAAACTGTGAACCTGGGGAGTGGTTAGGGGTCAAGGGCAAAGAGATGGAGAAAACAAAACACTTTATGAGTCACTGAAGATCTACAGCCGCCGGGTTTGGGGAGAAGAGGTTTTCCTGTTGTGAAGTGATATTTTCCTCTAGTGTCCAGTTTATATAGTGAAGCATAGACACATATATATAAGCACAGAAAAAGTAAAAGACTTATAAATTCTCTCTGTTGTTTGTAGTGTTATAGTCCCACTGTATGTGTGTCACTATACTTTGATATAAACTTTGATGCCTGTGAAGACAAATTTCAAGACGCAGTCCTGCTTCTGTTGCTATTATTAGTAGATGGATTGATGAAAACAGTTCCTGTAAACAGATTCAGACAGTGAATTCCCCAGACAGCTTCAGCCAGAGGCTCATTGATGAAGAGGTTCATTAGTGTGTGAAATAATTATATAATATGTACAAAATTTGAGCAATTTGTCAGAAGAACTAGGCGAAATGCTGGATTGTCTATTGTATATAAAACTAAGCATGAGAGGAAGTGACAGCAGTACAGAGTGAAAACACTTTGTAAAGCTGTTGATGGCGTCTTTGCATTTGTGTTGCTTGGTTGCGAAAATGAAAAATGGACCTGTGATGGATGGAAGTTACGAACAAAAAACACTAACTGGAGTCTGGAGCTTAGCAGGAGCCTAGTAATCTCCCTAGTGAGTTATTTTCACAATTACCATTGTCCAGGGTAAGTACAGTGTAAAAGGTTAGCCAGAGTTTGACCTGATGATGTCGCCACGGGAAAGGTCACAAGCTCAAAATAATAATGTATTTTTTCCTGCTGAAAACAGTAATATGTAAAACTATTGTGTGTTTGTCAGCGCTGGGTCAGCAAATACAGATGGTATGACATGGTGGTGCTGGATGGTTCTGCAGGTCTCCATTATCAATATGTTTCTGAGAGCGACCGTGTGGAAAGCAAAATGCCAAAGCAGTTGATGCTTTTATGATGTTTGTCAGAGAGAAACAAGTGGACAGATGGAGGCGATCACACACACTAACCTCCAGTCCAAAAACATGCTTTGTAGCAAAAACATGCTGCAGTTAAATGTAGGCTAAAAGTACTTAAATGTAGGTCAAGGGGGTGTGTGGTAACCTGAACTGCACCAGAAGCTCTCCAGCTGTATAAATGCATAATATGCACAAGTGTAAACACACCTCTGTGATTTATCTTAGATAAGTGCGTCTGCTTAGCAACTGAATTATAACAAAAACATATTCATGTAAGTGGAAATTGAAGCACAAAGAGCTTCTCTATATCAGCTGCACATATGGTGTAACGTCGCTCCCCCACCTCCTCAAACAGCCCGAGGAGAGACAAAGCGAGCGACTGCCTCTGCAGCGGTCAGACTGCAGCGCTGCCATGCCACAGCGAGGACCGACAAGCTCAAGCACACAAGACCTGACCCCCCCCACCACCACCACCACCTCTCGCCCATCCATCACTCTGCACACTGGTGTCAAGTCATCTGTGTACACAGCCTGACACAAAGACTAACTGGGACAAATTGGCCTCAACAGGATTAGGTCGAGAGTGAACAAATCCACTGACTCAAAGTTCAACATCTCTGCGTCTTCGCCCCCCTCCTCCTTTTTGCACTGGACGATTACATGGCTATGGCAGAAATCTTACCGCCCCCTGATTTAAGTTATTTCAACAATCGGCCCCCCCCCCCGGTCATTTCCTCTGACCCACAGAGAGAAGCTGGAGAGCATGAATCTGCCTCCTTCGCAGCGTGCTCGTTTCCGCAGGTCCTGCATATGCAAAGCATTGGCCGATGTGGGGGTTGTTCACAGAGATGTGTTATTCTCATCAGACAGGACTAGTAAAGAGTCAGCATGTTGTTTTACTGCTGCAGCACCCCAGGGGATCCAAACATCAGGCAGACAGGGCTTGTATCTCTTCCTCTGTCAGTTCGTTTTCCTCCCCTCTTCCTGGCACCCCCCACTCCACCCCCACCTTTTCCTCCTTCCTGGCCCCCACACAAGTCATACAGTATCTGAGTCACCGCAGCTTTCAACCCACTCTGCCATTCTTCTATCTACCCCAAAACCATTCGGTGTCTGGACCGGAGAGCCCGTCTGTCATCCATCCAGTCTGTGTCCAGAGTCAGCCAGCCTGTCTGCACCCAGAGTGACCACACATGTAAGCCGGGAACCAGCGAACCATGTGGGACCAGATGTTCCTCCTCAGTCCAGCCAACGAGTGAAGCCCCCACACAGCTCTCCGGCAGACTGCTGCTGCCTCTGCCGAGCCGCCCTTCAAAAGGCATCGCCGGACGAACTCCAAACATTAGCAGCAGCCTTGAATGCAGCCAGCTTCAGTCAGAGATACAAGCTGAGTCAGATGTTAGTGAAGCCAGAGGTGACATGTGGTGGGAACTAAAGTCTTTCCTCACATGATGTTTAACTAATTTTACTGCATCATTACCAGGGTGAGGTAAGACTTCCTCTTACCCAGCTGTGACGGGGGGGATGGGATGCCCGTTCCGGCTCCATGTGACGAGAGGAGACGGACTCCCCTGGGCCTCGCATGGGAGGACAACCTCCGTCCCCACCTCTGCAGACATCTTCACTGTGTTGTCGTGGCCACTCACGCCCATGATCTTCGGCACAGCTGGAGAAGAGGGACAGAAAACAAGAACCACGTAGATGCTTATGTTCAACCTGCTCTGGATCTCTAAACAGAAAGTCAAACATGACACAGTCTGTGGACAGACGTCAGCCTTTGGTAAATCAAACACCGCCATGTTTGGGTGACTGTGGTCCACATTCATTTGCTTACTGTTAACACTGAGCTGGATCTCTCGGCTAGCGTAGCCCACAGGACTGGTGGCGGTGCAGATGTAGATGCCCGCGTCCTCAGTGGTGGGGTGGGGGATGTGGAGGTATCCGTCGGGCTCGGACTGGAGAGAGGAGCGGTCTCTGGGCAGCGGCTGCCTCCCCTACAGGAACAGCAGCCATAAGACCAGACAGACTATACTGTAGATAAAAGCCGCCTGCACAACAGCGCAGGGACACTGAGCTTAGTGTCGGGTTCTGAGCCCGACCTTTGATGTCTAATGTAATTACAGCCCTTTAACCCCTCTCTCCATCCCCAGTACATGAACACAGGAATGCGGCCTGCTGCACGAGCACCTGCTTTGAACATAAAATTGCTTTTACAGATTCACTTTTATCTGACAAGAAATGAAATTTACTTGACTCTGGGGTACTTTTAGGGACGAAGAGAGGAAGAAGACTCTGGCTCAGTTCAAGAATATGTAGGAAACAACAGCATGTTAACCTCACTCAGTAAAGCTGACTATGTAACACTGATTTTCAACTGTTTATTTCTTCATTGTAAAGGTCAAATCACTGCTTTTAAATGACAACAGTGGATAAATTCATTCCATCCTCCTTAATTGACCATTTGGTACAACAATGACTTGGACGATGGTCATTAGATTGGGCCTTATATAATCATATTATAGTCAGAGTCACAGAAACAAGGCAGAGATGTCGTGCCTTTTGACACATGTAGTGACAACGTCTGATGATAAGGTTTATATTTTGCTTTCTGGGTGGGTAAAGCCTGCTGGTTTCACACCAGTTCAGCCTGGTTGCATTTAAACTTTGAGGTTTTCTTCACACGATGTGGTTCTTTTTTTTACTCAAGTGTTGGACTGGAACATGCTGCAAGAAAGGTTTTAAATAGATTCCTAAGGTACAATAAAATCCTGACTTGATTTCTCCCTGTCAGGCAGCAATATGGTGAAGTTGCCATGGTTACATCCGTCCTGGTCAGGCTAATCAAATCTTGATTGCAAACTGTTATTGTTGATGGTGTTTTTAGAGGGTTCTGAGAAAGCACAGAAAAATAAGGCGGATAGGAAAATGAAAAAATGAAAACGATTTTATTCACTTCATTTTGATCAAAATAAATGACCGTTGAGTGTTGTGTCATGTCTGTGCAAAATAAAACTGAACCTCCCTATAATTAATAGGAGCCTCAACATAATCTTAGGAGAATGCATCATTAGATGAAGATGACAACTATTATCATCACTAACATAATGCTGGTACTGATTACATTAATAGCCTCATGATGACTGGTTTGGCTTCAACACAGGATAAATATAGGTCCATCATCACTGCAGGTCTGGATATTGATCTTCTGTTTGATAGTAACCTGCTTCATATAGCCATTACTCCTACAGCCTCCATGACGATTAATTTTAAGGCAAATGAATGCCAAGTGTGATTCTCACTAGATAATGTGGGAATAAAAACCAGCCAATTAGTCATGCAGTGGGAGCATGATGGGTTTATGGGACGCAGCCAAAGCAATCATTAAGAAAAGTAGATTTCGACTGTGAGTGTGACATCCTACCTTGGACCAGACAACATTTGGCTTGGGAACCCCGCTGGCCTCGCATGATAGTGTGATGGCCACGCCCTCGTTGGCTATGTAGTGGTACGGACCCGCGTTGATCTCAGGGGGCACTGTGGAAGAAGTAGGTCACAAAACACAGCTGTCTGAGCGGCTGTAAAGAAGCAGCATTATCGCCGGCCTTAGCCAGGCAGCAGTATCAGCGCTCGAGGCATTTCTTCATTACCAACCGATGATGAACCGTAATCTGGCCTGTCTGTCATTACGCGCCTATGAACAAAACGGGCCTTTCATCAAAGCACGCAGTAAATGAACCCCCTCACTACGATGACAGCAGGTGGTCAAGTCTCTGACATATTGTTGTTTTTCATACTGAGTCAGCACATTGTTGACCCGACTGTCCAAACCATAAAATATGGTCCAACCTGCCAGCGTTTCTGCATCGAGACTTAAAGCAACAGTTTGACATTTTGTGGAAACGGGCTTATTTACCTTGCTGCTGAGAGTTAATGAGAAAATTGATGCCACGCTCATGAGTGAGTCTTCTCATCTGACGTTTGGCAAAAGAGCTTTAAAAACATCTGACTGTTCCTTTAACGTGCGCTCTTACCGTGAACCTCCAGGCTGACCGTGATGTTCATGGACCCTGCTACATTCACCGCGGTGCAGACATACGTCCCAGCATCCTCTGAGACGACTCTTTCAACGTACAAACTGCCATCGCTCCTCAGGAACATCCTCCCGCTCAGCTGAACCTGTGCAAAGAAGACGAATGGCTGCTGTCACACGGGAACATGGAGATGATCAGTGTGACTGGCTGCATGGATTAGAAGGCTAAATACTAGTCAGTCTTACAGGTTTTCCATTTCGGGACCAGTGTCTTTCTGGAAGAGGGATTCCATCCAACAGCATGCAGGGGATACTCAGGGACTGACCGATGCCGGTGGTGATGACGGGGGCACCTTGGGCCAAGAGAGGGGGCTCTGCAGGAAGAGGAAGTGTAAAGACAGAAATACTTCACAAGACCCGGAAAAAGCATTTTAAGGTCACTTTCAGCTTTGGAGTTGCTGCCATTGTCTCTAAAACATATTTTAGTGTGGAGAGATAAGCTTAGACAAGCCTACCCAGTCCAGTGACACCGACTCTGGCCTCAGCTCTGACACTTCCAAACTGGTTCTTGGCTTCGCAGACGTACAGCCCTTCATCATCCAGCCAGACGCCTGCAGACGAACACAGTAAACCAGAATTTAAATCTTTAGAAACACAGCACAATCTATGGATCAGAGATGACCTGCATCTCTCCAGAGAAAGAAAACAATTTGTCTAGAAAAATAAGTCCACGCCACTAACAGCTCCTCTGCTCAATAACAAGTGGTCGTATTGGTTTGACTGCTCTGTAATTAAGGGTTAAAAATAGAAAATAACGGGATTAATGGGTTTGGCTCAGCTGCCATTCTACTGATACACATGTCCCACTTGGTAAATTCTCTGGAGATCACATGTTGGAAGATCAACATATGATTCACTCCTGGTGTTTAGATAGTCAGGCCCGTGTTTAAATAGGCGATGACAAGACATTAAGCATTAAAGTAAGAAGCGAGGAGCGGGAGGGCGAGCGACGACACAAAACGGATGGTTTTCTAAAACAATGGCAGGTAAAAAATAAAGCCATCTGCAACAGAGCTAATTGGGTCAGACAGCAGCCACAAATGGAAATAATGACAGAAGAAGTCCGTTCAAAATATGTCCGTTCCTCTCCAATTATAATCGCACTGTAAACATTTAGTCTCAGGAGCACAAAGGATCACCTTCAGCGGCCAAGATTAGTCATATAGCAGGAAGAAAGGCCTCCAGCGTTCACAATTTAAATTCCCCTTGTCCTGATGAGAATACAGTCTCACAATGAAGGAGAAATAAATGGACAAAGGAACATGGACTCTTACAGAATGATTAATACCATTAAAGTGATGTGTCACCAAGTTTTTCACAGAGCAGAAAAAGTGCTTTTAGCTGGACGGATACTTAATGTCATGAAAGTCATCCATATACTGTAACTTAAGAGATGACACTTAAGAAAACGGTGGCTGAATTTAATATGAAAGGCTGCACCTCTTCTATATATAATCACTCAGAAATTTTCAGTCGTGCCAGTCGGAGCGAGGCAACCATGAAGCTGTATTAGCCTGCACGACAGACCAAAGCTCTGTGCTGTGATAGTGTTTCATGGAGAACTCACTCTGGATTAAAAGATGTCCGTTCTCCAGCTGCATTGTTCGACTATGGCTGTCTGTCCTTGTAAGAACCTGCCGGCCGTCCTGTCTGTGCCAGGTCACCGTCGGCTGCGGGAAACCTCGGGCAACGCAGGGGAGGGTGATGTTCTCCCCTACGTTGGCTGTCACGTCAGCCGGTGCCTCGGAGAACAATGGGCCCGCTGTGGAGGGAAGAGGGAATTTTCCTTTGTGTAAATTTGGAGAGAAAAATAAGCTCAATGTGGACGACCAAAGCGTGGTCTCACCTCCAACCTCCAGACTGACGGTGCCAGCGGAGGTTCCGGCCGAGCTGCTCGCCACGCAGCTGTACTGGCCGGCGTCGACCTCCTGCACCCCTCGAATGTGCAGGGTGCCGCGGTGCACATCCTGCTCGACGAAAGGAGCGGAGCCGACCTCAAGCTCACCTGAAAACACACATGAAATGAGCTCTTACTGGACGTTTCTTCAGCTACTTTTATGTAAAGAATGTATTTGACCTTAACTTACCTTTGAACCAGTGGACAAGAGGAGGGGGATGCCTGTGGCTTGGCACTCCAGAGTCGCATCACCACCAACAGATACAAGTATGACCGGCTGTGCTACTGTTATTCTTGGCACCTCTGGAGTCAAGAACAGAAATCATTTTTATTTTATAGCATTTACCAGATCTGCATGTGCTGTACATGTGCTACTATATATGGAAATAATAGCAATGTTAAGGCCAGTAAAGGCTGCACACCTGCTTACATCTCACACACACTCAGGTAAAGACACATTCGGAGCAGGCAGACAGTCGAGCTGAAAGGATCTTACAAGGCTCTCGCTGCCTTGACAGATCAATGTTGTTCAAAATGACATTCAGAGACAAAAGTGTGTTTAATACCAGCTCGCCCCAGGAAGAGGCTGCCACAGTCCATCAGTGTTGAGGTTTCTGTCAACCACAAACTGACAAGCCATGACGGAAACTTCAGGCCTACAACTGTCAGCACTCACAAAACAAGGAGAGAAACATCCGATTGTGTGAGACGGGGCAGCGTGTGGCCTCACTCACTGGTGTCGGGCTCAGAGTTGGTGCACGACTGGATATCTATCACTCACAGACTGATTAAAAACAAATGCTCCCGAAGAACAGTCAACAACACGGGGAAAAAAGTGCTGCCTTATTTGAAGTCTGAAAATTAGTGCCAACAGAAATTATTACTCAGAACAGAAATTTTAAAAAATGAAAAAGGATCATTCCAGCAAAAGCACATCTTCACATCCTCAACCTGACATTTGTGGTCGTGTCTTGACTCACCTGCAAAAGTGAGTGACACGGACTGAGAGGCCGTCCCGGCCTCATTGGTTGCCAAACATGTGTAGTTCCCAGCATCCTCTGGGAGGGCCCCTCTGATGGTCAGAACTCCATGTTCATTTAGACTCAACCTGTATCACAGAAGTCACGTGAATACATGCGCAGAACGGCAATTCATCTTAAAATCTTTATGCTATTCTTGGGTATCATGAGAGAAATTTTTCTTTGAATATGTATTTTAAATGGACATATAAAGTACTTGTGGTTTGGAAACAAGATTTTACATCTACACAGTGATACAAACAAGATGTGGCAATCGTGCATGTAGTTAAAGTGGAATGTAATGACTCTCGTAGACCTCTGTGCTGGAGGTGTTGAGTGGGCTGAGGGTTCCCTTACCTCGGCCGATTAGTGAGGAACATATTTCCATGGCTCCAGAAGAGTTTGGGAGGGGGAGAGCCGGACGCCGAGCAGACGAGGCGGATCTCGTCCCCTCGGGAGAAGGCCTGGCTCTGGGGGTGAACTACCACAGAAGGAGCCTCTACAATTGGAATCAAACAGACGCTGACGATGACTCAGGGTCTTGCCGCTGCTGCATGATGTCATTTATAACTTCCCAATCACAAGTTTAACAACAGTAAACTCTTGATGATGTGGGCTACAATGCCATTACCAGCAGTCCGTGGCTGACTTCATGACTTTGTAGCGTAGATCACATTTATTTGTCTGTTTCTGAAATTCATTAGAAACATCTGAGCGAATCCCCACAATAGAAGCTTTTCAACATGCATCAATTCTGCCTGATGAGAAACATTTTCTGACGAGGAAGTGGCTCAATCTGTATGCGAGGAGGCTAAGCCAATAATGGAAAACAGATGACGGAGCCCTGAGAGGAGCCAAGAGGCCCCCGGTGTGTTAAGTGTTTAAGCAGATGACCCGCAGGGTAACGTGCTACCGTACCTGGGACGAGAAGCCACACGGTGATTCTGCTGTTTCCATGGGAGTTGGTGGCCATGCAGTGGTACTCCCCGGCGTCCTGGGTCCGCACCCCGCTGATCTGCAGGGACAAGTCGGACAGCAGCCTCACCCTCCCTGCGCGGGCCCGGACGGTTCGACCCCCCCGGTCCCAGGTCAGGTTGTGGCGCATGGAGCCTTGGACCTGGCAGGACAGCACAGCCACGCCTCCCACAGAGGAAGTGACATTCACCGCCGGCTTCAGGACCGGAGGAGGCTCTGTTTTAGTGGAAACACAACCAAAACATCCAACTTGTCTTATCAGCGGTGAACAAACAGAGCAGAAATAGTTTAGTTTAATACAAATGTTTCTGCTGGCATGCTTTATATCATGTTGATGTTTTAGCCATGAATCTGAGATAAAAGATGGCTGGAACCATTTTCAAAGTCTCGTCGTGACTGTGATGCATGGAGGCAAAACAACTGAGGAGGTGTGTGTGCTTGTACTGTTGTACGTGTGTGACATACCTCTAACAGTCAACTGTGTTAAGGCCCGTCCCTGTCCAACGCTGCTTTGCGCTATGCACTCATACAGGCCTTCGTCCTCAGCTGATGCATGGACAATCTCCCATGATGCTCTGGCAGAATTCCTGATACAAAGACACACTCGGTTTGTTGGCTGGAATACGACAACAGCAACAAGATCCTATTTTACGTCACATTCAATTAGGATCTTTGGCACACACACGCTGGGAATAGTTTTCACCATAAGTCAGCTTCACTTCATGAATGTAATTCGAAGCAGAGCGTCAACACCAACAAAGAATGGGCGCTTTGTTAATTTTTCAAGATGACACAATCGAATATGTAATGTTCACAAAATTGACTGTGTATACCGGCTTCCTGACAGATGAGCCAATAAAACGCAAGAGACTCGCAGCACTAATGCGTTACAGACGTGTTCACTGGTACGAGTAGTGAGTGACCTAATTAGTGTTTTTTACAGCAGTTAATGGGCGCATGAAGCTGCAGCATCTGAAGGAACATGAAGGAAGGCGACCAAATGTTGCTGAGTGCTGAGCAAATAGAGGAAAGACTCACTGAAAGAACGTCTCCTCTCCCAGTGTAATCCCATCTCTGGTGAATCTTAGCCTGTAGGGAATGTCACTCTCCACCGAGCAGCCAATCACAGCTGGCTGCATGTAGAAGCCCTTCACCACATCAGGCATGCTCACAACTGGGGGATCTACACAGGGGAGGAAACAAAGGTTAAAGGTCAGCAGAGAGATTGATGAGGTGTGAGAGATGCTGTGGAGTGGCTTTGGTGACATGTGTCTGCAGGAAGGGGGTTGTCCTGCCTGGAACGATGTTGGTGTAGGAGACACTGGACAGCCTCTGGAAGCGGTAGCCCTCCTCATCTTTTCCCGTCACCTTGATGAAGAAGCTCTGGGAGGGGGTGCGAAACTCCGGGAGACTCCACAGTCCCTGCTGGCCGAGGTCAGAGGGCAGAGGCACGGGGATCGTTCGTAAAGAGCGGCCTGAGCCAGACATGAGCTCCACATGGCTCAGCTGACCTGGAGGCTTCAGGCCTGTGCATTTCAGCAAGACATGAGCTGGAAGTCCTGAGAGACAAAGAAAGATCATCATGAGGTCATCGTCTGCACGTGCTCTCAGTCAAATAAGGATCTAACAGAAACATGTCCAGCACCTTTTATTGGCCTCTCTCTGGTGTGGTTGAACTCAGACACAGGTACGCTGGAAAAGCCGGCCCTGAAGTCTAGATTGCTGACTCCTGTGACCCTCAGAGTATGGCGCCCACTGCAGCTCACCTTTAGAAGGAAAGCAATGGTCTTCAATTAGCCCATTGTCATCAAGTAGTCAGAGAATCACATATATTCACCAGAGCAGTACCTTCAGTTTCCAAGCCCCAGGTCTGGGAAACTTCAGGTTAACGATGCGGGCGGAGTTGGGAATGTTCAACAGCTCTTTCAGGCCCTGCTCTACACCAACCACACGACCTATGAAAGAACAAAACTTTTCAATGTAAAATATGTCCTCCTTTGTTTGGAGGCACAGAAAAATATTATTATATAATATATTTTATTAATCTGGCAGGAAAGAAAACAGCACTAATGTGTCTACCGAAGGGATCGCTGAGCTCGATCTGTGGTGCTGGTCCGCTGAGCGACACGGTGACCTCTCGAAGGCTGGGGTCAAAGGGCACTTCCCACTTGTTCTCCTGAGCACCATCATGGTTGGAGGATAGCAGGTGGACCTTCATGGCCTGAACTGTCTCCTCTACCCATTTTAAAACCTGGCAGGAGGAGAAAAACACCATCAGAGAACGGCAACACATCACGCTGGAGGAGACACAATTGTCAGTGGATGAGGCACCCGTCAATCTGTCAGGGATCCCCTCTCAACTTAGAAAGATGGGACGAGGGCAGGAAGGACCTGAATGTGGCCCTGAAGGCCCCCACCAACCCCACCCCCCGCGTCTTTGTCTTCGGACTATTCTTTCATCGCAAAAGTATTCCTCTGAGGGATTTTGCCTAAACAAAGGAAAAGTGAAACAGCTCAACTGTCAAAGTGATAACATACAGTTTTCTGCACTCTCGAGCATGTATTCCCAGAAGAGAGTCTCTCACAGCGGAAGTCTGTCAGGCTGCAGTCCCCCTCCTGCAGCACCGCTTTCATGAATCATAAAGCTTGTTCCTCAGAATAGAAAGCGCTGGTGGATGTGTGTGTGTGTGTGTGTGTGTGTGTGTGTGTGTGTGTGTGTGTGTGTGTGTGTGTGTGTGTCCTTTGTTTTTAGAAATACCGATAAACTGTGTATCAACCTGACTAACATGCAGGATCATTTATGGACAAAAACAACTCACTGTTTCCCATTTTTCTAACTGGTTAAGCTTAAGGAGCCAGATGAGGTCAGACTGTGACACATTAGTATTGCACGAGGTTCATTTCTTAAATGAGTCATTGCACCAGTCAGAGAAAAGATTATCCAGAGTCTTACATAATGGTTGACAGTTTGATTATGTTTCATGGCAAAAACAATTACTACTTAGAAAATATTGTCCCTAAGGCGCTCTCCACAGAAATATCCAACAATATAGAATTTCAGTTTTGACAGGTGCTTGACCTTCAAGCTATAATCATTATCACGGCACAGAGTAAGAAGACAGTTTTCCTTTTGTTTTCTCTAAAATGAAAACAGAAGCAGAAACCCCACTGATGTTTTGCAGAGTCTCATTTCAGTGGCCGCAATGGACTAATACTGTTCCATCTTCCAAATGCTTAACAAGCAACCACTGTCTAGTATTTGTTTTGACCTCGTTCAGAGAGACATTACGGCTGAGCAGAGTCTGCAATGAAACAAACTGAAACGGTTCTTCAGTGGGCTCTTGGAGACGGAGCCAACGGAAACACTTTTTTAGACATTTACAAAAACGAAGCAAAAGCTGAAACAAGGAAAACCTTTGATAATTTAATTATCAGGCCTCCACTTTTTGTCTATCAGGTCCACTAGGTGCTGACAGCAGCTGGTTCCTCTCTCCGTTTTACAACTGGAAACAGCTGTAATGTCTGCCACATGTGCAGCCATCACCAGCGGGGCAGGAAACTGCAAAGATGTGACCTACATCTGCCCCAGGACAGAGTCTATTGCTTATGCAAGAGCGCAGAGAGGAGTGGGCATTGTTCTGCCCTCAGACCTCGGATAAAAGGAAGCTGAGCGCAGAGATGTGATGACTTGCTGTCCGGACCACGGTGGGCCTGGAGGAGCACGCTGAGTTCTGCAGCCACTCCCTGTCTCAACCACTGGGAATGCAGAGGATCTTAAGTCCTGTGAAACCTCATCCGGCGTGTCTCGGTTGAACGGGCTTACAGGGCTGTTACAGGAAGGACCCCCCTCTGCTATTCATAGAAGCAAGACAGATGGGCCAGAGAAGAAGGGTTAGCTAAGGCTGGGTTGATGCCGTGTGCCTCCCACTCATTCAGGTACATTACCTGCAGAACAAATACGCGGCCATGCACATGGTTAAGCAGCTTGACTCCAGACGTCCCAGTGAGCAGGGGTCAGCTCAGTCCTTACCCAGGTTTAAACACCACAACTGCCAACATTTGCAGGATGATGCCCCTCTACAAATTAAAGTTATTAGAGCGAATCAGTCCCAGATGGACCCCCTGCTCCTTCTCCGTGGGAGTCGACACACCTGCCGAGGCTTTGCCCGTCACAAGGGGCCTGTATTTGAGAGAGCCTTTGTTTAGCACAGTCAGGAAGACGAGGATAAATGTTACCTGGGTTTCATTTTATGCCTGACAGCCATTACCAGCCTCTTAACTCCCTACTGCATCCAGGTAATGAGGAAACCATGAGTGCAATGTTATAAATGACTCTTCAAGGCACTTGAAGAGCGTGTGTGCAGCTCGTTCAGCAGAAACGCACAACCGGTCACATCCCACGCTGCAAAACTGCATTTTCATTACATGCTTCTTTCAAACCCTGTTTCTGTCTGCGAGCAGATATCACAGCAGACATTATCCGGAAGCCAGAGCATCACAGCCCTCATTTCTGATCAGCGCCTCAGGCTAGCGATGACTAAGCATGGCATCATTACCACGAGGAGCACAGATCACAGTCCAAGTTTGACAGCACATTAGCGAGTCCTTCTTGTCCACGCTCTTGTTAGCTTATCCTCTCGTTGATCGTAGCCGTAAAGAGTGTAAAGAGTGCGATATGTCGAGCTGACAATGAGCTGTTGTGTGAGGACTTGGAGCCAACTCCACCGGGCAGCTGTGTTGGAAGGAGGGAGGCCATGACAGATCACATCCTGGGATTAGAGAGTAAAATAAGCGGTCTGTTTTCCCTCCACTCTCCCCCCCAGAGACCACAAAAAGATTTTGTATATTTGATTTGGCCGCACTTTATTAAACTGCTATTAAGAGGGAATATTTTGGTTAGATTTATAGTACTTCTGAGGTTTTTAAGGATTAAAGGATTTGCATTAATTTAGTAAAAGCATGCCACCCAAGAGCTATAATCACACAGGTCTGAAAAGGACTGACATACAGTGAATTCAGCGTGGATCCAAGAAAAATGTGTCCATTAAGAATGCACGTATTTACATGTAACGGTGCACTGAGAACATATGAAATACTTTAGTCTGGCCTGGTTGAGGTGCGAGGTCCAGGTCTCCTATTCCCTTAATGGTGCAACACAGAAATGACATTCAAACACTCCTTAAACAGCTGGCGGGATTATGGAGTGACAAATGAGCCGAGCCGCCCCACACACATTGTGTGTTTACCTACATGCATGCATGACTTGACAGGAAACAGACACACAAACACATCGGCGTTCAGAGGTTCAGTGGGCCACAGAGCTGCTGGCCTCAGGTCAGCGCTGCCCAGCCATCTCCTGTGCTGACATGCAGGATACCAGTGTCTCTTCCAGAGGAAACTCTGGCTTCTTTTACGTCTGCCCGGGACATGAGCCCTGCTGTCTTTGGCTTCTCAGACAGGGCTTCTGTTACATGCTGCTTCCGATATGAAAGAGTCACTCGCCCGTATCATATGACCAGGAAGTTTAATATCAGCTTCGGAATCATTTGATTACTCTAAATATAATCGCCGTTATTACATCAGTGGGTCAAACAGGGTTTGTTTCTCTTATGCTCCTGCTGTTCTCCACTATTAGGTGATACAACCATGCTCATATACTCAACTGAATTCTTGTTTAAGAAATATTTTGTCATGTATGTAAGGGTTTAATAAGGGTTTGGTCGTTGCAGTGCCGTGTGCTCTGCTCTCACCTCGTTGACCTGCTGCTTGTCCAAGTGAAAGATCTGTCCGGAGGAGGTGGCAGCGATCTCCTCATAAGCCCTGTAGCCGGGCTGAGAGCGATCCCCGCAGTCCCCAGTCAACACAAACACCACCTGGGAACGAAGGGAGCAGGAGAGTTAAAGGGATTACTACTGTTCAGCGTTTGCTTTCCGCAGAGTCGCTTTCAGTCGGCCGCAAAGTGACGCTAACGCTCATTGTCATGCTTCACGTCGAGGCTGAGGCTGAGCAACTTTGAAGAAAGTTTCCGCGGCTCAGCTGAGCGTCGGGGAACTTCATTGGAATGTAGATCTTTCACAGCGTGTCGCTCCGTCTCCTTTGTTACAGCATGTGATGAATGCAAAGATGTTCAAATCTCTGTGAGCCACCTAAAGCTTCAAATCCAACCATCAGATAAAAAGCATTAAATCATTATGGGAGGGTTAAAGCAGACTAATGAAATGCTTGCAAACATGTTTTTGTACCGTTCTTATGCACTGTTGTTGTGATCACACAGGAACCTCCATCATATGTTTGATGATTGATCTTTTCATATTTGGTAAAATGCCAACATTGGACTGATGCAGTATGTGCTGTAAGTCTCCAGTCTCTTGAGTTTCTGGGACTGTACCTGTGACTGACGGAGCTGCACCAGCTGCAGGACGTCTCTCTTCAGGCGGTAATCTTTGGCTCTGGCGTCGGTGAAGACGTAGATGAAGGATCCAGGCAGGGAAACCTCCAAGGCTTTCTTTATGGCTCCTATACTCATCTCAGGACAGTCGCCTCCACCCTGGGTGACACAATCACACATGATCAAATCGTCCTGGAGGAAACAGACTTTAAATGTCTTATTTTAAACTTCATTCTGTTGAAACTTGAAAAACTGTCAGAGCTAAGTTGTGTCAGAGAGGCAGGTTACAGCAAATGTTACATTTAAAGCATATGATTTATTAAAGCAACAAAAGGCAAACTGTTGTTTTTTAGAAATGGAAATTTGAAATTATATGCAACAAAAACCCACCCTTGCTCAATGACCATTTCCTCAAGTAAGGAAACTTTACATACATATTTCTGTGTAGCTGATGTTCCTGAGTCAGTTTGCTGACTTTCTTCTCTGATTGTGTTACTATTAAACT
The DNA here is from genome assembly GCA_025331565.1 of Holacanthus passer. Classification (NCBI taxonomy): domain Eukaryota; kingdom Metazoa; phylum Chordata; class Actinopteri; family Pomacanthidae; genus Holacanthus; species Holacanthus passer. The sequence continues at coordinate 1,215,539 of JAFREQ010000061.1, read as the reverse complement.
ATGTTGTACCACAATACAGTGTTCCCAGTCTTATAGAAGAATCATTTCACGTGTTCCCACCTGGACAAACAGCTCTTGCAGATCCTGCTGAAACTTCTTTGGGTCGGTGGTGATGGACACAGGGCCGATATCTGGCAGGTTGGAGATGCAAATCATCAAAGACCCCAAACTGAGACTTTTAAATTGAACAAAATCTAATGAAGTCAGCTTAATAAGAGATGTTTTTGTTGCTATACAATAAAACATGCCTAACAATATTCAAGGGCTTAGGTCCAACTTGTCGGGATTTTTCTTCAAACTAAACAAACCAGCTTTATCAGAACAAAGGATTTAGTTGTTCCCTCTCAGCAGTTCGGCCTCTGTAAACGGAGACAAAGCATCTGCGGCATCAAAATTCCTACCGAGCCACAGCCTAATTTATCAGGACCAGAGTGATGCCCTGTAGCTGTTGTGCAAGACGTGAATATCAATCACAGACACACAGCGCCAGAGATCGGTGCGCTGACAAAATCACAACGCTCAGGTTTTATTTTACACAAATCACTACAATCTGGCCAAAGTTCGAAGGACGGCGGAATAATCACTTTCTGTAGCTGTCAGCGTTTTCGACTCCTTCGGGTCTCGAGCAGATCCCAGCATGATGGATAAGAGCCTGTCGGGGCCTGACACTTTCTTTGACGCCTTCTGGGGCCAATCGATGCAACAACAGCAAACATTAACCAATGCACAGAGAACACACTGTTCATGCTATAGAACAGAGTTTGTCAACACAAGTCTTTCATTAGAATCACTACAGAGGAGACCCTCGTCAGGTGGGGCCTCATGATTTCTGTGTCTGTGCTTCTTATTCCGGCTGTCAAACACCATTTTGAAGTGTCACCGTGAGACTCATGATACAGAGCTCACAGACGTGTGTCGAGCTGAAGACTTTTCTAACTCGGTCTCAATCTATTTTCTGACTTTCAAGTCTGCTCCTCACGGGTGACTGTAAAACACTGACAGCACTGTCTTTGTCAGGCCACCACAGCTTCTTCTTTGCAATCTTGAAAGTTTACAAGGTCCCTAAGGGCAGGGCACATTAAACAAACCCACCATCCTCCCCCCACCCTCCCCGGGCCGGCTAAACTGGGGGCTACAAGGGTTTTCCGGCTTGGATGCAGGAGAGGGAGGGGTGGGGTTGGGTGAGTAGGGGGGTGATTGGGGTAATTACACACAAGCAGACAGCATATGCTTCTCATCAGTGCTCCAAAAACCCTCCCCCATTAGAGCACTCTTATTTTCAAGCTGGAGCTTTCCCATGTAGGTGGACAGACATTGGGGGGGTTGGAGGGTCTTACCTGTCCACAGACCCCTCACTCATATTCCTGCCTGATGCCTTGTTTGAGTTCAGCGTGCAGCTCCATGCAAGTCAACATCTACTGAAACATCTCTGAAACTTTGTTTCTGGGGTCTTTTCAAGTCAAAGTAAATGAAGCCAAGCATAAAGGACAGTTACACCAAACTTTCAGATCACTGTAACCTGCAACCGTGTTGAAATGGCTGAGTTTGTAATAATAACGCAAAAAGAAGTTTAAAGTGAAGAAAAACAATCTGATAAATTTTGGCAGATTTTTTAAAATTCTGCAATAAATCTTGATTCTATTGCACAAACTGTTTATCTTATCTTATAATAAGAATTCATTATTTGCATATTGAAGTGCATTTGGTCAGAAGGTACCTGGGTCATGGAAGGGCACCAGGACAAAGTTCTTGATGGCTCTGGTCCTCCGGTTCAGGGTCTTCTCCAGGATCCGGGAGGCGCCCTCGATCACCTGCTTCAGATCGTCGTACATGGAGCCGGTCACATCGAACACGAAGGCCAGGGTGGAGGCGCTGTCAGCGGATCCATCCTGCTGCTGCTGCTGCTGCTGCTGCTGGCCGAGCGACGTCCAGGAGACACAGCAGCGCCACGAGCAGCCACTTCAACGAGACACCGGGCATTTTCCTCTGCGTTCACTGCATCTGTCTGCTGCAGGAGGCCGAGTCACATCCGAGGGAACACGCTTTTTTAAAAGTTAAACTTGAAAGCTGTGCAAAAGCTGGGACTGTTTCCAGCTGGTAGAAAAGATATTTGGACCAGTTCGGATCAGCTGGAGCTCTTTAAAATCCGGACAGAGGCGCTTCCACCCGAGGACACCCGTGCGTAAAGTTTGGAGACGCGCGTGGACTGAGTGGAGATCCGCTGCTCTGACGCACCACGCGGGGGCGGAGATGGGATTAAAAGGTTCCCAACCTGATGTGTGTGTGTGTGTGTGTGTGTGTGTGTGTTGAACAACAGTGTGACTTCCAGGCTTTAACCCTCCAACACCCCCACCTTCAGTCTGAGTCTCTCCATAACCGAGGTGCGCCCTCATGGAGCTTTTACGCACAGACCCAGCAGCAGCCTGGAGGCTGTGTTTTGGACATTGTCTCAGTAACAGCCTCGTTTTTATAAATAGCCATCGTTTATATTCAGCTGACACCAATCTAATTTTACACATAGCACACACTGAGAAATATCCCCTTGGCACATGAATGGGTGTCACAGAGAAATGTCACTGTCCCTTTTTACTTTGTGGCTGATCTGAAAATGTTTTGAAATATTATTCTCAAACATTTCATGTCTAAGGAGCTGAGACTTCAAGAGGAAGTCAACCCTGATCTTATGATTGTAAATAATTCAGTGTGTCCTTCCAAAATATGCAGTAGGTGGCGACCCAGAATATTTTTGTTCACTTCAAAATCAACTGCAGTTTTGAAGCCTCTTTAAAATAAGAAGTGAGTCCAGTGAAAGACCCTTGTGACCCCCCTCCTGGTCTCACTTGCATGTGTCCTTGATTCAGGTCCGAGCAGGCCCAGTGAGCCGACAGCAGAGCCAGCAGCTCCCACACAGAGCCACCTCATTAACCCAGCCATCAATGCCAAGGCTTCACACCTTCATGCAGCTCATTGTTCATTATGCAAGCATACAGTGCAGCCTCACACCCAGAGGGAGCTGCCGTGTAAGAGCCTGTGTTTCAAAGCATGACACGAGCTCAACATGACATTATTCCCTGTCGGTGAAGCAGCTCGGTGCAATACTGGACTGTTTTAATGTTGAATCGGATGCAGTTGGGTGTGTGGAGTATTAATGTTGACATGAGATTCATTAGGGGTCATTAGGAAAGTTTAACATTTTGCAAATGCACATTGGAGCAACTGTGCATGAAACAAAACCTGCATGTAAAAAAATAAAACATCTTCACTCATTTCAAATACAAAGACTAAGAATGCAGCAATAGAAAAATCAGCCACTTAAATGCATTTTATTCTGTGCTCTTATACTGTTAATCAACAGGTAAATGACATTTATCGCTTAGTAAATTATCATGTGCATAAGGCATAAAATCAGTGGAGCTGATAAAAGCGTCTTAATGCTGAAACTAAAACAGTCGAAGAATGAAAAGAAAAGGCATCATCACATGCTCTGGCCTCGCACAGGGCAAATACGACGTAGACAACTGCAACCACAGAGCTCGCAAAAGCTTTACAGCCAGAATTGATGTCTGTTTGTGCCTCTCAATGACCCGGGCTTTGTGAGCGCTGAGGGTGGTGCACGATGCTCTCAAAAGACATAATGAGCCTCAATTCAGACGCAAGCTGTGAGAATCTGCCGTGTTGCTTGGTGCATGTCGTTGCAGACACTAGACGCTCGTGCTAACGGGGAAGTGGAAACACAATGGGATGCACAGACTGCAAACATAGTAAAATCATCCATAGAAAAAGTCCCCGCTCCTTCGACACCCCTCTTCAAATAAAAACCCCGTTCTCTCAGGAAAAAGGAAACTTGAGAATGTGAGAAACAAATCAATCCCACAATAATAATGAAAAACAGTGCAATACATTTCAACACCTTTTGATAAAAAATAAAACTTCATTCCATACGTATGAGTAAAATTCCCATAAACGCAGCAAAGCAGAAAATAAATTACCATTATATTTACATTATACAATATATACTGCTTTGTAACTTGAAGTTGGTGTTATCAGCATGTAACACATTTTTCCAGATTCTCCCAGCTTTAGAGTCTCTCCGTGTGGTGATGAAGCAGCAGCACAGTTCCTCTGAGCGACTCCCCTGCTTTACAGTACGTGAACAAGACGCACACTAACATCTCAGAGGGGATTCAGTTCCTGGGGCTGTCCATGGGGAAATCACAACACTGCGCTTGCAGAAATGCTCGTGCACAGTCCACAACACTCAAGTGTGTGTGCACGGCGCCACATAGCTGTAGAAGCACGGATAAATGACTGAAGGCTTTGCTGACATGTTTGAATTCTCCGTCACATCAGAGGATATATTTGTTGATGATCCTTACTGGAAATGTAGACGAACAGCTACTTGACACAGATGCCGCATGGCTGTGCGACGAAGGTTTGCAGTTCACTTCTGGGTGAGTTGAATGCGGCTTCCTCCCGTTACAGGTGTGATGGTGCTGGATTGGCGCGCAGGAGGAGGCCGAGCCGCATCCATCTGAGGAGTTGTGAGAATGATCGCCAGTGAACAGATGACAGTGAGCGGTGTCATGAAATCGAGTGTGTGTTCAGAGCATGCAGGATAATCACAAAACAGAGCTACTGCTTTACTAAAATATGTCTTCGAGCTTCGCTTCACAGTTGACAAAACACTGAGCAGGATGTCAGCAACAATTGGCAGCGGCCGGCGCATTACATTAGGCAGCGAGAGGAGAGGGCTGTCTCGCTCTTCACTCAGCGCTGCAAGACTATTTGATTGCCAGCAAACAAGTGGGCCATATTGAATAATTCATAAGAACAAACTGAGAGCAGAAAGTGGCTTCTTCACTTTGGTTTTCAGCCCACAGACTGAATTTCCTCTCTTTTATTTTTTGCTCCAATGAAATAAGAAATGCTCAGTGTTATCTTGGAGCTGAAGCATGGACCTGGGATTGAAAATCACCCAGGCAGAGAAGCATGCAGCTCATGAATACCCCACTCACCTTACATTCCTACACAAGTCCATCATAGAGCGACAAAGCCTGAACAATAGAGGGGTCTGCCTTTGAACCCTCCTGGAACTCCTGCAGAGTCAGCTTCCCATCTGCATTCTGGAAGAGGAACATGAGACAAAATGAACCTGAAGCCCTTTCATGCTATAACACAGACTTTCCAGCAGGGGGCAAAAGAGGCTCTAAAGCTAAGTCATGCTACTCCTGTTCTATGCTGTTGGACTGATCTTTGGTTCAGTGCACTTGGATGGTGGCCACTCTCTGCCAATACAAATCACTAAGTGCTGCTGTGCTGTGCAGCTCGCCCAGCGAGCCGGTCTTGGCAGCGGCGGGCCGACGAACACACCCATGCAGACTGCGTCTCGTCTTTCACTAAAGCTGAGTAGATTCCTGGGGCCGAGGCATCGGGCATTAGCACCGAGGGCTTGTGGTGGAGGAGACTATATATGATGTTTATAGACTGCAGGCGGTGTTAGTGACGCTGTGGTGGCTACAGCTAACAGCTCTAAACTTAACAGTGTCCATGTCAAAGCCCCGAGGGCGGCAACAAGGGCAGATTCAGGCCTCTTCATGGTAAACTAATCATCATTACTGCACTTGTATCAGTGTCAGACAACGTTTGATGTTAAACTGTAGAAAGTAACATCCAATTGTTCAGCAGCAACTCATCATTTGAGTTACTGTTTCAATATTAAGACACTAACCTTGTCCATCATTGCAAAAATACGGTCCACTCGCTTTTCAGGTGTGTTTTCTTCTTCAGGCAGCTCCACAGTGTTTCCCTGAGATGTCAGATCATTACAATTTGTACAATCAAACAATTCAGATCCACACTTAACATCTAATGTTTGGTGAAACTTACCACCATCTGATATATGGCATCTACGATGTTCAGCATCTCATCTCGGGTGATGTAGCCGTCATTATCGAGGTCATATAATTTGAAAGCCCCTGCAGAGAGAAAGATGTTAAAACATCATTTCAACATCACATTTTAATGAAGCAAAGAAGCTCAGACTGAGATCAGAAGACTTCAAAGTGTAAAACAAAAGGTTATATTAAACTAGATATTTTCATGGATTATAAAATTTAATGGTTGCTTCCCAGTTTAAAAGGCCACAGTAGTAATTCTAAATAATGATCACACTTTGTTTCAGGGTTAAAACTTATCGCTAAATTTGCAGGTTGTCAACACATCGGGTCACGACCCCCCAGGTTACACAAGCCTGCTGTATCTTGCAAATAATCTCCTGTTTGCTGCTCTCTGGGAACCCGCTGGTCCTCTTTCATATGCAACACACGGCAGTTGAACCTGAATCCTGTCGTTTAAATGTCAAAAAATAGGGGAGGAGGGTGAATCTCCTTACATCTCAACTTCTCATCTAGAGTCCCCCGAGAGGTCACAGACAAGGCCTGGATGAACTCCGAGAACTCGATGCGTCCGTCCTACAGGGTGACAAAAGGTGGGGAGAGAGAGAGAGAGAGAGAGAGAGAGAGAGAGAGAGAGAGAGAGACAGAGAGAGAGAGGAAATGGCCCAGAGACAAGAGCATCTTAGTTCACACTTGCTGGCTGTACTTTCATGAGCTCCTTGCTGTTCCTTCATCATGTCCTTTGCTGTATTCTGCTGAAAACGGGGCCAGACGTTTGCTCCAAGTCAGCTGCTATTTTTGCCCTGCACCTGGCTCTCTCCTGAGGCAGAAATATGTCACCTCTGGTCATTAGTAAGATGGATGCTACTGGCTCATGGTATAAAAGTAAGAGCACACAAACAACCACTGTGTATTTGGGGCAAAGATGTTTCTTAGTGTTCCAATGACTCCACCTCATGAATGGGCACCGAGATGATTCTGTCCAACAAGGTTGAAAATCCCGCTCCGACATTTATTTCCTCTCAGCTTTGATCGAATCCATGCACTGAATCTGAATCGGCTCAAAATTTCCAATTACCCAAAACTGTGGCCTTCAGCCTTCTTCTGTGAGGTCACGCTTTGTGCAGCGGAGGGAAACGTCTGCTAACGTGGATGATAATCAAATATAAAATGAAAGTGGCTCAAATGCTGCTAATTCAGACCAACTCATCAAGTTATGACCTCCAGCCTCCGGCAACTGTCGGAGACTTCAAATCAAACTGAGGAAAAGAAACGCTGTTCACGTTCACACAACAGCTTGTGGAAGCAATACATATAAAATCAATGTCCTTTTATTGGAGCCTTCAGGCTTTTGGTCGATTCACACTCTCACCAGATACTGAAGGATTGTGCTGCATCACAAAAGTTTTTCCAGCTGCTCACCTGTAATCGAGTTCATCCACAGCTGAAGAAGAAAAAGCCGGGCGCTCGTCACGGCCTTGGGGTCAGTTAACTTTATCTGTGGCAGACATCTGACCGGCCAGACAATGCTGAAGTCATGACTCGCTGATTACATAAGTCATAAAAACTGCTAAGATCAATGCATTCTCTAACTCTGGGGTGCCCGACGCTAATGAAGGTCAGAGATAAACATCAGACACAGGGGTTGTCTCATCTTCCTGACACAAAGCCTCTTAACTGAAGTCAATAAACCTCCAGGGGCTCGAAGACATCCCAGGAGCTGCTCGTCCACAGTTTGTCCTCCTGAACACAATTGGAATAATCTGGTGCAGCTGCATCGAGGTGGATTACTTCAGACAAATGTGGCTTAGAACAATTTGGCCTTGTTAAAAACTTGCTTTATCATCGTATCCACAAATCGTCAAAGGATGTGGCCACAAAACAGAGCCAAGAGTTCAATTTGAAAAAATTAATATACACCTTTTAAAAATATGTTGGCATCCACTGGCAACATAAAAACTGGCGTCGGGCACAAAACTGAGAGTTATGATTGTGTGATACCATCGATGCCGTGACTCATCTTCACTTCTGTTTCCCATTTCTTAGAGGACAGAATGTGTGCTGTGGAAATTCTGACTGACAAAGAAGTGAATGTTATCAATGAGCTCAAACACACGCGAAATATAGCAGGAATCTGTTTGTACT